>JARQOD010000001.1:764284771-764344091 GCA_033576555.1 Oophaga sylvatica
AAACCAACCAGAGGTATTCTGTCTCAGTCTGTATGCCGCAGCCATATTTATCCGAAACACTCAGTAAATTCGAGCCTGTTGAATCGGGCCAAATGGCTCCTGTTATATGTGCAACTGTATCCGGTCCCATGGACGGGGAGGTATCAAGGATTCCCAAATGACAGAGTACAGAATGCATCCTTCAGCACAACACACATATTTCAGATTCCCGTTCTGGCCCACAACACCAAGTCCTGTGACCCCCTTTAATATGGTGAGTATGTGAGAGTTGTGTGCGATATAAGGACAGCATGTGTGGACTGTGTTCGATATACGGCCAGTGTGTGAGGGCTGTGTGCGTTATATGGCCAGTGTGTGAGGGCTGTGTGCGTTATATGGCCAGTGTGTGAGTGGTATATTTGCAGTGTGGGGAGAGTGAGGAGTGGTGAAGCCACTGAGCAGGCTTATCATAACTTATGCCACTAAAGTAGGGTAAATTAAACCAGAAATGTACTGCAGCCTGTCGTGAATGGAGTCATATTTCTGGTGTAGCAGTGTACGTTATTCATTAAGATGCACATGCCTCTAGATGGCTGGGGTTCCCATCCCTAGCACTCCCACAATCAGCTGTTCGGATGTTAGCACTTGTGGAGTAGAACAGTACAACTTCATTAACTCTTTAGTGATTGCTGCTAGGTACTTCAGATCCACACCTATTCAATCAAATAGGCATGAATCTGCAGTACTCAGCCATAGTCATTATGTAAAGGTGGAGAAGATGGCGTAACATCCCTCTGAAGACCCCTGTTTTTTAACCCCTTTCTGTCATCTGACGTACTATCTCGTCCATATGCCATGGGACTTAATTCCCAAGGATGGGATAGAACGTCATAGTCGCTTACGGGGGAGTGTGACTGATCGCGGCCGGGTGTCAGCTGATTCTCACAGCTGACACCCGGCACGTTAACCCCCAGCATACTGCGATCAAACATGATCTCAGCGTCTCCCTGATCATATTGTTCCAAGGGCCTCCTCCCTGCAGGCCCCGGGATCCAAGATGGCCACGGGGTCCTTCCGGGGTCTGCAGGGAGGTGGCTTGCCAGTGCCTGCTGAAATTCTGAATTCTGCATGAAAAAGTCAAACGGCGCTCCTTCCCTTCCGAGCTCTGCCATGCACCCAAATAGTGGTTTACGCCCACATATAGGGTATCAACGTACTCAGGACAAATTGCACAACAACTTTTGGGGTCCAATTTCTCATGTTACCCTTAGGAAAATAAAAATTTGGGGGTGAGAAGATCATTTTTGTTTAAAAATTATGATTTTTTATTTTTACGGCTCTACGTTATAATCTTCTGTGAAGCACTTGGGGGTTCAAGGTGCTCATCACACATCTAGATAAGTTCCTTAGGGGGTCTACTTTCCAAAATGTTGTCACTTGTGGGGAGTTTCTACTGTTTAGGCGCATCAGGGGCTCTTCAAATGCAACATGGCGTCCAATCTCAATTCCAGCCAATTTTGCATTGAAAAGTCAAACGGCGCTCCTTCTCTTCCGAGCTCTGCCGTGCGCCCAAACAGTGATTTCCCCCACATATGGGGTATCAGCATACTTAGGACAAATTGCACAACAAGTTTTGTGGTCCAATTTCTCCTGTTACCCTTAGTAAAATAAAAACAATGGATCTGAAGTAAATATTTTGTGAAAAAAAGTTAAATGTTCATTTTTTTAAACATTCCAAAAATTTCTGTGAATCACCTGAAGGGTTAATAAACTTCTTGAATGTGGTTTTGAGCACCTTGAGGGGTGCAGTTTGAAGAATGGTGTCACTTTTGGGTATTTTCTATCATATAGACCCCTCAAAGTGACTTCAAATGTGATGTGGTCCTTAAAAAAAATGGTGTTGTCAAAATGAGAAATCGCTGGTCAACTTTTAACCCTTATAACTTCTTTACATCAGCACAATTTTGGAAACAAAATTTGTTTTTGTTAAGTAGACATGTGGTAAATTCAAAATTTGAAAATTGCAAAATTTTCACCATATTTCCGTTTTTTTCATAAATAAATGCAAGTTATATCGAAGAAATTTTTCCACTATCATAAAGTACAATATGTCACGAGAAAACAATCTCAGAATCGCGAAGATCCGTTGAAGTGTTCCAGAGTTATAACCTCATAACAGGACAGTGGTCAGAATTGTAAAAATTGGCCCGGTCATTAACGTGCAAACCACCCTTGGGGGTTAAGGGGTTAATGTGTGAAAAACGTACTGTTTCGCATGTTTTTATCCTTCTGGGGGCTGTAGTTCCTGTTTGTCAGGGATGACAGGGTTAAGTGTTGGGGAGGAGTGATAGAGACCTTTATGATAGTTCCTGGTTGAGAGTCAGCTGGCAGTGAACCAAAGAAGATACATGACTCTCAGAGCTGTATCCGGGTGAGTGCTGAAGATAGCCAGTATTGCAAATGTGTGGCCCAGCTGCGCTTGGTACACATGTTCCCTGGAGAATGCACAGAAAGGTAATTACAAAACCTGATATTCATTCACACTCACACTTCCCTAGATTGCCACCAGAGGGAACCTTAGACTATTTAAGGGTGTGGGAGACGTTAGCAGTAGGTCAATCTTAGTTAGTCTTGGTGTGATTCAGGAGTGAGTCATACTAGCCAGACAGACGGAGATTTCCTGTCAGACGAGACAGAGGAGGAAAGATTGCAAGCTGTTACCTCAGAACAAACTGACTGCTAGTACCCTATGAATGTGGAAAGCGACTCTCGGAGCGAGCGTGTATTCAGTCTGACGGAAGGTCCTGAGAGCTGCTCTGGACAGAGTCTATGAAGGAAAGGAAGGAAGGGGACTACAGTTATTATAACAACGAGTCAACTGAGAACGGTCAGTGAGCTGTGGAAGGAAGAAAGCTGACGACTACACCTACTGCTACCCGTGCTTATTTTAAGTTTGAGAGTAGGGCGACGGGCGAGTGGTGACCAAAGGAAAGAGTGACTTAGGTGATATAGCACCTCCACTCTGCTTAACCGGACTCCAGGTCCGAAGCCTTGCTAGAACCTTCACGGCTAGTGGGAGAAAACCGGTGACCCTGCTGGACTTCAAGTCGCAGAGGGGCCCTATTGTGCTGATATGTAACCGGGGTCAGGGAGAGCAGGAGTCGGGCCTGATCAGCCATAGACTTAGTTCTTGCCAAAAGAAGGCTCCACCACAAAGTCGGCCGGGCGTAGCTGTTATACACAGAGTTGAACTTAGCTTTATGCAGGTTGGAAACTCACACATTAAGAAGTAAGGAGGCCTTAAACCTACTCAGTGATTACCTGGATGTGCATCCTCCACCCTGAGCAGCTTCCCGGACATACCTGCAACCATCACCAGTAAAGGTATGGAAAGAGACTGATTTGTGTGTGTCTGCCTTATTGCCTGCACCCTGCACCGCCATATACTTAGAGGGACTAGTCTTACCTGTGGAAGACTTAACATCTTGCTGCCCAGTAACAACCCCTCTGAGGATTCACCCTGCAGCGCTGGTCACCTTGATCAGAAACCACAGGTGGCGTCATGAACAATTACTACAATCCCCTGTAAATAATCCCCCTTTGTATGAGCGCCCAGGGCAACGGACCGAGCTGTGCTACTTGTGACATTCCCCATAGACTTCAACGGGCTTGGTGCCGAGTACCCCATAACCCTGGTGTTGTGCGACTCATCTTTTGGCGTCACGAACAGGATACGAAGCTTACTGGATGTGAGTCCTGTGTGCCTAGAATTGGACTGTTTTTGTGAAAAAGACTGTGTTGCTGTTGTTTGATTTTTGGCGCCATTTTCTGCCATTTTGCCGCCATATTCGCGCCCTGAGGCGCTGGTGAAGAAGGTGGGCGTGCCTTCGTGGGCGTACCCCCCTGTGGCGCGAAAGTAATGGGCGCCCTGTCTAAATGCTATTACAATGTGAGAGCCTGCCCTACTGCAAGGGAGATCCGCCTCCTCTTCATCCTCTATGCCAGGAAGAGAAAGCGAAAGTCCCGCCTCCACGGAAGAGACCAGATTGTTCCTGATGGAAAACACAGTCTGGCCTGGAGTGAGATGGCGGAAGGACAGGAGACGCTGTGTGGAGGAATGGCGGTGCGCAGACCCCGTTCCCCTGAAGAGCTACTGCCTGTGCCTGAGCCGTCCCCGGGTCGGGAGAACGACCAAACAATGCAGAAAGTGGAGGAGGTGGATGCGGTGCTGAGGGACATGGCCCGACACCGCACTGAAATGGAAGCGATGGAGAGAAGCTGGCGTGCCCTGAAACAGCGGCTGCTGTGGGACGCGACGTCTCTCCCCCTGGATGCGCAGATGTCACCTGCGCCACCACTGCCAGCGGCTGACGAACCACCGGAGGCTGGCTCTAAAAGTGCTGATCCTGACTCCGCCGGGGACGCGGCGGGAGGGAAGGAGGCTGAGGAGGCCCTGCCCGCACCGGAGTGCCAGCCAGGCCTGGAGGCCGCAGTGGAATGCAGTCCCCCGGTAGGGACGCCGGAGGAGACCCAGTCGTCCGTGATGGAGATCGATTGGGAGGAGATGGAGTACCTGGACGACGTGGAATACGCCGCCCAGATGGAGAACGAGTGGCGATGCCGGGAGCATGAGCAGCGGCAGCAGCAGGAGCAGAGAGAGGCGCAGCAGCTTCGCCAGAGGTACCGGGAAAAGGATCTCGCTGACAAGGATAACGTCAGGCGAGACAAAGGTACGCTCCGGGAACCGCGGCGCCAGGGGGCCATTAGAGACTTTAAACTCCGGGGGGGCTGGGGGTTCATCCATGAGCCAGGCCTGTACCAGGAGGTATTCGTCAACCGCAGGGATGTGGAGTCTCACCTGCCAGAGGGGCACCCGGGAAGGGATCTCTTGATAGGGGATATTGTCACCTACACGCGACACTGGGGTCTTAAGGGGTGGTATGCCCTGAATGTCTCCCGAGTCAGCGACCCCGTCCCTGAAGCCGGCAATGTACCCCGTGTCTCAGCGTCCCAAGTTACAACCCCATCAGCGCCGGGCCGCGCACCTGCATCCTACTCTGCATCGCAAAAGCCTTGTGCGTATCCAACTGAGCCACTGCACACACCTGCTTCCTGCCCAGCATCCTATTCTGCAACGCAGCAGGCTAGTGTGTCCCCAACTAAGCCACTGCGCAAATCTGCGTCATCGTTGGAAGACCTGTATTTGGAAGAGGCACCTGTAAGGCCTCCAGCAAAACGCAAAAGTGAAACAAGAACTGTGGCTACCCAGACACAGGTAGCAGGACATGATATTCTGGTGATGCATTCCAGAGAGCAACACATACTTCCAGCCCCAGGTATGGAAGAAGTAATCGCAATTTACAAAGAAGAACAGTAGGACCCAGACAGGGTTTACTGCAACTGTAAAAAGTTAAGAAGATTTGCACTTTATTGAATGTTGATAATATGTGATGATGTTTGCATAATATGATGCATAGCCTACCCCAGTTGGGTAATGAGTAACAAAGTATTATGATAGAAATGTGATTTTCTAGGAATATTCTTATGTCAAGGACTGCGTGGCTGAGGACTTTGCCAGCCCAAAAACTGTGATGTAAATAGTTAGCACTTCGGTGCCCCATCTTGGTTTTACGTAAAAGCCATACTACCTCTGAAGAAAAACCCGTATGGTGTGGCCTTGAGTGAGGTTTGCAGCAGGGAAGTCCTGCAGCCCACCCAGGACCCACGTGGGAGGTTTTTGGTGCGGGTCCTCCACAAGAATATTGTATTTGTTGTGAAAAGTATATTTTGATATTTTTCTATTTGCACTTGTACACAATGTAACGTTAAAGTGTCCTTACCTCCCGCAAGGGATGAGTTATGTTGTTGATGTTATTATAAAAATTGTTTTTCTATTTCAGCCCGGGAGTGCTGATGATAACTAGGGGGGGATGTGTGGCCCAGCTGCGCTTGGTACACATGTTCCCTGGAGAATGCACAGAAAGGTAATTACAAAAACCTGATATTCATTCACACTCACACTTCCCTAGATTGCCACCAGAGGGAACCTTAGACTATTTAAGGGTGTGGGAGACGTTAGCAGTAGGTCAATCTTAGTTAGTCTTGGTGTGATTCAGGAGTGAGTCATACTAGCCAGACAGACGGAGATTTCCTGTCAGACGAGACAGAGGAGGAAAGATTGCAAGCTGTTACCTCAGAACAAACTGACTGCTAGTACCCTATGAATGTGGAAAGCGACTCTCGGAGCGAGCGTGTATTCAGTCTGACGGAAGGTCCTGAGAGCTGCTCTGGACAGAGTCTATGAAGGAAAGGAAGGAAGGGGACTACAGTTATTATAACAACGAGTCAACTGAGAACGGTCAGTGAGCTGTGGAAGGAAGAAAGCTGACGACTACACCTACTGCTACCCGTGCTTATGTTAAGGGTGAGAGTAGGGCGACGGGCGAGTGGTGACCAAAGGAAAGAGTGACTTAGGTGATATAGCACCTCCACTCTGCTTAACCGGACGCCGGGTCCGAAGCCTTGCTAGAACCTTCACGGCTAGTGGGAGAAAACCGGTGACCCTGCTGGACTTCAAGTCGCAGATGGGCCCTATTGTGCTGATACGTAACCGGGGTCAGGGAGAGCAGGAGTCGGGCCTGATCAGCCATAGACTTAGTTCTTGCCAAAAGAAGGCTCCACCACAAAGTCGGCCGGGCGTAGCTGTTATACACAGAGTTGAACTTAGCTTTATGCAGGTTGGAAACTCACACATTAAGAAGTAAGGAGGCCTTAAACCTACTCAGTGATTACCTGGATGTGCATCCTCCACCCTGAGCAGCTTCCCGGGACATACCTGCAACCATCACCAGTAAAGGTATGGAAAGAGACTGATTTGTGTGTGTCTGCCTTATTGCCTGCACCCTGCACCGCCATATACTTAGAGGGACTAGTCTTACCTGTGGAAGACTTAACATCTTGCTGCCCAGTAACAACCCCTCTGAGGATTCACCCTGCAGCGCTGGTCACCTTGATCAGAAACCACAGGTGGCGTCACAAACAATTACTACAAGCCTCTGTAAATAATCCCCCTTTGAATGAGCGTCCAGGGCAACGGACCGAGCTGTGCTACTTGTGACATTCCCCATAGACTTCAACGGGCTCGGTGCCGAGTACCCCATAACCCTGGTGTTGTGCGACTCACAAAGATCTAAGAAGCCTGACAACAGACAAGCAACAGGGACCACAGAATCACTTCTCAGCAAGGCAAGTTGGAGAACCTAAGCATCTCAGAGTGCAGGTTTTAGCCAGACCTAGAGATCTGCAGTAAAGGAATACGGGGTCAGCCAGGTTGGAGCACATCAGTAAGGTGGTAGATAAAGAGGGCTCCCTTACACTGTTCACACAAAGTATAGTTACAGTGGTCACAGTGAAACACATTGACCAGTATGACCCTATACCTGGAATTGCCAGCATAGCCTACTGTAAATCAGCAACATTCACCTCAAGTTATGTGCTGCTGTCTATAACCGCCACGTATGTGCCTCTGTCCTGCGAGACTGAAGAAAATGTATTAAAGAACTATAGCTGCTACTATTTGTATATAGTTCCAACACTTCTAAAACACTTTCTAAAACTGGCTCATTCTCCAAGAATGTGAAGGGTTCCCAGCTCCGCTGTGACACAGCAGAGTCCACCTCGAGAATGATGCTTACGATAAAGAACATTAGTGCACACACACAGAGACTCATCTGTTTAGTGTTTAAGGCTTCCGAAGTAAACCTCAGCCAGGGAAGTTCCTTACAACTAGATAGTTGATGAAGTTGTGCTGTTCCGCTTCGCAACTGCCAACATTTGGCCTGTGACATTGAGAACAGCTGATCGGTGGTGGTCCTAGGGGTTGAAACCCAGCTATCTCATATTGATTACCTATTTTTAGGATAGATTATCAATTTAAAAGTATTGGAGTAGCACTGTAATTAATTAAAGTTTTTTCTTATAAGGACCAATACGTGAAAAAAGCTTCAATTTATTTTTCTATTTTCTATTAAACATATGTAGGTGTCTTGGGCATACTGAGCAAAAAAACATTGGAGTAGGGGGCATCAAAGGCAAATTTAGCCTAAGGCCAGCCCTGGAGAAAGGTATTTGTCTTAGTAAATGTAGAGGTTTAGTTTTGAATCCAATATGTTATATATCCATACATTTTTTATGTTACTACACTAGTGCTTTTGAACTTAAAAAAAAAAAAAGATTTCTTAGTAAAACTTAATAAAGTATGTTTCAGACTAAAAGAACAGTCTTCAATGCCAACTACTATTGGATTGTTACCAAGGATGCAGTGATGACTATCCTTATTGCTAGATAACAGCTGGACTGGAATAATCATCCTCATGTCTATAGCCAATTTTAACATGACTCATGTTTAGTATCAATCTTAATTCCCTGAAATAAGATTTATCTTTTCTTTCAGTTTTACCCAAGTTCTGGTAATGTTTAATCCTGCGGAGATGTTGAATTTTAAAGATAAGACTATATCCACCTGTGCAAACATTTTGTGATATTGCAGCTATGCATAAAAAATGAGGACACTTTAGTGGACATATGGAAAGAGGGTATGAATGCAGATTTGGAGTAAATAGGATCTTTGTAGTCTGTTACCGTGGAGATATATGTACCAAATTTTAGGACATTTTTGGAAAGTTTCAGATTTCATTTTAGATGCATTGGGGCAAATGGTTTTGACGGTGGGCATAGACTATGCAGAGAACCTGTCATATCCCCTATTATTTTTAACCTGCTGTTCATTCACCTTAGGCCGGGGTCAGACATGCGAGAAACTCGCACGAGTCTCGCATGTCAATACCCGGCGCTGCCGCCGGCACTTGGACAGGAGCGTGCAGCCACATGCTCCGATCCCGAGTGCCGGCGGCAGTGCCGGGTATTGACAAGCAAGACTCGTGCGAGTTTCTCGCATGTCTGACCCCGGCCTTAGTAAATGCGTGGTTACTAGCTTGGTCTCATTTGAATGCCTCCATTGTATAATGCATACATTACAGATTTGATTTAAACATTCAATTTTTTTCATATTTACTAGGAAACCTGTTATGTCCTCAAATGCTTTTAACTTGCATGCATGAGGTTAATCTGCAGGTTAATATCACTGAAAGAGTGGCTATCATGAGAAAATTAACTTTATTCCTAACGTGAGCTGCCGGCTTTCAGTCATAGTAGCGTGCCCAGAGCGACATTCGTCACAGCATTATGAGTGGCAGCTGTAAGCACACCCCATCACTTTTGCAGACAGCTTACTTTGTACAGATGCGCTGCCGAGTGATCTAGCAATCAAACTACAGAGGTGTGCATATAGCTGCAGTTCACATTGCTATGAGTTGTGGCCAGGTATGGACTAGAGCTGAAATTGAACCCTGGCATTTGAAATCACACAGGCCCATGTTGTCCCCATCCCCAAGAACCAAATGGGGATATATTACCAATATTACTCTGGATGGAGGAAGGGGTGATTTACTACAAGACCAAAATTTCTAATGATACCCGTAGCCTGCTGGGGTAAGTGAGTATGCGCTTCATCACAACTCTTAACAGTATGGGTGTCATGAGAACACCGATTCTGTTAACAACGTAGCAGACAAGGTGGCCCACGACCAAACAGGCCCTTCTGGCATTTGGCCTGATGGCCAGTTCGGTTCTGGTTGTGACTGTAGATGTTCCAACTACTCCTCTATGACTGAAAGTCGGTGACTCAAGGGAGGTATAAAGATCATTTTATCCCAGTAGCCGCCATTTCAGTGCGGAAGCAAAGCAGCATTGGAAGGCTATTAATCTGCAGAATAACCCTACATCTGCACTTTAATACGCTTTTAGAACATGACATGTTGCCTACTAAATATGAAAGAAATTGAATGTTTAAATCCTTTAAATCTGTAATGTATTGATTATACAAATGAAGAATATAGTACAAATGAGACATCTTTAAAGCATTTGTGACTGTAGAGCGCAGGAGGTGTTATGAAATTAAGTAAGTTCTGAAATACTATGAAAATGTTAATAAAACTTTAAAGCGTTTGGTTTAGAATCTGACTCTATCCCTATTGTAAAATGTGCAACACTACAAATGACTAATCCTAATGAAAGATATGTTTGCAGCATATGTAGTTCTAACATATCTGCTCCACTTTGGCATTACTTTTAAGATTGCTATAAAATATTTTTATTTGCTGCTTTTTTATATTTCAGGGCTGAAAAGTTTCTTTTAAAGCTTATCAGCTTTGGCCTTGAATATATTTGTGTAAGGTAGAAATATATCTACAGAAAACAATTTTCTATAGCTTTACCACATTGAACTGTCACATATTTCATCTCAAGAAGAACAGGTCTGCGAGGTTTGTAAATTCCTGGGGGAAAAAAGTCCAATGATTTAAGAGCATTTAACGGATAAGTTATAAAACGCGAGACTAGAAGAATTTATTTTGAATAACACACTGATGATTTTTAGAGATTTTTTCAAAACCTTGTTTTTAGATCAACATAGGAACATAACATTAAAGGGAACCTATCAGGTCTTCCATGACCCCAGAACCTCCAGAAGTTGTGTCTGCATTGTGACAAAGTCACTGGCAAAGTAATGGAGGAGAGATATGTTTCCATGAGGCTATTAGCTTCAGTGATTTGAAACCCAGAAGTTGCTCCAGCAGACTTAGGGTCCCGTCACACTCTTTAATGTCCCAGCGATCCCACCAACGATACGACGTGGATGGGATCGCTGGGACATCGTTAGCTGATCACTGGTGAGCTGTCACATGGGCAGACTCACCAGCGATCAGGACCAGCGAGCACGCTGGTATCCAATGTACACATCGGGTAACTAAGCACCGCGCGGCACCTAGTTATCCGATATGTACCCTACATATTGGCTCTCAGCGCTCTACAGCAGAAGCTGGGAGCCGGAATCCAGGGTACATATCGGGTAACTAGGTGCCGCTTAGTTACCCGATATGTACATTGGACACCAACTCCCAGCTCGCTGATCGATGGTCTCCCGCTGTCACACGCAGCGATGCGCGCTGGCCAGTGGGAGACCAACGATGAAAAAATTGTCCAGGACATTCAACGACGATCAGCGATACCCAGCAGGAGGGCTGGTCGTCGCTGCGTGTTACACTAAGGGAGATCGCTGGCTAGGTCGCTGTTGCGTCACAAAATCGGTGATGCTTCAGCAATCTCGCTAGCAATCTCACTTAGTGTGACGGGGGCTTTACTGTATGTATTGAGAGGGGTTAATTGGCCATTTTAACCCCTTAATGACTAAGTCATTTTGTAGGTTAATGACCAGGCCAATTTTTACATTTCTGACCACTGTCAATTTATGTGCTTATAACTCTGGAACGCTTCAACGGATCTTGGCAATTCTAAGATTGTTTTCTCATGACATATTGTACTTCATGTTAGTTGTAAAATTTCTTCGATATATATTGTGTTTATTTATGAAAAAAACGGAAATGTGAAAATTTTGAAAATTTTGCATTTTCAAACTTTTAATTTTTATGCCCTTAAATCAGAGATATGTCACAAAAAATAGTTAATAAATAACATTTCCTACATGTCTACTTTACATCAGCACAATTTTGGAACCAAAATTTTTTTTTGTTAGGAAGTTATAAGTGTTCAAAGTTGACCAGCGATCTCTCATTTTTCCAACAAAATTTATAAAACCATTTTTTTTAGGGGCCACCTCACATTTGAAGTGACTTTGAGTGGTCAATATGACAGAAAATACCCAAAAGTGACACCATTCTAAAAACTGCACCCCTCAAGGTGTTCAAAGCCACATTCAAGAAGTTTATTAACCCTTTAGGTACTTCACAAAAATTGAAGAAATGTGGAAGGAAAAAATGAACATTTAACTTTTTTCCCCCAAATTTTTCTTTTGACACAATTTTTTAATTTTGTCAAGGGTATCAGGATAAAATGAACCACAATATTTGTTGTACAATTTCTCCTGAGTACACCGATACCCCATGTGTGGGGGAAAACCAATCTTTATTCACACGGCAGTGCTCAGAAGGGAAGGAGCATCATTTGAGATTTTGAATGTTAAATTGGCTGGAATCGAGAGCGGACACCATGTCGCGTTTGGAGAGCCCCTGATGTACCTAAACAGCGGAAACCCCCCATAAGTGACCCCATTTTGGAAACTAGACCCCAAGGAACCTATCTAAATGTGTGGTGAGCACTTTGAACCCCCAAGGGCTTCACAGAAGGTTATAACGTAGAGCCGTAAAATTAAAAAATCATATTTTTTCCCCATAAATGATCTTTTCACCCCCAATTTTTATTTTCCAAAAGATAAAAGGACACAAAAAGTTATTGTGCAATTTATCCTGAGTGTTCTGATACCCCATATGTGGGGTAAACCACTATTTGGGCACATGACAGAGCTCGGAAGGGAAGCAGCGCCATTTGACTTTTTATGCTGGAATTGAGATTGGACGCCATGTCGCATTTGGAGAGTCCCTGATGTGCCTAAACAGTGGAAATCCCCCACAAGTGACCCCATTTTAGAAACTAGACACCCAAGGAACTTATCTAGATGTGTGGTGAGAACTTTGAACCCCCAAGGGATTCACAGAAGGTTATAACGTAGAGCCGTAAAATTAAAAAATCATATCTTTTCAACAAAAATGATCTTTTCACCCCCAATTTTTATTTTCCAAAGGGTATCAGGACCTCAAAAGTTATTGTGCAATTTGTCCTGAGTACGCTGATACCCCATATGTGGGGGTAAACCACTATTTTGACGCATGGCAAAGCTCGGAAGGGAAGGAGCGCAGTTTTCGAATGCAGACTTTGATGGAATGGTCTGCGGGTGTCATGTTGCGTTTGGAGAGCCCCTGATGTGCCTAAACAGTAGAAACCCCCCACAAGTGACCCCATTTTGGAAACTAGACCCCAAGGAACTTATCTACATGTGTGATAACCACTTTGAACCTCCAAGTGCTTCACAGAAGTTTATGACATAGAGCCGTGAAAATAAAAAAATCATATTTTTTTACACAAAAATGATGTTTTTGCCCCCAAATTTTTATTTTTATAAGGGTAACAGGAGAAATAGGACCCCAAAAGTTGATGTGCAATTTGTCCTGAGTATGCTGATACCCCATATGTGGGGGGGGGGACCACTGTGATCGCCTTACTGCGATCTTTGGACAAATCCACAAAAGGTGAAGAATTGGTTTTATTTTTTATGCCGTTCCTCGTGCGGTATTAGTGATTAGGTGACTTTATTCCTCGGGTCGGTACGATTACAGCGATACCAGATTTACCGTACATCCTTATTTCATGTTTAGCTTCTGTCACACACTAAAAGACGCTATTTTTGTAAGAATTTTTTGTAAGAAATTTTTGCATCGCCATATTTTGAGAACTGTAATTTGTCCATATTTCGGCCGACAGAGTTATCTGCAGGCTTATTTTTTGCGGACGAGCTGACATTTTTATTGGTACCATATTCGGGCACATGACATTTTTTGATCGCTTCCTTTTTCGATTTTTGTGGAAGCAGAATGAACAAAAACTAGCAATTTAGGAATGTTTTTTTTTCCCATTCCGCGTGTCGTAAAATTGATACGACTTTCACTGAAGGGGTTAACTAGGGTTACGCTTTTATAGATGGGATTTTTATGGACGCAGCGATACCAAACATGTGTATTTTTTTTGTTTTTTGTTTATTTTATTACATAAAATAGTGTATTTTTTAGGGGAATATTTTTATTATTTTTTAAATATTTTTTTTACAAATTTTTTAAAAAAATGCTTTTTTTTACCTTGTCCCTTTATGGGACTTTCACTTTTTCATTTTTTATTGCAGGTACAATGCATTGCAATGCTCCAGCATTGCAGTGCATTGTACCTATGGTGAAAGCTGCAGTGACCATGTTGTAAGCATGGTCACAGCGGCTTTCCGTAGCTAGATGACCCGGAGGTTGTCATGACAACCCAGTGTCATCAAGGCAGAGATCGGGCCCTGCGATTACATCGCAGGGACGCCGATCTGAGGCAGAGGGAGCTCCCGACCCTCTGCCTGTCCCCCTGAACGCTGCGATCGCACTCGATCGCAGCAGTCAGGGGGTTAACAGCCAGGGGCGGCAGGGGCACCGATCACGGCTGTCAGTGATGGAAGCTCGGCCACTGCAGCGCCGAGCTCCTGCACTGATAGGGCAGAAGAGGCTGAAATTTCTGCCTCTTCTGCCCGATCGCTGCTGTGTTTGGTCAGTCAGATTGACTGACCAATCACAGCGCTGTGGGTGCAGGGACCGACTGCAAAGGTCCCCGCACCGCTTGCCGTGCCTGTCAGCTGTCATAGACAGCTGTCGGCACTGAACTACCACTGCATGTTTACACGCAATGGTAGTTCAAAGGCAGGATGTGCACAGTCCGTCAAGGTGCCAAAACTGACACTGTTATGATTTGGTAGCTGAGGAGAGCAGGCAAAAACGGCAATACACCAGAGAGGTTGGAATCTACTGGATTGCAGTACCCTGACTAACCACCACAACTAAAGGCAGCCGTGGAGCGTTCCTACGTTGGTCCTAGACGCCTCGTCACAGCCTGAGAGGTTTACTACACCTAAAGATAGAAAGAGGAAAGCTATCTGCCCCGGAGCAGATCCCCAAAGAACATAGGAAGCCCCCAAACATGTAATGGCGGTTAGACAAGAGGAAATACAGACACAGACAGAAAATAGTATGAGCAAACGTTGGGGCCCACACTACCTGGACAGAAAAGGATAGGAAGGACACTAACTGCAATCCAAAAAAAACCCTAAAAAATACCAACTCAACTAATTGCAAAAACACCTGAGATCACACGACCTCTACCACCTAAATTAGTTCTCTGGTGTCACAAAACTAAGCCGCAGCCACTGAAAAAAACTGGAAAAGGCAAATGAACAAATAACAGTGGCTCAGATAAACTGAGAGGAGCACAAGCCCCCGGAGGGGACCTGGCTGACCTCCACAGAAGTGCAGGGAACAATGCAAAAAGCAAGCACAAAAATAAAAGCAGAAAATATCTTATCTGATAGCAGAAGATGCAGGCAAGACTCAGCAAGCTTCCAAGTGAACCAGGAACCACAGTAGAGACAAGAACAATTGATCACCAGCAACCATGATGGGAGGGAACCTCCCTTATATAAGACCAGTCTGTAACTCCTGATTGCCAATCCTCATTGAATGGTTCAGTACTGTTTGTAACCACCAGAGGGAGCTTCTGCTCAGAATTCATTTCTAACCCATTCACAACAGTACTCCCCCTTGAGGAGGGTTCACCGAACCCTCATTTGGGCAACCAGGTTGGTCATGATGAGCTCTGTGATACGCACGGATCAGTTTCCTAGCATGGATGTCCGAAGCAAACACCCAAGAATTGTCCTCCTGACCATAACCTCTCCACTTAACCAAATACTGGAGTTTCCGTCTAGAAAAACGAGAATCCAATATTTTCTCAACCACATACTCCAGATTGCCCTCAACCAAAACAGGGTCAGGAGGCGCAGCCATAGGAACCACTGGCTCGACAAACCTCTTCAATAAGGACTTGTGGAACACGTTATGGATCTTAAATGTCCCCGGAAGAAGCAAACGAAAGGAAACAGGATTAAGAATCTCCAAGATCTTATAAGGTCCAATGAACCTAGGCTTAAACTTAGGAGATGCAACTCTCATAGGGATATTTCTTGAGGACAACCAGACCAAGTCCCCCACTTCAAACCGAGGACCATCAGTCCTATGCCGGTTGGCAAACCGCTGGGCCCTCTC
The DNA here is from genome assembly GCA_033576555.1 of Oophaga sylvatica. NCBI lineage: Eukaryota > Metazoa > Chordata > Amphibia > Anura > Dendrobatidae > Oophaga > Oophaga sylvatica. The sequence continues at coordinate 764,300,566 of JARQOD010000001.1, forward strand.
CGGAGAGAGGGACAACCTCTGCACTACCTGGTCCCAAATCTGCTGCATACGCTCCACAACAGAGTAAACACCTGGACAGACAGAAGCCTCCGTCTGTCCCGAAGTAAATCGAGGGTGAAACCCAAAATTGCAGAAAAATGGAGACATCAAAGTGGCAGAGCTAGCCCTATTATTAAGAGCAAACTCAGCCAAAGGTAAGAAAGAGACCCAGTCATCTTGATCAGCAGACACAAAGCATCTCAGATAAGTCTCCAATGTCTGGTTTGTTCTCTCAGTTTGTCCATTGGTCTGAGGATGAAAAGCCGAGGAGAAAGACAATTGAACACCAAGTTTAGAACAAACAGTCCTCCAAAATCTGGAAACAAACTGGACTCCTCTGTCAGACACAATATTCTCAGGAATGCCGTGTAACCGAACCACGTGCTGAAGGAACAAAGGCACCAATTCGGAGGAGGAAGGCAACTTAGGTAATGGCACAAGATGTATCATTTTGGAAAACCTATCACAAATCACCCAGATAACGGTCATTCTCTGAGAAACAGGGAGTCGGAAATGAAATCCATAGAGATATGGGTCCATGGTCTCTCTGGCACAGGCAACGGCATCAACAAACCACTAGAGCGAGAGCAAGGCTTGGCGCGAGAGCAAGTCCCGCAGGACTGCACAAATTCCCTGACGTCACGAGACAAAGTAGACCACCAAAAGGACCGACTAACCAAGTCTCTGGTACCAAAAATTCCGGGATGACCGGCCAACGCGGAACAATGAATCTCAGACATTACACTCTTTTTCCACCGGTCTGGGACAAACAATTTCCCAATAGGGCAGCGCTCGGGTTTATCCTCCTGACACCCTTCCAGAGCCAGTCTCAAATTGGGCAAGATGGCGGAAAGAACTACACCCTCTTTCAAAATAACAGCAGGATCAGATAACTCAGAAGAGTCCGCAAGGAAACTCCTCGAGAGGGCATCCGCCTTAACATTCTTAGTGCCAGGAAGAAAGGAAACCACAAAATTAAAACGTGTGAAAAACAAGGCCCACCTGGCCTGTCTAGGATTAAGTCGCTTGGCTGATTCCAGATAAACCAGATTCTTATGGTCCGTGAGGACTACCACCTGATGTTTGGCTCCCTCCAGCCAATGTCTCCACTCTTCAAAAGCCCACTTCATGGCCAATAACTCCCGATTACCCAAGTCATAATTACGTTCAGTTGGAGAAAATTTTCGAGAGAAAAAGGCACAATGGTTACTTTTAGAGGTCTCTGGATCTCTTTGGGACAAAACGGCACCTGCCCCAATTTCAGAGGCATCAACCTCCACCTGAAATGGCAGAGAAACATCCGGCTGCCGTAGAACAGGAGCAGAAGTGAATCTCTGCTTAAGTTCCTGAAACGCAGAGACTGCCTCAGGAGGCCAATTCACCACATCAGAACCCTTTTTGGTCAAATCAGTCAATGGTTTAACAATAACAGAGAAATTACCAATAAATTTACGATAAAAATTGGCAAAACCCAAGAATCTCTGAAGAGCCTTTTATGAAGTAGGTTGGACCCAATCACAGATGGCCTGAACCTTGATCGGGTCCATTTCAATAACAGACAGAGACAAAATGAATCCCAGAAATGAGATCCTCTGTACGCCAAAAAGACACTTTGATCCCTTCACATACAGAGCATTCTCTCTCAAAATCTGGAACACAGTCCGAACATGTTTCACATGAGAGTCCCAGTCATTGGAAAAAATCAAGATATCATCCAAATAAACAATCAGAAATTTATCCACAAAATCCCTGAAAATGTCATTCATGAAGGACTGGAAGACGGAAGGAGCATTAGTGAGCCCAAAGGGCATCACTAGGTACTCAAAATGCCCCTCTGGGGTATTAAACGCCGTCTTCCATTCATCCCCGTGCTTAATGCGAATAAGGTTATACGCCCCCCTGAGGTCAAGCTTGGTAAACCAAGTAGCACTTTTCACCCTGGAAAACAGGTCAGAAATCAAGGGTAACGGATATTGATATTTCACAGTGATATTGTTCAAGAGACGATAATCAATACACGGCCTTAATGAACCATCCTTTTTGGCCACAAAGAAAAAACCGGCACCCAAGGGTGAAGAGGATGGTCTGATATGACCCTTCTCCAATGACTCCTTGATATAAGACCGCATAGCGTCATGTTCAGGTACAGACAAGTTAAAAAGGCGACCTTTAGGGAATTTACTACCAGGCACTAATTCAATAGTGCAGTCATAGCTCCTATGGGGGGGCAAGGATGCAGATTTACTTTCGCTAAACACATCAGAAAAATCAGTCAAAAAGTCAGGAACATCCTGAGCCTGGGAGAGGCAGAAAAAACAGGAGTGTTGGCATTAACACATTGGCAGCCCCAACTGGTCACAGACACAGATTTGCTATCCAAAACAGGATTATGAGACTGTAACCAAGGGAAACCCAGTACAATAATGTCATGCAGATTATACAGCACCAAAAATTTGCAACTCTCCTGATGATCAGGTTCAACCCTCATTATCACCTGAGTAGAGAACTGGGGTTTATTCTCAGCCAAAGGGGTAGAATCAATCCCCAGTAGGGGAATAGACTTCCGTAGGGGTATCAAGGGAAACCCACAACGTTTAGCAAAATCAAAATCCATCAGGTTAATAGCTGCTCCCGAATCAACAAAAGCCTGAGCAGAAAATGTGGACAGGGAGCAAATCAGGGTAACAGTCAACAGAAATTTAGTCTGAACACTACCCAAGACAACTAAGCGTGCAAAACGTCTTCCCCGCTTAGGGCAGACTGAAATAACATGAGAGGTGTCACCACAGTAGAAACATAACCCATTGCGTTTTCGAAACTCATGACGCTGTGCCCCAGAAGCCACTCTATCACACTGCATAGACTCAGAAGCTGGTTCAGAAGGCAACACTATTGCACGCATACCTCTACGCTCACGCAAACTTCTGTCAATTTGAATCGCTAATGACATAGAATCATTGAGACCAGAGGGTAACATCTTTTACATTCTCTGACAGACCCTTCCGAAAAAGGGCTGCCAAAGCATCATCATTCCATTTGGTCAGGACTGCCCACTTTCGGAATTTCTGACAGTACAACTCAGCGTCCTCAAGCCCCTGATTTAATGCCAACAAGGTTTTTTCAGCTTGATCAGTGACATTAGGTTCATCGTACAATAACCCCAGAGCCAGAAAAAATGCATCAACATTACTCAAAACAGGGTCTGGTGTCAGGGAAAAAGCCCAATCCTGAGGATCGCCGCGCAGGAGAGAGATGACAATTTGAACCTGCTGTGCTGCGTTCCCTGAGGACTTAGGTTTTAAGGCAAAAAACAACTTACAGTTATTTTTTAAATTCAGATATTTAGCTCGATCCCCCAAAAATAAATCTGGCATGGGGATCCTAGGTTCCACAACCGGCAACCTAGCAAGATAGGTAGCAATACTCCGAACTTCAGTGGCAAGCTGATCCACACGGCAAGACAACTGTGCAAACTCCATTGAGAGAAAAAAAAATCCTCCTCAGCACCCAGAGAAAAGGAGGGGAAAAATAAAATGCAACAAACAGAAAAAACTCTGACAACTTTCTTCTTTCCACACTTTTTTTTTTTTTCCCTTCTGTGAGTACCATATAATTTTCAGTTTGGCCGGTGATACTGTTATGATTTGGTAGCTGAGGAGAGCAGGCAAAAACGGCAATACACCAGAGAGGTTGGAATCTACTGGATTGCAGTACACTGACTAACCACCACAACTAAAGGCAGCCGTGGAGCGTTCCTACGTTGGTCCTAGACGCCTCGTCACAGCCTGAGAGGTTAACTACACCTAAAGATAGAAAGAGGAAAGCTATCTGCCCCGGAGCAGATCCCCAAAGAACATAGAAAGCCCCCAAACATGTAATGGCGGTTAGACAAGAGGAAATACAGACACATATAGAAAATAGTATGAGCAAACATTGGGGCCCAAACTACCTGGACAGAAAAGGATAGGAAGGACACTTACTGCAATCCAAAAAAAATCCTAAAAAATACCAACTCTACTAATTGCAAAAACACCTGAGATCACACGACCTCTACCACCTAAATTAGTTCTCTGGTGTCACAAAACTAAGCCGCAGCCACTGAAAAAAACTGGAAAAGGCAAATGAACAAATAACAGTGGCTCAGATAAACTGAGAGGAGCACAAGCCCCCGGAGGGGACCTGGCTGACCTCCACAGAAGTGCAGGGAACAATGCAAAAAGCAAGCACAAAAATAAAAGCAGAAAATATCTTATCTGATAGCAGAAGATGCAGGCAAGACTCAGCAAGCTTCCAAGTGAACCAGGAACCACAGTAGAGACAAGAACAATTGATCACCGGCAACCATGATGGGAGGGAACCTCCCTTATATAAGACCAGTCTGTAACTCCTGATTGCCAATCCTCATTGAATGGTTCAGTACTGTTTGTAACCACCAGAGGGAGCTTCTGCTCAGAATTAATTTCTAACACATTCACAACATGACACCTTGCCATGACGGACTGTGCACGTCCATGGACATTAAGGGGATAAGGGCTGTTTTTTGTGGACAACCAAGGTTATTTACCTTATCTCCACCCCAGGGTGTCATCTGGGATTTAAATGGTCAGCTTTCTGAGGTATTCAGTGTTCAGTAGGCCTGGAGATAAGAACTTCATTGTGTGCTATTTTTCCTGAACGGGGCGGATCCCTGTGCGATATGTTATGTTTGTTTTTTTTTGCTACCTCTACACTGGTTATGCAGCATCCCTAATAAACCAGTGAGAGTCTTAAAAAAAAGACCATCTGCCACAGCATATACTGTATAAATACCCTGCCTAACAGTCCTTTATTACATTACATACATAAACAGATCTTTAGAAAAAGTATTCCTAAAGTCCGTTTATGATATGAAATTGAGGACTTTAACTAGTTGACGGGGCGTTAGATTCCCCAGACTAGTCGGCCCACTTAGCATTTTATCACGCCCCAGAGAGTGTGATAAAATGGTTTGCAAGCGCCTGTGTCATTGCTAGTGCTATATGTAACTTGCGCAATCGTGCTTCTTCTTTCCCTCACTGCATTCATCCCCTGAAGCCGGGTGTACGCATCCCGGATTCAAAGAGGCGCACTGCACATGATGGGAAGCCATTTTATTGAATTCTCTTGTAATTTTCCATTCTTCAGGGACATGGTTGTGTTTTGGCTTAATAAAACTTTTGAGCTGTACAGTCTAGAACAGAACTGAACAAAATATGGCCCATGGACCACATCCGGCCCTTCGGCTGTTCCATTCCGGGCCACAACCGCTGAATGGCTGAGAACAGTGGCCCATGGGCTGCACTATACCCTCGCCCTCTACACGTCTGCTGCTATTGCCCACTTCTCAATGTCACCTCTACTCGCTTCCTCAGGATGCAGACAGCGGTGAAGAAATTGGTGGAGGACTGAGCTGCTGGCTCCTTCTTCCAAAAATCAGCATGTGAGACTGCAGATGTGATGATGTAATTACATCGCGTCTGCCGTACAGAAAGTTGGTGCACCAGAGACAGGAGCAGAGCACAAGAGGAACAGGAGCGAGGTGAGTATGTGTTTTTTTTGTTTTTCATATGTGCATGGGATGTTTGAATGTATATAGGAGGCTATGTGGGGGCCTTTACTGTATATAGGAGATTATTTGAGGACTCGTACTGTATTTAGGAGGCTATGTGTGGGCTCATACTATATTTCAACACTATATTCTGTAACCTGCTGTGTAGATACTGAGCAAGAGATTTTTAGCTGCCTTCAAAAAGATTACTTTTGTCTACAGTCTGGAGGACTCATTGCATGGATTGGAAGCTTTAATTGAAAAAATAGTATACGATCTTAATTAAATTTGAAACAGGATGAAATAAAACCGTTTTCAGCAGTGTACTGCATTCTTAATTTGACTTTAACCTGTTTAGTTTTTCAGAACATTGTATTAGATAGAAGATTTGGATGGAGGGTTTAAATGCAAAAAGATGGTAGAAAAAGGGGTTACAAGAATAAGAAATGAGTGGACTGTAAGTCACCTCCCGGCACCCTTGATCATCAGTTGTCAGCTGTATACCATAGCTGACACCCTGCTATGACAGCCACAATAAGTATTTACGCTGATCAGTGACGTTTAACCTCTAAGATTCTGCTGACAATAGTGACAGCAGTATTTACATGGTTATTTGAGGGAGGGTGCTCCCTCTTTAAGGGTATGTTTCCACGGTCAGGAAACAGTCCGGATTTGCTGCTTGTTTGCTGCTGTGCGTTGGCGCAGCGTCAAACACGCAGCTTCCAGATGTTACAGCATAGTGGAGGGGATTTCAAGAAATCCCGTCTCCACTATGCTTCAAAACACGCAGGCGGAAGACCTGCTTTTCCGGACATGCGGAGCGTCTTTTTAGACCGCAGCATGTCCTATTCCCTTGCGGCGACGCTGCGTCGCCGCAAGGGAAATAACACAGGGCTATGTAGCCCTGCGGTCATTCCGCATGTGTACCGGATGTGTTCCATGAACACATCCGGAATGACCGCGCGTTCAAAAGGGGGCGGGGCTTTGGGCGGAGCGGACTTTCCGCTCCGTCCAAAGCGCTGTGTTTCCTGAGCGTGGAAACACAGCCTAAGTCTATATTCACTCCACAGTTGTGAGGTGCCGGTAGTTGCCAGGGCAACATAATGCTAAGAAAAAACTGGCAGATCTAAGTTCCTTATAGAGAGTAAGTAAAAAAGATTAAAAAAAATCAAAATGAAGCATGAAAAGGTAGCAGAAAATTTTTTCACTACCAGAAATGCTGCTTTAGGCCCCCTTCGCACGTCGTTATATTTTCGGTACTGGAAAAAAACATTAACGATGCTATCCGTATCCGTGTGCATACTCTGTGTGTCACCCTTGTGGATACGTACTGGAGACAAATTTTTTGTGCTGGAATTATGCTAAATACACTGATTTTGCCCATTTTGCCTTTTTGCTTCTGTGTTAGTAGTCCTTTGGTTTGCTAAATATTTCTCTTTCCAATGAGGCATTTTTGTGGTAGTCTTAACTTCTAACACGTTGCTTAGATGTTCGACAAACCAATCAGATACGTAATTATTATGTTTACCGCATAATTTGTGGCAGTTTAATGTTCTTAATAAAGTATGGTTTTTCTAGAAATATTATGCTTGAGTAACATAGGTCTCCCCTTTGTTGTGTGCTTTTGCTGTGACAGAGCTTTGTTATTCACGGTTTCTGAACACTTATGTGTTTCCTTTTTAAACCACATTATTTGTTAGTGTCCATTTTATATTGTAAATTAGATCACATGCTGCAAGCAAGCATAAAAATCTTTGCTAATGGTGAGCAACATAAGCCACCAGGGACAACCTATTATTTTGCCTGCAAGCATTAAAATGAAACAAGGCAACTTTGAACTTAACCCATGTGTTTTATTCTTCACACAACATATGAAAAAACAAAACTTTGTCTTTATGATATTGGTAAATGCTAAATAGTTGCAATCAAATGGATATAAATACATTTTTTAGAAATTTACAAATTCATCCTGACTGGACAACAACTCTATGGGATTTTCTGTGGCTACAGTCATGGCCAAAAGTTTTGAGAATGACACAAATATTATATTTTCACATGATCTGCTGCCCTCTGGTTTTTATGTGTGTTTGACAGATGTTTTTATCACAGACAGAAATATAATAATTGCAAACATATGAGTAACAAAAGCTTATATTGACAGTTAGAATAAGTTAATGCAGCAAGTCAATATTTGCAGTGTTGACCCTTCTTCTTCAGGACCTCTGCAATTCTCCCTGGCATGCTCTCAATCAACTTCTGGACCAAATCCTGACTGATAGCAGTCCATTCTTGCACAATCAATGCTTTCATTTTGTCAGAATTTTTAGGTTTTTGTTTGTCCACCTGTCTCTTGATGATTGACCACAAGTTCTCAATGGGATTAAGATCTGGGGAGTTTCCAGGCCATGGACCCAAAATCTCTATGTTTTGTTCCCTGAGCCATTTAGTTATCACCTTTGCTTTATGGCAAGGTGCTCCATCATGCTGGAAAAAGCATTGTTGATCGCCAAACTGCTCTTGGAGGGTTGGGAGAAGTTGCTCTTGGAGGACATTCTGGTACCATTCTTTATTCATGGCTGTGTTTTTAGGCAAGACTGTGAGAGAGCCGATTCCCTTGGCTGTGAAGCAACCCCACACATGAATGGTTTCAGGATGCTTAACAGTTGGCATGAGACAAGACTGGTGGTAGCACTCAGCTTGTCTTCTCCGAATGAGGCGTTTTCCTGATGTCCCAAACAATCGAAAAGGGGATTCATCAGAGAAAATAACTTTACCCCAGTCCTCAGCAGTCCACTGCCTGTACCTTTTGCAGCACATCAGTCTGTCCATGATGTTTTTTCTGGAGAGAAGTGGCTTCTTTGCTGCCCTCCTTGAGACCAGGCCTTGCTCCAAGAGTCTCCGCCTCACAGTGCGTGCAGATGCACTCACACCTGCCTGCTGCCATTCCTGAGCAAGCTCTGCACTGCTGGTAGCCCGATCCCGCAGCTGAAACACTTTTAAGAGACGGTCCTGGCGCTTGCTGGTCTTTCTTGGGCGCTCTGGAGCCTTTTTGGCAACAATGGAACCTCTCTCCTTGAAGTCCTTGATGATGCGATAGATTGTTGACTGAGATGCAATCTTTCTAGCTGCGATACTCTTCCCTGTTAGGCCATTTTTGTGCATTGCAATGATGACTGCACGTGTTTCTTTAGAGATAACCATGGTTAACAGAAGAGAAACAATGATGCCAAGCACCAGCCTCCTTTTAAAGTGTCCAGTGGTGTCATTCTTACTTAATCATGACAGATTGATCTCCAGCCATGTCCTCATCAACACCCACACCTGTGTTAATGGAGCAATCACTGAAAAGAGGTTAGCTGGTCCTTTTAAGGCAGGGCTGCAATGATGTTGAAATGTGTTTTGGGGGATAAAGTTCATTTTCTAGCCAAATATTGACTTTGCAAGTAATTGCTATTAAGCTGATCACTCTTTATAACATTCTGGAGTATATGCAAATTGCCATTAGAAAAAGTGAAGCAGTAGACTTTGTAAAAATTAATATTTGTGTCATTCTCAAAACTTTTGGCCATGACTGTACACCTTCAGGGATGGAGGACTGTGTGGGCAATTGAGTATGTGGGATTTGGTGCTGCAGAGGCGGATTTTTTATAGGTGTTTGCAGATACAATTGGTTCTTTTTTACTTAAGTGGTGAAAAAAAAATTCCAAAGTTTGTTAAAAAAAAATTGTGCCATTTTCCGATGCCCGTAGCATCTCCATCTTTTTGTGATCTCGAGTTGAGTGAGGGCTTATTTTTGCGTGCCAAGCTGCGTTTTTAATGATACTATTTTGGTGCACATACGATCTTCTGATTGCCTGTTATTGCATTTGAATGCAATGATGCGGTGACCAAACAAACGGAATTCTGGCATTTTGACATTTTTTCTTGTTCTGCCGTTTAACGATCGGGTTAAATCTCTTTTTATATTGATAGATCTGACGATTATGACAATACCAAACAGTATTATGTTTGATTTTTTATTGTTTTATTTTGAATGGGGCGAAAGGGGGGTGATTTGAACTTTTATATGTTTTTCATTTTTTAAATATTTTTAAAAGCTTTTTTTTAACTTTTGGCTTGTTTTAATAGTCTCCTTGGTAGGCTAGAAGCTGCAGTTGTCTGATCGCCTCTGCTACATACAGGTGATGGTCAGATCGCCTGTATGTAGCAGAAATGCTCACTTGCTATGAGCGTGGTCCACCGAGCGGCGCTCATAGCAATCTGGCAGTGACAACCATAGAGGTCTGCTGGAGACTTCTGGTTGTCATGCTAACCCATTGGTGACCCGCAATCACGTGACAGGGGCTTGATTTCCAGCGCGCTTGCTGGAAAAGCGAGTTATATGCCGCTGTCAGAGATTGGCAGTGGCATTTAACTAATTAACAGCCGTGGGTGGATCGCGATTCCATCCATGGCTGCTGTGGGCACATGTCAGCTGACATGTGCCCGGAAAGGAGAGGGCTCAGTGCTGAAGCCCACACCAAACAGGGGGAGTCCTACATCGGTGTAGTATGCCCGATGTTGGAAAGGGGTTAAAGGTAACTTGATCTGTCCCTTAACACAATTAACCAGCAGATATGGCAATACTTTACATATACATGCTATGATTACTAATTAGTGTTAGTCCACTTAGATACCTCCTGTCATCCATAGAAATTTGTAATTGCAATCAGCACCATAATGTACGCAGTGCTATGGTTGTTAGCAGCAACCTTTCATTAGCATCTTTGTGAGTGGAGAGCAAAGTCCTGTATATACTCGTGTATAAGCCTACTCAAGGATATGCTGAGGCACATAATTTTACCACGAAAAACTGGGAAAACTTATTGACTTGAGTATAAGCATTGTCCCTTCATCCCTATCCTTGTATGTAAGGCCTCCTCCTCCCCATCTTGGTCTGAATAGATATCTCATCCTTATCCCTGTGTACATGGTTCCTCATCCCCATCCTTGTATGCATGCTCCCCTCATCCCCATCCTTGTATGCATGGCCATCTCATCCCTATCCTTGTATACATGGCTCCCTCATCCGGATCCTTGTATGCATGGCCATCTCATCCCTAGCCTTGTATACATGGTTCCTCATCACCATCATTGTATGCATAGCCATCTCATCACTATTCTTGTATGCGTAGTTCCTCATCCCTATCCTTTTATGCATGGTTCCTCATCCTCATATGCATGGCCATCTCATCCCTATTCTGGTATGTATGGCATGGCTGTTCATCCCTATCGTTGTATGCATGGCTCCTCATCACAATTCTTCTATGCATGGCCATCTCATCCCTATCTTGGTATGCATGGTTCCTCATCCCTATCCTGGAATGCATGGTTCCTCATCCCTATCCTGGTAAGCATGGTTCCTCATCCCTATCCTGGTATGCACAGCTCCTCATCCCTATCCTGGTATGCATAGTCCTCATCCCTGTCTTTGTATGCATGGCTCATCATCCTTATCCCTGTATGCAGGGCTGCCACTAGGAATTTAGGGGGCCCCATACTGGCAAAATTTATGGGGCCCCCCTTGAGACTCAGCCCAGGCTCCACCCCCCAGTTCCGCATCCACCCTAGCTCCTCCTCCACCATGCAAACCTTCCAAAATCCCTCCGCCTTTTTTATGGAAAAACTTCACTTCTGCACCATGCCCTCACCAATGACACATTCAGGCTATGTGCACACGTTCAGGATTATTTGCGTTTTTTTCGCGTTTTTTCGCGGGAAAAAACGCATCAAAAATGCATGAATTAAGCATCCTATCATTTTGAATGAATTCCGCAATTTTTGTGCACATGGTGCGTTTTTTTCCGCGAAAAAAAACGCATCTCGGAAAAAGAACCAACATGTTCATTAATTTTGCGGAATTCTAGCCTTTTTCCTGCTATATTATTGACCTAGAAAGTTTACCGCGGAAAAAGTCAATTTTTGCTCAGGAAAATTCTGCAAACATTCCTGAACGTGTGCACTTAGCCTAACACCAATCACTCGATGAATATGCAGCACTTTGCTTGTTTAGTATAATACACCCCATAGTCCTCCATATATTATAATGTGCACCACAGTCCTCCATATTGTAAAGTGCACACCACATAGTCCTCCATATAATATAATGTATCCATAGTACTCCATATAGTATAATACACTTCTAATAGCCCTCAATATATTAAAATACATTCAGTCATCCATATAGTATAATACACTCCTCATAGTGCTCCATATAGTATAATGCACCGCCATAGTCATCCATGTAGTACAATTCACTTCCCATAGTATAATGCACCCCATAGTTCTTCATATGGTATAATGTATTCCCCATAGTCCTCGATACAGTATAATGCAGCCCACATATAGTATAATGCAGTCACCCTATAGAGCATAATGCAGCCACCCCATAGAGCATAATGCAGCCACCCCAGAGTATAATGCAACCACCCCACAGAGTATAATCTAAACCCCCATAGAATATAATTGAGCCCCCTTATATAGTATAATGTAGCCCCTCCATAAAATACAATGTAGCCCTACTCATATAGTATAATGCAGCCCCCATAGAATATAATGTAGCCCCCTCAAAGTATAATGAAGCCCCCATACAATATAATCTAGCCTCCCATAGAATACAATGTAGCCACCTCATAGAGTATGATGCAATCACCCCTCATAGAATATAATAAATATAATACAGCCCCCCCATAGAATATAATGTATCCCCTAATAGAATATCATACAGCCTGCCTCCCCAAAGGAATATAACGTAGCCCCCCATAGTATATAACACAGCCACAAAGTATATAACACAGCCACATATTATATAACACAGCCACCCTATAAAATATAATATATCCCCCCATAGTATATAACAAAGCCCACATAGTGTACAGTGTGGCCCACATAGTATACAGCAGGGCCCACATAGTGTACAGCAGGGCCCACATAGTGTACAGCAGGGCCCACATAGTGTACAGCAGGGCCCACATAGTATATAGTAGGGCCCACAAAGTATATAGCAGGACCCACATAGCGTACAGCAGGGTCCACATAGTATATAGCAGGGCCCACATAGTATATAGCAGGGCCCACATAGTGTACAGCAGGGCCCACATAGTATACAAGAGGGCCCACATAGTATAGAGTGCTGCCCACATAGTATATAGCAGGGCCCACATAGTACACAGTAGGGCCCACATTGTATATAGCAGGGCCCACATAGTATATAGCAGGGCCCACATAGTGTACAGCAGGGCCCACATAGTATATAGCAGGGCCCACATAGTATACAACAGGGCCCACATAGTATACAGCAGGGCCCCCATAGTATACAGCAGGGCCCACATAGTATACAGCAGGGCCCCCATAGTATACAGCAGGGCCCCCATAGTATACAGCAGGGCCCACATAGTATACAACAGGGCCCACATAGTATAGAGTGCTGCCAACATAGCATACAGCAGGGCCCACATAGTATACAGTAGGGCCCACATAGTATACAGTAGGGCCCACATTGTATATAGCAGGGCCCCCATAGTATACAGCAGGGCCCCCATAGTATACAGCAGGGCCCACATTGTATACAGCAGGGCCCACATTGTATATAGCAGGACCCACATAGTATATAGCGGGGCCCCCATAGTATACAGCAGGGCCCCCATTGTATATAGCAGGGCCCCCATAGTATACAGCAGGGCCCACATAGAATATAGCAGGGCCCCCATAGTATACAGCAGGGCCCCCATAGTATACAGCAGGGCCCACATAGTATATAGCAGGGCCCCCATAGTATACAGCAGGGCCCACATAGTATATAGCAGGGCCCCCATTGTATATAGCAGGGCCCCCATAGTATACAGCAGGGCCCCCATAGTATTGTCACGCTGTCTAATGATATGACTACAATGTCAGTAAACTATTTATACAGGAACCACACTCTATACAATATATAGTTTAGCAACATAAGAATGTAAGTATAAAATAGATTTACCTGACACAATATCAGCAGAACTTAGGGTTAATCTTGAGGACTAGATGTGCAGAGACGATATCAGTTGAACTCAGGGTTAATCTTGAGGACTTGATGAGCTGTAACAGGAAAGAGGAGGACCGGGGTCTAACCTGACCCTACACTGGGGTCCTAACTAATCCCTTACCTTGGAGGTACTGATAATGGTTCAGAGGTCCAAGTCTCCAGCCTAACCCTGTCTCCTATCAGACCCTGAACCCTGTAATCAGTCCTAAGAAGGATCCTGATTACCACCAAAGGGATATGGGCTGATCTCAGCTAAATACACAGATTAGACATATTAGACAGACAGGATAGCACTCTCTTGCATACACACTCAAACACCGAAGGAACATAAATGGTCTGGGAAATAAACTCTAAGCAAGTTAAGCTTAAAACAACTAAGGAGCTCTCAACTAGAGTCTATACAGATTCATTCCTATCTGTGGTCTGCATGAAGTGTTTCACTGGCAACTCCCAAAGCAGACAACCAGAAACTTAAAGGAAACCAATCAACAAATAATCAATTGCAGCCGGGAGAAACTGCACCCAGTCCCAGCACCGAGCACAGACAGAATTAACTCCCTAGCTGCCAAACACAAAGAAACAGCAACTCAGCTGTGAGAAGTCAAAATGTGCAACCGCGACGATCTTCGTGGCAATGCACACATGACAGTACCCCCCTTCTACGAGGGGCCTCCGGACCCTCAGGGCCAGGCCTGCCCAGGTGAGTTCTGTGGAAGGTCCGAACCAAACGATCTGCGTTAACATCAGACGCAGGGACCCACGTCCTCTCCTCCGGACCATACCCCTTCCAATGCACCAAGTACTGAAGGGACTGGCGATTCAGGCGAGAGTCAATGATTTTTGATACTTGAAATTCCAAGTTACCATTGACCAACACTGGAGGAGGAGGTAGAGGTGATGGTATGACTGGTGCCACATACCTTTTAAGTAATGACTTGTGGAACACATTATGAATTTTAAAAGTAGAAGGGAGTTCCAGACGAAATGCCACAGGATTAATTATGGAACTGATCCTGTACGGCCCGATGAATCTGGGACCCAGTTTCCAGGAGGGCACTTTAAGTTTTATATTCCTGGTAGACAACCATACCAGATCGTTCACATTCAGATCTGGACCAGAAACTCTCCTCCTATCAGCCATACGTTTGTAACGGTTCCCCATCGTACTCAAATTATTCAATACACCTCGCCACACAGAAGCAAGTGACGACGAGAAACGCTCCTCCTCAGGAACCCCAGAAGGACCCCCCCCATTGAAAGTACAAAACTGGGGATGAAAACCATATGCCCCAAAAAACGGGGACTTACCAGTGGACTCGCTCCGCCTGTTGTTAAGAGCGAACTCTGCCAGAGGCAAGAAAGATGACCAGTCCTCCTGGTTCTCCGAGACAAAACACCGGAGATATGTCTCTAAACTCTGATTCAGACGCTCTGTCTGACCATTGGTCTGTGGATGAAAAGCCGAGGAAAACGACAATTGCATCCCCCGACGTAAACAAAATGCCCTCCAAAATTTTGACACAAACTGAGACCCCCTATCTGACACCACATCAGAAGGCAACCCATGAAGTCTCACGATCTCCCTAATGAACACCTGCGCCAGAGTTTTAGCATTAGGGAGTGCAGGAAGAGCAACGAAATGTGCCATCTTACTGAACCTGTCAACAACCACCAGTATGACAGTATTCCCTGACGACGGAGGAAGATCCGTAATGAAGTCCATAGATAAATGAGTCCATGGACGCTCCGGAAGTTTCAAGGGTAAAAGGGTCCCAGATGGACGGGTATGAGGAGTTTTAGAGCGAGCACAAACCCCACAGGACGTGACAAAAGTTATAACATCTTTATTAGCGTTAGGCCACCAAAATCGGCGAGAAAGGAGATCTAAAGTAGCCTTACTCCCTGGATGTCCTGCTAAAGCAGAATTATGATGTGCCTCAATAACCTTTTGTCTCAACTGATTCGGGACAAACAGTCTCCCTGGAGGTCCTGCAGGGGCGTCCCCCTGAGCCTCTAACACCTCCTCCTCAAGCTCAGAACATACAGCCGACACTACCACCCCCTCCTGAAGGATAGGAATCGGGTCATCCATTTTCCCGGCCCCTGGGAAACTGCGAGACAAAGCATCAGCCTTTACATTCTTAGACCCCGGACGATAAGTGACGACAAAATTAAACCTGGTAAAAAACAACGACCATCGAGCTTGTCTGGAATTCAGACGCTTAGCGGATTCTAAATACAGCAGGTTCTTGTGATCAGTAATAACGGTGACTGGGTGGACTGCCCCCTCCAAAAAGTGACGCCATTCTTCAAAAGCCAATTTAATGGCCAAAAGTTCCCTATTGCCGATATCATAATTCCTTTCGGCGGACGACAATTTCTTAGAAAAGAAAGCGCACGGATGCCATTTACCAGGGGACGGACCCTGGGACAATATAGCACCCACCCCTACGTCAGACGCGTCCACCTCCACAATGAACGGCTGAGATACATCTGGTTGGATGAGAACGGGTGCCGAAGCAAAACATCTCTTTAAAGAGGAAAAGGCTTGGCAAGCTTTGTCCGACCACCTAGAAAAATCCGTCCCTTTTCTCGTCATGTCCGGGAGAGGTTTGACGACAGACGAGAAATTACAAATAAATTTCCGGTAGTAATTAGCAAACCCCAAAAAACGCTGCAGAGCCTTAAGATCCTCTGGCTGATCCCATTCAAGCACTGCTCTCACCTTTTCAGGGTCCATACGGAAACCGGAGGCTGACACCAAAAAACCCAAAAACTGAAGTTCCTGTACGGCAAAAACACACTTCTCCAGTTTGGCGTATAGTTTATTGTCTCGCAAGATCTGCAACACCTGTCTCACATGCTCCTGGTGAGACACAAGATCTGGCGAGTAAATTAAAATGTCATCCAAATATACGACCACAAACACCCCCACAAGGTGACGAAAAATGTCATTAACAAAATGTTGGAATACTGCTGGTGCAGTAGTCAGACCAAAAGGCATAACCAGGTTTTCATAATGTCCCTCCGGCGTGTTAAACGCCGTTTTCCACTCATCCCCCTCTTTTATTCTAATCAGATTATACGCCCCCCTGAGATCCAATTTAGAGAACCATTTGGCGCCAACAATTTGATTGAAGAGATCAGGAATAAGAGGGAGTGGATACGGATCTCGAACAGTAATCCGATTAAGTTCGCGGAAATCCAAGCAAGGGCGTAGGCCTCCATCTTTTTTCTTCACAAAGAAGAACCCCGTGGCTACAGGGGAAGATGAAGGTCTAATATGCCCTTTGGCCAGACTTTCGGAAATATAATCTTTCATAGCCTGTCTTTCAGGACCAGAAAGATTATACAACCTAGCTTTAGGTAACTTAGCATCAGGAAGAAGATTAATAGAGCAGTCATACACACGATGAGGAGGCAACTCCCGACACCCCTCCTCAGAAAAAACATCCCCAAAATCCTCCAAAAAAGGAGGCAATGTACTAGGTACAACCGCACTGATGACTGTGTTCATGCAGTTGCTTTTGCAAAACTCACCCCATTGGCTTATCTCTCTGGACTGCCAATTAATTACAGGGTTATGTTTAACCAGCCAAGGAAGTCCCAACACAATGGGAGTAGGTAGACCCTCCAACACATAACAAGATAATTGTTCCCTATGTATTGCCCCTACCCGAAGGTCAATGTTATGAACCTCATGAACAAAGCTACCTTGGCCGAGAGGCCTGGCGTCAATGGAAAAAATAGGGATCGGTTTGACCAATACACTCAGATGCATACCTTGAGCCTGAGCAAACTGAGCGTCAACCAGATTGGCGCCGGAACCACTATCCAGAAGAACAGACAATCTCTTCACTCTAGTACCAAACACCACCTCCACTGGTACAAGGAACTGAGAAGAACCGGCGGATGAAATACATACTCCCAGGTTGTCATCCACCACACAACCTGGGATTAGCAGTTTTCCGGCGACTTTTACTTAACAAGACACGGGATGGACATTCTCCAACAAAATGTCCCTCTTTCCCGCAGAAAAAACACCTTCTAGTCCTGCGGCGTGCCGCCAATCCCCTACTACGAAAAGATGTCCCTCCCAACTGCATAGGCTCATCCGAACAGACAAGGGGAACCTCAACATAAGGGACTTTAGTAGTAGGTGGAGTAACAACAGGGAGTGGAGTTACCTCACCCCTCTCCCGAAGCCGTCTATCAGTACGGATAGCTAGGGCCATAGCAGCCTCCAGAGAAGGAGGAGACTCATACTGAGCCAAAACGTCTTTTAATTTGTCAGAAAGCCCAAGACAAAACTGGCTCCTAAGAGCTGGGTCATTCCACTGAGTATCCGTGGCCCATCTACGAAACTCAGAAGCAAATTCCTCCGCAGGACGATCTCCCTGCTGTATCTTACGTAATTTAGTCTCAGCAAGAGAGACCCGATCTGGGTCAACATATACCAATCCCAGAGCAGTAAAAAATTGATCTACAGACTGTAGAGCCGGGATCCCGGAGGAAGGGAAAATGCCCAGGATTGAGGGTCCCCTTGAAGAAGTGAGATAACAATTCCCACTCTCTGCTCATCACTCCCTGATGATCGCGGCCGAAGCCGAAAATATAATTTACATGCCTCCCGGAAGGTAAAAAATTTGTCTCGCCCACCAGTGAACCTATCTGGAAGAGCCACCTTAGGTTCAACTCTGGTTTGCTCCAGGGGAACAAAACTCTGGACTTAATGTCCGTCAGCTCCATGGATAATCCCTGCAACTGCAGAGCCAGCTGGGCTACTGGATCCATGGTAACTAGAGATAATTTTTTATGGCCAGTGAAAATGTCACGCTGTCTAATGATTTGACTACAATGTCAGTAAACTATTTATACAGGAACCACACTCTATACAACATATAGTTTAGCAACATAAGAATGTAAGTATAAAATAGATTTACCTGACACAATATCAGCAGAACTTAGGGTTAATCTTGAGGACTAGATGTGCAGAGACGATATCAGTTGAACTCAGGGTTAATCTTGAGGACTTGATGAGCTGTAACAGGAAAGAGGAGGACCGGGGTCTAACCTGACCCTACACTGGGGTCCTAACTAATCCCTTACCTTGGAGGTACTGATAATGGTTCAGAGGTCCAAGTCTCCAGCCTAACCCTGTCTCCTATCAGACCCTGAACCCTGTAATCAGTCCTAAGAAGGATCCTGATTACCACCAAAGGGATATGGGCTGATCTCAGCTAAATACACAGATTAGACATATAAGACAGACAGGATAGCACTCTCTTGCATACACACTCAAACACCGAAGGAACATAAATGGTCTGGGAAATAAACTCTAAGCAAGTTAAGCTTAAAACAACTAAGGAGCTCTCAACTAGAGTCTATACAGATTCATTCCTATCTGTGGTCTGCATGAAGTGTTTCACTGGCAACTCCCAAAGCAGACAACCAGAAACTTAAAGGAAACCAATCAACAAATAATCAATTGCAGCCGGGAGAAACTGCACCCAGTCCCAGCACCGAGCACAGACAGAATTAACTCCCTAGCTGCCAAACACAAAGAAACAGCAACTCAGCTGTGAGAAGTCAAAATGTGCAACCGCGACGATCTTCGTGGCAATGCACACATGACAAGTATACAGCAGGGCCCACATAGTATATAGCAGGGCCCACATAGTATATAGCAGGGCCCCCATAGTATACAGCAGGGCCCACATAGTATACAGCAGGACCCACATAGTATATAGCAGGGCCCCCATAGTATACAGCAGGGCCCACATAGAATATAGCAGGGCCCCCATAGTATACAGCAGGGCCCCCATAGTATACAGCAGGGCCCACATAGTATATAGTAGGGCCCCCATTGTATATAGCAGGGCCCCCATAGTATACAGCAGGGCCCCCATAGTATACAGCAGGGCCCACATAGTATATAGCAGGGCCCACATAGTATATAGCAGGGCCCCCATAGTATACAGCAGGGCCCACATAGTATATAGCAGGGCCCCCATAGTATACAGCAGGGCCCACATAGTATATAGCAGGGCCCCCATAGTATACAGCAGGGCCCACATAGAATATAGCAGGGCCCCCATAGTATACAGCAGGGCCCCCATAGTATACAGTAGGGCCCACATAGTATATAGTAGGGCCCCCATTGTATATAGCAGGTCCCCCATAGTATACAGCAGGGCCCACATAGTATATAGCAGGGCCCACATAGTATATATAGCAGGGCCCCCATAGTATACAGCAGGGCCCACATAGAATATAGCAGGGCCCCCATAGTATACAGCAGGGCCCCCATAGTATACAGCAGGGCCCACATAGTATATAGTAGGGCCCCCATTGTATATAGCAGGGCCCCCATAGTATACAGCAGGGCCCCCATAGTATACAGCAGGGGCCACATTTTACAGCCCTCATCTCTCCTCCCCCCAGGAATGGCCCCACAGCAGGACAGATTTATAAAAAAAACAAAACACTCCTCACCTCATCCTTGTGCCAGCGCTGCTCCCAGCTCCTGTCTCCTGCTCTGCCCGGCACACAGTGAGCGCGCTGTGTCAGAGGCAGAGCAGGGAATGATGGGAGAGGGAGCGTCAGCTGACGCTCTCTCCTCCATCATCGCTTTGAACTGTACCGGCAGACACCGGTATAGTTCAATGCAGCGGAGGGGGGAGTCGGCGCTGAGGGCAGGCAGGCCCCCGTGCGACACAGGGGCCCCCATAGCGGCTGCGTGATGTGCCGCTAGCTGGGGCCCCTTGAGGTGCAGGGGGAGCCTCAAAATGTTGGGGGCCCCCGGGCCTGAGCGCGGACCAGCGTGCTCGGGCGGCGGGCCCCCCTAATCACCGGGCCCCATACCGCAGTAAGGGTTCTCATGCCCTGATGGCGGCCCTGCCTGTATGCATGGCCCCTATGAGAAAAGCATAAAAAAATCCTACTTAACTTCCCTGTGCGCAATCGCTGCATCTTGTTCCGGTTCTAGCAGCTCCTGTGACCGAGTGATCACATGTCTCCGCTCATTAAGAGAAAGAATATTCACCTCTGCCTATGGGAGTGGAGAGAAGTGAATATTAAAAACTCTTAAGTAGCACGCACCTGTGATTGCTCAGCCATTGCTGGAAGCCGGAGGCTGCAGCTGACACTGTGCGCTATGAGAGAAATTAATATTCACTGCCAGTGCAGTGAATATTTAGTTCTCTTTAGCAGCGGGCACAAGACTTAGCCGCTGCTCTGCCGCTGCCCCTCCCCCACCGTCTTCTGGGACAATAACTCAAGTATAAGCTGAGGGGGGCCTTTTCAGCACAAAAAAATGTGTTGAAAAACTCGGCTTATGCTCGAGTATATACGGTAAGTATACACAGCCTTGACAATGACTGGCAGACACCTGTAGTGCCTGGGCCAGTGGAACATATTAGCTAGCGTATTGCTAATAAAACACAGGCTACTAAAATATACAAGTGAAGAGGGAAACAGCACTGGCTCCACTACAATTTGTATATCATCAACACTAAACAGAGGGGGACTATGTGTTGGTGGTTTGCTGCAGCATGGCTGTCAGGATCAGGACCAATATGCTGTAATAATGTTTAAAAACATTGTGAATCTACAAATTTACCCATATAATTGCCAAAATGTATTACACTTTCACGTTAAATCTTGAAGCTTATGTTTGACATTCAGCAAGCACATTCAAAAATAAAAAAACAAACAACTTCACAATTCACAATTTGTTCAGAAAAAATCATCCCTACACACCTTGCTAACAGTACATTAAAAGGCAATGAAAGTTAAATGCGAAACCAAGATTCAAAACCCCCAACCCCCCCAAAAGAAACCCAAACAATGTTGGCATGGAAGCAATGTGTATCACTTTAATAATGCACTGCAGTCCTAATTAAAAAAAAGTCCAGATTTAGGGCTCGATAGATGTATAACATGTGTGTTAGGGTTCAAGTTCCCGCTGCTGCACAAGGGGAGTCTCGAACCAGTCCCGCTGCGCTCCCCAATTCATCTCCTGCCGCAGTGGAGCCTGCTCAGCAGAGACATCGGTCCCAGTGTCTTGCCCATTCCAGTACTGTGCAGAGACTTGCTGCTGCCTCTCCTGGATCTGCTATTATAGCCAGTACTGGAGCAGACGTCTTTGGGACGAAGTCCTGCGTTTCCCCTTCTGAGCATGCCCAGGGTAAGATCTCTCATTGGAGATCAGGGGTCACATGTTCAGGTACTGCAGCAGCTCCTATTGGTCCGCCAGGAAGGTCATGAAACTACATGTGTTTGGAATAGTTTCTCATTGGTCCTTGTTTCTGGCAGGTCCTGTAGCTGTTGCTATAAAAGGGTGGCATGGCTGGGCCGCCATGCGCTAATACCAATCATTATATGCTTAGCGCCAGTGTGGTCATGCGTGTGTGTGGTTAGGGCCCGGCTGAAATAAGCCCCTAGAATACCGACTTAATCGGTGAGGAGTTTGGTGTGCTAGCTGGTCAGGATCGGTGTCCTAGATGCCCTAGATTGCCGGCATAACCGGTGAGGAGTTTGATTGCCGTATTCAGGGCCTGGTGTTCAGACGCCATAGATTGCGGGTGACTCCTGCGAGGACATTAGCGCATGATCACGTTCTATGTTCGCTTAGCTGTTCACTGTGTACTTGGTGCCTGACTGGACACAGAAGTTTGTCTCAGCGGCTCTGTGACGTAACAGGGTTCGCTTTCAACGCTAGACAGCGCCCTAGCGTGTTTATTTTGCGACTCAGTTGTGTTAAGTGAGTTCGCACACATCGCCATATAGCGCTGCGGCACTCCTTCTAGCGGCTCTGTGGATTAACAGAGTTCGCACATATTGCCACAGCGCGTTACGGCGTTTATTTTGGCGACTCTGCGGGATAACAGAGTTCGCTTCTTGCCCCATTTTGCTAGCAGCAGGCTCCGCCTGCACGGTGGACCCCGGGCTGCGAACGCTCCTCTCCACATCTTATATTTGGTGCATTCTGCAGACCCTAACAATGTGAGACATGTTTCACTGAGGCTATTAGCTTCAGTGATTAGAAACCTAGAAGTTTGCTCCAGCACACTAAGTGCTGAGAGGGGTTAATCGGCTTTTTAAAGCTTTTAAGTGAACAACTAAAGAGTAGGTGGGAGAGTGTTCACCATATCTCCACCCCAGGGAGGGGTTTATAAGATAAATAGTCAGCCTTCTCAGACATTAGGTGTTCGGTAGGTCTGGAAAGTCGAACTCCTGTGCTATGTGTCCTGATAAGGAAAACTGAATCATTGTATGTTTTGGTAATCCTGAGCAGGCGAATTCCCACGGCTGAACAGACTGCATACCATTTTGTGTTGTTTTGCCAGAAGGGCCATGTATATTTTTACTTTGCACTGGTTTATGCCACATTTATATAATAAACCAGAGGAAGCCTTAAAGAGACCGTGTTTCCTGTGCCAACTTCCGTGTGCAGCTGAGTGAGCTGATCTACTACACATGATAAACTTTTATGGTCACATAACTTACATACTGCCATAGCCACATAAATTATGGAAACTTAATTTTGGTGGATGATAGATTTCCAAATGAATGAACTGGTAAATTCAATTTTTTTTAAAAAAAAGATTAATCACATTTAACAATTGGTTGTCCCTGAAGTACAGATGGCAATGTCCGTTGCAAAAATTGATTAGTAATATATATTTTGCAGTAGTGCATACACATTCTTGAACACATCAGAAAGCACTGTTGGCACTCTTTTAAATATGAGTGAAGTTAGTACAGTTTGTTAAGCAAAATAAACATCGAAGAGTGCACTCACCAAACTTCGCTTGCTTGGATGGCGAATATACAGTATATCCCAACCACTTTGTGGAAACAATTCTTCCGCTACTGCAAGCCTTCCGCACTCTATTGCCAGCCGGTCGTGGTATCCCTCTACACGAGAGTCCAAAAGTTCTGGGTGTTGTTCCACAAGAGATATTAGACACTTTGTATCACCACAGGGTGCCAGGATTCAATTCAAAAACAGGAGAATACCTACTGGATTTTAAAATTCTTGATACATAAAGAAACAATGCTTTAAAAACCGTACAAGGATGGGACATGGATGACACAAATAATGTAATCCATATGCACGTCTGCTGGCCGTATCGTGGACCATGCTGCCACAAAAAACAGACATGTCTACGTGTCTTGCGCACGGACACATGGTACATGTGCGCAGCCCCATAGATTATAATGGGTGTATGTGTGTGTCTCCAGTATGTGTGAATACTGTCACAACACATACCAGAGACACTGACATGTGAAGAAGACGTTAGACCCCCTTCACATGTCCTGATACTTCTAGTACTGGAGAAAAACAGTACTGATGAGGTCTGTGGTCCATGTCCATGTGCCATCCGTGTGTCAGTGTGACACCATCCATGTGCCATACTTTTGTCCGTGTGTATGTGTGTACTATCTTTGTGCCATCCGTGTGCACCATCAGTGTGACAAGTGCTGGAATAGAATGAAGAATACAAATGACAGATGTTTAGGTGTTAGATGTGCAATGACAGAGAAAGATGATAGATAGATAGATAGAACTATGTCAGTGAGATGCATTAAATCAGTGCATTGTATGTGTACTTTTCTGTACTTGTATTTATCTAATAATAAAATAAGTAAATTATAAAAAGGCTTGAGGTCCCTCTTGTTTTTATTATTGGTTAAGGTTCAAAGATGTTTTGGAGTTGTTTGGCTGCGTCTGGCACTGGGTGGCTTGACTGTGAGCAAGGCGTCATTAAATTTGAAGATTACCAAAGAATGTTGGGTCGCAATCTAGTGCCCAGTGTCAGAAAGCTAGGTTTGCATCCTAGGACATGGATCTTCTAATAGGACAATGACCCCAAACATACTTTAAGAACAACCCAGAAATGGATGGAAACAAAGCACTGGAAAGTTCTGAAGTGGTCGGCAACGAGTCCGGATCTAAATCCCATTGAACATCTTCAAATATGAGAGACCTGGAGCAGTTTGCAAAAGGAGAGTGGTCCAAAATTCTTTTTGAGAGTTGTAAGAAGTTTGTTGATGGTTGTGCGAAGCAATTGATTGCAGGTATTTACTCCAAAGGATGTGCAATCAAATATTAAGTTGAGGGTGGCAACAATTTTGTCTGGCCCATTTTTGGGGTTTTGTATGAACTTATATGCAATTTGCCTTTTTTTTCTATTTTGCTATTTTTTTGTGTTGTTCCAATACAAACAAAGGAAATAAACTTGTGTATAACAAAACATGTCTAATTGCAATATTTTTTTGGGAGAAATACTAACAAGGGCGCTAACTCTTTTGGCCATGACTGTATGTTTAGCAGTGTCCAGTGTTATGACAGATTATGATTGAAAAATTGGAGTATAGGTAATAACGCATGCCATAACGCATGAATGGATTTACTTTAAAATAGCACATTTTCATGACTTCAAGTGTCAATGGCAATCGGCTAAATCCTCAATCAGAACAAGAATTTTATTCCTTTACACAATTTTTTTTTTCATAAACTAGTTCTTTACACAATTATTTATGATTTTTCTTCTATTAAATCATTTTAAGCATAATTCAGATGAATTTTTTGTCATTTAAAATCTGATTTTAATTTGATTTTGGTCCAAGTGTCTGGTTTTGTCACTCGAGTATCACATATACAAAAAAAATGCAAGGCTGTCCCTTCATTAACTCTGGCATAAAAAGATCCTCAGCAATGTCAAATTGTCGTTCACGTTGCATTTTCTACTGCATTTTAACATTTTAAATAGAAAGTTTTCTTTCAGTATTGAGTACAATTTATTGTGTTTTTTGCTAAGGTCTTTATCACATATGGATAGTGTTTTTCTTGTTGTAGCTTGTGTTTTTGTAATGTCCGATGCTGCATGAAGGCAAATACCTCCAAAGGCCATTTCCACACTTTGGTGAACTGTTGCCAGAATTCTGCTAAATTTACTGCCTTTTGCCGTCTGTCTATATCTGTTTTTGACTGGCTGTTAGATGAGCTCCAGACTAAATTTAGGTACATGCCATAGAATGTGATGCAGTATCTCTCCAGAGAAAAGATTGCTTGTCATTCTGAGAAAAAGCCTCCATACACATTAGATGACTATTAGCAGGATGATGGTTCGGCTGATGGTTGGCTGGCAGTATATCTCTCAATTTCCTTCCCCTCCCACACCCCACACATGGGGACCCTCTGCCTGTGTTCTCTAGGCCAGAGCCACTTTGAAGACTCTTCTAGAAGTTTACATGAAGGAGAACACAAAAGATATTCTATTCCACTACATCATCTGTTGGGGGAGAGTTGGGTGGCCTCCATGTATATTAGACTATCTGCCAATATCAGCGTGTTCAGTCAACATTAGTCTAACGTGTATGAGGACTGGGGCCTCTATGTTTGTATTTCAATATTTTACAAGATTTTAATAAGCCCCTTTTGGGGGTTTAAGGATTTGTGAATATCTATAAATTTAACTTTAAACCTGCGCTATCGCTATGCAAATCAGTGGTTGACTAGATTGGGGGGGGCTTTGATTTCCATGTACTAATCCTCACTTTAATCATGTAGACATTATCTTGTGGGCGTGAGAGATAGGATTTACAACAGCGACATCACCCCCTGTTCCCTGCAAATCTTGCGCATGTGTGCAATGTGCTGCCCCCTTGGGAATGCACAGTGAAGCCGAGTGTATGCTCTCCAGCTTCATCAGCACACTGCGCATGACCAGGGAGACAGAACATCATGTGCACGAGCAAGATTAGCTGACAGCTGGTAGTGATGTCCCTCTTGCAAATTATGTCATTCTTGCCCAAAGAGGTGTGCTTAAATGAATATAGGGAGGATTATTCCTGGGAAAATAATGCCACCATCTGATTAGTCACCCACTGATTTGCGCAAGCTCAGATAATTTTATAACTTCTTACCATTCCCTAAGACACAAAAAGGGGCTTATTGGAAAGTAGATAGAAAAAGGTTGAAATACAGATGTGGTGACAGTTTTGGGGACTAGGGCAGCTGACAGGCTCTTTTTAAGTTTCTGATCCTTCCTTATTTTTCGAAATTTATACTTATTTGTTACAGTAAACTTGCTAATCTGCATCTAACCGTTTAAATATATGTGGCTTTCTAACTGTAAGCTCGGCTGCCAAGATAAAATGAAGTTATATTCTCCCTGCAGCCACTGACTTCCAGTCATCATCGCCCGCTTTGGGGCCATGAACAGTCAACACTCACTACTCACTGTAGATACTCAGTTTGATCCATGACTGGCAATCTACTCTGCACACATATCGGAGGTACACTTGGTTGTTAACGTGACTCTTTAAGCACAGAATTACTGTTCAAGCCAAGTACAGGCACTTGGTGCTTCATGGCTAGGCCACACATTTATATGCACCTTTCCACCTATTTGTTTTCCACGTATTTCTGCCCTTTTCTGGCTCTATCAAGCCAGAGCTGCCAAAGAAGATGAGAGGCATGAAGAAAACAAGCAGGTGGGAAAGAATATTTAAATATTTGGTCACACCATGATGCCTCGAGCACCAGTACTTGGTTTGAATAGTCATCCTGTGCTGACAGAGTCCCTTTAAATCTAGGCTATATAAATTTTATATTGTTATAATCTTATGTATGCTAACACAAAGATTTTGATGTGGATTTGGAAAAAAAATATTTGCAAAATTCACATCAAGCAATTTTCAATGTGCATTTGAAGTGGTTTTTGATGTGTATTTGCAGCAGCTCTGCCTCAAAAACCTTCCTTAAAACATCTGTGTGAATCTATCCTTAGTCTATGTAAACTGAATCGTTTGATCTCCAGACTAACAATATTAATTTTGTTTCATATTAATTCAGTTATAAGGAAATAAATTTTTCTTCTCCCTTTTGTTTAATTATCATATTTTGTACATCTTTTTAATTGTGTTTTTTTCAGCTTTGCTTGAATCACCGGATTTTCAATTTCTCCTTGGAATATCATCAATTCAAGGATTGCTAGTGAAATTTGCGACATCATCTGAGAGCACAAAGAAAAAGCTTTGGAGTTTCCTGCACGTACTGCACTTGAGCAAGAGTTCAACAGCAAATACTTACTTTAAAGTCGGGGTCACACAATTGTAATGTGGTACAGGGTGGTAGCCTTGGGTGAGGCACTTATCTTCCATGCCCCAACACGCTACATAAAAATAGGGGACCTTGTGGGGTGTATGGACATTAACTCTTGGGGTGCTACACCCTTTCAGACCGCATGATGCCGGAACCACCGCTTAAAAATAAACTGTCTTTTACTGCAATAGCATTAGTGAGGAGTAAGTACAGTGGATTGTAGGTGAAAAACTTTGTGAATGTTTCTCTTAGAACATACAACATTTTCATACACATTCCATTCCTTCCTAAACTTGCTCTGCTCTCCTTGCCTCTCGCTCCAGCTTCACCACCACCCAGCACAACACTTCAGAAGCTTCCCTAGTCTCCAACAACAGCACCAGTAATCAGTAAGCAACAGTCCTATTTCTCAACCCGCCGTTCCACCCTTCCCTGTTAGGGAAGCTACTTATGCCACTATGGCTGTTACTTGGCTTCTCCGTCACTTAACTGTCAGATAACTCTATACGGTCCCACTAGGCTTCATGCCCCAGACCTCATCTCTGGAGATTTGATCACGCCTTCTAGCTCTTTTCCTTGCCTTCACCCTCGATGACACTATCAGTTGTCTCGGTCTCTACTCACTTTAGGGACACCTAGTGTATGCGTCTCTGCTGAGTACTCAGATCAAAGTTCTGCTCTAGCTGAAAGCTAGGCAGTATGTGACTTCCTGACAGGAAACTCTCTCAGTCCCTTCACGTTAGTCCCTCATACTCTGGGCTAGTCCCAACCATTAAAATACGCACTGGCAGACAGAAAAGGGCCCCTTTGCAAAAACAATATATGGGCCCTTTGCAGCCCAAGAGCTCCTAATTGGTGCACAGATTGCATTAATGATACAGTGGGTACGGAAAGTATTCAGACCCCTTTACATTTTTCACTGTTTGTTTCATTGCAGCCATTTGGTAAATTTAAAAAAGTTAATTTTTCTATCATTAATGTACACTCTGCACCCCATCTTGACTAAAAAAAACCCAGAAATGTAGACATTTTTGCAAATTTATTAAAAAAGAAAAACTGAAATATCACATGGTCATAAGTATTCAGACCCTGGCCAAGGAGCTCAGAGACACAATTGTGGCAAGGCACATATCTGGCCAAGGTTACAAAAGAATTTCTGCAGGACTCAAAGTTCCTAAGAGCACAGTGACCTCCATAATCCTTAAATGGAAGAAGTTTGGGACCACCAGAAGTCTTCCTAGACTTGGCCATCCAGCCAAACTGAGCAATCGTGGGAGAAGAGCCTTGGTGAGAGAGGTAAAGAAGAACCCCAAGATCTCTGTCGCTGAATTGAATTTACCAAATGGCTGCAGTGAAACAAAGAGGGAAAATTTAAAGGGGTCTGAGTACTTTCCGTACCCACCGTATGTCCGCCCCTGACTCTACCTGTCCATATCAACTTCCTGTGGCTGGGCAGAACACAACCTATCACTAATAATGCACATTATTAAACACATTGCAAATCAAAATACATTGCAACAATATACGTGGTTTCAAGACGGAACATGGGCAACACCTCCACCTCCTTACACAATCGTCGATTCTCTCATGCAAGAGAATTGGGCCAATTGTGATAATTAATTACACTTGGCTCAAACTCTGAAATAAACTTTAAATAGAAACAGTTGCTGTGATACTTCAAATTGCTCCCAAGTGAGTAGCATTGTTACATTTGGTGTTAGAAGGGAACACATGTGACTGCTACAGAAGGACTGCATGTTGTGGGTGAAAGTAGCTATAAGCCAGAGAGCAACATCAGAAAGCATAGAGGACCTGATTATAAACATGATGCAAGCCCAACAACAACACTTACAGCAGCAACAGTGGGCACAATAGGAGTCAAATAAGCTATTTATGTAACAGTTTCAGCAGCAGTAGCAAAAGATCCAGCAGCAGCAACACGTACAGCAACGACAACAGCAGCAGTAGATTGAATTACTCACAGAGCCAGTTAATGGCAAGGCGGCAGCTCCGACTTCGGGGCAGCTGATCATTTTTCTATCCACAAGGTGGTGATGAAAACCTTGCAGAAAATCATCCCGGGACATGACATAGAGGCCTTTTTAACCATTATTGAAAGGGTCGCCAAAAGGGAGAAACTCCAGCTAGAACAGTGGGCAGAAGTCCTGGTACCATACTTCACAGGGGAGCCACAAAAGGCCCACTATGTATTAGCCTTACAGGACGCCAAGGAATATGCAAAATTGAAAACTGAAAATTTTGGCACACTTGGAAGTGACAATATCTGACAGGGCACAACAGGTCCACGACATATAACCGTGTCAAACCACCTCGCTCCCAAACGTTTGATCTGCTGCACCTCATCCAAAAGTGGTTGCAGCCAGAGTCCTCTACCCCAGCACAGATGGTAGAGTGAGTTGTAACAGACTGTTTCATGCACTGAGCTCGATGCAGACTTGGGATGCCCAAGGCGATCCCCGGAACACCAGTGACTTGGTCGGACTCCATGCTGGGGGTTCCATAAGGAGGTGGATGCTAAAAAAAGGGTGGATCATCCAAAGTCCAAGTGGGAGGTGGAATTCATGCCAAGGGTCTCATCGGGGGATGTAAATTGTTGGAGATGTCACGGCCCAGGTCATACTGAGACATCAAGAGAAAAGAGACATGTCACTAAACCAGGGACCACCACATAACAATAAATAAATGAATTATTTTATTAAAGTGTCCACAAACACACCAAACCACACCAATAAAAACATTTAAAAACAATGTTTGCAAGAAACATGCATTATACAAAAGGCTTGTTGACAAATATTCCTTGAAATGTAAACCACAGAAATTAAACAACGCAGGACTTGAGAATTAATGTTCTATGATGGCTCTCCTTTTAGCCTGACTATTATCACATACCAAAAAAATTAATGACCAATCCCCAGAAACCACCTGGAGGAGTGGTGTAAAAACGCCCAAAGGTGGACGTATGCCCCGTATTCTGTACAATCAAAATATGGGAAGATAATTGGCTTGCAAGCACATACAAATCATAAATCACAGAAAAGATGGAAAAGGTCAGGGAATGGTAAATATCTACAAACTAATAAGGAGAGGGGAAAAAAGAATGATAATATGACCCCAGCCCAATTAGTAAAGGGTCCACAGGAGACAATTAATTAGAGTGTAGAGCCACATAATAGTGATGCCGACACATACCACATGGAGATGCCCATAGCTCAAGACCAGTATTGTCAAAAAGGGCCAGATGAAAGCCCGAAGCATGTCGCACTGCCGTGTCTTCCTCAGGGGCTAATAGCATAGTGTGAGTACAATTAAATGGCATTTAAATATCATCATACCTTAATTAAAAATACATCACAGCTGCTGCAAAGACCTGACGCTGCAGAGTACCAACATGGTGGAGTCGGTAGTTCCGGAAATGCGATGTGGACTCATCACATCCTGGTCAAATGGACAAAAAGGTGCTGCGCTTGCGTTGAAGAGCATGCAATGCTCAATACTTTACCAAAGTTCCACAAGCTACTACAAATACGTTTCATCATGTCTGCATTAAGTATCCTATCATGTTACTGTCACAAAAAGAACGAATACCGCCAAAAGTATCAGTGTGGTGAAATTGGTAGTTCCGGAAGTAGAATCAAGAAAACTCACGACTGGGTCAAACGTGCAAATAGTAACTGCGCACGCAATATGGTTTCTTGCCCTGCGGGCCACCATATGGGGGGTAGGAGAGACCAAAGTTTTGGTTTTAGCATCACTCATTAGAATAATCCAGTTCTTGGTCAAAATTTCTCTAATATCAGACCACTGAATCTTGAACGTAGTGATCAATGGGAGAGGTCTGTTGAGTCTCGTCTTTTTATTAAACAGACTTCGTCGATCCATACTATTTGCCGATTGGAAGGCCTTAGAAATGACTCTCTGTGGATAGCCCCTGTCCTTAAAGGTTGGTGAGATCTTTGGCTTGTTTGCAGAACTCAAGAGGGGAGCTGCAATTTCTTTGTATGTCAGTTATATTTCATCTGGCTCATGGCCAGTCCCCAGTTTCCAGTTGTGGGTGCTTTCATTACCAGGACTAGAGATGAGCGACTTTGCCTTTTTTAGGGTCGAGTCGGGTTTCA
This sequence comes from Oophaga sylvatica, assembly GCA_033576555.1. Taxonomy (NCBI): domain Eukaryota; kingdom Metazoa; phylum Chordata; class Amphibia; order Anura; family Dendrobatidae; genus Oophaga; species Oophaga sylvatica. Next base: position 764,332,482 of record JARQOD010000001.1, read on the forward strand.
TGAAAACCGACTTTCTCAAAAGTCGAGTTGAACGAAATCTGCCGACTATCGCGAAAAGTCGGAGGTCCGACTGAAACACGAAACCCAATGCAAGTCAATGGGGACAGTAAACACACCTACAGTGCCCATTTCAATGCCAACGACATCAATTCTTATTACTTAAGCTTGGCAACCTTTATTTACTTTATAATAATAGTTACGCATTGAAAACTGGGGGTTATTTGGCTAAAGTTGTGGGGGGGTAGGGCTGGCTCCAGGTTTTCGTGTGCCCCGGGTGACAACACAGAAAAGAGAACAAAAACGACCATATGTCCAGATAAATTAGTATTTTTATTATTGTTCACACATAAAATAAGGAGTAAAAAATAGCTATAATGTACACAGTATAAAATAGTAGAAATAGTCAAACTAGCAACAAGGGCGATAACAAACGGGTTACAATATGCTGAATAATAACAGATGAGCAGATGGGTATAATAAATGTGGTCTATGTAATAGTAACATTAAAGTGCATATTTGCCATGCATTCAAGAACAAAAAGAATATTGTGTAAAAAAAAATATAAAAATGAATACCTAAGTGCAAACAGTACTACACTTTATGCTGCATACATATCTCAATGAATAAATAATCAATAGAAATCAATAAAAACATAAAAAAATTGTGAAAAAAATGGTGAAAAAAAATTAAAAAGAAAAAAGAAAAAAAGAAGTATCTTTACAATGTATATATGTTAGTGTCCAATACAAAAAACTACAGTGTGACACACATTTGTAAAAATGATAAAGTGCATAAGTGTTGTGCATACACAAAGGATCACTACGTGATAAATATCAGTTCCCAAAGAAAAAGTTTTTCTTTTCAAAGAAAAAAAAAAATTTTTTTTCACAAAGAAATTTTTTTTTGTGAGCAGCGATAAAATTATGCAGCACAAATTATAATCCAATACGCAGTGTGCTAAAAAATGGATATTCACTCCAGAAAAACGTACACATCTGTGAACATGTGATATATACGTATTGCTCCAGAAACACAGGGATACAATGTGACACTCAACATACCACAAGCACAAAAGAAAACATCTGCTCATTAATGGAATTTGTAAAGCATGCACCCAGGACTTCACTGAACCGCTAATAATAAAAACAATCCACACACAGGTGTTCAGAATAACTTACGGCAGATATATCTCCTGGAGACCCAAATGCACGTCCTCCCCAACGCACGTTTCGGCACGTTGCCTTCTTCAGGGGGTGCCCCGGGTGAAAGAGTGTCAGTGGGCCCCTTTAACACATACCACAATTAATGATGCTCCGATACGGCACAGAAATATAGGTATAGTACAATGACAAATACTTCACTTATTACATTACATGACTGATATCTATTTTAAATTCTACAATAGCTCAAAATGGGCCCCATGGATGATGCTTCAGTGTATAATGGGCCAATATAATGCTCCATATATGATGGGCCCCATTTATAATGCTCCAGTGTATAATGGGCCCCGTAGATGCTGCTCCAGTGTCTGATGTCCCCCATTTAGAATGCTCCAGTATATGATGGGCCCCGTAGATGCTGCTCCAGTGTCTGATGCCCCCCATTTAGAATGCTCCAGTATATGATTGGCCCCATGGATGATGCTCCAGTGTATGATGGGCCAATATAATGCTCCATATATAATGGGCCCCATTTATAATGCTCCAGTGTATAATGGGCCCCATAAATGCTGCTCCAGTGTCTGATGTCCCCCATTTAGAATGCTCCAGTATATGATGGGCCCCATTGATGATACTCCAGTGTGTGATGCGCCCCATGGATGATGCTCAAGAGTATGATGGGCCCCATATATCATTCTCCAGTGTATAATGCTCCCCATATATTGCTCCAAACATTAAAAAAAATGAAATATCTCTCCTCGCTGGGCACTGATCTACTCTGGACTCCTCAGCATCGCCATCTTCCAGCTCTCTGCACTTGGACTGTTTAGGCAGAGGGTATACAGACGAGACGTCATCGCGCTCTTTGACCTGAATGTCACTGTCAGGAAACGCGGAAGACGTCACAGCAGTGGAGCAGGGAGAGGTAAGTATTGCAAGTGCTGTGGCCCTGAGCAAGCAGGGGGGCCCACTCGTGGGCGACGGCACTGGCACAGGGCCCCTCATAGTACGCCGGTGTGTCTGACGGCGAGTGGGCCCCCCCACCCTCAGTGACTTTTGCGTGCTATGAGGGGCCGGGTGCCAGTGCCGTCAGCCACGAGTCGGCCCCCCCCCACCTGCTCAGGGAACCGGCACTTGCCCGGCTGCGCCAGGTGCTGACGACGGCCCTGGGGGGGACAGCCCAGTTAGGGAGGTGGAAAAACTGGCATATGTTGAGGTGTAGGCTGGATGTTCAGCATCTGCAAATGGAGAAATTGGAGAAGTCGGAGGAAGAGGAGGACAAAGTGAGCCATTTTGCTGGCAACTTATGTGTCATCAGGGGAAGGTGGTACAAAATCCTTTGAAACCCAGGCATGGTTCATTTTAATGAAGGTGATATCACCAACATTTTGGGTCGACAGCCGGGTCCTTCTGCACTGCTGACTCTTTCTGAAAGCACACTACCAGCAGGGCAAGAGAGCTCCTGTAAGGCATATTGTGCCAATTCAGGCCAGGTGTCCAGTTTACAGGCCCAGTAGTCAAAGGGGAATGAACTGTGAGGGAGAATATCAATAGGGAGGAGAGGTAATTTTGAACCATAATTGACAACTGCTGTCTCCTGTCTGTTGCAATCGATTGAGTATTAACAGTCGTGTGAGCTGTACTCGAGAAATCAGTCCACAACATGGTCATGAAACCCCTGTCACCAATGCCACTTCGGCTGTGTGCACCACGAACACCTCTTCCATTTGGCCCAGTACGGCTCATGGTAGAACCTGCACCACTGCTGTGTGCTGGGAATGCCTTTAACAAACGGTTTACCAAAGTTGCTTGTTTGTTCACCAATATTAGCTCTAGGTTCTCCTGTGGCATGATGTTCGGTAATTTGCCTTTATAGCGTGGATCCAGGATGCTGGCCAACCAGTAGTCGTCATCCTTCATCATTTTGGCAATGCGGGGGTCCCTTTTTAGGATCTGCAATACATAATCACACACATGTGGGCCAATGTTCCAGGTGTCAATGATGCACTGCCAGTGGTGGGTGGAGGAACACTTTCTGCCAAATCCACATCCCTCCAGTAACGCACAAACCCTGGACCTGACCTAGGCAAGCCAACATTTTCTCCTGCCCCCTGAGAAGCATCCTCCTCTCCAAAATAATCAGCCCCCTCCTCCTCCTCCTCTTCCTCTACTTCCTCCACCTTGTCCAGGACAGTTCCCTGAGCAGACAATGGCTGTCTGTCATCAAGGCTTTCCTCCTCCTCCGCTGCAGACGCCTGATCCTTAATGTGCATCAAAGTTTGCATGAGCAGACGCATAAGTGGGATGCTCATGCTTATGATGGCGTCATCTGCGCTTACCAGCCGTGTGCATTCCTCAAAACACTGAAGTACTTTACAGACAACTCGATGTCTGCCCTCAAACTGCCTGCCCGTGTATCCTCCCACAAATGCATTACTGCCTGCCTCTGTTTGCACAGCCTCTCAACCATGTGCATGGTGGAGTTCCACCTTGTTGCAACGTCTATGATTTGGCGGTACTTGGGGAGGTGGAGCAATCGCTGCAGCCTCTGCATACGACTGGAGTCTACGGGCGAGCGACAGATGTGCAAGCACAGTCTTCGCACCTTATGGAGCAGGGCTGTTAACTCTGGATAATTATTTAGGAAGCACTGCACTACCAGGTTCAAGGTGTGAGCCAGGCAAGGAATGTGTCTGAGTTTTGCCAGGGCTATGGCCGCCACAAAATTACGGCCGTTATCACTGACTACCTTGCCTGGCGCAAGATGTATACTGCCCAACCATGACTCAGTTTCTCGCTGCAAGAAGTTGGCCAGTACCTCTGTGGTGTGTCTGTTGTCACCCAAAGACATCATCCTTAAAACAGCCTGCTGACGCTTATCACTAGCTGTTCGATAGTGGGACACCTCGTGTGCAGCACTGGCACCTGCAGATGGAGTGCTCGTGCCACTGCGCTCTTTCGACGTGCTTTCGCTTCTGGAGGAGGAGGAGGGTCGAACGCCTACAGCCAACTGTTGCCTATACTGTGGGCTAGGCAGCACTGTCCCACCGCCGCTGTCCCCTGTGGACCCTGCATCCACCACATTAACTCAGTGTGCAGTGATGGACACATAACGGCCCTGGCCATGCCTACTGGCCCATGCATCTGTTGTGAAGGTGCACCTTTCCACTCACTGATTGTTTGAGTGCATGGACAATGCGGTCTTTCACATGCAGGTGGAGGGCAGGGATGGCTTTTCTAGAAAAGAAGTGCTTACTGAGTAGGTCATAGCATGGGACAGCGTAGGCCATGAGCTCTCGGAACGCTGCGCTTTCAACCAAACGGAAGGGCATCATCTCTAATGAGATCAGTTTGGCAATGTAGGCGTTCAAAGCCAGTGCACTCGGATGAGAGGATGAGTACTTTCTTGTCCTACTCAGAGTGTCTGGTAGGGTGAGCTGGACTTGAGAGCTGCATAAGGGGGAACTAGCGGTGGACATGACGGACTGAGAGGGGGTTGGTGATGGTGGTGGTGGTGGTGATGGCCTAGATTCAGTCTTTCGTTGCAAAAACAATGTGATTCCCTGACTTCTTTTGCCTTGCGACCACACCTCAACATTTATTTTTGGTTGTGTGCTAACCGGTGGGCTTACAGTGGAGGAAACGATGTAGCGTTGCTGGCTACCTTCAGTCGGAGCAGGTGCACATGTGCTACCTGAGGCATTGTTGTCCGTCCACACTTGCAAGTGCATGGTGTTTAAATGTCTAAGCGTGGAACTGGTATTCAAATTTCTCAGATTTTTCCCTCGGCTGAAGGTCCTTCCGCACTTCTTACAGATAACCTTTGCCTCATCAATAGGATTTTAGTCAATAAAGTGCCACACTGCACTCTTCCTACTATGGTACAACTTTTCAGGGCTTGCACGCTGTGCTAATTTGATCATCTTTCCAAGCTGTCCTGCAACTCTTTTTGCTGTTTTAACACGTTTTTGGACTGCTACGGGCCTGCCAGATAATCGCAGATGCGATGTCGATGCTTGCTGCGGATCCTCCTCCTGTTCTGAGCTATTGCCAGCGGCACCCTCTTCCCTAATGGATGCCAATTCCGCGTCAACAACTGGGTCATCCATCACCTCCTCCTCAATTTCATGTGCACCATCCTCTGTGTCACCGTGTAAGGTGGTAGAGTGTGAGGGAAGGGGCACCAGAGTTTCATCAGGTTCAGATTCTGGCTCAGTAGACTGCGAGGGCAATGTAGTGCTGTGGGTGAATGTACCAGCAGAATCATCTAGCAGTGGCTGTGCATCAGTGCACTCCATGCCGGATTCATCTTGGACTGGGGAATTCAGGATTTGACTTGATAACCCAGGCATGGTATGTGAAAAGAGCTCCATTGAGTAATCAGAAATGTGGCCTGCCAAATCCTTCACTTTTGGTGGGGGTGAAGGACACAAGGAAAGGTGTTGTTCCTGACCAGGAGCCTGCACTGATGACTCAGTGCTTGCATTTTTTTGAAACTTCAGAAGAGGAGGCGATAGAGCTGGAGGCTGTTTTGGCAATGTAAGACAAAACCTGTTCCTGATGCTCCGGCTTTTAAAATCGGTTTACGTACTCCCAGAAAAGGGAGCCTTCCAGGCCTTCTTGAGCCAGACGATGACGCCGGCTCCACACCTCCTGCCTTAGGTGCTATTGTGCTTTTGGCACTACCAGCAGATGCACCACCACCACCATCAGTACCAGCTGGCCCCCCACGCCCACGTCTGCAGCCTCTTTCACCATACTTTCTCATTTTTGGGAAAATGGACCCAAAATACCAGCAGATATATGGTACTGTATCAGAAGCGTACAGCTGTATACAGTCTAGGGATAATTGTAAATCTCCGTATATATTTCAGGAGTCAGACACAGATGCTCTCAGGCTCAGTATGGATTAGACAAGAATATAAAAAGCTGAAAAAGGGTACTGTATCACCAGATACCAGGTATATATAGCAGAGTGAAAATATTGTAAATCTCCGTATATATTTCAGGCGTCAGACACAGACGCTCTCAGGCTCAGTATGGATTAGACAAGAATATAAAAAGCTGAAAAAGGGTAATGTATCAGAAGCGTACAGCTGTATACAGTGTTGGAGTAATTGTAAATCTCCGTATATATTTTCGGAGTAACACACAGACGCTCACAGGCTCAGTATGGATTACACCAGAATATAAAAAGTAGAAAAAGGGTAATGTATTAGAAGTGTACAGCTGTATACAGCGTTGGGGTAATTTTAAATCTCCGTATATATTTCCAGAGTCAGACACAGACTCTCACAGGCTCAGTATGGATCACACCAGAATATAAAAAGTAGAAATGGGGTAATGTATTAGAAGCGTACAGCTGTATACAGTGTTGGGGTAATTTTAAATCTCCGTAATATATTTCCAGAGTCAGACAAAGACTCTCACAGGCTCAGTATGGATCACACCAGAATATAAAAAGTAGAAAAAGGGTAATGTATCAGAAGCGTACAGCTGTATACAGTGTTGGGGTAATTTTAAATCTCCATATATATTTCCGGAGTAACAGACAGACGCTCACAAGCTCAGTATGGATTAGACTAAAATATATAAAAAGCAGATCTGCAAGACATAATCACACATGTGGGCCAATATCCCAGGTGTCAATGATGCACTTACAGTGGTGGGTGGAGGACTGTCTGCCAAAAAGGGTACTGTATCACAAGCGTACAGCTGTATACAGTCTAGGGGTATTTGTAAATCTCCGTATATATTTCAGGAGTCACACACAGACGCTCACAGGCTCAGTATGGATTATACCAGAATATAAAAACTAGAAAAAGGGTAATGTATTAGAAGTGTACAGCTGTATACAGTGTTGGGGTAATTGTAAATCTTCATATATATTTCCGGAGTAACACACAGTCGCTCACAGGCTCAGTATGGATCACACCAGAATATAAAAAGTAGAAAAAAGGTAATGTATTAGAAGCATACAGTTGTATACAGTGTTGGGGTAATTTTAAATCTCCGTATATATTTCCGGAGTAACACAGAGACGCTCACAGGCTCAGTATGGATCACACCAGAATATAAAAAGTAGAAAAAGGGTAATGTATCAGAAGCGTACAGCTGTATACAGTGTTGTGGTAATTTTAAATCTCCATATATATTTCCGGAGTAACAGACAGACTGTTATGAATGTGCTGGAGATGGTTTCTGAGCAGAGGCTCCCTCTGGTGGTTGCAGACAGTACTGAACCTTACAGCGAGGAATAGCAATCTGGGATCATTGACTGGACTGATATAAGGGAGGTTCCCTCCCATGATGGTCGTCGGTGATCAATTGTTCTTGTCTCAATTGTGGTTCCTGGTTCATTTGGAAGTCTGCTGGAGTCTTGCCTGCATCTCCTGCTTTCAGATAAGATATTTTCTGCTTTTCTTTTTGTGCTTGCTTCTTGCATAATTTTCTGCACTTTTGTGACAGATTGGGCCCCAGCGTTTGCTCATTCTATTTTCTGTCTATGTCCGTGCTTCTTCTTGTCTAACCGCCATTACGTTTGGGGGCTTCCTATTTTCTTTGGGGATCTGCTCCAGGGCAGATAGCTTTCATCTTTCTGCCTTTAGGTGTAGTTATCTCTCAGGCTGTGACGAGGCGTCTAGGATCAACGTAGGAACGCTCCACGGCTACCTCTAGTTGTCTGGTTAGTTCAGGTTACTGCAATCCAATAGATTCCAGCCTCTCTGGTGTATTGCCGTTTTTGCTTTTTCTCCTCAGCTACCTAAACATAACACAGACGCTCACAGGCTCAGTATAGAGTAGACCAGAATATGAAAAGCAAAAAAGGCTAATGTATCCGAAGATAACAGCTGTAAACAGTGTAGGGGTAATTGTAAATCTCCGTATATATTTCCGGAGTAACACACAGACGCTCTCTCAGTATGGATTTGACCATAATACAGAAGGCAGAAAAATGATACTGTATCAGAAGATACCAGCTGTATATGTTTTTGGGGAAAATTTAAATCTCTGTATATATTTACGGAGTAACACACAGATGCTCACAGGCTCAGTATGGATTAGACCAGAATATGAAAAGCAGAAAAAGTGTACTGTATCAGAAAGGTACAGCTGTATACAGTGTTGGGGTAATTTTAAATCTCCGTATATATTTCCGGAGTAACACACAGACGCTCACAGGCTCAGTATGGATTACACCAGAATATGAAAAGCAAAAAAGGCTAATGTATCCGAAGATACCAGGCGTATACAGTGTAGGGGTAATTGTAAATCTCCGTATATATTTCCAGAGTAACACCCAGACGCTCTCTCAGTATGAATTTGACCGTAATACAGAAGGCAGAAAGACAGTACTGTATCAGAAGATACCAGCTGTATACGGTTTTGGGGAAAATTGAAATCTCTGTATAAATTTCCAGAGTCACACAGATAATCAGCATGTATTTGTCCGTGATACCAGCCAGTACACGGTAGTGTGTGAGGAGCGTACAGCTCTATACGGTGTGTGAAAAAATGAACGCTCCGTAACTGTGCAGAGAAAAAGAATAAAAGTATTTGTGCTGTGTAAAAAGCAGTCTGCACAGCAGTGTACACACAGCAATACAGCTAGCAGGTAGGCTATTAACCAGCTCTGCTGCTGCACAAAAGAAATTCCTCCCCTGTCACTGGCAGGCAGCCTAATAACCAGCACTGCTGCACACAACAAAATCCTCCCCTGTCACTGCACACTAACTGTACAGCACATTCGCTATCAGCACAAGCACAGAATAACTTTTTTTTCCTGCCTAACTCTCTCCCTACTGAGAAACAGCAGCAGCAACCTCTCCCTACGCTAAGATCGGCAGAAGTAAAATGGCGGTCGGCGCTCAGGGCTTTTAAAGCCACTGTGACGCCACACAAAGCAAGCCAATCACTGCAATGCCCTTCTTTAAGATGGTGGTGGCCGCTGCCCATGTCATCGCGTTGCCCACAGTGTGCGTCCTTGCTCATTGGCTGAGAAAAGGCGCCTGCAAGCATTCTGGGAAAACCGATTTTGGCGCTCGGGTCGACGAACGCATGGCCGACCTCATGCTATGGTCGGGGAAACCCAAGTTTGGCGAAAGTCGGCGACTTTTGAATCTGACTGACCTGTTTCGCTCAACTTTAACCAGGACCCTTCAATACTCCTTTGGCTGTGGACTAGGAATTGTTCTTGATCTTTGATCAGATAGATTGGGCTACTTGTTATTTACATTTTTTTACTTGGCCATGTTATCAATACTGTTTATTCCTTCTCCCTCCCCCCTTCCTTCCCTCCTTCCCCCCTTTTTTTTCCCTTTTTTCTTCTTCTGTCATCATGCTCATCATGACCATGCTGTAGTATTGTTAAAATTAAACAATTAAAATTATCTTCACAAGGACAATCCTTTCTTGTCTTGTCCTCCTTTGGTCCCCTTGCCCTCTTAGTCTTTGGACAAATGAATATGATACCTGTCATTTTGAACAGGATTTTTATATGCGTCTTTGACAACATCAATACTTTGCTGTATCAGCATTGACTGGGAAACTTGTTTCTCACAGTTGTAGTAAGTATATTGTGAACCTGATCGTGACATTTTAGGTGAACTAGTGCATATTTCAACGCTATAACATTTTCACACTTTGATTCTGTAGAATACTAATCTGGTATGCACTATTTGAGTGCTTTCGCATAAATGGATCAGTGTTTACACTTGTACTAGAGCAGCGATGCTCTCAGAGCCCTTTGGGCAAGTGCAAGCGCATAAATTTCTATTAAATTTGAGTTTACAGCTTTTGTTTTCCGTTATTACAATGGATTGCGTCTACTTTTGGACTCATACAAAAAAAGGCTGCACTCTATCATACTAAAGCATGACAATATGGAATACATGAAATTTAGAATAGCAATATGGCTTTGGAATTTAAGGAAAAATTTGAGACGCTTAGTATAAACATTTGGCCAAACATTTTGAAGCCCACCAACCATCGTCAAGGTGGTCTCAATACTGGTGAGTCCCTAACCTAATGTGAACATACCTCTATTAGGCTGATATCTGAATTTCTGGGTGAATATGCACCTCTGTCAGCAATGCCTGCATTTATGGGTAAAGTAGGGACCTGGTGTAATTAAAATCACCACCTGGTGGGGGCGGAGTGCTCGGTCAGCAAGCTAACATACAATAGACAAAAAAACCTGACTGGCACTTCCAGACTAATGTGAACTAGGTGCAAGCCAAGGGAAGCTACCCCCATGTAAAACATACAAAAAAAGGCTGCACTCTATCATACTAAAGCATGACAATATGGAATACATGAAATTTAGAATAGCAATATGGCTTTGGAATTTAAGGAAAAATTTGAGACGCTTAGTATAAACATTTGGCCAAACATTTTGAAGCCCACCAACCATCGTCAAGGTGGTCTCAATACTGGTGAGTCCCTAACCTAATGTGAACATACCTCTATTAGGCTGATATCTGAATTTCTGGGTGAATATGCACCTCTGTCAGCAATGCCTGCATTTATGGGTAAAGTAGGGACCTGGTGTAATTAAAATCACCACCTGGTGGGGGCGGAGTGCTCGGTCAGCAAGCTAACATACAATAGACAAAAAAACCTGACTGGCACTTCCAGACTAATGTGAACTAGGTGCAAGCCAAGGGAAGCTACCCCCATGTAAAACATACAAAAAAAGGCTGCACTCTATCATACTAAAGCATGACAATATGGAATACATGAAATTTAGAATAGCAATATGGCTTTGGAATTTAAGGAAAAATTTGAGACGCTTAGTATAAACATTTGGCCAAACATTTTGAAGCCACCAACCATCGTCAAGGTGGTCTCAATACTGGTGAGTCCCTAACCTAATGTGAACATACCTCTATTAGGCTGATATCTGAATTTCTGGGTGAATATGCACCTCTGTCAGCAATGCCTGCATTTATGGGTAAAGTAGGGACCTGGTGTAATTAAAATCACCACCTGGTGGGGGCGGAGTGCTCGGTCAGCAAGCTAACATACAATAGACAAAAAAACCTGACTGGCACTTCCAGACTAATGTGAACTAGGTGCAAGCCAAGGGAAGCTACCCCCATGTAAAACATACAAAAAAAGGCTGCACTCTATCATACTAAAGCATGACAATATGGAATACATGAAATTTAGAATAGCAATATGGCTTTGGAATTTAAGGAAAAATTTGAGACGCTTAGTATAAACATTTGGCCAAACATTTTGAAGCCCACCAAAAAAAAAAAAAAAAAAAAAAAAAAAAAAAAAAAAAAAAAAAAAAAAAAAAAAAAAAAAAAAAAAAAAAAAAAAAAAGGGGGGGGGGGGGGGGGGGGGGGGGGGGGGGGGGGGGGGGGGGGGGGGGGGTTGGAATTTAAGGAAAAATTTGAGACGCTTAGTATAAACATTTGGCCAAACATTTTGAAGCCCACCAACA
>JARQOD010000001.1:764344191-764414646 GCA_033576555.1 Oophaga sylvatica
CTTATGGTCCGTAAGGACCACCACCTGATGTTTGGCTCCCTCCAGCCAATGTCTCCACTCTTCAAAAGCCCACTTCATGGCCAATAACTCCCGATTACCCACGTCATAATTACGTTCAGTAGGAGAACATTTTCGAGAGAAAAAGGCACAAGGGTTACTTTTAGAGGTCTCTGGATCTTTTTGGGACAAAACGGCACCTGCCCCAATTTCAGAGGCATCAACCTCCACCTGAAATGGCAGAGAAACATCAGGCTGCCGTAGAACAGGAGCAGAAGTGAATCTTTGCTTAAGTTCCTGAAATGCAGAGACTTCCTCAGGAGGCCAATTCACCACATCAGAACCCTTTTTGGTCAAATCAGTTAATGGTTTAACAATAACCGAGAAATTACCAATAAATTTACGATAAAAATTGGCAAAACCCAAAAATCTTTGAAGAGCCTTTAATGAAGTAGGTTGGACCCAATCACAGATGGCCTGAACCTTGACCGGGTCCATTTCAATAACAGATGGGGACAAAATGAATCCCAGAAATGAGATCCTCTGTACACCAAAAAGACACTTTGATCCCTTCACATACAGAGCATTCTCTCTCAAAATCTGGAATACAGTTCGAACATGTTTCACATGAGAGTCCCAGTCATTAGAAAAAATCAAGATATCATCCAAATAAACAATCAGAAATTTGTCCACAAAATCCCTGAAAATGTCATTCATGAAGGACTGGAAGACGGAAGGAGCATTAGTGAGCCCAAAGGGCATCACTAGGTACTCAAAATGCCCTTCAGGGGTATTGAATGCCGTCTTCCATTCATCCCCGTGCTTAATGCGAATAAGGTTATACGCCCCCCCTGAGGTCAAGCTTTGTAAACCAAGTAGCGTTTTTCACCCTGGAAAACAGGTCAGTAATCAAGGGTAACGGATATTGATATTTCACAGTAATATTGTTCAAAAGACGATAATCAATACACGGCCTTAATGAACCATCCTTTTTGGCCACAAAGAAAAAACCGGCACCTAAGGGTGAAGAGGATGGTCTGATATGACCCTTCTCCAATGATTCCTTGATATAAGACCGCATAGCGTCATGTTCAGGTACAGACAAGTTAAAAAGGCGACCTTAAGGGAATTTACTACCCGGCACTAATTCAATAGCGCATTCATAGCTCCTATGGGGAGGCAAGGATGCAGATTTACTTTCGCTAAACACATCAGAAAAATCAATCAAAAAGTCAGGAACATCCTGAGCCTGGCGGAAGGCATAAAAAACAGGAGTGTTGGTATTAACACATTGGCAGCCCCAACTGGTTACAGACACAGATTTCCAATCCAAAACAGGATTATGAGACTGTAACCAAGGGAAACCCAGTACGATAATATCATGCAGATTATACAGAACCAAAAATTTGCAGCACTCCTGGTGATCAGGTTCAACCCTCATTATCACCTGAGTAGAGAACTGAGGTTTATTCTCAGCCAAAGGGGTAGAATCGATCCCCAGTAGGGGAATAGACTTCTGTAGGGGTATCAAGGGAAACCCACAACGTTTAGCAAAATCATAATCCATCAGGTTAATAGCTGCTCCAGAATCAACGAAAGCCTGAGCAGAAAATGAGGACAGAGAGCATATCAGAGTGACAGTTAATAAAAACTTAGTCTGAACATTACCCAAGACAACTGAGCGTGCAAAATGTCTTCCCCGCTTAGGGCAGACTGAAATAGCATGAGAGGCATCACCACAGTAGAAACATAACCCATTGCGCTTTCGAAACTCATGACGCTGTGCCCCAGACACCACTCTATCACACTGCATGGATTCAGAAGCAGGTTCACAAGGCAACACTATTCCACGCATACTTCTCCGCTCACGCAAACGTCTGTCAATTTGAATCGCTAATGACATAGAATCATTGAGACCAGAGGGGACAGGGAATCCCACCATAACATCCTTTACATTATCTGACAGACCCTTCCGGAAAAGGGCTGCCAAAGCGTCGTCATTCCACTTGGTCAGGACTGCCCACCTACGGAATCTCTGACAGTATAACTCAGCGTCATCAAGCCCCTGATTTAATGCCAACAAGGCTTTTTCAGCTTGATCAGTGACATTAGGCTCATCGTACAATAACCCCAAAGCCTGAAAAATGCATCAACATCACTCAAAACAGGATCCCCAGGTGTCAGGGAAAAAGCCCAATCCTGAGGATCGCCGCGCAGGAGAGAGATGACAATTTGAACCTGCTGCGCTGCGTTCCCTGAGGACTTAGATTTTAAGGCAAAAAACTATTTACAATTATTTTTGAAATTCTGAAACTTAGCTCGATCCCCTAAAAACAAATCTGGCATGGGGATCCTAGGTTCCACAATAGGCAACCTAGCAAGATATGCAGCAATACTCTGAACCTCAGTGGCAAGCTGATCCACACGGCCAGACAACTGTGCAAACTCCATTGAGAGAAAAGATCCTCCCCAGCACCCAGAGATACAGAGGGAAAAAAAAAAAAAATGCAACAAACAGAAAAATATCTCTGACAACTCTGACAACCTTTTTTTTTTCTTTCACAATATTTTTCCCTTCTGTGAGTACCATACAATATTAAATCTTTGGCCGGTGATACTGTTATGATTTGGTAGCTGAGGAGTGCAGGTAAAAAGGCAATACACCAGAGCAGTTGGAATCTATGAGATTGCAGTACCCTGACTAACCACCACAACTAGAGACAGCCGTGGAGCGTTCCTACGTTGGTCCTAGACGCCTCGTCACAGCCTGAGAAACTAATTACACCTAAAGATAGAAATTGGAAAGCTATCTGCCCCGGAGCAGAACCCCAAAGATAATAGAAAGCCCCCAAACATGTAATGGCGGTTAGACAAGAAGAAATACTGACACAGAAAGAAAATAGTATGAGCAAACGCTGGGGCCCAAACTAAATAGAAAAGGATAGGAAGGGTACTTACTGCAATCCCAGAAAACCCTGAAAAGCACCAACTCTACTAATTTCAAAAAAACCTGAGATCACACGACCTCTACCACCTAAATTAGTTCTCTGGTGTAACAAAATCAAAACAGCAGCCACTGAAAAAACTGTAAAAAGCAAAAGTACAAACATCAGTGGCTGAACTAAACTGAGAGGGCAAAAGCCCCCGGAGGGGACCCTGAAGGCCCCCACAGAAGTGCAGGACAAAATGCAAAAATCTAGCACAAAAACAAAAAGAAGAAAATGTCTTATCTGATAGCAGGAGATGCAGACACGACACAGCAGGCTACAAGGGAAACAGGATTCAAGGATTGAGACCAGAACAATTGATCACCGGCAACCCTGATGGGAAGGTGACTCCCTTATATAAGACCAGTCAGTAACACCTGATTCCCAATCCTCACAATCTTCACTGGACAGACCAGCACCGCTTGTAACCACCAGAGGAAGCCTCTGCTCAGAACTCATCTCAAACACATTCACAACAGACAGATGCAGGAGGTGGTAAAGTGGAGCGAGTATTGTCAAGGACACTGTTTGGGCACCCAGCTAGTTAGGGTGGATACCCACTCAATGCCTAAATACCTATACTTATTATCTGATTTTGGGGATGTGTATTCAGAGCAGGGGTGCCAAAAAACTTCCTCCTTATTGTCCTTATGACTGAGCCATTAATCTTGTTCCTGGGGCCAAGCTGCCAAAGAATAGACTATATAATATCCCTGGTCCAGAGAGGCAGGCCATGAAGGACTATATCGTGGAAAGTTTGGCAAAGGGTCATATCAGGTCATCCTCATCCCCCATTGCTGTTGGACTTTTCTTTGTAAAGAAGAAAGATGGGGGTTACGCCCCTGCCTAGATTTCTGCGAACTCAATCAAATCACAGTCTGGGAGCTGTATCTGCTCCCTTTCATCCTGGATGTCTTTAATCAGATTGTAGAAGCAAAATTGTTTTCTAAACTGGATCTCAGAGGGCATATAACCTCATTCATATTAAAGAGGGGGATGAGTGGAAAACAACCTTCAATATGCCTGAGGGACACTGAGAATCTTGTGATGCCATTTGGGGTGACTAATGCTCCCGACTTCTTTCAGCACTTTGTAAATGACATCTTTAGTCACATGGTAGGTAGATTTGTTGTAATTTATCTTGATGACATATTCATTTATTATTATTTATTAATATATTTGTTCAGAAAACGCTTGCCAATCTCAAATTTTCCATAAACGTAGCACATTCGGATTCGTGTTTGCTTTCACAAGCATTTTTACTCAAGTCTGCAAAATTCGATCACAGTTCGGTAAATCATCGGGTTTCCACTAATGCTTTTGTTATTGCTTTGGCTATGATAGTGGTGCTGTATGATGAAGGGGGGTGGGAAGGAGGGACGTGTTTGATGATGGGAGAGGTTGTGAGGAGAGGTTAGAGGAGTGGCACACTTTTTTGTTCTCCCTTAACTTTATGTGTGTTGGTTCCGGCAGCCAATCAGGGCGCAGAAACCATCCACAACATCATGACACAAGGTCTTCTGTGATTGGCTGCCAAAGTTACGCATCCCTGGCCACATAATAAGCAGACATCTTGTTTTGCTGGCGCCATTGTCTCAGTGTCACAGTGCAGAGAGGTTGCTCCTGCACTAGTGCTGTTAATGAAAGTGAACTTGTCAGTTAGCTCGATAGGATCCTGTCCTGTGTGAAATTGATCTTCCAGCATCAAACTAGCTTGTAAAACTGTGTGGCAGTCTCCGGAGGCATCATTTGCTACTCCAAATCGTTTGTAGTAAAACTGAGTTTCAGTGGCAAATCAGAAAGCCAGATTTCCACTTAAAAAGCATTAGGACGAATATTGGGGTGCAGCCATAAGGCCCAATTAGCTATTCCAAATCATTTGTGATAAAACTGTGTTTCATTGACAAATCAAAAGGCCAGATTTCCACTTAAAAAGCGTTAGGCCTAATATTGGGCTGCAGCCATGAGGCCCAGTTAGCTACTCCAAATCATTTTTGATAAAACTGTGTTATAGTGACAAATCGGAAGGCCAGATTTCCCCTTAAAAATTGTTAGGCCTAATATTGGGGTGCAGTCACGAGGCCCAATTAGCTACTCCAAATTGTTTGTGATAAAACTATGTTTCATTGACAAATCAGAAGACCAGATTTCCACATAAAAATCATTAGGCTTATTATTGGGGTGCAGAAAGGAAGGCCAATTAGCTGATCCAAATAATTTGTGATAAAAGTGTGATTCAGTGGCAAATCATAAGGCCAGATTTCCACTTAAAAATCGTTAAGTATAACAGTGTTGTTTAGGCACACTATCTAAGAAACTAAATAGTGATTGGTCATTTAGTGACAGGTGACTGACAGTTGTGGGCCTATGGTTGTGAAACAGCAGTTTACAAGAGGGAAAGGCTACTTGCAACATGAGTGGGGAAAAAGCAAGGTCATGGTGGAAGGGGGAATAGGCTTGGTGTTCTGCGTATACATAGGTTAGGTGGTAATGTTAATGAAAGCTCAACTGAACAAACATCGTCTTGTCCTATCCAAAGACCATTGACAACATCTGTTACTGGACGGGCTACTTGACTCCCTTTATTTGGCAGCTGCACAGCATTATGTCTTGCAGATGAGGCTCAGAAAGAGCATGTGCTGCAGTGGATGGCAAGCTCTGCATCAAGTTGCCTCTCCTCCTCTTCCTCCACCTTAACATCACGCACACTACAATCCTCAGATGTGGCATCCCAATCACCCTTGTTTGCAACCACGTCATAAATTTCCAAATGCCCAACTGACTGTGGAGAACCACAGATGGGCTATTCTGGAGAGCTGTTCACGCATTCTATTCCATGGGCATCAGAGGTCTGCTCTGGAGAATCACAGAATCCAGAGGAGGAAAGCATCTGTATCGATGCCCAAAATTTTTCATGTTGGATCTGGTGCCAGATGAAGTAGGGTCTGAGCAGAATTCAAACCCTCGTCAAGAGACCTTAACCACCAAGGGTGTAAGTGATCCTGATGAGACTCAGATACTAGAGACGCACGTGGATTGTACTGTGGTGTCAGGGTAGGAAGTGAGGAGGGTGACTCTCAGGGTGAGGAGTGTGAGAACAGAGAGGATGATGATGAGGTTGAAGATCCCAGTTGGTGTGAACCCAGAGGTACACAGCTGAGTAGCTCAGCAGAGGAAGTTAAGGAGGAAGAAGACGAGGAGGTTACCTTGCAACCATGACAAGCACTGGATCCTCAGCCCAACTCTGGCTGTGGCCAGCACTGGTCGCGAGTGTGCAGTTCACAGGGGTGGTAAGGGTGGCCTAGCCTTGGCCTTTTTTGAGACCACAAAGTATGACCCAAGAGATGTTATCTGTAAAATTTGCAAAAAAAACTCAGTAGAGGCATGCGCGATCAACATGCCTTAGTGTGGGAATCTCACTATGCTAAAATGCGGACTATCTGGCCTCGCCAACCACCGGCCGTTCCATCAACCCCATCTGCTGCTTCTTTCTCCTCCGTCACTATGCTAAGTCTTTTCACACAGGTCTCCAGCCGCAAAAACTCCATTTGTTTACACCCTACAGTCGGGGTGAGTGAGAGCCCGTCAGCTGTTACAGAAGTGGACATGACTGCTGCTTTTGTCTCACCTAGTACAACACATCTTTCTCATTCTACCATAACATTTTCACTTGCACCTCACTCACAGTTCAGCAGTTTGTCCTGTTCTCAGTACTCCACTCTCTCTCAGCACAGCAGCCAGCCCTCCATCCCGCAGTTGTGGTCACGTAAAAGAATGTTTCCTACTACATACGGCAAAGCTAAGAGCTTGAACTCCACCATCTCCAATCTGTTGGCCCTGGAAATGCTGCCTTCCACCTGGTGGATACACATGGTTTCAGAAGGCTAATGGCCATCGCAGTCCCCCAGTACCAGTTGCCTAATTGCCATTACTTCTATAAGAAAGCTGTGCCTGTGCTACACCAGCATGTCGCTGACAACATCACCCATTCCCTGAAAAAATCTATGTCTGCCAGGGTGCATTTCACCACTGGACACCTGGGAAAGCAAACATGGGCAGGGCTACATCTCACTGACTGGGCACTGGGTGACTCTGGTGGCTGTGGGGGCAGGTGGTCAAGGGGCTGCTCCACAAGCCTTTGAATCCCCATGGCTTGCTGGACAAAACTGCACCTCCTCTAGGGTCTCCACTTGTGCCCTCAACCTCTCCCTTAATCCCACACACATTCCAACAGTACAGATAGAAATACCCCCAGATCTGTACTGCGCAGCCATGGCTCACCACAATCAGGCAGTATTCAAATTAATATGCCTTGGAGATCACAGTCACACATCTCAAGAGTTGTGGATAGCTATCAAGGCCGAGTTAGAGCAATGGCTGTCTCCGCTGAACCAGGGAAGGCCGTGTGCGATAACGATGCAAACCTGGTGGCAGCCATATTATGGGGCAACCTCAGACACGTGCCTTGCATGGCTCACATCCTCAACCTGGTGGTACAGCTGTTTTTCTGCTACTATCCTGGCCTGGATGGGCTGCTGCAGAAAACACGGTCACTGTGTACTCACTTCTGCCGACTGCACCCTGCTTGTAACGCTACAGAGGTCTTTCAACCTACCAGTTAACCATTTGATTTGCGATGTTCTGACACAGTGAAATTCAACCCTACACATGTTTCAGGGACTGTGGCAGCAGTGACAAGCCCTGGTGCAGTATGTCCTTTTGCATAACCTCGGCCAACGCAGTATGGATGTGGTGCAAATCATGCTTGCGGAGTGGGAGCAGATGAAGGACCTCTGCACCCTTCTGCACAGTTTTCATAATGGTTAGCGCTGATGATGCCATCATCAGAATCACTATTCCGGGCATCTACATGATGCAGATCTGATCTCATCTCATGACACAGAGAGCTACCAGTCGGACATTCTGCACAACACTCAACAGATGAGAGACAGGACTGCAGCCAATTCATCATGGCACCATCACAAGTGACACAGATCTATGATTCTAAGGGAAACAACCTAGGAGTTTTTGGCTCCCGTTGGAAGAACACAGATCAGATCAAGTGACCATCTCTGAACCATGGATATGTTTGGAGAAAGCCAGGTTTTGGGACCCACTGGTCGCCTGGTTCCATGGAGATGGTCGGATAAGCCAGGTGGTGACTCTCGTGTCAACTGGCTTTGGACCTTGTATGGACAGTATGGACTGTCATCTCCCTACGCTTGTTGTTATCTATTCTCTGTGTGTATATCACAGGTGGAATAGCGACCCTGGGATCTGTGACATTGCGTCAACAGGCTTTGGACCTTGTACGATATGTTCTTGGTCATCTCCTTACGCTTGTCAATATCTCTTCTCTGTGTGTATACCACAGGTGGAATATCAATCCTTGGAGCTCTGACATAACATCTACCATTATCCAGGCGAGTCAGCGGAAGGGTGAGGCCCTGTAATATGCACCATGTTGGGGGTAATTGCTGGGATTGTTCTGTTTTCTATTGGGCGTTGTGGTTCAATAAAGTATTGCCACACTGTTTTACCCTAACCCTGTGTGGTCTGTGTAGTGTTATGCCCACGTTTAACAGGAGAGCGGGTGTTAGGCGGGATGATCCCTGGTCCATGCGGTTTCGGCTAGCAGACTTGGATGCCCGCCGACCCACCGCTTCTCCACAATAACAATATCTCAAATTTCCGGATTGTCGTTGCACAGGCGGGTACCATGGGAGGGTGGCTTTCAGCGATCGAAGGGGGCTCATGGTAACAGATAAACTGTTAGTGAAGGTACAGGAGCCGAGGAACAAATGGAGGAGGATGAGGTGATGGACATGCAACAGTCAGGAGTAGAAGAGGATAATGATCCCCTCTCTGTTGTCCATGGTTGGCGGGAAGAGATGGAAGAAGCAACCTTGAGTATTTTGCTGCCACCAACACACCATGGTCTTGGACCTCATGGAAGCGGCCGACACACGAGTGCCTTCTTGCTGCACTATCTTCAACAAGATACCCATATTCTTAGGGTTTGAAATAGTGCTGACTACTGGGTTGCCACACTGTTAAATCCACATTACAAGAATAAATTTAGCTAGATTCTTCCCTCCCGAAGGGGATACACGCATGCTGGAGTATCGAAACACACTTTTAGACAATCTTAAGCGGGGTTTTCCCCAAGACGGCGGTGAGGCACACAGTGTGCATCCCAGTTCTAGACGTTCAATCCCGGGAATATCAAGGCATCATCGCAAAAACTGCAAGAGCAGAAGCAGCATTGTAAGTGGCATATGCAATTTCTGTGAGTCGTTTCACACATTTTTTAGACCAGCCCGTGCACTAGCAGAGCAGAGTACAAGTCTGACACATTGGTGAACAACTGGAGAGGATGGTGCAGGAGTTTCTGGAGCTCAATATCAATGCCATCAGGGGGGCTTTGGACCCTTTTGCATTTTGGTCTTCAAAAATGGAAGAGTGCCCTGAGCTCGCCTGTTTTTAGTGTCATGCATTGATCTCGCATTATTGCAGTCTGGGCCATATTTGTGGTGTCTTCTGTGCCTGCTGTTGCTACTGCTGCTGATGTTACATATAATTTTTTAAAATGTGGAGACTCGAAGTTAGGTCTCCATCTGGTGGGTTGCCAGTAGTAGAAGGTGTGTCAGAAGCCTATTATACTGATTCTACTCTATGGAAATTGATGCTACTTTAGTGGTGTGTGACAATTAGTTTTTGAAATGTTGAAACTCCAAGTTGGGTCTCCATCTGGTGGGTTGCCTGTGGTGGAAGGTGTGTCAGAGGCCTATTATAATATTTTCACTCTGTGGAAATTGATGCAACTTTAGTGGTGTGTGACAATTATTTTTTGAAATGTGGAGTCTCCAAGCTGGGTCTCCATCTGGTGGGTTGCCTGTGTAAGCAGGGCTCCCAGAGAGGCAGGCCTGCACTTACTTTCAATCAACTACCTGTGTTACTTTACTTACATTTTGCCATCTGAGTGTGTCTGGAATAATAATAAAAAAATTGGAGGTGTTGCATGAGGTATCAGGTTTCCCAGCTAAGAAGGCTTACACTGCTCCCTTAACCACCACAAAGACAGCAGTGTAACTACTGGGGGGGGGCAGAGGGGGCGGTCGCCACGAGGGCCCTGAGCTCTCAGGGGGCCCACCTGGAGCTACGCTACTCTCACTATATCGGCGTGCGCAGCCTTCACTGCCACCTGGCCACTATAGGGCCCCTGAGCAGGCGGGGGGTCCCGATGCCAGCCTTGGGCCCCCCATGCCAGCAGTGGGCCCCCCCGCCCATCATCGCAGGTTCAACTGTGTCGGCTGGATGCCGATACAGCTGATCGCATTAATGAGAGAGAGCATTACGCTCCCTCTCCCATCATCCCCCTGTCAGCATCTGACATTCCTGATGCAGACACTGACAGTGGGTGTGATGACATCACTACTCGGTGCTCATGGTCCGGAGATGTGCGGGAGCTTGGAGCAGCGGAGGATGTGAGTATCGGATTTATTTATCTGTTTATGGAGGTGCATTATACTTTAGAGGCTTAAGGGGGTGTATTATATTAGATTCTGCCTATGGGGGCCTGCATTATACTATACAGAGTCTGCCTATGGGGCATGTATTATACTTTATAGAGTCTGTCTATGGGAAGTGCATTATACTATACAGAGTCTGCCTATGGGGTGCTGCATTATACTATATAGAATCTGCCTATGGGGAGTGCATTATACTATACAGAGCCTGCCTATGGGGGGGCTGCACTATACTAGACAGAGTTTGCCTATAGGGGTCTGCGTTATATTAGAGTCTGCTTATGGGGGCCTGCATTATATGATAGAGTCTGCCTGTGGGGGGCTGCATTATACTATACAGAGTATGCCTATGGGGGCTGCATTATACTATATAGAGTTTGCCTATGGGGACCTGCATTATATTATACAGAGTCTGCCTATGGGGCCTGCATTGTACTATACAGAGTCTGCCTATAGGTGGCTGTATTATACTATAGAGTTTGTCTATGTGGGGCTGCATTATTCTATAGAGTCATCTTATGGGGGCTGCATTATACTATATAGTCTGCCTATGGGGAGTGCATTATACTATATAGAGGCTGCCTATGGGGGCTGCATTATACTATAGAGACTGCCTATGGGGGGTACATTGTACTATAAAGAATCTGGCTATGGGGAGTGCATTATACTATATAGAGTCTACCTATAAGGAGAACATTATACTATATGGAGGCCTATGGAGAGTGCATTATACTATATTGAGGACTATCTGGTGCATTATACTATATAGAGGCTATCTATGGGGCCATCATACAGTGTGGAGATTACAGTGATGGGGCCATCATACAGTGTTGGAGTCATCAAACAGTTTGGGGGATACTAAAAGGTCAGTATATATACAGTGAGGGGGCATTACACTGTGTAAAAGAGAGCATCATACTGTGTATAGGGGAGCTATACAGGGGAGACTCGGGACATTATTAAAAGTGAGCACTGATTGTTATAGGGGAACTCAGGTTACTGTGACTGTCAAAGGGGCACACAGACGGAATTATTACTTTCTAGGGGACAAAATGTTAAAATGTTGCTTTAGAATTTAGAGAGCACAGAGAACTACACAGTAGGTGCAGTAATATGGTGACATACGGCAGCAGCGGCTCAGTATTGGGTTATCAGCAGGATGAGGAGTTTGTGCAGGTTGGGAATACTCCAATTGAGGACAGTGCTGAAAATATAAGACATGAAATGTGTTTTTGTTGTAATCTCTGCAGCAGAGTCCAGTCTGGAGAAGGTATCATGTTGGTCTGGGCCAGATGGAAAAGACGTGAACAATGAACGATTCCATCAGAAAGAATGTCCTCTGTAAGTCACCATCTATAACTGTGCAATAATCTACCACTGACCATATGGCAGTAATATCAATGATGGTCTTTGTATAGAGGTTACTTTCAGTAATAGCGCAGTTATCTGCTGAGGTTCTCCTCCACTATTAGGGTGTGTCACCCAGTTGTAATCAAGGTTATCTGATTAGGGGCCCACTCAGAAGTTTCGCCCCCCCCCCGAACCAAAACCCTAGCAACGTCTCTGCCACCAGAGACTTCAATTCCAAGCTGTAAATGCTGGCTCAGACTCTCTCTCCTGCATGGCCCATGCCTGACTGCTGCTCCATTATAAATTTCTACTGTGGCTCAATTGCTACCACTTTTCATGGTGTCTGCCCCTAATTTGTGTCTTTTTGGGCAGCTTTTCGCCCCCTTGAATGTTTTGTTTATGTGTTTGGTTTTGCCTCCCATTGAATTTAATGAGGTTCTGATACATTCGACAAACCGTTCGGGGAACTGTTTGGCGAACATCGGCCCATTCGCCGAATCCGAACCGAACCTTGAAAGGTTTGCTCATCTCTATCCACCAGTTTTCGTATGGATCTAGCGAAGTTTGGGGGGTACTGGATTGGGATCGTCCTGAGGATTTGAACGCGTTACAAAGATTTTTAAATTTCACCAACTACTACCGTAAGTTCATCAAACCCTTTTCGATAGTGGCCAAACCTCTGATGGATATGACCAGTAATGGGACAGACCTTTCCAAATGGTCCAGTCCGGCCAGGGAGGCATTTGATACCTTGAAGGGGTGTTTTGCTTCTGCGCCGAATCTCATACAGTCTAATGTAATGCTGATGATGAACAATCATATTAAAAGTCCTTCTAAGGGCTAATCTTGTACTTTGCTGTTTCTATGCAATAGATTCTGCATTTAGCCTTGGGACAGCTGCTGGACTAAAGAGAGTTGCTGAATACAGCTTCTAGACAGGGCTTAGGGCTTTGCAGTCTGTTGCTAAATATATAGCCGCTTCAGGGGACTACATGTTTTTGTTGTTTTGATCTGCTTTGTGTGAAATTATGGTGGTTTAAAATAAAAAAAATAAAAAACACTTGGCCTGATACAGATGACCAATTTTTTTTGTTACAAAAAATGATTATTGTAGTCCATATAGTTTAACCTGCTTTGTGTGAAATTACCGGGGTTTGAAATGTAAAAAAAACGCTTGGCCTGCTACAAGTGACCAAATTCTTTGTTTCCAAAAATTGACTATTGTCATCCATACAGTTTAACCTGATTTATGTGAAATTACTGTAGCTTGAATTTAAAAAAAAAAAAACGCTTGACCTGCTACAGGTGACCTAGGTGACCCCATTTTTTGGTTCCAAAAACATAAATATTGGAATCCATATAGTTTAACCTGCTTTTTGTGAAATTACTGGGGTTTGAAATGTAAAAAAACAACACTTGGCCTGCTACAAGTGACCACATTTTTTGGTTCCAAAAATTGACTATTGTCATCCATACAGTTTAAACTCCTATGTGTGAAATTATGTTGGTTTTAGATTTTTAAAAACCGCTTGGCCTGCTACAGGTGTCCTCATTGCTTTCCAGAGACTTAGCAATTAGAAAATGCGTAAGGTGCTGAGTAAAGTATGGGGAAATGATGATGTGCACGCAGACGGCAAGGAAATGGGGTAGGTTGCTGGAGTGCAAGAAACATGCCCATTCACAAGACATAGCTACCGGCCTCATTTTGCAGGAAGGCACGAGACACCACTTCTGAAGCCACACCAGTGTGAACAGGTAGTCGGTTTACTAGCAGATAACTCTTCCAGCATTCTTGCCAGCACCACCCAGTCTTCCACACGGTCTAGTCTCACCCCCAGGAGTCTCGATCACTTAATCCTCACCCTGATGCTCCTTCCTCCCACCATGTTGAGTCCCAGGAGACAAGTGATCCCACACTAAGACATTCCGAAGAGCTCTTCACATCATTTCTTGATTGCGGCCTCTCACCCTGCATGTTCCAAGAGGGACAGGAGGACATGCTGTTTAGTGGTGCACAAAACTTAGAGCAGCCAAAGTCACAAAAAGATGGTGGGGAATGGCAAATTTTGTCTAAAGAGGTAGATGATTAGGAGACATAGTTGCTGATAAGTCAGGTTATTGTTAAGTCACTGGGTCAGTTGGACCAGGGTGTGGTCTTGGAAGATGGGGGTTGCAGATGACGAAGTCACTGACTTAAACTGGGAATCTGGCATGCAGAGCAAGGCCAGCAGTGCTGAAGGGGAGGGATCAACAGCACTGAAACAGGCAGGAAGAAACAGTGGGGTGACCAGAGGGAAAAAAAAAATTAACATTCATCATGCTGTCACCACTGAAGGATCAGTGACCTGTCAAACACCCATAATGATGAATAACTAAGCAAAGCACTATATAAATTAGCCCCACCCACAGGCCTGCCCTGAAGCATGAGAATCTTATTAACAGAAAATTGCAAATAAAGATTAACCCCTTCACCCCCAAGGGTGGTTTGCACGTTAATGACCGGGCCAATTTTTACAATTCTGACCACTGTCTCTTTATGAGGTTATAACTCTGGAATGCTTCAACGGATCTCGCGATTCTGAGATTGTTTTCTCGTGACATATTGTACTTCACGTTAGAGGTAAAATTTCTACGATATAACTTGCGTTTATTTTTGGAAAAAAATGCAAATATGGCGAAAATTTTGAAAATTTAGCAATTTTCAAACTTTGAATTTTTATTCCCTTAAAACAGAGAAATATGTCACACAAAATAGTTAATAAATAACATTTCCCACATGTCTACTTTACATCAGCACAAGTTTGGAACCAAATTTTTTTTTGGTAGGAAATTATAAGGGTTAAAAGTTGACCAGCGATTTCTCATTTTTACAACAAAATTTACAAAGCCATTTTTTTTAGGGACCACCTGACATTTGAAGTCACTTTGAGGGGTCTATATGGCAGAAAATACCCAAAAGTGACAACATTCTAAAAACTGCACCCCTCAAGGTACTCAAAACCACATTCAAGAAGTTTATTAACCCTTCAGGTGCTTCACAGGAGCTGAAGCAACGTGGAAGGAAAAAATGAATATTTAACTTTTTTGTCACAAAAATGAACTTTTACAAACTTTTTTTTATTTTCACAAGGGTAAAAGGAGAAAATGGACAGATAAAGTTGTTGTACAATTTCTCCTGAGTATGCCAATACCCCATATGTGGGGGAAAACCACTGTTTGGGCACACGGCAGAGCTCGTAAGGGAAGGAGCGCCGTTTGACTTTTTCAAACCAAAATTGGCTGGAATTGAGATTTGACGCCATGTCGCGTTTGGAGAGCCCCTGATGCGCCTAAACAGTGGAAAACCCACGCAAGTGACACCATTTTGGAAACTAGACCCCCTATGGAACTTAGCTAGATCTGTTGTGAGCACTTTGAACCCCCAAGTGTTTCACAAAAGTTTATAATGCCTGGATGTGAAAAAAAAAAACAATTTTCCACAAAAATGATTTTTTAGTCCCAAATTTTTGATTTTTCCCAAGGAAATTGGACCCAAAAGTTGGTGTCCAATTTGTCCTGAGTACGCTGATACCCCATATGTGGGGGGGGGGAAACTGTTTGGGCGCACGGCAGGGCTTGGAAAGGAAGTAATAACGTTTTGGAATGCAGGCGTTGATGGGGGTCATGTTCCGTTTGCAGTGCCCCAGATGAGCCTAAACAGTGAAAACCCCCACAAGTGACCCCATTTTGGAAACTAGACCCCCTAAGGAACTTATCTAGATCTGTGGTGAGCACTTTGAACCCCCAAGTGCTTCACACAAGTTTATAATACCCGGGCATGAAAATAAAAAATCCTATTTTTTTCCCCACAAAAATGATCTATTAGTCACCAATTTTTTATTTTCCCAAGGGTAACAGGAGAAATTGGACCACAAAAGTTGTTGTCCAATTTGTCCTGAGTACGTTGATACCCTATATGTGGGGGGGAACCAATGTTTGGGCGCACGGCAGAGCTCGAAATGGAAGGAGCACCATTTGACTTTTTCCAACCAAAATTGACTGGAATTAAGATTGGATGCCATGTTGCATTTGGAGAGCCCCTGATATGCCTAAACAGTGGAAACCCCCCACAAGTGACCCCATTTTGGAAACTAGACCCCTAAGGAACTTATCTAGATCTGTGGTGAGCTATTTGAACCCCCAAGTGCTTCACACAAGTTTATAACGTAGAGCCATAAAATTAAAAAATCATATTTTTTCCACAAAAATGATCTTTTCACCCCAATTTTTATATTCCCAAGGTTAACAAGACTCCAAAAGTTATTGTGCAATTTGCCCTGAGTACGTTGATATGCCATATGTGGAGGTAAACCACTGTTTGGGTGCATGGCAGAGCTTGGAAGGAAAGGAGCGCCGTTTGACTTTTTCAACGCAGAATTGGTTGGACGCCATGTCGTGTTTGGAGAGCTCCTGATCTGCAAAAACAGTGGAAACCCCCCACAAATGGCACCATTTTGGAAACTAGACCCTCAAGGAACTTATCTAGATGTGTGGTGAGAACTTTGAACCCCCAGGTGTTTCACCAAAGTTTATAATGCCCGAGCATGAAAATAAAAAAATCATATTTTTTCCACAAACATGATCTTTTAGTCCCCAACTTTTTATTTTCCCAAGGGTAACAGGAGAAACTGGACCCCAAAAGTTGTTGTCCAATTTGTCCTGAGTACGCTGATACCCAATATGTGCGAGAAAACGACTGTATGGGCACACGTCGGGGCTCGGAAGGGAAGTAGTGACGTTTTGGATTGCAGACTTTGATGGAATGGTCTGCTGGCGTCATGTCGCATTTGGAGAGCTTCTGATGTGCCTAAACAGTGGAAACCCCACAAGTGACCCCATTTTGGAAAATAAACCCCCAAGGAACTTATCTAGATGTGTGGTGAGCACTTTGAACCCTGAAGTGCTTCACAGAAGCTTATAACGTACAGCCGTAAAAATAAACAATATTTTTTTTTTTACAAAAATGATTTTTTCACCCCAATATTTTATTTTCACAAGGGTAACAGGAGAAACTGGACCCCAAAAGTTGTTTTCCAATTTGTTCTGAGTACGCTGATACCCAATATGTGGGAGAAAACTACTGTATGGGCACACTTCGGGGCTCGGAAGGGAAGTAGTGACGTTTTGGATTGCAGACTTTGATGGAATGGTCTGCTGGCGTCATGTCGCATTTGGAGAGCTTCTGATGTGCCTAAACAGTGGAAACCCCCACAAGTGACCCCATTTTGGAAAATAAACCCCCCAAGGAACTTATCTAGATGTGTGGTGAGCGCTATGAAGCCCCAAGTGCTTCACAGAAGTTTATAACGTACAGCCGTAAAATCAAAAAATCATTTTTTTTTACAAAAATGATATCTTCGCCCCCAATTTTTTATTTTCCCAAGAGTAACAGGACAAATTGCACAATAACTCTTGGGGTCCAATTTCTTCTGAGAACACTGATACCCCATATGTGGGGTAAAGTACTGTTTGGGCGCATGGCAGAGCTCAGAAGTGAAGGAGCACCGTTTGACTTTTTCAACGCAGAATTGGCTAGAATTGAGATCAGACGCCATGTCACATTTGGAGAGCCCTTGATGTGCCTAAACAGCGGAAACCCCCCAATTCTAACTCCAATCCTAACCCCAACACACCCCTAACCCTAGTCCCCACCCTAACCATAACCCTAACCACAAACCTAACACACCCTAACCCTAATCCCAACCCTAACCCTAATCCTAACTTTAGCCTCAACCCTAACCCTAACTTTAACCGCAACCCTAACCCTAATTGGAAAATGGAAATAAATACATTTTTTTTATTTTATTATTTTTCCCTAACTAAGGGGGCGTTAAAGGGGGGTTTGATTTACTATTTATAGCGGGTTTTTATGATTGGCAGCTGTCACGCTAAAAGACGCTTTTTATTGCAAAAAATAGTTTTTTGCATGACCACATTTTGAGAGCTATAATTTTTCTATATTTTGGCCCACAGAGTCATGTGAGGTCTTATTTTTTCGGGACGAGTTGACGTTTTTATTGGTGCCATTTTTGAGCACGTGACATTTTTTGATCGCTTTTTATTTCGATTTTTGGGAGGTTAGAATAAACAAAAATCAGCAGTTCATGAATTTCTTTTGGGGGGGGCGTTTATACCGTTACGCATGTGGTAAAATTGATAAAGCAGTTTTATTCTTCGGGTCAGTACGATTACGGCGATACATCATTTATATCATTTTTTTATGTTTTGGCGCTTTTATAGAATAAAAACAATTTTATATAAAAAATAATTATTTTTGCATTGCTTTATTCTGCGAGCTATAACTTTTTATTTTTATGCTGATGATGCTGTATGGCAGCTCGTTTTTTGCGGGACAATATGATGTTTTCAGTGGTACCATGCTTATTTATATCGGTTTTTGATCGCGTGTTATTCCACTTTTTGTTTGGCGGTATGATGATAAAGCATTGATTTTTTGCTTTTTTTTTTTTTTTAAGAGGTTCACTAAAAGGGTTAACTAGTGGGACAGTTTTATAGGGGGGGTTGTTACGGACGCAGCGATACCAAATATGTGTACTTTTATTGTTTTGGTTTTTTTTATTTACAGGAAGAAATGAATTTATTGGGGAATATTTTTTTTTTTTTATTTTTAAATTTTATTTTTACACTTGTGATTTTCATTTTTTTAACTTTTTTACTTTGTCCCAGGGTGGGACATTACTGTATTTTATCAGATTGCTGGTCTCACAGTGTGCACAGCACTCTGTGAGACCAGCGATCTCACAGGCAGTGCAGGACGCTTCCTCAGCGCCTGCTCTCAGCAGGCGCTGAGGAAGCCGCCTCCTTGCAGGACCTGGTGGCCATCTTGGATCCGGGGACCTGCAGGGAAGAAGCCTTCAGAACAGCGCGGTCACATTGCGCTGTTCTGAGGGCCTCAGGGGAGCAGGCAGGGAGCCCCCTCCCTGCGCGATGGTCCCCTGTGCCCCCGGTACACCGCGATCATGTCTGATCGCGGTATGCCAGGGGTTAATGTGCCGGGAGTGGTCCGTGACCACTCCTGGCACATAGTGCTGGGTGTCAGCTGTGATAATCAGCTGACACCCGGCGTCGATCAGCTGCGCTCCCCCCGGGAGCGCAGCTAATAGCCTTGGACATACTATCCCGTCCATGGGCAGATTGGCATGGGTTTTATGGACAGGATAGTACGTCCATTGGCAGAGAGGGGTTAAACAACAATCACAAGACGGATTTCATCAACGCAGATATCATTTTAATCAGTATAACAGCGCCAACCTGACAGTGTCTGTCATTTACTGAGCACAATCCTGCTGACAGATTCACTTTAAACAGTCGCTGTTTACAAATAAACATGAAGCTTTGCATGCGGATCAGGTGGAGATGGAGGAAGACATGAGACAGAGATACTACCCAGCTCAGCCTCGTCTCATCTGCTCTGTTCGGATTGGGTAAAAATGAGGAGGTGGAGGCTGAGGAGGAGGAACTACTGTTCCAACCATGGGCGTACCCACCGTGGGCAGGGGAGGGCAGCCCCCCCCCTAGGAGCAGGGGCGCGCCGTGCGAGCAAATATCAAGATGAGCATCAGCCAGCGCCGGCCCTTTAAAAGGTGCTTCTGGGCTGGCTGCGATGCACATACGGTCGGGAATCAGGTCCCAGGATGGTAAATGCTAGACTGTATGGGCTCCTTCCATGTGTGACATCGTTTTCGGGGGCGCGTCAAACCAGGAGGGGGCATGTTCTGCCAAAGCCAGGAAGAGAGGCCGCCTTTAGACATTGGTCTCAGCAGTCTGATGCCGGCGTCTGTCAGCTGCAGGAGGGAAATCAGAGGTCAGAGTCCTCAGTGACACCGAGGAGGATTTATTCATTAATGGGTTGATGTCTCCTTAGATTTTTGGTTGACTGGGCCTGATATTTGGGGCTGTATAGTGGGGTTTGAGGGGGTGAATACACGGTTGTGGGGTCTGATTGTGCACCGGGGGTTAATGCACAGTTGTGCGGTCTGTGTGTTCTCCTAGGGGCTTATGCACGGTTGTGGGGTCTGTGGGTCTTCCTAGGGGGTTTAATGCATGCTTGTGGGGTCTGTGTGTGCTCCTAGGGGGTCTAACGCACGCTTGTGGGGTCTGTGTGTGCTCCTAGGGGGTTATGCACGGTTGTGGGGTCTGTGCGCCCTCCTAGGGGGTTTAATGCACGCTTGTGGGGTCTGTGTGTGCTCCTAGGGGGTTAATGCACGCATGTGAGGTCTATGTGTGCTCCTAGGGGGTTATGCACGAAGCCCATACAGTCTATCTACAGTAATATATACCTGACAGTGGCCCATACAGTCTATATCTACAATAATATACACCTGACAGGAGCCCATACAGTCTATATCTACAATAATATATACCTGACAGGAGCCCGTACAGTCTATGTCTACAGTAATATATACCTGACAGGAGCCCGTACAGTCTATAATAATATATACCTGACAGGAGCCCGTACAGTCTATATCTACAGTAATATATACCTGACAGGGGTCCATACAGTCTATATCTACAGTAATATATACCTGACAGGAGCCCGTACAGTCTGTATCTACAATAATATATACCTGACATACAGGTGCTGGGCTGGGGCTGATGTATATACAGGTGCTGGGCTGGTGATGTATATACAGGTCCGACCGTCCTACCGTCCTGGGCTGGTGATGTATACAGAGACTGGCTGGTGGTGATGTATATACTGGGGCTGGCCTGGTGGTGATGTATATGCAGGGGTTGGGCTGGGGCACATTATTAAAAGAAGGAGACAATGATGGGGGATATTACTACAAGACAGGGACAATGATGGGGCATATTTCAGGGTGGAATCTGCTTGCATTCCATGCTTAAATCTACAGTGCCTACAAGTAGTATTCAACCCTCTGCAGATTTAGCTGGTTTGATAAGATGCAAATAAGTTAGAGCCTTCAAACTGCAAACGAGAGTAGGATTTATTAACAGAAGCATAAATCTTACAAAACAAAAAGTTATGTTGCTCAGTTGAATTTTAATAAATTTTAAACATAAAAATGTGGGTCAATTATTATACAACCCCTATGTTTAATATTTCGTGGAATAACCTTTGTTTGCAATTACAGCTAATAATCGTCTTTTATAAGACCTGATCAGGCCGGCACAGGTCTGTGGAGTTATCTTGGCCCACTCCTCCATGCAGATCTTCTCCAAGTTATCTAGGTTCTTTGGGTGTCTCATGTGGACTTTAATCTTGAGCTCCTTCCACAAGTTTTCAATTGGGTTAAGGTCAGGAGACTGACTAGGCCACTCCAACACCTTGACTTTTTCCCTCTTGAACCAGGCCTTGGTTTTCTTGGCTGTGTGCTTTGGGTCGTTGTCTTGTTGGAAGATGAAATTACGACCCATCTTAAGATCCTTGATGGAGGAGCGGAGGTTCTTGGCCAAAATCTCCAGGTAGGCCGTGCTATCCATCCTCCCATGGATGCGGACCAGATGGCCAAGCCCCTTGGCTGAGAAACAGCCCCACAGCATGATGCTACCACCACCATGCTTGACTGTAGGGATGGTATTCTTGGGGTCGTATGCAGTGCCATCCAGTCTCCAAACGTCACGTGTGTGGTTGGCACCAAATATCTCGATCTTGGTCTCATCAGACCATAGAACCTTGAACCAGTCTGTCTCAGAGTCCTCCGAGTGATCATGAGCAAACTGTAGACGAGCCTTGACATGACGCTTTGAAAGTAAAGGTACCTTACGGGCTCGTCTGGAACAGAGACCATTGCGGTGGAGTACGTTACTTATGGTATTGACTGAAACCAATGTCCCCACTGCCATGAGATCTTCCCGGAGCTCCTTCCTTGTTGTCCTTGGGTTAGCCTTGACTCTTCGGACAAGCCTGGCCTCAGCACGGGAGGAAACTTTCAAAGGCTGTCCAGGCCGTGGAAGGCTAACAGTAGTTCCATAAGCCTTCCACTTACGGATGATGCTCCCAACAGTGGAGACAGGTAGGGCCAACTCCTTGGAAAGGGTTTTGTACCCCTTGCCAGCCTTGTGACCCTCCACGATCTTGTCTCTGATGGCCTTGGAATGCTCCTTTGTCTTTCCCATGTTGACCATGTATGAGTGCTGTTCACAAGTTTGGGGAGGGTCTTAAATAGTCAGAAAAGGCTGGCAAAAGAGATCATTAATCCACACATGTGAAGCTCATTATTCTTGGTGCCTGAACTACTTCTTAATACTTTAGGGGGACCAAACAGAATTCTTGTGGTTTGAGGGGTTGAATAATAAATGACACTCTGAATTAACTTTTAAAGTTTTTAAAAAAAAATAAAAAATTAAAACAAAAATTTTTGCTGCAGTGCATTTCCCACTTCCAGGCTGATCTACAGTACAAATGTCACAATGCCAAGTTAATTCCGCATGTGTCAACCAGCTAAATCTGCAGGGGGTTGAATACTACTTGTAGGCACTGTATCTATCTAAAAAGAAGAAAATTAGAGCAGCACAAAAAAAGAGTCCGGGTGCAGAGCCCCCCAGGCAAATACCAAACATCAATTATAGAAATCCAGACAAATTGGAGGCAGCACACCGTTTGTAGTGAAAAAAAAAGCTATTTAACCCCTTAATGTCCACTGACGTGCAGAGTCCGTCATGGCAAGGTGCCAGTTCCGGCACCAGGACGGACTCTGCACGTCATGCCTTTGATCTACCACTGCGTGTAAACACGCAGTGGTAGATCAGTGCCGACAGCTGTCATAGACAGCTGACAGGCACGGCAAGCGGTGCGGGGACCTTTGCCGTCGGTCCCCGCACTCACAGCGCTGTGATTGGTCAGTCAATATGACTGACCAAACACAGCAGAGATCGCACAGGAGAAGCTGAAATTTCAGCTTCCCCAGCGCGATCAGTGCAGGAGCTGGCGCTGCAGTGGCCAGGCTTCCTGCACTGACAGCCAGGAGCGGAGCCCCCACCGCCCCTGGCTGTTAACCCCCTGACTGCTGCGATCCAGCGCGATCGCAGAGCTCAGGGGGGGAGGCAGAGGGTCGGGAGCTCCCTCTGCCTCAGATCGGCACCCTGCAATGTATTTGCAGGGGCCGATGTCTGCCTTGATGACCCGGGGGTTGTCATGACAACCTCCGGGTCATTTAGCTACGGGAAGCTGCTGTGATCATGTCACAGCAGCTTCCACTATAGTTGCAATGCATTGCAATGCCAGAGCATTGCAATGCATTGTAACTGCAATCAAAAGTAAAAAAAGTGAAAGTCCCATAAAGGGACAAGTTGAAAAAAATCATTTTTTTAAAAAAAATTGTAAAAAAAATATTAAAAAATAATTTAAAAAAAATCCCCTAAAAAATACACATTTTTATGTAATAAAAAAAATAAAAAACAAAAAAAATACACATGTTAGGTATCGCCACGTCCGTAAAATTCCCATCTATAAAAGCGTAACCCTAGTTAACCCCTTCAGTGAAAGCCGTAAAAAAAAAACACAAAAAAGTAGTAAATTATACTTTTTCCAAGCGGTATCATTATACCGCTTGGAAAAAGTGCAATAACACGCGATAAAAAAGTCAGATATAAATAATCATGGTACCGCTGAAAACGTCATCTTGTCCCGCAAAAAACAAGCCGCTATATAGCATCATCAGCGAAAAAATAAAAAAGTTATAGCTCGCGGAATAAACTGATGCAAAAATAATTATTTTTTCTATAAAATTCTTTATTGTGTAAAAAACGCCAAAACATAAAAAAATATATAAATGGGGTATCGCTGTAATCGTAGTGACCCGAAGAATAAAGCTACTTTATCAATTTTACCACACGCGGAACGGGGGAAAAAAATTTAAAAAAAAAACAATTCCTGAATTGCTGGTTTTTGTTCATTCTGCTTCCACAAAAATCGGAATAGGAAGCGATCAAAAAACGTTATGTGCCCGAATATGGTACCAATAAATACGTCAGCTTGTCCCGCAAAAAATAAGCCCACAGATAACTCTGTCGGCCGAAATATGGAAAAATTATAGCTCTCAAAATACGGCGATGCAAAAAATTCTTACAAAAAATTATTCCAAAAAAAAGCATCTTTTAGTGTGTGACAGAAGCTAAACATGAAAAAAGGGCGTAAATCTGGTATCGCTGTAATCGCACCGATCCGAGGAATAAAGTCGCCTAATCACTAATATCGCACGAGGAACGGCGTAAAAAAGAAAACCAATTCTTCACCTTTGGTAGATTTGTTCATTGTGCCTCCCAAAGATCGCAGTAAGGCGATCACAGTGGTTCCCCCCGCATATGGGGTATCAGCGTACTCAGGACAAAATGCACAATAGCTTTTGGGGTCCTATTTCTCCTGTTACCCTTATAAAAATAAAAATTTGGGGGCAAAAA
Source organism: Oophaga sylvatica (assembly GCA_033576555.1). NCBI lineage: Eukaryota > Metazoa > Chordata > Amphibia > Anura > Dendrobatidae > Oophaga > Oophaga sylvatica. The sequence goes on from JARQOD010000001.1 coordinate 764,368,478, forward strand.
GGTCATTTTTGTGGAAAAAAATATGATTTTTTTTATTTTCACGGCTCTACGTTATAAACTTCAGTGAAGCCCTTGGGGGTTCAAAGTGCTGACCACACATCTAGATAAGTTCCTTGGGGGGTCTAGTTTGCAAAATGGGGTCATTTGTGGGGGGTTTCTACTGTTTAGGCACATCAGGGGCTCTCCAAGCGCGACATGACACCCGCAGACCATTCCATCAAAGTCTGCATTTAAAAACGGTGCTCCTTCCCTTCCGATCTCTGCCATGCGTCAAAATAGTGGTTCCCCCCCACATATGGGATATCAGCGTACTCAGGACAAATTGCACAATAGCTTTTGGGTCCTATTTCTCCTGTTACCATTATAAAAATAAAAATTTGGGGCAAAAATATTATTTTTGTGGAAAAAAATATGATTTTTTTATTTTCACGGCTCTACGTTATAAACTTCTGTGAAGCACTTGGGGGTTCAAAGTGCTCACCACACATCTAGAAAAGTTCCTTGGGGGGTCTAGTTTCCAAAATGGAGTCACTTGTGGGGGGTTTCTACTGTTTAGGCACATCAGGGGCTATCCAAACGTGACATGACACCCTCAGACCATTCCATCAAAGTCTGCATTTGAAAAAGGCGCTACTTCCCTTTCGAGCTCTGCCATGCGTCAAAATAGTGGTTTCCCCCACATATGGGGTATCAGCGTACTCAGGACAAATTGCACAATAACTTTTGGGGTCATGTTACCCTTTGGAAAATAACAATTGGGGGTGGAAAGATCATTTTTGTGGAAAAGATATGATTTTTTAATTTTACTGCTCTACGTTATAACCTTCTGTGAAGCCCTTGGGGGTTCAAAGCTCTCACCACACATCTAGATAAGTTCCTTTGGGGGTCTAGTTTCCAAAATGGGGTCACTTATGGGGGGTTTCCACTGTTTAGGCACACAGGGACTCTCCAAATACGACATGGCATCCAATCTCAATTCCAGCCAAAAAAGTCAAATGGCGCTGCTTCCCTTCCGAGCTCTGCCATGCGCCCAAATAGTGGTTTACCCCCACATATGGTGTATCAGCGTACTCAGGACTAATTGCCAAATAACTTTTGGGGTCCTTTTATCCTTTGGAAAATAATAATTGGGATGAAAATATCATTTTTGTGGAAAAAATATGATTTTTTAATTTTACGGCTCTACGTTATAACCTTCTGTGAAGCCCTTGGGGGTTAAAAGCTCTCACAACACATTTAGATGAGTTCCTTGAGGGGTCCAGTTTCCAAAATGGGGTCACTTGTGGGGGGTTTCCACTGTTTAGGCACACAGGGACTCTCCAAATGCGACATGGCGTCCAATCTCAATTCCAGCCAAAAAAGTCAAATGGCGCTGCTTCCATTCCGAGCTCTGCCATGCGCCCAAATAGTGGTTTACCCCCACACATGGTATATCGGTGTACTCTGGAGAAATTGTACAACAAATATTGTGGTTCATTTTCTCCTGATACCCTTGACAAAATTTAAAAAAATTGTGTCGAAAGAAAAATTTTGGGAAAAAAAGTTAAATGTTCATTTTTTCCTTCCACATTGCTTCAATTCTTGTGAAGTACCTAAAGGGTTAATAAACTTCTTGAATGTGGCTTTGAACACGTTAAGGGGTGCAGTTTTTATAATGGTGTCACTTTTGGGTATTTTCTGTCATATTGACCCCTCAAATTCACTTCAAATGTGAGGTGGTCCCTAAAAAAAATGGTTTTGTAAATTTTGTTGGAAAAATGAGAAATTGCTGGTCAACTTTTAACACTTATAACTTCATAACAAAAAAAAATTTTGGTTCCAAAATTGTGCTGATGTAAAGTAGACATGTGGGAAATGTTATTTATTAACTAATTTTTGTGACATATCTCTGATTTAATGGCATAAAAATTAAAAGTTTGAAAATTGCAAAATTTTCAACATTTTTGCCATATTTCCATTTTTTTTATAAAAAAATGCAAGTTATATTGAAGAAATTTTACCACTATCATGAAGTACAATATGTCACGAGAAAACAATCTCAGAATCGCCAAGATCCGTAGAAGCATTCCAGAGTTATAACCTCATAAAGAGACAGTGGTCAGAATTGTAAAAATTGGCCTGGTCTTTAACCTACAAAATGGCTTGGTCATTAAGGGGTTAATAAGGCCAAAAGGCAACGTTTTGGTCCAAACAACAGGAACATTTCTCAAGGCTTGAGAAAGGTTCCTGTTGTTTGTACCGAAATGTCACCTTTTGACCTTATTAAATAGCTTTTTTTTCACTACAAACGGTGTGCTGCCTCCAATTTGTCTGGATTTCTATCTATCTATCTATCTATCTATCTATCTATCTATCTATCTATCTAATATTCATTTTTTCCCCTAAAAATCAATACAATTGCTGTGTTTGGAAAGGGCAGTGTTGAGTGGCTCAGTGTCAGTGTGTGATAAGCACGCATGAGCTTGAAGCCCCCCTGCTGTACAGAAGAGAAGACTGCAAAGGTAAGCCTAAAATCAATGAATTGTTTACATAATAGGATCGATCATGGTGGTATTTCTCCTTGTATGTGATATTATTGGTCTTGGTATAGGGGATTGTGTTGTGTATGGCGGTCATTTGTTCATTTTTGTTTCGTTTTATTCACATTTTTCGTTCTAAAATTTTACATTCTGAATAGTGTTGAGCGATATTGCTCGATATCTAAAAATATCGTATCGAAATTGTATCGCCGATAGCACTAAATATCGTCGATATCCGATTTCGATACCGGAAGTCCCATGTAAGTCTATGGGAACAAAATATCGCAACAAAAAAAACCCTTTCTTTCGTTGTAAACACAAAATATACACACATAGAATACATATATATATATATACATGTCATTGTGACATATATATATACATATATTTATAGTTTATACACTTCTACATAGTAAAATCGACTTTAATTCAATTGCCGGGTAAAGACGTGACATACCCCATAGAAGTCGACGGGCTCGGTGCCGAGTACCCCGAAAACCTCTGGCTCTGTGCGACTCAACTTGGGCGTCACGAACAGGATTCTGTAGCTCGCTATAAGCGAGTCCTGTGTGCCTGAATTGCACTGGTTTTGTGCTTGAGAATTGCTAAAATCATCAGAGAATGTATTTGCCATTTTTCCGCCATATCTGCGTCACGACGAGGCACTGGTGAAGAAGAAGGGCGTGCTCTTCGTGGGTGTCACTCACTCAGTGGCGTGAAAACGATGGCCGCCCACTGTAAATGGTACTGCAATGTAACATCGTGCCCCACAGCTCTGGAGTTCTGCCTCCTCATCCTCCTCAGTGTGCGGAAACTAACACGAAGGTCCCGCCTCCCTACAAAAGAGGGGCCCTCTCCAGATATGACACATGTGACATGGCAGAGATGGCTAATGGACACGACGAGCAGAAGTGGGAAGGGATGGAGCAGTCAGAGCTCTCCCCCCACGGAAGCGACCCGATCGCCACGGAATCACCGTTGGGCACCCGGCCTGTAAACCCTCCTACGCTGCAAGAAGCGGAGGATACCCTGAGAGGCCTGGCCCGGCACCGGGAGGAGGTCGCCAGGATGGAAGCCAGCTGGCGTGCCCTAAAAATAAACTTGGAGCGGCGCCAATCCCTCTTACCTGAAGTGTCTGTACCGGAAGGTGAGGCACCCGTTATAGTAGAGGAGCCCTTGTAATGTGATCCGGTTGACGTTGTCGCAGTGGAGGCACCCGTTCCTGCAAAAACCGCAGCACCGTCAGCACCCCAGAACCCGCTGTCTGCCCCCGTCGCTGAGACAGAAGAAGCGACACCCGTCCTCATGGAGGAGGCCGCGCAGGCACCAGAGCACTACCTGCCTGTACCGGAGCCCCGACTGTCATCTGATTTAGAGCCGTCTGCTTCCCCCGCAGGGGAGCGCCGCCAGGACTGGGGGGCGACAGGAGAGCTGCCGCAAACCGGACACTGTAAGCTGCAGTGGAGTGGTGGAGACATGGAGCAACTGGTGGAGGAGAATTACAACCGGCGTCAGGAGGAAGAGTGGAGACGTTTGGAGCGGGAAGCAGAGCGACAAAGGGAGCAGCGAGAAACCCTAAAACTTCGCCAACGTCACCTGGAGAAGGACCGGGCAGATAAGGACCGGATGAGAAAGGATAAAGGAACCCTGAGTGAGCCGCGGCGTAAGGGTGCAGTACGGAGCTTTAAATTGAAAGGTGGGTGGGGCTTCATCAAGGAGCCTGGACTTTATTTAGAAGTCTTTGTGACCCGGCGGGACGTGGAGGCTCACCTCCCAGAAGGACACCCGGGGAGGGACCTGTTGCCAGGAGACTTGGTGACTTACACCTGACACTGGGGTTACAATGGGTGGTACGCCCTAAATGTTACCAGGTGCGACCCCTACTCCCCAGTGTGTCAGGAACCTGTGAGACCCTCGAAGCCTTCAGCCTCCCAAATCCAGGCCTCTGCAAAAGTGCCCACCCCACGCCGTAAATCTCCCCAGCCTCCCTCAGTGGTCTCCTCAGCAGCCCCAGCTATGGACATGATAAGTATAGCTGGCCCGTACCCGGCGCCTGTTAGGCCCCCTGGGGTTCGTACAGTCCGTGACATAGGGCTCCAGACCCGGAGAGAGATGAAAGAGGTGGCCACACAGACCCAGATAGCGGGTCACGACTTGACTGTACAGGCCACACGACGTCATCAGGTCCTGGTGGTCCTTGGTGTCTCGGATGTTTGGCAAGTACCAGAAGAGTACCAGGTGGTACCTGGAACACCCCTGCCAAAGAAGTCTAAATAACCCGGACAGGGTCCCTGTATGTAAATAAATAGTTAAATTGTTTATGTACCCGGACGGGTGAATGTTCCAAAAAATTTTTTTTAATTTAATAAAAAAAAAACAAACACAGTTTTCATTTCTTTTATTACTGTCTCATCCTGCTGCGACGCCATCGATCTCCTGTAAAAAAATGAAAAAAAAAAAAAAAAAAGTATACCACCTGACCGACGCAGTCCATAGTAACGAGTGTCCCACGACGATCCAGCTCTGCTACATCAGAATGACAGGCAGAGCCTGTCATCCCGGCGCAGCACAGCTGATTACCTGCTTCCCCGGCGGTGACGTCATCGGACTGACTGCTTTACGGCCGGGATTACCCTGCAGTCACTGCAGTTATCGCGAAAAAACTGCATGTGACCGCCAGGGAGAAGATAATGGCGGCCATCAAGCAGTCCAGGACGTGACCGCCGGAGATCTTCTGCCAGGTAAGTGCCGCTGACTCCTGACAGACCCGACCGACGGACACTCACAGTGACAGTGACAAATCCGATTCCGGTATTCGATAAGACGAAAATATCGAAACGAATTATCGAAAGGCCGATAGAGCTAATATCGGCCGATAGCCGATATTTGTATTATCGTATCGCTCAACACTAATTCTGAACGACCATGGCTCACCCCCCCTAGTTTTGATCCTGGGTACGCCCATGTTTCCAATGCAACAGAGGCTTCGTCCTGTCTCTCCTACGTGCATTGGCGGAGGAGGAGGAAGAGAGGGAGGAGGAGATGGAGAGTTGTCATCATGGTGGACACAGGGAAGTGTTTACTATTGTGAAAAATATGTTGAAAAAATTCCCATCAGACAATGCTAGCAACAAGGGGCAAGCTTGCTTGACCAACCAAGGAGGAGGGGCAAGGGAGACACACACCAGGTACAGCAAGGGCAGGGGTACACTGTCGAAGGCCTGAGTCAATTTCATGGCACCCTCCCAGCATCCAGGCACTGATGATTGGGTATTTTTGATAAGTAGGGAAAAGTTTTTAAAGATGTTCAACTAAACCAGCTTACTCCCTAATTCCTCTGCGACCGTTAACTATTGGGTCTCAAAGGTGGAAACCTGGCATGAGCTGTCCATCTATGCCTTGGATGTGTTGAGCTGCACTGCTACTAGCGTCTGGTCTGAGCAAGTTTTTAGTGCCCCTGGGGGGGGGTCATAACAGACAGGCGCTTTTACCTGTCTACAAAATATTCTTAAAGGCTCACTCTGATAAAAATGAACAAAGCTTGGATAAGCCCTGACTTTTCCACACCACCAGATGAAGGCAGCACATAAAGTGCTTTTAATCTTCAATATTTGAATGAGGCCCATCAGTTGTGGCCTTCAATGGTGTATGGATGACCCTCCTTATAATTTTTTTCTGGCTTTGCACTGTATGCAGAGCCTTTATGAGTGTAGAAGTACCACAACTACACTTTCTAACTAAGTGAGGCACTCCAGTTGGTGCCTTCAAGGGTGTATGGATGATCCTGCTTGTAATTTTATTCTGGCTTTCCACTGTGTGCAGAGCTTTTATGACTGTGATTGGCCAGCATAACACATGACCCAGACTAACAGTTAAAATAAATAAATAATTAAAAAAAAAACAATGTTCGTCCCCTTTTTAATACCCAGCTGAGGGCTGTTATTATTCTGGGAAGCTTCCCAGGCTAGTAATATCAGCTCAAAGCTGTCTGCGTAGCCTTCACTGGTTATTAAAATCGGGGGACACCCCAATAAATGACGTGGGGTCACCCTATTTTTAATAACCAGCAAAGGCTTAAAAGACTGCTGTGGGCTGATATTTATAGGCTTTGAAGGGGCCATGGATATTGGCCCCTTCCCAGACTAATGACATCAGCCACCCCAGAAATGAAAAGGGGTCTGACATAAATCCATCTCATCTCCCACAATGATCACTGACTCTGCTACACCCAGATGCTGTAGTGAGCGGTGACATCAGTAATGTGAACTCTCACTATGGCATCCGGAACACATTGACACTAACATGTGAATCCAGCTGCTGCGATGAGCGCTGAAAACAGTAAGGTTATCGCAGTGTGATCTTTATTAATCTGTAGGGGCACAGAGGGGCATTATGCCTGTTTAGTGTACTGGTTATAGCACTATATAGTTTGTGCAGAGGTAGTGAAATGTGAGGAGGGTGCTGGAAAGCAGTAAGCCAAAAATGACTCTGTGTTACAGATTGCAGGGATGAATTATGGATGGAAGAAGAGGTCATGGTGGTCTGGGTCAGATATAAAATAATAGGGAAAATTGATGACTACAATCATCAAAAATGTCACTAATGGGAGCCTGTATTGTATACACATATAGTGGCAAGTAAAAGTTTTTCCTTTTTGTAATTTTTAAAATGTAAAAGATGAATATATATATATATATATATATATATATATATATTTTTATTTTTTTATTTTTTTTGTTGTTGCCTGAAATACAAAGGAAATGTGTCATCTTTAACTTTAGGCCTTTTAGGGTATGTGCACATGTTGAGGATTTGCCTATGGAATTTTCTGTGCAGATTCTTCCTCTCTTGGCAGAAAAGCAGGTAAAAAACCGAGCGGAATTGATGCAGATTTCATGCAGATTTGATGCGGATTGTCATGCGTTTTTTGTTATGCGGATTTGCCTTACTCAATATATAGTCAATGGGTGCAGAAAACGCTGCTGGATCGCCCACCAGAGCAGTGGGATACTCGGTACCGGGCCGCTTCTTAAAGGGGAAGTGTCACAGCGGCAGTGACCCGGTCCGTGGCCCTGGGCGTCCAATAAAAGGGGAATATTTACAGGGGATGATAGAGTTTGTAGTATAGTGTTCGTGACGCCACCTGTGGTATCTGGTCAGAGGTGACCAGCTCTGCAGTGCAGATCCTTTGAGACTGGTGGTGATGCAGCAGAGTTGGAATAGCTCTCCACAGGCAGAGCTTGTTGTCTCAGGGCAGAGGTATGTAGTAGAAGATGATGGTGTTGGTAGATGTAGCAGTGTGGAGTGGGTGCCACAGGAAGAATTTGAGAAGACACAGTCAGATGCAGTTTCCAAAGCTTTACTCATAGTTCTGGTGCACTCAGGTGCCCGCTTGGTGCCACGTCCTCCAGGTGAGGTATCCAGCCAACTTTCAGGCAGATGGAGACAACCTTCCAGAACTCCCTGTCAGTATATGCCTTCCCTGGCCATCTCACTGTGCTGATTCCCACTCCTGCTTCCTGTCCAGCACCACACAAACAGTGTTCCAGATCAGCTGCTGCGAATCGTGTCGGATAACATGACCCAGGCGTTTCCTTGTTTTTATATAGCTGCCTGTCTGGAGAAGATGATTGTGGTTGTTGCCAGAGCTGTCGGCTTGCTAGCTGAGTCCTGTTGTATGCTCCACTAGGCTAGGGGCCCGAGACCCTTCTGCGACCTGAATTCTCCCAGCTGACGTCTGTCAGCCTGGAACGAGCCCCACGGGTAGCCTTCTGCTCAGCCGTGCCTCTGAGAAATCCCTTTCCCCTTCAGGGAGCTTCTTTCAGTCCTTCTCTCTGTCAGACGCTCCTCAGACTAGGAGCCTGCTGCACGATTCTATCTCTTCCCGCCTTCCCCTATGGGAAGTTGCCTATGCACGTCTTTCCCCTTCTTCCCCTAAGGGAAGACTCACTCTTACTTCCCTCTATTCTCCCGCTCTAACCCTCCAGCTCCACTCACCATCTCACACCCTTTCCTAGCTGCGGACATGCTAGAGGAACTGAGCTAGTGTGTGTGATGGATGTAGTGTTGTCAGAGCTAGGTTCAGTGTCTCTATCTTACCTGAAAGGTGGGGCACCACACCTCTGGTTAAGATGCAATACCTCTGTGGCGACTGGACCCTCAGGGGTGCCACATACCCCCCCTGTTAAACGCAGCACGACCGCGGGCTGAAACAGTAAATGAGTAAGGGAAACATAGAAAAATTTTTAGTAATGCATTACAACAAGTAGAAAAATAATTTAAAACACAACTTCCCTTTATGGGAGGTACCTTAGCTTTTCAACGTTACACAATAACATAAACTTACATTAGCTATTTAAAGTGCTACTGGTAGCAAGCGTCAAAACTGTAGAGTTCGCCACCAGAACAGGGTTTTCCATCCCTGTAGAAGTACTGTCACTATATTAACACTCATTCTTTCCTTTAGACTATTTGGGTAGCAACCGTTGCTACCAGGTTCGCTACCTGATCTGGACATCTTGTCCCTGCAACAATACTTTCTAACATATTCTACAAAAGTGCTTTCAGTTCTTAAATAACTGTCTGTACATATTAAGTGGTACCTGTTACCAACAACTGTCATTTCCATTATCTATAAATGCTATTCAATAACTTTGCAATATAAAACAATTCTTACTTCACTTCAAGCATAATGTACAAGCATAATAACACTTTTATTAAACACAATCAAAAGCTGTCATTATTTGAGGTAGGTGGCAGATATGATCCCAGCCGGGGTATCTTCTAGTGTCTTTGTGCTGTGTGGAGGACCCCTCAAAACCTCCAACGTTTGTCTTGGGTGGGCTGCAAGACATAACTGGTCTCCCCCAAATACCTCATCTTCGGCCACACCTAATGGGTTTTTCTTCTGATCTGTAGTTGTGCAATGATGGGACCTTATTTTGCTAAAAGTGCATGTAAAACCAAGAAGGAGCACCTAAAGAAGTGCAAAGCTATTTACATGAGAGTTTTTGGACCACTCACTGTTCATGATTACTTAGTCTGTCACTGATCAAAAACAAAAACCATATTTAAAACATTCTTGTTGGAACCCTCCTGGGGTTAACTATGTACAGTTCCTTGCCTGAAGGAAGAAAAAGCTTCTTTACTTGGGTGGGGGCTGACCCATGCAGCCTCCGGTCTGTGTGAAAGCACTTGCGTTTCTTTGCTTCCAGAGTAGAACTTGCTGTCTGTTGCTTCCTACCACGATGGGAGCAATGGCATAAGAGGTTACTCCCATGGACAGAGTTGCAGTGGGAGCAGCTTGAATCCTTGCTGCCTGTGGGATTTCTTCCATTGCCTTTGAGGGCGCTACTGCCACGTGTGGTATGGCTGGTGCTACAGCTGCAGCTGGTGTCACTGCCATTTGCCGCGGGGCAGGTGGTGATGCTGCTGGAACTGCAGCGACTGCTGCCCCCTGGTGGTGGCGTGGTGTCAGCTCCGCAGGGATCCGGCGCACGTGGAGAGCATACCATCCCCTTGCACCAAGATGGCGAGTGAAGGAGACATGCTCTCCCGGGAACAGATCGCGCTCCAGATGTAATAAAATGGGCATCTACGTCTCTCCTGTTTACAAAAAGGTCCGGGACCTTCCGTGATTCCAGGATAAAGCCGAATCCTCACTCCAGGTCGAAGCTAAGGACTCGGCCCCACCCCATTGGATTTAGATATTCTAGGGCTTTCTCCCTAGCCTGGGTTTTGCCCGCGAGATCCCTCTCCTCTAGGGCCTCTCGCTGAGCTTGCCGGTCCTTCTCCTCCTGTGCCAGCTTCAGTATCTGCCGGCGCCAAACTCTTCGGAGGTGATAGGGAACCCCATGAGGTCGGTCTCATCATGATCACCCCAGATTAGGACCTCTGGCTTGTACTGCGTCGTGGGAGGGGGCCGCAGTATCTGGACAGGCTCTAGTATGCCCCCCTGCGGGACCTCGTTATGGTCCCAGGCCACATCCAGCACCAGCTGGCCAGACTTTGGGTCGGCGATAGGCCGATGGGACCCTCCTCCCATGACCCAGGGGCGCTGCTCGTACCTGCGCTCCTGGTGCAGTTGTCGTTGGTCGTCGCCTCCGGTGGCGTGGAGACTGGAACCGTTGGTACAGTTGATGAAGGTACCGGGGTTGAAGGCTCCATGGCGGAAGGTACCAGTGGTGCGGGTACTGGAGCTTCAGGTACCGGTGGCATGGGTACCCGGGTATGAACGGCCTCCTGCTTGGCGGCTTGTCTCCTCTGCTTCAACAACGCTTGCTTTCTCTCCAAATGGCGGGCCAGTTCTTGTATCTCTCGCTCCACACCAGCAAGGTCAACATCTTCTTGGGAGCTGGAGCATGACTCTTCAGAGCCGGGAAAATTATTTTCCTCCTTCCCGCATTCCTCAGGCCTTCCTCCCCTCTCCATGATGGCCGCCTGGTGTACTGGCTTCTCCTTGGCTCTCTTTCCTGCCACTGAGCATCTCTCCACCCCCGAGGGGCAGTGTGTTTTTCCTTTGCCACCATACCATGCCAGGATATGGACCCCCCTGGCGGTCGGCCATCATGCAGTTGCATAGAAGTATAGACAGGGGAAGTTCAATTTGTTTTGCGCTCTTTCTTGGGTGCCGCCCACGATGGTATCGCCTACTGCAGACCTCGTGGAACCACCATGGCAGCCATTTTTACAGTCCAAATCACAGTCCAATGCATTTACTCCTTTACACATTCTGTTAGGTGCACAAAACTCTCATTGAAGGGTCGGTTAATCCTGTTCGTGATGCCAAGTTGGATTGCCCCCAGGGCAGTGAGATACTCGGTACCGGGACGCTTTTTAAAGGGGAAGTGTCACAGCGGCACGTTCCATGGCCCTGGGAGTCCAATAAAAGGGGAATATTTACAGGGGATGATAGAATTTGTAGTATAGTGCTCATGACGCCACCTGTGGTATCTGGTCAGAGGTGTGACCAGCACTGCAGTGCAGATCCTTTGAGACTGGTGGTGATGCAGCAGAGTTGGAATAGCTCTCCACAGGCAGAGCTTGTTGTCTCAGGGCAGAGGTATGTAGTAGAAGATGATGGTGTTGGTAGATATAGCAGTGTGAAGTGGGTGCCGCAGGAAGAATTTGAGAAGACACAGTCAGATGCAGTTTCCAAAGTTTTACTCACAGTTCTGGTGCACTCAGGTGCCCGCTTGGTGCCACGTCCTCCAGGTGAGGGATCCAGCCAACTTCCAAGCAGATGGAGACCACTTTCCAGAACTCCCTGTCAGTATATGCCTTCCCTGGCTGTCTCACTGTGCTGATTCCCACTCCTGCTTCCTTCCCAGCACCACACAAACAGTTTCCCAGATCAGCTGCTGCGAATCGGATAATGTGACCCAGGCGTTTCCTTGTTTCTTTATAGCTGCCTGTCTGGAGAAGATGATTGTGGTTGTTGGCTGTGACCCCTAAAGTTGCCACAGCTGTCGGCTTGCTAGCTGAGTCCTATTGTACGCTCCACTAGGCTAGGGGCCCGAGACCCTTCTGCAACCTGGATTCTCCCAGCTGACGTCTGTCAGCCTGGAACGAACCCCACGGGTAGCCTTCTGCTCAGTCGTGCCTCTGCGAAATCCCTTTCCCCATCAGGGAGCTTCTTTCAGTCCTTCTCTCTGTCAGAAGCTCCTCAAACTAGGAGCCTGCTGCACGGTTCTATCTCTTCCCGCCTTCCCCTGTGGGAAGGTTGCCTATGCACGTCCTTCCCCTTCTTCCCCTAAGGGAAGACTCACTATTACTTCCCCGTATTCTCCTGCTCTAACCCTCCAGCTCCACCCACCATCTCACACCCTTTCCTAGCTGCAGACATGCTAGAGGAACTGCGCTAGTGTGTGTGATGGATGTAGTATTGTCAGAGCCAGGTTCAGTGTCTCTGTTATGTCCCATGAATGAGACATTTTACAGACTGTCCTGTGTATTTTACATGCTGTATTGCAGTCTCTCATATTGTTTACTGTTGCTATGTGTCCCTGTGTTTTCATAGCTGAAATCCTTCCTTTACATCAAGTTTGTCCCTTCTGTCTCTCTGTCTCCCTCTTCTGGCATGATGTCATTTCCTTCTTCTTTCTCCTGTGTTTCATTCTCCATCTTGATTTTATCAGAATCACATGTGTTTTCAGTCTGTGTCAAGATCCCGTCTGGGTTGGAGCCGATGTTACTGCAAACACTAGGGAAAGCAGAGGCAGGTAGCATAGTCAGGTGGCAAGCCGAGGTCAGTTCACAGGAGAGCAGTGTTTGTAGCAGAGGAGCAGGCAGATAACGTAGTCAGGTGGCAAGCCGAGGTCAGTTCACAGGAGAGCAGTGTTTGTAGCAGAGGAGCAGGCAGATAACGTAGTCAGGTGGCAAGCCGAGGTCAGTTCACAGGAGAGCAGTGTTTGTAGCAGAGGAGCAGGCAGATAACGTAGTCAGGTGGCAGGCCGAGGTCAGTACACAGGAAAGGCAGTTCGGTAGCAGAGGAGCAGGCAGATAACGTAGTCAGGTGGCAGGCCGAGGTCAGTTCACAGGAGAGCAGTGTTTGTAGCAGCAGGAACAGCAGGAGAAAGAGCTTGACTAAAGGCTGGAAGCACAATAATCTCGCAATGACACACCCACAGGGCCAGGTTTATATAGGGCGTGTAATTGGCAATCAGAGGCCAAACGAGAGAGCACTGGGTGAAGCCGATCAGGAAGAACAGTCAATGGTATCCGGGTTCAGCAAGGAACTTTGTAGCCAGCAGAATAGCTCAGATGGTAGAGCTGCTGGCTGGTGGACAAGAGACACTGGGTTCGATTCCTGACAGTACTCCCCTCCTTCCAGGATGGCCTCTGGACATCTCAGGAACTGGCTTATCTGGGTACCTCTGATGGAAGGCTCTTGTAAGTCCAGGAGCATGGACATTGTCCTTTGGTTCCCATGAATTTTCCTCTGGTCCGTAACCTTCCCACTGCACCAGATACTGCAGTTTACCTCTGAATTTTCGGGAGTCCAGAATCTTATTCACAATGTATTATTCTTCACCACGGATCCTTTCTGGTGGAGGAGGTGGCTGAATTCTTCCTGGAAACGGGTTTTCACAGAAGGGTTTGAGCAAGGATATGTGAAACACTGGATGAATCCTCAGATTGTTGGGAAATTTTTAAAGGAAAACCAACCTGGTTAATTTTTGCAGAAATTTGAAAAGGTCCAATGAATTTCTGACCCAATTTGGAGGATGGCACCTGTGTCTTAAGGTTTTTAGTGGACAGCCAAACTTTGTCTCCAACCTGAAGAGCAGGGGGCACTCTCCAATGTTTATCTGCTGCTTCCTTATATTCTTCCTGGGTCTTGAGTAATATCTCTGATAATTCCTTCTGGGATTCCTGTAATTTTGCAAGCCTGTCATTAACAGCAGGAATGGGAGTGTTCACTGGCAGATTAGGAATAAATACTGGATGTACTCCATAATTAGCAAAAAATGGGGTTTGAGATGTAGCGCTGTGTATGGAGTTGTTGTAGGCAAACTCTGCTGTTGGTAAATAGTCCACCCAGTCATCCTGAAGATAGGAAATGAAGCAACGGAGGTATTGCTCCAAAGTCTGGTTAGTTCTCTCCGTCTGGCCATTGGACTGAGGATGGAAAGCGGTAGAAAGATTCACCGTGACTCCCAAGGCTGTACAGAAACTCTTCCAAAATTTTGACGTAAATTGAACGCCTCTGTCAGACACCACGTTGTCAGGAATTCCATGTAACCTGAATACCTCTATGATCATCAGTTCTGCAGTTTTTTCAGCAGTAGGAATTCCTTCAGTTGGAATAAAGTGGGCCATTTTTGTGAGTCGGTCCACTATGACAAGGATGACGGTCATCTGTTTGGAAGGGGGTAGTTCCACAATAAAATCCATGGAAATAGATCCCCAAGGCCTGGATGGAACTGGGAGTGGTTGCAAGAGTCCTAGAGGAGACGATCGTGGGGTCTTGTTTCATGCGCATGTTAAACAGGTTGAAACATATTTCCTCACGTCCTTCCTACAATTAGGCCACCAAAAGAAACGAAGTAGTAAGTCTTGTGTTTTTGCAACCCCAGGATGTCCTGCCAGTTTAGAATCATGGACACTTTTGAGGACTTCAAGGCGAGAAGATTCAGGTACATATATTTTGTGTTTCTGCATCCAAAACCCCTCTTTGAATGAAAGATCGACGTCTTCCGAAGGATGGTTAAGGAAAGAGTCCTCTTGATATCCATCTTTAATTCTATTACGTAGTCCTCTAGAGTGCAATATTCCCAAAAAATTTTTAGGGCCTAGAATTGTATCGTCATTACTAGACCTCTCCTGAGGTTCCGAACACATCCTGGACAGAGCGTCAGCCTTGCCATTTCTTGAACCAGGCCGGTAAGAGATTATAAAATTGAATCTTGAGAAAAATAAGGCCCATCGTGCTTGTCTTGCAGACAATCTTTTTGCTGTACGGAGGAATTCAAGATTCTTGTGGTCCGTGAGGACAGTCACAGGGTGATTGGCACCTTCCAGAAGATGTCTCCACTCGGAGAAGGCAACTTCAATGGCTAACAGTTCTTTATTACCGATGTCGTAGTTCTTTTCTGCAGATGACATGGTGTGGGAAAGAAACGCACATGGGTGAAGTTGCATCTTGTCCCCAACTCGCTGAGACAGAATGGCTCCCACTGCAGAGTCCGAGGCATCCACTTCGAAAGTAAATGGCAATTCAGGATTTGGGTGTACTAACAATGGAGCAGACGTAAAAAGAGTTTTCAACTTGTCAAAACCTCCTGTGCCTCCGGAGACCAGAAAAATGCTTTGGTCTTTTTTGTTAGTGTAGTAATTGGTAGTATGATCCGTGAAAAGTTCTTTATAAATTTTCGGTAAAAATTTGCAAATCCTATGAAACGCTGGACGTCTTTTAAATTTCTTGGAACAGGCCAGTCCACTACAGCATTGATTTTGCCGGGATCCATGCTCAGACCTTCTGGGGAGATGATATATCCCAGAAATTGGATACTAGTTTGTTCAAACTCACATTTTTCAAGTTTAATGTAAAGCTGGTTCTCCTGTAGTCGTTCCAAGACTAACTGGACGTGCCTGCGATGCTCTTCCAAGGTGTCTGAAAATATAAGAATGTCATCGAGATAAGCCACAACGAATTGGTCCAAGAAATCTCGAAATACATCATTAATAAAATGTTGAAAGGTGGCTGGGGCATTGCTAAGGCCAAAGGTCATAACTAGAGATTCAAAATGTCCATATCTCCTTCTGAAGGCGGTCTTCCACTCATCTCCTGGGCGAATCCGTATGAGGTTGTAAGCCCCTCTAAGATCCAGCTTCGTAAAGATTTTCGCAGAACGGAGTCTCTCAAATAGTTCAGGAATCAAGGGTAGCGGGTAGCGATTCTTGACAGTGATATTATTCATCTCTCTGTAGTCAATACATGGCCGCAGAGTGGAGTCTTTCTTTTCAACAAAGAACAGGGGTGCCCCAGCTGGAGATGTGGAAGGTCGAATAAAGCCTTTCTCTAAATTTTCATCCAGGAACTTTCTTAATACCTTCAATTCAGGTTCGGAAAGATTGTATATCCGTCCAAATGGAATGGTTGCTCCTGGCAGCAATTCAATGGGACAGTCGTAAGGACGGTGAGGAGGTAATTGATCTGCTTTCTTCTTACTGCAGACATCAGAGAACTGCTGATATTGAGGTGGTAGTTTCTCTTCCTTCTCATGCGAAATCTCAGAGATTTGGACTTGTTGGAGAACAGGGGTTCCTTATGACAATTATTCTTACAGTAGTCAGATGGAAAGGTGATGGTCCTTGATGCCCAGTTGATAGAAGGGTTATGGACTGAAAACCAGGGGATCCCTAGAATAACCGGAAATTTCGGAGATGAAATAAGGTGGAAACTGACAGCTTCATGATGATCCGGGTCGATACAAATCTCCAGTTCGATTGTCTCATGCGTGACAGGTCCAGAAGACAAAGGTGATCCATCCACAGTTTCCATTTCAATTGGTGTGGATTTGGTCCTACTGGAAATATTATTATCTCGTGTAAATTTTAAGTCCATAAAATTTCCTCCTGCTCCCGAATCCAACAGGGCAGAGCATTGTATTTTTTGGGTGCCCATTACAACCTGAATGGGGATTACAAAATGAGATGATGTGGTATGTATTTTGTCTATTTCTGGCGTTACTGATGAGATAGTCTGCAAGATGGAATCCGACTGCTGAGAAAGGTCCATATTGCTGGCAGACCTGTTGTTGGTAAAGGCTATAGTCTTTTTGTTAGGACAGTTGATGGCATAGTGTCCAGGGTCCCCACAATAGAGGCAGAGATGTTCTGCACGTCGCCTCTCCTTCTCCTGTGCAGAGAGTGGTCTTCGGATGACGTCGACCTGCATCGGTTCAGACACGCCTTGCGTCTTTTCTTGGTGGTCTGATGCTGAAAATGAGAAGCCAGGGCTATTCCCAAGTGCTCGCAATCTCTCCTTTCTCCTTTCAGTAAGTCTCTGGTCAATCCGGATACACAGTTGAATAAAGTCCTCCAACTGGTCAGGGGTCTCAACCCTGGCAAGTTCATCTTTCACTGGTTCTGATAACCCTCGTCGGAATTGACTTCTCTGGGCCGCTGGATTCCAGGTGGTGTCGGCCACCCAGCGACGGAACTCTGATGTATATTCCGCAACAGAGCGACGTCCTTGGCTCAAATTATGTAATTTGGTTTCTGCTGTGGCACAGTGATTTGGGTCATCAAAAACTTGATTCATAGCTGCGATGAAAGCTTCCAGGTCATTAAGGAGGGCATAGTCCTTTTCTACATAAGGTGAAGCCCAAGCAAGAGCTTCATCCGTCAGGAGATTTATCATGAAAAAAACTTTCTTCCTCTCACTGGTAAAGGGAGCAGGTTGCATCTGGAAGTATATGCGGCATTGATTGAGGAATCCTCGGTACTGCTGGCGATCCCCACTGAACTTTGCAGGCAGCGGCAGCCGCGCGTTTGATTCGGACCCTGAATTGCGCACGTCCAGAAGTTGTTTTTGAAGCTCAATTACTTCCTGTTGTATCACCGTGAAATCAGTTTGTAACTTGGAATATTTTCCTTGAGAGTCAGTACAAAAACTTTGAAGCTCCGTAACTTGCCGCCTCAGGGTGTTCACAGCGGACTCCATTTTGGCGCGAGATTATTCTGTCAAGATCCCGTCTGGGTTGGAGCCGATGTTACTGCAAACACTAGGGAAAGCAGAGGCAGGTAGCGTAGTCAGGTGGCAAGCCGAGGTCAGTTCACAGGAGAGCAGTGTTTGTAGCAGAGGAGCAGGCAGATAACATAGTCAGGTGGCAAGTCGAGGTCAGTTCACAGGAGAGCAGTGTTTGTAGCAGAGGAGCAGGCAGATAACGTAGTCAGGTGGCAGGCCGAGATCAGTACACAGGAAAGGCAGTTCGGTAGCAGAGGAGCAGGCAGATAACGTAGTCAGGTGGCAGGCCGAGGTCAGTTCACAGGAGAGCAGTGTTTGTACCAGCAGGAACAGCAGGAGAAAGAGCTTGACTAAAGGCTGGAAGCACAATAATCTCGCAATGACACACCCACAGGGCCAGGTTTATATAGGGCGTGTAATTGGCAATCAGAGGCCAAACGAGAGAGCACTGGGTGAAGCCTATCAGGAAGAACAGTCAATGGTATCCGGGTTCAGCAAGGAACTTTGTAGCCAGCAGAATAGCTCAGATGGTAGAGCTGCTGGCTGGTGGACAAGAGACACTGGGTTCGATTCCTGACAGTCTGTCTGAAGAAAGTCTTTTTTATCTGCTGCTGTTTGTATGCATTCAACAAGAATTCTTACAGAAATCAAAGTCTCTTCTGGATTCTTCATAACATGTGTGCCGGCAGCTGAGTTAAGCTATCTGCAATCGTCGCCAATTGTAAGTAAGGTAAAAGAGATCCGGCATCTCACAGAGCCATATTTACAGCCACAGGCCCCGGGGACAGAATAGTAAAAAAGACTTTTCAGATTCATCTGTAAAACCCACAGCTTCTATAAAGCTACAGAACTTCCTGCAGAGCATCCGCTCTCAACATATAAGAGTCTATACAGCTCCCCTTCTCCCTGTGAATCAGGATGGCTGAAGGAATGACTACACGGTCTCTGCCAGACCCATTGTCAGAGGAAGAGTGCATAGACCCTGATCCACCATTTTGTGAGAAGGCTAGACGTGTCACAAAGCCAACATGGAAAATAAGGGAGAATCTAGAATCCAGTAAACATGATCTTCTCCGTGCAACAGCAGAGCTATGGCAAAAACTCTTATGCCACATAAATAGCCTGTCTCAGCCTGCTTCTCTCCAACGACTACTGGAGGGAGCTCTCGCACAACTGTGTTCAGATTATCAATGTTATGCAAAAATAACAGACCAATATATCGCAGTGTTAAAAAGACTTAACCCATCAGTTACCTGCAAAGAGCTGCAAGCTTTCCAAAAACTTAACTCTGAGAGAGAAAGCATGGTGCGCGATATAAAAGCCAAAACAGAGGCAAGAATCGCACTAATAGCCGAGATGTCATCTTGCATTTATGGCTCTGCCAGACAGTCAAAGCGACCATCTAAGTCACGCTCTTCAAAATCCTCAACCCTCAGCGAACAGCTCATAAAAGCACGTGCGGAAGCTGAGGCCACTAAAATACAAGCTGCCTTTGCTCAAAAGGAAACTGAGATGAAAACTGAGGCCACTAAAATACAAGCTGCCCTAGAGGCCCTAGAGAAGGAACGCCAACACTCCATAGCCATGGCAAAGTTAAAGGTCCTGGAACAAGCCATCAGTGGGAGCCAAAGAGACAGCATCAGTTTAAGTGGTTTTGATACTGAAGACCCTCTTAAGCGTACTAGAGACTATGTACAAAGCCAACACAGCGCTATCCCTGCTCCTGCAATCCTTCCTGACCACACTGATGCTCCCCTGAGACAACAGGACACAGAGCGTTTATCCCCATCCTGCACCCAAGGTCAGTACAATTACAATACGCTGCCAATCTTGTATCCTGATCCACCTCTGTGCACCGAAATGTACCAGAAACCTGCAAATCACCAAATCTTATACTCAGAATCCTACGTACAGGCCAATATGCAGGCCAGTCACCACACTCCGGTCAATCACACAATTCCAGTCCCATGTGTGGCAGAAACTAAGCTCATTAAGCCAGTTAATGGACTGAACGCCTACGCTGCCCCATATATACCTGCATTCCCAGGTCAAATCACAGACTGTATGAACAAAGCTATCCAGCCAGCATCGGTCCTTCCAAAATTGGAGAATGCTGATATGACTGGCCTCGCAAGGTACATGATTCGGCGCAATCTAACTAAGACCGGTCTTACAGAGTTTGACGATAAACCTGAGAACTACAGGGGTTGGAAGTGTAACTTTGAAACCACGATCAGTGATCTCGGCATCACCACCGCTGAAGAGCTAGACCTGCTAATCAGGTGGCTTGGGCCACAATCCACGGATCGGGTCAAGAGACTTAAATCTGTCTACATCAGTAATCCCATTGCTGGTCTCACTGCTGCATGGAAGAGGCTAGAAAGAAGCTATGGCAGTCCAGAGGTCATAGAAAGGGACCTGTTCAAACGACTAGAGGATTTTCCAAAGCTATCTAATAAAGACAGTACAAGGTTCCAAGAGCTCAGCGACCTCCTGTTAGAGCTTCACCTGGCCAAAGCAGACCCGTACCTTCCTGGCCTCAGCTACCTGGACACTGCTCATGGGGTAACCCCAATAGTTTCCAAGCTGCCGTCCAATATCCAAAATAAGTGGGCCATGCTTGGATCAAAATACAAAAGGGAAAACCAAGTCTCCTTCCCTCCATTTTCCTACTTCTGAGAGTTCATCGAAAATATTGCAGAGTGTAAGACCGATCCAAGTTTTTCCTATGGAGAACACAGCGACCCTGTTTCATCTACTAAACACGACAGTCCACGTCTTAACTACAGGAGCCACCAAGCTCCAATGTCCATCAAGAAGACTGATGTTCTTCCGGCACCTTCAGTATCACAAGATAAGAGCGACAAAGGTGAGAAGGTTGAGAATCCTAATCGCCAGTGTCCAATTCACAAACTGCCACATCCCCTGAAGAAGTGCATCGGCTTCAGGAAGAAGCCCCTTCAAGAACGAAAGGAGCTCTTGAAGAAGTTTGGAGTATGCTTCAGGTGCTGCGCCTCTACCGAACATCTTGCTACGGACTGTGTCATCCCCATCAAGTGTCTAGAGTGCGACAGCGAAGACCACGTACAGGCGCTCCATCCATCACGGCCTGACTCTGCGTCTTCACCTTCTCCCACCACAAGCCATGGCCGGGAGAGTACAGACCAAGTGACAAGCCATGTTGCGGTATCTTCCTCATGCACCGATGTCTGTGGAGAAGGTCTTCGAGACAAGTCCTGTGTGAAGATTTGCCTGTCATGGGTGTATCCCAAGGGCCATCCAGAGAAGGCAGTCAAGGTGTACGTTAGCCTGGATGACCAGAGCAACAAATCATTAGCCAGGTCAGAACTCTTTGACTTGTTTGACTTAAAAGGAGACGTCTATCCCTACACCTTGGGCACCTGCAGCGGCGTTTTACAAACCTCTGGAAGAAGGGCCAGTGGCCTCATAATAACTTCTCTTGAGAAAGGCGCCACGGAGATACCACTACCCACGCTTGTAGAGTGTAACCAAATACCATTCAATAGGGAAGAAATCCCAACACCAGAAGTCGCTTTTCAGCATCCTCATCTCAGAATGATAGCCAAAGAGATGCCACCCCTGGATGATAAGGTAGACATCCTAGTTCTCCTCGGCAGAGACATTATACGACTGCACAAGATGCATCAACAAATCCACGGACTACTCAATGAACCATATGCCCAGCGCCTCGAGCTGGGCTGGGTCATCATTGGCAACGTCTGTAGTGACCAGACAAAGAATCAGAACGACATCTCCTCTTACAAAACCGTTATCACGTCGGATGACAACGACTTGTCCTCCCTGTCATACTCACGTCACCAATGGATGAAGGAGAAGTCAAACGACACTACGTGTCAACGGCAACCATCCGATATTTCAAGTCCGCTTTATCCTCGAGACTACAACCTCGAGATAACAGAATTCGATCCTTCAACCAAGGACAACAACTCACTACCTACAGAGGGAGACAAAGTGATCATCAGGGTCATGAGCGTCAAACCCACCAAAGACAACTATAACAGCTGGGTAGCTCCCTCACCTTCTCTTCCAGCAAAGACTAAGTTGCCAAGGGATCCACAGCAAGTAACTACTAAGTTCCCAACCTTTGATACCCATCTCCATCACAAGCCTGGTCAAACCGAAGCCATGCTAGACTTCAGTGCTCAGAGTAAGAGCCCCTCTCTCAACAGCCTACCTCTGACCGATGGTGCCAGCGTTTTCCCCATGCAATTCAGCCTCAGCTCACTGGCGGATGTTGAACAAGACACGTTCACTTCCCAAGCATCACCCTGTAAGGAACTTGCTATCGAACGAGGAGCCTCGCCTGTTGAAAACAGCATCGACGGTCCTCTCGGGTTTAAGACACCCATCGCAGTTCTAGGCAGGGTACCACTGAGACAGCTTGCTACTCCGGATATCAACGGGAACACTATGCTACCATCTCAGAGACAGCAAAGATGGGAGATGGCGAAGAAGTCTCTAAAGGCCTTACAACAAGTCCTGCCCCGTAGTTCTGTAAAGACTCTTTCAACCATCATCAAGAGACAAGTCTACCTTTCCTACGACGTGTCTACGAAGACTACAGCTGCAGGAGCCTCTCCCAGCGCTTCAGAAACCGGCAAAAAGGTACAGAAGCTGAGCTCTCTTTACCCTGGACATCCTTTCAGCTGGTCAGCCATCCTATCTGCTGACATACATTTCAGGCAAATCATCTGCTGGCTCCTTCGAGCAGGAGTCACATGATCTTAGCTTCGTCTCTGAACTCAGCTCACGGCGGGGAGCCTACCGCCATATACTCCTCCAGCTGTGTTGGAACATTGTAATATTTTAACTTTCTCCAGCGGATTATTGGGTTGGTGGAAGTGTTTGCACGTTGCGGCTTCCCCAATCCGAAGATGGGTTTTCGTTTGGACTCGGACTATTCCGCTGTTGAGGACTTCATGCCTCCAACTGAACATTGGACCATGCCAATTGGATTTCAACTGTTGTTGTTATTACCTGCATGCTTGTTTTTTCCTTTTGTCTTTCAGGTCTACAGTGACATCTCCAGTGGACATCATAAAATTATGAAATCTATAGATTTCAGATGGGGAGTGTTATGTCCCATGAATGAGACATTTTACAGACTGTCCTGTGTATTTTACATGCTGTATTGCAGTCTCTCATATTGTTTACTGTTGCTATGTGTCCCTGTGTTTTCATAGCTGAAATCCTTCCTTTACATCAAGTTTGTCCCTTCTGTCTCTCTGTCTCCCTCTTCTGGTATGATGTCATTTCCTTCTTCTTTCTCCTGTGTTTCATTCTCCATCTTGATTTTATCAGATTCACATGTGTTTTCAGTCTGTCTGAAGAAAGTATTTTTTATCTGCTGCTGTTTGTATGCATTCAACAAGAATTCTTAAAGAAATTAAACTCTCTTCTGGATTCTTCATAACATGTGTGCCGGCAGCTGAGTTAAGCTATCTGCGATCGTCGCCAATTGTAAGTAAGGTAAAAGAGATCCGGCATCTCACAGAGCCATATTTACAGCCACAGGCCCCGGGGACAGAATAGTCTCCATCTTACCTGAAAGGTGGGGCACCACACCTCTGGTTGAGATGCAATACCTCTGTGGCGACTGGACCCTCAGGGGCGCCACACTGCAGATCCGCAAAAAGAATTGACATGCTGCTGAAATTAAAATTCTGCCAATGCGCGTGGATTTTTCCGCAGCATGTGCACACCAATTCTCAAATTCCCATTTGATACAATTCCGCGCGTCCTAAAAAGCTGCGGATCTGCATCAAAATCAGCAACGTGTGCACATACCCTTAGAGATCATTTCTCCTTCAACTTGCTTAACTGTTCACAATAACAATAATTTGCCCAAACTTTTATGCCACTGTATATTGTCTGCAGAACACTGGTGTAAAACTGATATTACCATATGGTCACTGTATGGTGGTAATATAAGTCCTAGCTCAGTGATTTTGGTTAATGATCAGAATGGCGATAATCACTACTCTGTAGGCTGATAATATGTGGTTAAGGTTATGATCAGGTGGTATTTGTCTGTTGCATTGTAATATTTTTTATTGCACTATTATTATTATCCTTATTATTAACTCTTATATAGCAGTATTATTGGAAATATTGGTCTTGTAGTAAATCTTGATTTTCTCCAGGCAGGTTAATATTAATAATAGAGACCCCAATATCTGGGGAAAGTGTGGGACAGCATGGGCCTGTGTGCTTTGAAATGCCAGGGCTGAATTTGAGTCCCAGTCTGTCCCTGTTCCTGTGTCAAATTTGAGGACAGACATCCTGCTCTAACATTGACCTCTGCTACATGCCAATGGACATAACAGTATGGGGGTAGAGGTTTGTAGTTTTGCTTATGTTGCTCCAGCCTCTGTTCGGACCTTAGGCCTTCACTTGTTTGCAAATGTCCCACCTAGAATAGCGACCATGTCCTGACAACTTCCTCCTTAATATCTTATTCAAGACTGTCTTCAGTCCTTCAATAATATACCATTTCAAATAAATGGATCACATTTTAAAATTATGCCAACCCATCAGCCTTCGAGGCTCTTTGACAGGCTGTTCAATTAGTGTGGATTCACTACTCTGCTTACTTTGTTGTAGGCATATTGAATAACTTGTAAAACATAAAGCACAAAGGAGGGAGTGCATTAACTAATCAACAGAATAGTCACAACTCCCAAAGTTGTGAGAACATCTTGTACTGTCGAGAGTCATATGTTAAAAAAAACATGCACTCAACCTTCTGTTTAGACTGCACGCTACTTTGCGTTTTGTGAAATCCGTAGAAGTGCTAATGTAATAGTCCAGAAATTCCTTAACGGTACTTATAAATAGAGCACTTTATTTTCCTGTCTGGAAAAAAAAATTGTTTCATCCGTAATTTTTTTGGAACTAAAGAAACTCATACAGATTATTATGACAGTAATTATGCTACTAAAGTCTTCATATCTGATTTATGGGCTGCAGACATGCATGATTTAAAATCTTAATGGTTTATTAAGTCTTTTTAATGTGTTAGTAAATTAGTATTGACTTTCTGTGATATTTGGAGAAGCTGTCCAGAAAAAATAAAAATTAAGGTTCACCTATGAAGCAAACTTAGGCTCGGAAATTAAAAAGAGTGAAAATATCTAATTATGTGCTATTAATTAACGTGTCTGCTGCAGCCAATCACAGAGAGCCTCACTTCTATGGTAGGAGAGTGGTAATAGCAGGAGCGCCATTTAATTTACATTTTTTTGCCCTTATGTGGGGTGTCCCTTTTTATTAAATTCGTACATGACATCCAAAACACAAAACAAATGTAAAGATGTTTAAATATGCTCAATTTTAAAAGGTAAATACTTAAAAACGTTAAAAGTATCATGGATTCAAGTCCATAAGTGTTATGCAGAAATATTGATAATTGAAAATTTACATAAGGCTTTTTTTGGAAAGCTCTAAAGCCATTGCTTAAGTAGCTGTCACCTTAAAAAGTCCTGGCTGCTTCATCTTGATAAAATCAACTGTTAAATGTTTTAAATTAATTTTAATTAATGCAAAATAACAAACTTAACCCTTTAATAACCATGCCAGAAAGAGCCTCAAAGGGGATGTTCCTGACTTGATATCTCTTGCTTAATCACTTCAGTGCCCTATAGAAATTAAGACCAATCTATACTTGTATCACACTGTGGCACCATTTCTGTGAAATTGGCAGCAGCCTTTACTATTTCGACAGAGCAATTGACCTGATGAATCTGCTTGAGAGAATACCAAGGAAGTTTACCTTTGTCATCACAGTACAATGGTGTTACTTTGAGCAATCAGTTTTTGATTTGTTTAACACTTGTTTCTTTACTCTTTGTTTACATATTTGTCTTTCCCATTCCAAGGAAAAAGCGGAAACAAATGGGTTAACCTACGCTGCCGTTGAAAGATGATGAGAAGACAGGAATCGAAATGATTATGAACAATGATATAATTTGCTCCTCTGATACGGATTTTGGGAGGAGGGTGGCGGATTTAAGGGAACGATTCCGGGAGCGTGGCTATATTAATCCCTCTATCAAATATGCTTATAATAGGGCCAAGAATTCTAGATGTCCACGATGTTAACTACACTCCGAAATCATGCCCGTTGGTACAAAAATTAGAATGATCACACAGTATCATTCCCAATGGAATCTTATGAAGAAATGCATCTTTAAATATTGGCCCATACTGCTGGCTGATAAGACTCTTAAATAATACTTGCCAGCACAACCAAGTATTACAGCAAGCCGGAGTAAGAATTTATGAGATATACTGGGGCAAAGCCATTTTGGTCAAAATGATCTGCCCATTTTACCTTTTACTCGGACTCGTGGTCCTAGGTGGGAATGCCATCTTTGTAGAGTGGTGCATGGCATGTCCCAACATTGAACATGTTATGACCTTCCACTTATCTGATGACAATAAAGAGTTCAAAATTACTCAATCCATTACTTGCTCTGCTCTGCAGTAATATACAACGCAACATTCCCTGCTCTAAAATCGATGTGAGACTACCCACACGTGCTCTAACAATAAGAGTCTGCCAACATATAAGAAATATTACAACAGCGAAAGAAACATCAGATGTGGAGACCCTCCATACACTACCAAGGCATTTTAAAAATGTTCATAAATGTGGTCCCAGTGGGTTAAAAGTAAGGGGTATATATCGGATTCTACTGGGTATATGGGGAGCTCAAACCAGTTGTTTTCTGAAACAACGGGAAATTAAGGATTTTGACTTTACAGTCCTTACAACCACATGGCTTAAAAGAAAATATGAGTTTTGCGCCATTCCTCTGAGTCTCTTTTCCCTGTTTTTTAACACACTTATTATTTTTAAATAGTATATTCATTGCTAATTCTATTCATTCTTTTATTATTTTTATATAGTATGCATATACCCTTATACTCGTATACTATTAAGATGGTTTACATCTTTTACATTTTGGGTTGTCTCTTCATTTGTGGATGAACGACCTTTGAATTCTTGATTCCCGGATGTGACCTTCGGAATAAGTGGGCTCTTAGTTATGTCCAGTTAAAATCAACAAGGACATTTATATCAGATGGAACTACATGCATGTTATGAAACATAGTTGCAGCTCTCTTCCCTTCATTGTTTATCCTTTATTTATTCATTAGATGGGTTTCATCCAATGTGCATCACTGCTTGATACTACAATATTGACAGGTGTATGTGGTTCTTGTATTCTGTAGTCTCCACTTGGATTTAGTCTCTTCCTTTTATTTTTTCACAGACTTCTACTATTGACACTCACATAGTCTGCATCGGATCTGGCTTGTGGGCACACCGTTGGATGCGGGCATCCCTGGCCATTCCTTCTGGGATCAGCGCTACTGTCATGTGACTCGTCTTGCGTTCACTTGACCACGTGGGTGGTGCTTTATTGGGTTGCGGGATCGGACTGCCCCACTTGATGTTGGCATGATGTGCACAAACTATAGGAAATAGGATTGTCCTTTAATGCCTGTGATTGTGATACCGCTCTGGAAGGTGTTACTATATGATAATGAATGAGTTACATGCGGTCCACCCATTGCCTCAATCTGAGCTGTTGTAAACTTAGAATTAGTTTCCACATGTGTGTATATCGATTGATTGGCTAATCTAAGATACAGTATATAAGGTTGCTCGTATTAGTGTGATGCACCCCCAGAAGAAGGCAGACGCCCAAACGTATGTCAGGTTTTTTCCTGGGTTTGGCACCATAGTCCTGCACAGATATTTTGTCTTATCCAGTGCTTATCCTGTTTTAACTATCTATATTTTATGTGACAAATCTAAGAATAACAATATAAAATCAATGTTACTGGACGTATTGATTTATACAATTGGGTAATTCAGATAATATCGTGTCTGTAATCATCTGGTACTGATTTCTGTATGTGGTATAGTGGTGCCGCCTAGTGGTTTGCCACTTCTTTTACATGCTTTTAAGTCTCCTCTCAGTCTTCTTTTTTGCAAGCTAAACATTCCCAAATCCTGTAACCATTCCTCATAGGACATGGTTTTCAGACCGGTCACCATTCTGGTCGCTCTTCTCTGAACTTGCTCTAGTTTGTTGAACTCTTTTTTAAAATGTGGTGCCCAAAACTGGACACAGTATTCCAGATGAGGTCTGACCAAAGAGGAGTAGAGGGCAATATTGACTTCACGTGATTTAGACTGTATGCTTCCCTTAATACATCCCAGAATTTTTTGCTGCTGCATCACACTGTTGACTCATGTTCAGTCTGTGATCTATTAGTATACTCAAGTCTTTTTCACATGTGCTGTTGCTTAGCACTATTCCTCCCATTCTGTATATGCTTTATTCATTTTTATTGCTCAGATGTAGTACTTTACATTTTTCCCTGTTAAAAACCATTCTGTTAGTTGCTGCCCACTGCTCCAGTCTATTTATATCTTTTTGAATCCTCTTTCTCTCTTCTCTAGTATTAGCTATCCCTGCTAGCTTTGTGTCATCAGCAAATGTAATCAGTTTACCCTCAAATCCTTCATCAAAATCATTGATAAAGATGTTGAACAATACAGGGCCCAGGACAGAGCCCTGTGGTACCCCACTTGAGACATTCTTCCAACTGGATGTGCAGCCATTTACCACCACTCCTTGGGTCCGATCACTAAGCCAGTTATGAATCCACCTAACAGTTGCCTTGTCCATTCCATGTTTATTTATTTTTTCACAAAGGATTGTGTGATACTTTGTCAAATGCTTGGCTGAAGTCAAGATATACTATATCTACAGCATTTCCCTGATCCACTCAGTCAGTGATTCTGTCATAGAAGGAAATTAAGTTAGTCTGACATGACTTACTAGTTACAAACCCATGCTGACTCTGATTAATCACTTCATTCTTATCCAGGTACTTATATACATGTTGTTTAATAATTTACTCAAAGATCTTTCCTGGTATAGAAGTCAGACTCACTGGCCTATAGTTCCCTGGGTCCACCTTCTTCCCCTTTTTGAAGATGGGAACAACATTTGCTCTTCTCCAGTCTTCTGGGACTTCTCCTGTTCTCCAAGAATTTTCAAAGATTATGGAGAGTGGTTCAAAAATTTCTTCTGCTATCTCCTTCAGTACTCTGGGGTGTAATTCATCTGGACCTGGAGACTTGAATTAATTTGTGTTAGCTAAGTGTTTCCTCACTATATTTCTGTTTATAGATATCCTGGATTCTCCTATTTCTTTAATAGGACAGTGAATTATCCTTTTTTGGTTTTGTTGCCTTCAGTTTGAATACACAATATGCACACCTCCAATAAGAACAAGGAAAACTATTGCATGAAAAAATGTTTTCAAAGTTTTGACTGATTCTGTACATAGAGCAGGTGAAAAAAGTAATGAACATGTCATCAATTTTCTAAGTAAATATATTACAACAACCCATCCAATCAACACAGGCAAAGAAATCAAACCATAGATGTCCATAAATTAAGTTATGTGTAATAATGAGAAGTGACACAGGGAAAAAGCATTGAACACGCTTACAGAAGTTTATTTTTATACTTTGTACAAAAGCCTTTGTTGGTGATGACAGCTTCAAGTTCCTTTATGGAGAAACTAGTCACATTCATTGCTCAGGTGTGATTTTGCCCCAATTCTTCTACACAAACGCTCTTCATATCTGGTAGGTTCTGTGGGCTCCTTCTATGAACTCTGAGCTTTAGTTCCTTCTTTTTATTTTCTATTGCATTCAGACCAAGTGATTGGCCAGGCCATTTTAGCAGCTTTATCTTCTTTCTCTGAAACCAATTGAGAGTTTCCTTGGCTGTTCATTTTGGATCATTGTCTTCCTGAAATGTCCACCCTCATTTCATCTTTATCATCCTGATAGATGGCAACAGATTTTTATCAAGAATATATCGGTATATTTCTCCATTCATGTTCCAAAGACATACTGATAGAGAATTTAGATTGTGGCCCTATCGGGGACAGCGATGATAATGTGTGCAAACTGTAAAGCGCTGAGGAAAATGTTGGCGCTATATAAAAATAAAGATTATTATTATTAATCCTTCAATCATACAAAGTTTGCCAGTGCTATATGCTGAAAAAAACAGCCCCACACCATGATGTTCCTACCTCCAAACTTCACTGTTGGTATGCTGTTTTTAGGTGCTCTGCAGTGCCTATTGGCTACCAAAAATGGTGTCGTGTGTGATTGCAAAGGATTCAATTTTGGCATCATCTGACCAAACTATATTCTCCCAGTATTTCACAGGCCAGTCTAAATGCTGTTCAGCAAATTTTAAACATGAACATGCTTTTTGTTCAACAATGGAGTCTTGTGTGGTGAATGTACATACAGGCAATTGAAGTTGGGAGCACTACTTAAAATTTTCTTGGAAACAATTACCTGCTGATTCCAGGTCTTTCTATTGCCCTCCACAGGTGGTCTTTTGCTCTTGGAAAACTTTTCTGATAATTATTTTAATTTTTCTGTCTGAAATCTTGTAGGGAGCACCTGGTCATTGCATGTTTATGGTGAAATGATGTTCTTTTCAATTCTGGAACCTTGAGTGTTTCAAAAATTTTCTGTAACCAATGCCATCAGTATGTTTTGCAACAATAAGGTTACGAAGGTCTTGAGACAGCTCACTGGTTTTACCCATCATGAGATGTTTCTTGTGTGGCACCTTGGTATTGAAACACCTTTTTGTAGGCCATCAGTTGAACCAGCTGATATTATTTTTTACTAAGGTTCAGGATTGCTTTCTAATCACTCATAGATTTCAGCTGGTGTCATGACTTTCCATGGCTTTTGTACGTCTCTGTTTTCATGTGTTCAATAGTTTTTCCCTGTGTTATTTCTCATTATTACACATAACTTAATGGAAATCTATGGTTTGATTTCTTTGCCTGTGTCTATTGGATGTTTTTCTACCAGCATCTGGTGATTATTTCATGTCAGTAACATCTTTAGAAATATATTTACTATTATATTGGTGACATGTTCAATACTTATTTCACCCTCTGTAAATATAATGCCTATCTCTATATACAAGTACAGTATGCCTATAAAGAAGAATTCCATTTAGATCTTTAGGTAGACAAAATTCTGCTACACTCAACAGTGCTGCCTGCGGTTACTGTTAAGGTTTCTACCTGTCATGTTAGAGGTCCCGATTTTGAGTCCCATGAAAGATTAGCTTACAAGGAAAAAATCAAATAATTAACTGTATAAACGCATTTTTCTGCCCCTGTGAGATCTCAAGAGATATCAACAATAGATTAGGTTACATGTTACACATCATGGGATAGTGACATAAGTATATTATTAATATTTTTTTACATTTGCTTTAACAATCATCTATAATTCTGTTAGTGACAGGCCCTCTTTAAAGAGGTTGTCCCATCTAGAATGACAAGTCTGCATTGTACGCTGTGAGTAATCACCTGCGTTGGGAACAGCGGTCATGCGACCGCAGCTATGTGATATGCATGTTCCGGACCACAATCTGACCAGATGGGCGTTGCCTCGCTCAATGCAAGTTTTTGGGCAAGGCTGAAAACAGTCGTCGGATTGTGGCTGGGAGTATGCATATCACACAGTTGGGGTCACATGACTGCCTTTCTGGCTGCTGACACCGGAGAAACCTCACAGCGTGCAGTGCGCATGTTGTGAGGATTCACAAGTCTGCAGTCACATACAGTGACTGCAGACTTGTCGTTTTAGACTGGACACCCCCTTTAAGACCTTTTCATGCCAAAAAACAGTCAAGTGAGCGATGTGTATAAACGTGACAACAATCAGCCTACAAACAAGCCAACTCGACAAATCAAATATTTTATGAGACTCTGCAGGAGATGAATGTTCATTGGTTTGCATAGACCAGTGTAAAATGCTCATTAAATGAGCTTGCTTGACTTGTAATATCACATATAAATGACCCTTTACATGAGCTTCTACATAATGTATGTCTTTATGAATTTATTAAGTTATTTTGGGAACGTTTATCATTATAAACATAAAACCAATTTAAAAAATAGTTTTTTTTTCCATTTAAAATAAAGTGTAGGAAAACAATAAGAACATGTTTATTTTACTTAATTTCAGCACAGTTAAAATAAAATGCATATCTATATGTGTATACGTGAAGAATGTTTAAGTAATTTGATAGTATTCTTCAACAAATACTACCCAGAAACATAGAATGACAGAAATCATTACAAAGAACTAGAATAGTCATAAACAGAGCAGACAAACAGCATTTTACAGTGTACATTTTGGAATTGTTATTAGGTACAACTTTAAATTACAAAGAAAGGCTAAACCTTCATGTTTACCATTCTCAATCTTTAAAGGAGCCCTCCCTTAATTTTATGAGGAATAAAATAAATATCTTTCACTCTTTAAAATCAGAAAACCACAATCATAAAAATATATCCAATCACCTTTAGTGAGATGCTTTTGTCAAGCATTTTGTCCATTGAGATGTAACAATGTTTGAAGCTCATTCTTAGTCTTTTTTTAAATCTAACTTAAAACAAAATATATTTAGCCTTTAAAAGTGCATCTGTAGCATGAAGAACTCAGTCATAAAGAGGAGATTTGTGGTGATGAAATTCAGAAGCCCAGAGTTGGTTCCTGGTTGATACATTCGACATTGAGATTTTGACTTCACTTTTTTCAAACATGGAGGCCTCTTTTTATTTGGGACTGTGGAAGGTTCAACTGAATCAATATCATTGTTTTGATTCAAATTAGTTAGGGAATTATCTAATTTGCTTGAGAAAGTGGCAAATGGGGAGTAATTTGGCTTATATGTTCTGTTTTTTCTGTGGTCAACATTCCCAACAATTTTTGTCTTCGAGATATTTTCTTTATCCTTGATCGGAATATTTGGCAAGACTCTACTGGTGTGAGAAGATGGGCCAGCTTTAGTGTTTGTGATAGCTACTATTGACTTATCCGTGGCAGGCTGGCAACAACTATCTGAGATCTTTTCAATATTTAGAGATGTCTTGGCACTGAATGGACCTATTTTGAATGAATGGAAAGAAATATTGGCACATCCATCAAGGTCATTGATTCCTAGTTTTTTTAGGTCCTTCCCAGCTAAGTTCGGTGGAAGATAGCATTCTAACTCTGATGACGAGCCTTTAAATGATTTCAACCAACTCCAGAGGGACTTGGCCCTGCAATCACAAATCCACTGGTTTGCATTTAGACGTAAGTACTGCAGAGATATAAGAGGTGATAATACTTCTCCTTTAAGCACTGTCAAGTTGTTACTGAACAAATATAGGGTTGTCACTTTCTTTAGGCCATGAAAAGTCCTGCGATGGATCATATCCAACCTGTTTTGATGCACCAGTAGTCTATCTAAGTTAACGAGGCCGCTAAATACATTTTCAGATAAGCTGTTCAATTTGTTTCCATGAAGAAACAAGTAGGTGAGGTTCCCCAGGTCTACAAAGGTATCATTATGCAGGAAATGTAGGTTGTTATCATGAAGGTAGAGGTACTGCAAAGAATAGAGGCCTTGGAAGATGCCAGGGGGCAAATCTTGTAGGCCACAACGATTGAGATGTAACGTATGTAGATGAACAAGACCACGAAATGTGAGTGTTGTAATAGTTTTGAGGTTATAATTGTCACTCATATCTAGTTCTTCCAATTTGGTTAATCCATAGAAGGCTGTAGATTCGATGTGACTTAGGTTGTTTGAATGGATCCATAGGATAGTGAGGTTTTGGCAGGAGGTGAAGCTAGTGGCCCTTATTAAAGTTATTTTGTTATTATGCAGAAAGATGCGCTGAGTCTGTACAGGAATGTAGGGTGGGATTACAGTCAGTCTTTGCTGCTGACAGCTAAATGTGATTTTCGGTTCATTATAGCACAGACAGACTTCTGGACAACACTGCACTTTCAATTTGTAGATGATGAAGCAGGTAACGAGTAGCAACAGCTTAGCTCCTGCAGAAGAAGGAAAAACAAGAATCAATTTATGTAACTTTATATAGGTGATTTTTTTTTCTTTAAAAAGAATACACAAATGACTCATACAGAACCACCAAAACAACTTCCACATAGACTGTAAGCCCTTGTGATCAGGACTCTCACTTCTTTTGTTGAATTATTTATCGATTTGTTCCTTTCTAATGTCTGATATTGTGAGTAGATCTACCTTTACCATTGAAAAGTGCTCCAAGTGTCCTAAAATAAAAGTTACTAGCTGAAGAGCCCGACATTGCCCGGGCATAGTAACTAACTGTGGTTAGTTATAACAAATTATAATGATTATCCTCCATCCCATAGTCTAGTGCCCATATGCCTATCACACATCCTCCATCCCATAGTCCTGTGCCCATATACCCATCATACATATCCTCCATCCCATAGTCTAGTGCCCATATACCTATCACATATCCTCCATCCCATAGTCCTGTGCCCATATACCTATCACATATCCTCCATCCCATAGTCCCGTGCCCATATACCCATCATACATATCCTCCATCCCATAGTCCCATGCCCATATGCCCATCATACATATCCTCCATCTCATAGTCCAGTGCCCATATACCCATCACACCTATCCTCCATCCCATAGTCCCATGCCCATATACCTAGCATACATATCCTCCATCCCATAGTCCAGTGCCCATATACCCATCATACATATCCTCCATCCCATAGTCCAGTGCCCATATACCCATCATACATATCCTCCATCCCATAAACCTGTGCCCATATACCCATCATACATCCTCCATCCCATAGTCCCATGCCCATATACCCATCATACATATCCTCCATCCCATAGTCCTGTGCCCATATACTCATCATACATATCCTCCATCCGATAGTCCATGTCCATATACCTATCATACATATCCTCCATCCCATAGTCCATGCCCATATACCCATCATACATATCCTCCATCCCATAGTCCTGTGTCCATATACCCATCATACATATCTTCCATCCCATAGTCCCATGTCCATATACCCATCATACATATCCTCCATCTCATAGTCCAGTGCCCATATACCTATCACACATCCTCCATCCCATAGTCCCGTGCCCATATACTCATCATACATATCCTCCATCCCATGGTCCCATGCACATATACCCATCATACATATCCTCCATCTCATAGTCCAGTGCCCATATACCCATCACACCTATCCTCCATCCCATAGTCCCATGCCCATATACCTAGCATACATATCCTCCATCCCATAGTCCAGTGCCCATATACCCATCATACATATCCTCCATCCCATAGTCCCATGCCCATATACCCATCATACATATCCTCCATTCCATAGTCCCGTGCCCATATACTCATCATACATATCTTCCATCCCATAGTCCCATGCCCATATACCCATCATACATATCCTCCATCTCATAGTCCAGTGCCCATATACCTATCACACATCCTCCATCCCATAGTCCCGTGCCCATATACCCATCATACATATCTTCCATCTCATAGTCCAGTGCCCATATACCCATCACACCTATACTCCATCCAATAGTCCCATGCCCATATACCTTGCATACATATCCTCCATCCCATAGTCCCGTGCCCATATACCCATCATACATATCCTCCATTCCATAGTCCAGTGCCCATATACCCATCATACATATCCTCCATCCCATAAACCTGTGCCCATATACCCATCATGCATCCTCCATCCCATAGTCCCATGCCCATATACCATCATTCATATCCTCCATCCCATAGTCCTGTGCCCATATACCCATCATACATATCCTCCATCCGATAGTCCATGTCCATATACCCATCACACATATCCTCCATCCATAGTCCCATGCCCATATACCCATCATACATATCCTCCATCCCATAGTCCCGTGTCCATATACCCATCATACATATCCTCCATCCCATAGTCCCATGCCCATATACCCATCATACATATCCTCCATCCCATAGTCCCGTGTCCATATACCCATCATACATATCTTCCATCCCATAGTCCTGTGCCCATATACCCATCATACATATCCTCCATATCATAGTCCCGTGCTCATATACCCATCACACATCCTGCATCCCACAGTCCCGTGCCCATATACTCATCACACATCCTCCATCCCATAGTCCCGAGCTGGGTGGTGCTGAGCAGGGAGTTCCTGGAGATGTGCTGTTATGTAACCTGGCAGTGTGACTCAGTCAGTGTCTGCGGAGGTGTTGTGGAGTGGGAAAACTGTTGCTCATAGCAACCAATCACAGCTCAGCTTTCATTTTTTAAACAGCTCTGGTGAAATGAAAGATGCTTAGTGATTGGTTGCTATGGGCAACACAGGCAGTGTAACCTGTTGTGGTCAAGAAGATGTACGTATAAAATATATATATTAGATATTATATATATATATATATATATATATATATATATATATATATATATATAGATACAGTATGTATATTAGATTACATATTTATTATATATATATATATATATATATATATTAGATATTTATTATACGTGACTTTGCGTGTGGAGTGAGTGTGGCTATGTAGAGTGGGTGCGACTATGTGGAGTGGGCGTGGCTCAATACACACACGTATATACACTTAACTTTATATATGTAGATTATTAATAAATACTGTTGCCAGTAGTAAAAATTCTAAGATAATATTCAAAATGCTATATGTGGTTTAACTTCCACTTCATTAAAGTTAATTATCTTTGTATGCATTTAACATCAACGTTTTCCATCTTTTTTTAAATATACAAAAATGTGAATAATATAAGTATGTTATGCATTCCAAAGCTTTGTCCTGCATTTATATTTAACTTTGTTATCAATTTTTATGACTGTTTAGATACAAACTTTTTTTTAGATGGACAAATGAATGTCAGTAGTAAATAAATATCTATGTGGACGGTAACATGGATAAACACAGGTGGAATTGTTTAAAGGGAATCACTCTCAAAGTTTTCATTGCCTAATCTGAAAGCAGCATAATATAGAAACAGAGACCCTGATTCCAGTGATGTGTCACTTAATGGGCTGCTTGCTGTAGTTTTGATAAAATAACTTTTTTTTATCATTAGGAGATGATCACTAGAGGTCTAGAAAGTCTGCTGTCATCTGATTGTCCATATTCATGACCGCTCTTTAACCCCTTAATGTCCACTGACGTGCAGAGTCCGTCATGGCAAGGTGCCAGTTCCGGCACCAATACAGACTCTGCACGTCATGCCTTTGATCTACCACTGCGTGTAAACACGCAGTGGTAGATCAGTGCCGACAGCTGTCACAGACAGCTGACAGGCACGGCAAGCGGTGCGGGGACCTTTGCCGTCGGTCCCCGCACTCACAGCGCTGTGATTGGTCAGTCAATCTGACTGACCAAACACAGCAGCGATCGCGCAGGAGAAGCTGAAATTTCAGCTTCCCCAGCGCGATCAGTGCAGGAGCCGGCGCTGCAGTGGCCAGGCTTCCTGCACTGACAGCCAGGAGCGGAGCCCCCACCGCCCCTGGCTGTTAACCCCCTGACTGCTGCGATCCAGCGCGATCGCAGAGCTCGGGGGGGAGGCAGAGGGTCGGGAGCTCCCTCTGCCTCAGATCAGCACCCTGCACTGTATTTGCAGTGGCCGATCTCTGCCTTGATGACCCGGGGGTTGTCATGACAACCTCCGGGTCATTTAGCTACGGGAAGCTGCTGTGATCATGTCACAGCAGCTTCCACTATAGTTGCAATGCATTGCAATGCCAGAGCATTGCAATGCATTGTAACTGCAATCAAAAGTAAAAAAAGTGAAAGTCCCATAAAGGGACAAGTTGAAAAAAATCATTTTTTAAAAAAAATTGTAAAAAAAATATTAAAAAATAATTTAAAAAAAATCCC
This sequence comes from Oophaga sylvatica, assembly GCA_033576555.1. Lineage (NCBI taxonomy): Eukaryota > Metazoa > Chordata > Amphibia > Anura > Dendrobatidae > Oophaga > Oophaga sylvatica. The sequence goes on from JARQOD010000001.1 coordinate 764,406,125, forward strand.
CTAAAAAATACACATTTTTATGTAATAAAAAAAAAAAAATACACATGTTAGGTACCGCCATGTCCGTAAAAATCCCATCTATAAAAGCATAACCCTAGTTAACCCCTTCAGTGAAAGCCGTAAAAAAAAAAACACAAAAAAGTAGTAAATTATACTTTTTCCAAGCGGTATCATCACACTGCTTGGAAAAAGTGCAATAACACGCGATCAAAAAGTCAGATATAAATAATCATGGTACCGCTGAAAACGTCATCTTGTCCCGCAAAAAACAAGCTGCTATATAGCATCATCAGCGAAAAAATAAAAAAGTTATAGCTCGCGGAATAAACTGATGCAAAAATAATTATTTTTTCTATAAAATTCTTTATTGTGTAAAAAACGCCAAAACATAAAAAAAATATATAAATGAGGTATCGCTGTAATCGTAGTGACCCGAAGAATAAAGCTGCTTTATCAATTTTACCACACGCGGAACGGGGGAAAAAAAATTAAAAAAAACCCAATTCCTGAATTGCTGGTTTTTGTTCATTCTGCTTCCACAAAAATCGGAATAGGAAGCGATCAAAAAACGTTATGTGCCCGAATATGGTACCAATAAATACGTCAGCTCGTCCCGCAAAAAATAAGCCCACAGATAACTCTGTCGGCCGAAATATGGAAAAATTATAGCTCTCAAAATACGGCGATGCAAAAAATTCTTACAAAAAATTATTCCAAAAAAAAGCATCTTTTAGTGTGTGACAGAAGCTAAACATGAAAAAAGGGTGTAAATCTGGTATCGCTGTAATCGCACCGATCCGAGGAATAAAGTCGCCTAATCACTAATATCGCACGAGGAACGGCGTAAAAAAGAAAACCAATTCTTCACCTTTGGTAGATTTGTTCATTGTGCCTCCCAAAGATCGCAGTAAGGCGATCACAGTGGTTCCCCCCCGCATATGGGGTATCAGCGTACTCAGGACAAAATGCACAATAGCTTTTGGGGTCCTATTTCTCCTGTTACCCTTATAAAAATAAAAATTTGGGGGCAAAAAGGTCATTTTTGTGGAAAAAAATATGATTTTTTTTATTTTCACGGCTCTACGTTATAAACTTCTGTGAAGCCCTTGGGGGTTCAAAGTGCTGACCACACATCTAGATAAGTTCCTTGGGGGGTCTAGTTTGCAAAATGGGGTCATTTGTGGGGGGTTTCTACTGTTTAGGCACATCAGGGGCTCTCCAAGCGCGACATGACACCCGCAGACCATTCCATCAAAGTCTGCATTTAAAAACGGTGCTCCTTCCCTTCCGATCTCTGCCATGCGTCAAAATAGTGGTTCCCCCCCACATATGGGATATCAGCGTACTCAGGACAAATTGCACAATAGCTTTTGGGGTCCTATTTCTCCTGTTACCATTATAAAAATAAATATTTGGGGCAAAAAGATTATTTTTGTGGAAAAAAATATGATTTTTTTATTTTCACGGCTCTACGTTATAAACTTCTGTGAAGCACTTGGGGGTTCAAAGTGCTCACCACACATCTAGAAAAGTTCCTTGGGGGGTCTAGTTTCCAAAATGGAGTCACTTGTGGGGGGTTTCTACTGTTTAGGCACATCAGGGGCTATCCAAACGTGACATGACACCCACAGACCATTCCATCAAAGTCTGCATTTGAAAAAGGCGCTACTTCCCTTTCGAGCTCTGCCATGCGTCAAAATAGTGGTTTCCCCCCACCTATGGGGTATCAGCGTAGTCAGGACAAATTGCACAATAACTTTTGGGGTCCTGTTACCCTTTGGAAAATAACAATTGGGGGTGGAAAGATCATTTTTGTGGAAAAGATATGATTTTTTAATTTTACTGCTCTACGTTATAACCTTCTGTGAAGCCCTTGGGGTTCAAAGCTCTCACCACACATCTAGATAAGTTCCTTGGGGGGTCTAGTTTCCAAAATGGGGTCACTTGTGGGGGGTTTCCACTGTTTAGGCACACAGGGACTCTCCAAATACGACATGGCATCCAATCTCAATTCCAGCCAAAAAAGTCAAATGGCGCTGCTTCCCTTCCGAGCTCTGCCATGCGCCCAAATAGTGGTTTACCCCCACCTATGGGGTATCAGCGTACTCAGGACTAATTGAACAATACATTTTGGGGTCCTTTTATCCTTTGGAAAATAAAAATTGGGATGAAAAGATCATTTTTGTGGAAAAAATATGATTTTTTAATTTACGGCTCTACGTTATAACCTTCTGTGAAGCGCTTGGGGGTTAAAAGCTCTCACAACACATTTAGATAAGTTCCTTGGGGGGTCTAGTTTCCAAAATGGGGTCACTTGTGGGGGGTTTCCACTGTTTAGGCACACAGGGACTCTCCAAATGCGACATGGCGTCCAATCTCAATTCCAGCCAAAAAAGTCAAATGGCGCTGCTTCCATTCCGAGCTCTGCCATGCGCCCAAATAGTGGTTTACCCCCACACATGGTATATCGGTGTACTCTGGAGAAATTGTACAACAAATATTGTGGTTCATTTTCTCCTGATACCCTTGACAAAATTTAAAAAAATTGTGTCGAAAGAAAAATTTTGGGAAAAAAAGTTAAATGTTCATTTTTTCCTTCCACATTGCTTCAATTCTTGTGAAGTACCTAAAGGGTTAATAAACTTCTTGAATGTGGCTTTGAACACGTTGAGGGTGCAGTTTTTAGAATGGTGTCACTTTTGGGTATTTTCTGTCATATTGACCCCTCAAATTCACTTCAAATGTGAGGTGGTCCCTAAAAAAATGGTTTTGTAAATTTTGTTGGAAAAATGAGAAATTGCTGGTCAACTTTTAACACTTATAACTTCCTAACAAAAAAAAATGTTGGTTCCAAAATTGTGCTGATGTAAAGTAGACATGTGGGAAATGTTATTTATTAACTAATTTTTGTGTCATATCTCTCTGATTTAATGGCATAAAAATTAAAAGTTTGAAAATTGCAAAATTTTCAAAATTTTTGCCATATTTCCATTTTTTTCATAAAAAAAACGCAAGTTATATTGAAGAAATTTTACCACTATCATGAAGTACAATATGTCACGAGAAAACAATCTCAGAATCGCCAAGATCCGTAGAAGCGTTCCAGAGTTATAACCTCATAAAGAGACAGTGGTCAGAATTGTAAAAATTGGCCTGGTCTTTAACCTACAAAATGGCTTGGTCATTAAGGGGTTAAACAGGGACCCACCACTGATTGGCAGATTTTGCCTATGAACAGTGTAAGCAGAAAGCTGCCAATCAGTGTTGTGGGCGGGGTTGCACAGTGGTAAGCATTCAGAGAACTGCTAGATCTGCAGCAGTTAAAACAGTGATTTTATCAAAACTGCAGCAAGCAGCCCAGTAAGTGACACATCGCTAGAATCAGGGCCCCTGTGCCAACTTTAAATGGGTTCATAGCTACAAAGGAGTGGAAGGTTTTAAACTTAATAATACTAATAAGTAGATTATTAGTTTTTTTACATTATATCTCAAAAAGCTTATTATCACTTCCCGGACTGGAACTGTTCTAGCGATGTTGGAGCTTGCGTGGAATTGTGATGCAATGTGAGTGCTGCAGCTTTTTTGTGGCCGCTAATGGTCTATTTCACTTCCACTTCCCTTGAATGAAGCTAAACCATCCGAGCTCTAAGATGACAGAACAATGCCACGCAAGCTTAGTGAGGCCTGGCGTCATCATCGCTGGATCGGCACCAGTGCGAGAGGTAAGTGTATGTTTTTACTTTACTTGGGAGACTGCATCAGTTAAGAAGTGGTTGTAATTATTTGACTTCTAGCACTGAGGACTGGATACAACTGTATGCATCAAGTCAATGCTCTGCAAGCTAAATACATCAGCAGGAGCTACAAGCATCTCATTTATCATTTGCTCACAGAGCAATGCCTAAACTGACTAATAATGGATCTGTTTCTCAGCTGACACCAGAATTATCTATATACACATGATAGCCTATGAATGTGAATAAAAGATTACATATTCTTTAACTCCACAACAAACTATATCTAAAACAGGGAAGAAATCTATTAGAGTTGTAGAAATTTCAATTTATACAATGAAAATCCCCAAGTAAATAAATTATGTTCAAAACATGATAATCCATATTTCTGCAAAGTGTTATATCTTCAGCATGTCTGAGCATTTTTATATATAAAGTATGTTGTGACTTAAAACAAAGGATACCGAAGAAGCGCAACACACAACACAACTCCACGTCCACGTAAAGAACTGCAGTATTTTAAAGAGACAGTACAATGATGCATTATCTTTTGATGCAGACTTGTACAATACAGTAATTCATGTAGGCAGGGCAGTCTTAGTATACCATGGTATTAATATTTATAATTTACATAGACCTTACAAAATGTTAGCGATGATGATGATGTCTGTAAAACGCTGTGGAAATAATGGTGCTATTTAAGCAAGTAAATAAATAATAAAACATAATCAAATAATGTATATGAATATATTGGGCCCTTCCAGCATGTTAGTTAATTCTATAATTACAGTAGACATTGTCCATTAATTCTTTTTGATGGCCAGTTGTTCCCATTATCAATGGAAGGGATTATTTACAGTAAAAGCAGTAAAACTTTGTAAATTTTATCTTTTAACTAAAAATTCTGTAATATCTGTAGACAGAGCAATCTTTAGTATACCATGGTATTCATTTTTATAATTTACAGAGTGTCAGTGATGATAATTTCTGCAAAGCGTTGTGGAATTAATGGTGCTCTATTATCGAGTAAAATAAATAATAAAAAACAATAATGTATATGAATATATTGGGCATGTTATTTAATTACAGTAGACTTTGTCCATTAATTCTTATTGACGGTTACTTGTTCACATTATCAATGGAAGGGATTATTTTCAGTAAAAGTAGTAAAACTTTGTAAATTTTATCCCCCCAAATGGAGAAATGCACACTCAATTTTAGAATGTATAAAAGGACATATATCTTTTATCTAACAGTATTAAGCGATATAACTTATTCATGACAGGGAGTTAACTATAAAGAGAAATTGTCAGAATGCCCTTGTGGGGTCAGAAAGAAACTTTGATGTCACCATTTCTGATGTAAAGAACCGTGCATGAAGCCAAAACTAGTAGTTCACAATCATTTCAGAAGCCTTTATATAATATGGAGAGATTTTTTTAATGATGTACCATACATATCTGGTGCTAAGTCAGCTTTTTATACGCTAAACTAACCAGAATATTAAGCAGTTCATTCTGTAGTAAATATATAATAAACTCTGCATTAAACTTAATATACGGCAGAAAATATTCTAAGACACATAATGTAAAGGCCAGAAAAAGTCACCAAACTCGTTGATAAAGAATAGAAAGATATAAGCAATATAGCTTCAGTAAGAACTATATAATGTAATGTGCTGTGATTTATTTACCCATGCAAGTACTAGCTCCTTTGTGGAATATATGGTATATATTCACGATAAAATGTCAGTAAATACTGCAGTAGACTGCGGCTTCATGGCTTGTGTTAGCAGCGGTAACAGAGTACAGGGATATCCTGGTATATGTTATTCAGAGTAAAAGTGATATCTGCCGCAACTTTATTTTGCCAATTATATCTTTGCTATCCCCAGAGTACAAGCTCACATCCTGTCTTACAATCTTTGTACTGACCTACATTTTCCATGGGTTCCTTTCCTTTTCTCTTGCAGGTCTAAACCTCCTGAAACTAACAAGGAATTATCTTTGCAGGTTCAGCAGGGTCTCTCCACATTAGGAGGCAATCGATCACTGCAGCAGAAATAATACATCTTTTTTTCTTAGAACATGTTTATTTTCCATTCATCTCTCAAAGGTACAAATCAAAAAAAATGTGATAAATAACCAAACCAATCGTATTATAGAGTGAGCCCGTACAACAGACTGATTGAAGTATTCAAAAGAAAATATTAGCTGTTGATTTTTATCATACATATACAGTACAGACCAAAAGTTTGGACACACCTTCAAATTCCACATCTGTTAATTCATAGTTTTGATGTCTTCAGTGTGATTCTACAATTTTCATAGTCATGAAAATACAGAAAAATCTTTGAATGAGAAGGTGTGTCCAAACTTTTGGTCTGTACTGTACCTGTCAGGTGCTTTTGTTATGCATAAAGATTGGAAATTAGGATGAAGCTACATGGTCAACACTCATCATAGGTTTATATGAATTAGTTGGGGTCCACTACCAGTTTGGACTGCTCAGCACACAAATTTTGCCAAGATTTGGAGCATATTAAAATTCAAGTTGCAAGTTTTTGATTTTGCAGAAATGTCACATTACTTTTATTTTCTTGGCTTAAAAGAGGACTTATCACCCTGGTCAAATGTGGCCAGTTTTAGATCTTAGTTATTCCCCCTGCTCCCTGAGTATATATATATATACATATATATATATATATATTTTTTTTAATTCGATATGCGGTTCCAGAGATATGAGCCTCTTTACTTTGGGCTAAGTTTTGTGGTCTTTACCAAAGGGGGAGGTGGTCACAGATTAATTATACAGAGCAGACTAAAGACATGCCTCCAGAGAATACTGAGAGCCATGCCCCTGCGTAAAGGCCAGAAATATTAGTACTAAATGAAAAAAAGGACCAAAGCTCTGAAAGCATTTGGACAATTTAAAAAAGTGGTCAGAGATGTAGTGGGAGTAACTTAAAGCAACAACTGACCACTTTTGACCAGGGTGAGAAGTCTTCTTTAAGGCTAAGAAAATAAAAGTGGCATGTGAGATTTCTGAAAAATGACTCTCAACTACTTAAATTTTAATATGCTTCAATTAGTGGCAAAAGTTGTGATCACTGCAGTCCAAACTTGTAGGGGTCCCAACTAATTCTCATAAAACTATGATAAGTGTTACCCATGTATCTTCAGCCTAATTTTCTATCTATGCATATGAAAAATACCTGAAGGATAAATGTATAATAAAGATAAAAGTTACAACTAACAAAAGGGGAGGTGGTCACAGGTTAATTATACAGAGCACCCTAGAGAATCCTGTGACTCACATCCCTTTTGTAAAGACCATAAAAATTAGTACTAAATAAAAAGGCCCATATCTCTGGAACTGTATGGCAGACTTAAAAAAACAAACAAAAAACAAATCGAATATTCAAGTCAGAAGCAGGAATAAAGTGCAAAAATTTGGTTTTCAAATATACTTATCAGTTATCACATAGAAACATATGTAGTAATGTAACAAAATATAAATGGGGAAAAACGATATAGTTATGTAATCATTTGTTTGCAGTCAGCATTGCAAAACTATTTTACAGAAAGCATTTTCAAGATGTTAAGGGGAGGGAACCGTGGCACTCGAGTAGGGACGAGATGACCGCACTGAAGGCCAGCTTTCATGGTCCAGTCCAGAGTTTATTTTCTGCTGTCCTGTCTCAGGACTGGTCATGCGGGGGTTAATTTCATCGGCCTCGTTCTGGAGCTATTTCAGTCCTTCAAAGCCTGCTGACCAGTGTTAGTGATAGCTCAAGCTTCCAGTTTAGAGCCTCAGACCCTTGTACCTTGGTGATCCTCCTGCCTTTGACTTGTATTCATGTGTAATGACCCAGACTGATCTCTGATGCTGTCTCTTGGTATCCGTCTCCGCTGCTATGTTCTCTGTCTGGCTTTTGACTCCCTGGCTTGTACCCCAACCACGTCTTCTGTATCACGTTTTTGGACCCCGTGCTCATGTTTGGCTTTTTGACCCTCAGCTTGGTATTTTGACTAAGTGTATTGCTGCTCCTTCTGCTCCTGATCGTTTCTGACCACTCTCTCATTACCGGTGACACCTGTGCTGTTGCTCTGTGTTGCTACGCTTAGTGTGCAACCTCTCTTCCCTCACCAGCTCCCCCTGGTGGAAGTTTCCCTACACCAGCAACAGCAGTACGCCAGGAACACTTGGTGTAAGATGTCACGCTCATGCACATCCTTGAGGGGCGGGGTACTCTTCCGTCTTCACCTGCTCCCACTAAAGAGAGGGGGATTTTTGCAGAGCCCTTCCCAGGTGCCATTAGCAGGGTGGCTGGGCACAGTTGGGTCAAACACATCAATCAACTATACTGGCAAGACAGAAGCGAACCTAGCAAACAAACTTGGAAAGTCAGGAAGCATAAAACATGGACGTAGGAACCAGAGAGCAAAATACACAAGAGCCAGAAACAAAATGAGGAAACACTCACCAAAACACTACCATCCATACCATTGAAGAGCAACTGAATAACAAGAACCAGAGGATATGGCGATTTTAAACTTCCGTCTCATAGATCACCTAACACTGCTGAGGTAAAGCCCAATCTCTACCCTCTGCCCAGAAAGATAGAGGAAGGGACAAGGAGGGCAGAGAGAAATAAACCTTCCACTACATGCCTGAACCAGGAGACTATGTCTTCTCGCAACAGCTGATGCTGGGGAGCCTGACGTCCCAGGACCCCTGAATAGTGTCAGTGCTGGGAGCAACGAAGTCCAGCTTGCCAACCACACC
>JARQOD010000001.1:764414746-764721710 GCA_033576555.1 Oophaga sylvatica
ACCGATACTTCGGTAAAATATTTTTAAAATTTAATAAAATAAAAATAATTATTTTTTAAAATTAATAATTTTTTTTTAAATTTATTTATAAAATATAAATGAGGGAAAAAATTTGTTAAAAAAAAGGTGGGCTCCCGCCCTTTTTTCCCGAAAACCAAAAGAAAACCCAGGTTTGGGGCAGATAATAATAGCCCAAAAAGGGGACCATTTTTTTTGGGCCCCCCCCCTGGCTACAAAAAATCTGCCCCCAGAAAAACAAATCTATAATTAGATTCGCCCTTTCGGGCACTTTGCCCGTCTTTTCCCCATTGCCCTGTAAGTGGCGAAGGGGTTTTAATAGGGGGGTTAAAACCCCACTTGAAATTGAAAGGTGCCCTTTAAAAAAAAAACCAAAAAAAAAAAAAAAAAAAAGAAAAAAAAAAAAAAAAAAAAAAAAAAATGAAAATAAAACACATGTTTTTGCCATCTTTTATTTGACCAAAAACCATTTTCCCGTAAAAAAAAAAAATAAAAAAGCAAAAAATTCTTTCCATCCCCTCACATCAGGTCCCACGGTTAATCCTTCGAAAGGGTTAATGTTTACTGCAGGGACCGCAGCAATGTGCAGCCCACAGAAAACCCCCAAAGAATGAGTTTTCTCCTGGCGACAGGAAGGAAAAGGAAAGCTTAATTGATTGTTTCCCCTTTTTATTCGTAGCCAGGGCAAATCATGAGTAAGGGAACTGATTAACAAAATGGGGATTCCCTTCGAATAAAAAAGGGCGTCGGGCCCCCCCAAATTTTTGTTAACCGCCTGATGAAGCAGACCGCTGGGGCCTGGATTTTCCAGGCTTTTAAAGGACCCAAAGTCCATGGACCTTGCCACCCTGATAAACCGGGCCCAGCGTCTGATACTTGGGCGATTAAAAAAAATAGGGGATCCCCCGAAAAAAATTGGGCGTGGGGTCCCCCCTATTTTGTTAACCGCCAATAAAGCAGACCCGCGAGGCCTTTTTTTCAGCGGAAAGGATCCAAAAAACCATGGCCCTTGCAAGCCTGAAAATTTCCAGGCCACAGCAGTCTGCTTGCTTGGCTGGTTAACAAAAAAGGGGACCCCTCAAAAAAAAAAAAACGGCTAGGGGCCCCCCCATTTTTTGTTAAACCCAGCCAAGTAAAATGCAGACCTGCGGCCGGTATTAAGAGACTGTAAAGGCCCCATTGATTTTGGCCCTCAACAGTGATAATCCCGGGCTACAGCACCCCCACATTGGCGCATAAAAAGATGTGCAATTTGGGGCACTTTACCCGGCTCTTCCCATGCCCTGTACCCGGTGGCAAGGGGGGTAAAAGGGGGGTTAATGTCCCCTTTTGGATTGACGGTGACAATAAGCCCGGTTAATAATGGAGAGGTGTCAATAAGACACCGATCCATTATTAATCCCAAAGTTATTAAATGTATAAAAAAAGACAAAGCAAGAAAAAAGTCTTTTAATGAAATAAAAGAGACAACACAGTTTTCATTAATTTTATTATACACTCATTCCTGCCACGCCATCGATCTCCTGTAAAAAAGGAAAAAAACAAACCAACAGTATACCACCTGTCCGACGCAGTCCATAGTAACGACTGTCCCACGACGATCCAGCTCTGCTACATCGGAATGACAGGCAGAGGCTGTCATCCCGGCGCAGCACAGCTGATTACCTGCTTCCCCGGCGGTGACGTCATCGGACTGACTGCTTTACGGCCGGGATTACCCAGCAGTCACTGCAGTTATCGCGAGAAACTGCATGTGACCGCCGGGGAAAGATGATGGCAGCCATGAAGCAGTCCAGCCCGTGACCGCCGGAGATCTTCTGCCAGGTAAGTGCCGCTGACTCCTGACAGACCCGACCGACGGACACTGACAGTGACAGTGACAATCCCGATTCCGGTATCCGATAAGACGAAAATATCGGAACTAAGTATCGAAAGGCCGATAGAGCTAATATCGGCCGATACCCGATACTTGCGGTATCGTATCGCTCAACACTAATCGTGACCATGGATATGCTGACCCCTAAAGGTTTAAATGAATGTTTGAGTTTTTCATCCTTTTTGTAACATCTATTATATTTTTGTTTTGATCCTCAACACCCCTTTTTTTTCTTGTCCGGGTGTTTTTTGTCTTTCATTTATATTGTTTTATTCATATCTCTTTTTATTTGTTTTCTTGTTATATAGTGCTACATCATGACCTCTTATGCTCTGCACGATCTTCATTGTATGTAGACCATTGGCCTTATCTTCAGCAGTACCCTCAAAGCAGCTTTCCATCATGAATTTATTCTAATTGTATATACATATTTATTGCTACTATTGGTTAATTTATTGCATTTTGTGTGCTATTTTATTGTGGTACTGTACCTTTAAAAATCTTTAAATACAATCATTCGGCCCTGGTCTGATGGCTGTGCGCATGAGTGTTGTTGCCCTTGGCGCCCGGTGTGTAATCGGGCGTTGTCACGCGGTCTTATGATATGTGTACGATGTCAGTAAACTATTCTTAAAAGAACAACACTCTATACAACATATGATTAGCAACATCAGCATGTAAATATAGAATAGATTTACCTGACACGATATCTGCTGAACTCAGGTTAATCTTGAGGACTTGATACACTGTCACAGGAAAGAGGAGGACCGGGGGTCTAACCTGACCCTAAACTGGGGTCCTAACTAATCCCTCACCTTGGAGGTACTGATAATGGTTCAGAGGTCCAAGTCTCCAGCTAACCCTGTCTCCTATCAGTCCCTGAACCCTGTAATCAGTCCTAAGAAGGATTCTGATTACCACCAAAGGGATATGGGCTGATCTCTGCTAAATACACAGATTAGACATATAGGACAGACTGGAGAAAACACAGACTCGCATACACACTCAAACACAGAAGGAACATAAATGATCTGGGATATTAAACTCTAAGCAAGGTGAGCTTAAAACAACTAAGGAGCTCTTTAACTTAAGTCTATACAGATACAATCCTATCTGTGGTCTGCATGAAGAATTTCACTGGCAACTCCCAACACAGACAACCAGAGATTTAAAGGAAACCAATCAACAAATAATTAATTGCAGCCGGGAGAAACTGCACCCAGTCCCAGAACTGAGCACAGACAGAATTAACTCCCTAACTGCCAAACACAAAGAAACAGCAACTCAGCTGTGAGAAGTCAGAATGTGCAACCGCGACGATCTTCGTGGCGATGCACACATGACAGTACCCCCCCTTCTACGAGGGGCCTCCGGACCCTCAGGGCCAGGTTTGCCCGGGTGAGTTCTGTGGAAGGTCCGCACCAAACGATCTGCGTTAATGTCAGACGCAGGAACCCACGTCCTCTCCTCTGGACCATACCCCTTCCAATGCACCAAGTACTGAAGGGACCGGCGATTCAGACGTGAGTCAATGATCTTTGACACTTGAAACTCCAAGTTACCATTGACCACCACTGGAGGAGGAGGTAGAGGTGATGGTATGACTGGTGCCACGTACCTCTTAAGTAATGACTTGTGGAACACATTATGAATTTTAAACGTAGGAGGGAGGTCCAGACGAAATGCCACAGGATTAATTATGGAACTGATCCTGTACGGCCCGATGAATCTGGGGCCCAGCTTCCAGGAGGGAACTTTAAGTTTTATATTCCTGGTAGACAACCATACCAGATCGTTCACATTAAGATCTGGACCAGAAACTCTCCTCCTATCAGCCATACGTTTATAACGGTTCCCCATAGCACTGAGATTATTCAATACACCTCTCCACACTGAAGCAAGTGACGACGAGAAACGCTCCTCCTCAGGAACCCCAGAAGGGCCCCCCCCATTGAATGTACAAAACTGGGGATGAAAACCATATGCCCCAAAAAACGGGGACTTACCAGTGGACTCGCTCCGCCTGTTGTTAAGAGCTAACTCTGCCAGAGGCAAGAAAGAAGACCAGTCCTCCTGGTTCTCTGAGACAAAACACCGAAGATAAGTCTCTAGGCTTTGATTCAGACGCTCTGTCTGACCATTGGTCTGCGGATGAAAAGCCGAGGAAAATGACAATTGCATCCCCCGACGTAAACAAAATGCCCTCCAAAACTTGGACACAAACTGAGACCCCCTATCTGACACCACATCAGAAGGCAACCCATGAAGTCTCACAATCTCCCCAATGAACACCTGCGCCAGAGTTTTAGCATTAGGGAGGGCAGGAAGAGCAATGAAATGTGCCATCTTACTGAACCTGTCAACAACCACCAGTATGACAGTCTTCCCTGACGACTGAGGAAGGTCCGTGATGAAGTCCATAGACAAATGAGTCCATGGACGCTCCGGAAGTTTCAAGGGTAAGAGGGTCCCAGACGGACGGGTATGAGGGGTCTTAGAGCGAGCACAAACCCCACAGGACGCGACAAAAGTTAAAACATCTTTATTAACGTTAGGCCACCAAAACCGGCGAGAAAGGAGATCTAAAGTAGCCTTACTCCCTGGATGTCCTGCTAAAGCAGAATTATGATGTGCCTCAATAACCTTTTGTCTCAACTGATTTGGGACAAACAGTCTCCCTGGAGGTCCTGCAGGGGCGTCCCCCTGAGCCTCTAACACCTCCTCCTCAAGCTCAGAACATACAGCCGACACTACCACCCCCTCCTGAAGGATGGGAATCGGGTCATCCATTTTCCCGGCCCCTGGGAAACTGCGAGACAAGGCATCCGCCTTAACATTCTTAGATCCAGGGCGATAAGTGACAACAAAATTAAACCTGGTAAAAAACAACGACCATCGAGCTTGTCTGGAATTCAGACGCTTAGCAGATTCCAAATACAGCAGGTTCTTGTGATCAGTAATGACGGTGACCGGGTGGACTGCCCCTCCAAAAAGTGACGCCATTCTTCAAAAGCCAACTTAATGGCCAAAAGTTCCCTATTGCCGATATCATAATTCCTTTCGGCGGACGACAATTTTTTAGAAAAGAAAGCGCACGGATGCCATTTACCAGGGGACGGACCCTGGGACAATATTGCACCCACCCCTATGTCAGACGCGTCCACCTCCACAACGAACGGCTGTGATGCATCTGGTTGGATGAGAACGGGTGCCGAAGCAAAACATTTTTTCAAAGAGGAAAAAGCTTGGCAAGCTTTGTCCGACTATTTAGAAAAATCCGTCCCTTTTCTTGTCATGTCAGTGAGAGGTTTGACAACAGATGAGAAATTACAAATAAATTTCCGGTAGTAGTTAGCAAACCCCAGAAAACGCTGCAGAGCCTTAAGATCCTCTGGCTGATCCCATTCAAGCACTGCTCTCACCTTTTCAGGGTCCATACGGAAACCGGAGGCTGACACCAAGAAACCCAAAAACTGAAGTTCCTGTACGGCGAATACACACTTTTCCAGTTTGGCGTATAGTTTATTGTCTCGCAAGATCTGCAACACCTGTCTCACATGCTCCTGGTGAGACACAAGATCTGGTGAGTAAATTAAAATGTCATCCAAATATACGACCACAAACAGCCCCACCAGATGACGAAAAATGTCATTAACAAAATGTTGGAATACTGCTGGTGCAGTAGTCAGACCAAAAGGCATGACAAGGTTCTCATAATGTCCCTCCGGCGTGTTAAACGCCGTTTTCCACTCATCCCCCTCTTTTATCCTAATCAGATTATACGCCCCCTGAGATCCAATTTAGAGAACCATTTGGCGCCAACAATTTGATTGAAGAGATCAGGAATCAGAGGGAGTGGATACGGATCTCGAACAGTAATCCGATTAAGTTCGCGGAAATCCAAGCAAGGGCGTAGGCCTCCATCTTTTTTCTTCACAAAGAAGAACCCCGCGGCCACTGGGGAAGATGAAGGTCTAATATGCCCTTTGGCCAGACTTTCCGAAATATAATCTTTCATAGCCTGCCTCTCAGGACCAGAAAGGTTATATAACCTAGCTTTAGGTAACTTAGCATCAGGAAGTAAATTAATAGAGCAGTCATACACGCGATGAGGAGGCAACTCCTGACACCCCTCCTCAGAGAACACATCCCCAAAGTCCTCCAAAAAAGGAGGCAAAGTACTAGGCACGACCGCACTGATGACTGTGTTCATGCAGTTACTTTTGCAAAACTCCCCCCATTGGCTTATATCTCTGGACTGCCAATTAATCACAGGGTTATGTTTAACCAACCAAGGAAGTCCCAACACAATAGGAGTAGGTAGACCCTCCAACACATAACAAGATAATAGTTCCCTATGTATTGCCCCTACCCGAAGGTCAATGTTATGAACCTCATGAACAAAGCTACCTTGGCCGAGAGGCCTGGCGTCAATGGAGAATATAGGGATCGGTTTGACCAATACACTCAGATGCATACCTTGAGCCTGAGCAAACTGAGCGTCAACCAGATTAGCCCCGGACCCACTATCAAGAAGAACAGAAAATCTCTCCACTCTCGTACCAACCACCACCTCCACTGGTACAAGGAACTGAGAAGAACTAGCGGACGAAATACATACTCCCAGGTTGTCGTCCACCACACAACCTGGGATTAACAGTTTTCCGGCGACTTTTTGCTCAACAAGGCACGGGATAGACATCCCCCAACAAAATGTCCCTCTTTCCCGCAGAAGAAACACCTTCTAGTCCTGCGGCGTACCGCCAATCCCTCCTACGAAATGATGTCCCTCCCAACTGCATAGGCTCCTCCGAACAGACAAGGGAACCTCAACATAAGGGACTTTAGTAGTAGGTGGAGTAACAACAGGGGGCGGAGTTACCTCGCACCTCTCCCGGAGCCGTCTATCAGTACGGATAGCTAAGGCCATAGCAGCCTCCAGTGATGGAGGAGAATCATACTGAGCCAAAACGTCTTTTAATTTGTCAGAAAGCCCATGACAAAACTGGCTCCTAAGAGCTGGGTCATTCCACTGAGTATCTGTGGCCCATCTACGGAACTCAGAAACAAATTCCTCCGCCGGACGATCTCCCTGCTGTATCTTACGTAATTTTGTCTCAGCAAGAGAGACCCGATCTGGGTCATCATATACCAAACCCAGGGCAGTAAAAAATCGATCTACTGACTGTAGAGCCGGGGATCCCGGAGGAAGGGAGAAGGCCCAGGATTGAGGGTCCCCTTGTAGGAGCGAGATAACAATTCCCACTCTCTGCTCTTCACTCCCTGATGATCGAGGCCGAAGCCGAAAATACAATTTACATGCTTCCCTGAAGGTAAAAAATTTGTCTCGCCCACCAGTGAACCTGTCCGGGAGAGCTACTTTAGGTTCAAATCTTGTTTGCTCCGAGGGAGACAAAACTTTGGACTTAATGTCCGTCAGCTCCATGGATAATCCCTGCAACTGCAGAGCCAGCTGGGCTACTGGATCCATGGCAACTGGGAATAATTTTATGGGCCAGTGAAAATGTCACGCGGTCTTATGATATGTGTACGATGTCAGTAAACTATTCTTAAAAGAACAACACTCTATACAACATATAGATTAGCAACATCAGCATGTAAATATAGAATAGATTTACCTGACACGATATCTGCTGAACTCAGGGTTAATCTTGAGGACTTGATACACTGTCACAGGAAAGAGGAGGACCGGGGGTCTAACCTGACCCTAAACTGGGGTCCTAACTAATCCCTCACCTTGGAGGTACTGATAATGGTTCAGAGGTCCAAGTCTCCAGCCTAACCCTGTCTCCTATCAGTCCCTGAACCCTGTAATCAGTCCTAAGAAGGATTCTGATTACCACCAAAGGGATATGGGCTGATCTCTGCTAAATACACAGATTAGACATATAGGACAGACTGGAGAAAACACAGACTCGCATACACACTCAAACACAGAAGGAACATAAATGATCTGGGATATTAAACTCTAAGCAAGGTGAGCTTAAAACAACTAAGGAGCTCTTTAACTTAAGTCTATACAGATACAATCCTATCTGTGGTCTGCATGAAGAATTTCACTGGCAACTCCCAACACAGACAACCAGAGATTTAAAGGAAACCAATCAACAAATAATTAATTGCAGCCGGGAGAAACTGCACCCAGTCCCAGAACTGAGCACAGACAGAATTAACTCCCTAACTGCCAAACACAAAGAAACAGCAACTCAGCTGTGAGAAGTCAGAATGTGCAACCGCGACGATCTTCGTGGCGATGCACACATGACAGGCGTCCACTAAGCCTTCTGTGTGCACCCTGGGATTTCCCCCGCCCATGCGTGCGCGGCAATGCTGGATGCCTGTGTTGCACTGCCGGTACCTGGCGGCGTAAAATGCCATGCGCCAGTTGATCTGCCATGATTTATCCCACTACGGCCCATGTGACTTGTCACATGAGGTTATAAGGTCCTGTTAACACCATCCCAGACATCCCTTGATAAAGCAGTGTATCAGACACGCGAAACGTGCATCGGGGTCTTACCACCTGGCCCAGGGTCCTCTCCTCCTTACGCGTGGTAAGAGCTATGCCCGGAATGTGGTTACTTTGACTTTTGGTCACATTATTTCCTATGGTGTTACTGGTCCGTGGTATTGGCATCTGTTTGCCATGCACTTCCTGCACTAACACTTTATAAACCTTTAGGAATTGTGCAATATGTCATGGTGGAATTTGTGACCCTGGTATCTCTTCCTCTTCTCCTGGATTTAGTCTTGTTATGGCTTTTCATGTTGTTTTGGTTATTATGTACTATTAAATAAAATTTTGACTTCTTACTATATTCACCTGACTGCCCATTTTCTCCTATTATGCACATGTATCTTTTGGAGTGGGTGTACTTTTTTTTACTAGGGTGGACCACTACTTAGTGTCACCACCTGCCATATAGCATACAGCTGAGGTTGTAGTTTGCATGATTCAAAAACAAGCAGCATTTAAAAGGTAATTTGCAAAGGATTTAACCACACTTTGCTCTTAATCCGCTGAGCAAAAAAACAAAGTTTATAATTATCACATAAAGAACAAATACACATTTTCATGACTATTGAAACTAATAATTGGGACAATTTTATATTACAGGAAGATTTATGTAAACTAGAAGCTTGGGCTGATCAATGGCAAATGAGCTTTAATGGGGATAAATGTAAGGTCATGCACTTGGGTAGAACAAAAAAGATGTATAATTATGTGCTTAATTGTAAAACACTGGGCAAAACTGTCACTGAAAAAGACCTGGGTTTATGGGTGGACGAAAAACTCACATTTAGTGGCCAGTGTCAGGCAGCTGCTGCAAATGCAAATAAAATAATGGGATGCATTAAAAGAGGCATAGATGCTCATGAGGAGAACATAATTTTACCTCTATACAAGTCACTAGTGCGACCACACTTAGAATACTGTGTGCAGTTCTGGTCTCCGGTGTATAAGAAAGACATAGCTGAACTGGAGCGGGTGCAGAGAAGAGCGACCAAGGTTATTAGAGAACTGGGGGGGACTGCAATACCAAGACAAGTTATTACACTTGGGGTTACTTAGCTTGGAAAAACGAAGGCTTAGGGGTGATCTTTGTCACGCTGTATAGCAGATATATATATATGTGATGTCAGTAATCTATATCAAAAGGGCAACATACTATATAACATGCGCATAGATATATGATAACATAGAATTACCTGACAGAATGTCCAGTGGGTCAATACGGAATCCGTTATACGCTGTCTCCGGCTAGAGGGTGACCGGGGTCTATGCTGACCCTAAACTGGGGTCCTAACTAATCCCTCTACCTGGAGGTACTGTTGAAGGTACAGAGGTCCAGGCCACCAGCGTAAACCCTGTCTCCTATCAATCCCTGCCAACTGTAATCTAGTCCTAAGAAGGACCCTGATTACCACCAAAGGGAATGAACAGGTAACGGTTAATGAACAGAAAGACATACAAGAAAGACAATAAATAAAGTAAATAAAGTCTTACATACAACACTCACACACAGTAGGAACACCTAAGGTCTCAGAGATAAACTATAAGCTGTAAGAGTTAAAACAACTAAGGAGCTCTTAGCTTAAGTATTCTCAGAACCGATCCAGTCTGCTAGACTACATGAATGCTTTCACCGGCATCTAACAAGCAGACTGGCAGGTATATGAAGGAATCTAATTAGAACATAATCAAAAGCAGCCGGGCGAGGCTGGACCTAGTCTTAGCAAAGAGCTAGGTAAAATTAACTCCCTCATTACCAAACACAAAGAAACAGCAACTCAGCTGTGAGAAGTCAGAGTGTGTAATCGCGACGATCCTCGTGGCGATACACCCATGACAGTACCCCCCCCTCTACGAGGGGACTCCGGACCCTCAGGGCCAGGTCTGCCCGGGTGAGTTGTGTGAAAGGTCCGAACCAATCGATCTGCGTTAACATCAGACGCAGGGACCCACGTCCTCTCCTCAGGACCATACCCCTTCCAATGAACCAAGTACTGAAGGGATCGGCGACTGAGACGTGAGTCAATGATTTTCGACCCATGAAATTCCACGTTATCATTGACCACCACTGAAGGAGGAGGTAGAGGTGACGGTATGACTGGTGCCACATACTTTTTAAGTAATGACTTGTGAAACACATTATGAATTTTAAACGTAGGAGGGAGGTCCAGACGAAATGCCACAGGATTAATTATGGAACTGATCCTGTACGGCCCGATGAATCTGGGACCCAACCTCCAGGAGGAAACTTTAAGTTTTATATTCCTGGTAGACAACCAAACCAGATCGTTCACCTTCAGATCTAGACCAGAAACTCTCCCCCTATCAGCCATCCGTTTGTAACGGTTCCCCGTAACCTTCAGTCTTAACCATCTGGAACTATCAGTCTCCCCGGAAGTCCCACAGGGGGTTCCCCTGAGCCCCCAATACTCCCCCTCAAGCTCAGAGCATACAGCTGACACTACAACTCCCTCCTGAGGAATAGGAACCGGATCATCCGTCTTCCCGGCCCCTGGGAAAGTACGAGATAAGGCATCAGGAAGCAACTTTATTGAGCAGTCATATGCGCGATGAGGAGGTAACTCTTTACACCCTCTCCTCTGAGAACATCTCCCCAAAGTCCTCCAGAAAAGGAGACAAAGTCCTAGGCACAACCGCACCGATGACCGTGCTCATGCAGTTATTCCTGCAAAATTCACCCCACTGGCTTATCTTTCTGGATTGCCAATCAATCACTGGGTTATGTTTAGCCAACCAAGGAAGTCCCAACACAATAGGAGTAGGTAGACCCTCCAACACATAACAAGACAATTGCTCTTTATGTATTGCCCCTACTCGAAGATCTATGTTATGAACAGCTTGTACCAAGCTACCTTGACCGAGAGGTCTAGAATCAATAGAGACTATAGGGACCGGTTTGGCCAATACACTCAGTTGCATACCATGCACCTGGGCAAACCGAGCGTCCACCAGATTAGCCCCGGACCCACTATCAAGAAAAACAGAAATCCTCTCAGTTCTAGTACCAATCACCACCTCCGCAGGCACGAGAAACTGAGAGGGATTTGGGGACGAAATACACACTCCCAGGTTAACTCCTTTGCTCAAAGAGACCCGGGATGGACACCCCCCAACAAAATGTCCCTCTCTCCCACAAAAGAAACACCTTCTAGTCTTGCGGCGCACCGCCGATTCCCTCCTACAAAAAGATGTCCCTCCCAACTGCATGGGTTCCTCAGAACAGACCAGGGGAACCTCAGTATAAGGGACTTTAGTAGTAGGTGGAGTCATCACGGGAGGCGGAGTTACCTCGCGTCTTCCCCGAATTCGTCTATCAATGCGAATAGCGAGGGCCATAGCAGCCTCCAGTGATGGAGGAGAATCATACTGAGCCAACACATCTTTTAATTTGTCAGACAACCCTTGACAAAACTGGCTCCTAAGAGCTGGGTCATTCCACTGAGTATCTGTTGCCCATCTACGGAACTCAGAAGAATATTCCTCCGCTGGACGATTTCCTTGCCGTATTTTACGTAACTTTGTTTCAGCAAGGGAAACTCGATCCGGATCATCATATACCAGACCCAGGGCAGTAAAAAATCGATCCACTGACTGGAGATCTGGGGAGCCTGGAGGGATAGAGAACGCCCAAGATTGAGGGTCCCCTTGTAAGAGCGAGATAACAATTCCCACCCTCTGCTCTTCACTCCCAGATGACCGAGGCCGCAGCCGAAAGTACAATTTACATGCCTCCCGGAAAGTAAAAAATTTGTCCCGCCCACCAGTGAACCTGTCCGGGAGAGCAACCTTAGGTTCAGATCTGGTTTGCTCCGGGGGGGACAAAACCTTGGACTTAATGTCTGCAAACTCCATGGACAACCCCTGCAACTGCCGGGCCAGCTGGGCTACTGGATCCATGACAGCTGGGGAGAATCTTTAGTATGGGCCGGTGAAAATGTCACGCTGTATAGCAGATATATATATATGTGATGTCAGTAATCTATATCAAAAGGGCAACATACTATATAACATGCGCATAGATATATGATAACATAGAATTACCTGACAGAATGTCCAGTGGGTCAATACGGAATCCGTTATACGCTGTCTCCGGCTAGAGGGTGACCCTAAACTGGGGTCCTAACTAATCCCTCTACCTGGAGGTACTGTTGAAGGTACAGAGGTCCAGGCCACCAGCGTAAACCCTGTCTCCTATCAATCCCTGCCAACTGTAATCTAGTCCTAAGAAGGACCCTGATTACCACCAAAGGGAATGAACAGGTAACGGTTAATGAACAGAAAGACATACAAGAAAGACAAGAAATAAAGTAAATAAAGTCTTACATACAACACTCACACACAGTAGGAACACCTAAGGTCTCAGAGATAAACTATAAGCTGTAAGAGTTAAAACAACTAAGGAGCTCTTAGCTTAAGTATTCTCAGAACCGATCCAGTCTGCTAGACTACATGAATGCTTTCACCGGCATCTAACAAGCAGACTGGCAGGTATATGAAGGAATCTAATTAGAACATAATCAAAAGCAGCCGGGCGAGGCTGGACCTAGTCTTAGCAAAGAGCTAGGTAAAATTAACTCCCTCATTACCAAACACAAAGAAACAGCAACTCAGCTGTGAGAAGTCAGAGTGTGTAATCGCGACGATCCTCGTGGCGATACACCCATGACAATCTTATTACAATGTATAAATATATGAGGGGACAGTACAAAGACCTTTCTAATGATCTTTTTACTTTTAGACCTGTTACAGGGACAAGGGGGCATCCTCTACGCCTGGAGTAAAGAAGGTTTAGTCATAATCACAGACGCAGATTATTTACTGTAAGGGCAGTGAGACTATGGAACTCTGTCGTATGATGTTGTAATGAGTGATTCCCTACTAAAATTTAAGGAGGGACTGGATGCCTTTCTTGAAAAGTATAATATTACAGGCTATATTCACTAGTTTCCTAGATACTGCGTTGATCCAGGGAGCTAGTCTGATTGCCGTATGTGGAGTCGGGAAGGAATTTTTTTCCCCAATGTGAAGCTTACTGTTTGCCACTTGGGTTTTTTTTTGCCTTCCTCTGGATCAACATGTTAGGGCAGGTTAGGATAGGATATGGGTTGAACTAGATGGACTTAAAGTCTTCCTTCAACCTTAATAACTATGTTACTATGTTACAATCCTTATATATTTTTTTTTCATGTTGAATAAATATCAGGGAACACCATGAATAAAAAGAAGAAAAAGTTGACCCTGAACTCAAGGGGTAAACATGAGGAGTCAATGATCATTTATATCAGAAATATTAATTTAGTATTTGACTTAACCAATGATTTATAGTTAAGTGGCATTACTCTTATTAAACCACAAAGAGCAAATATTAGCTTCTACTGTATGTCAGCAGCTGAAACAATTAGATTTGAGATTGACATTGCGACTGACCCTTTTGGTTGGATGTCATAGAATAAGCACATTGTAGACTGTAGAGGTCCCACAAGTTATAAAATAAATTGCTTCCATTTTAAAAATATTGTAAGTTGAGCCCATAACTGTATGGCAAACTAATGCAAAACCAAAGAAATGAACCAAAGTATATGTTGGTATAAGTGCAATGTAGTATAAGTGCAACATAGGTGGACATTCACACTGTCCATGTAACAGATAAAAACTAAATGAGCCAATACCCTGCAATAAATAAATAGTAAATCTAAATAGCATTGGGTACTTAGTCAACACCATTTTGATCAAAAAAGCGTAACAGCCATCACATCGTGACAAGGCGCACCCAACCAGGATGGTATCCAACTTAGTAAATGTTTCTGATGTTCGAAAAATGATATCAAAAGATTACTATAGAAGTATAAGCAGACAGGAAAATTAGCAAGTCCTTGTATAAGTCATAAGGAGAATCTAAAAGCTGTAAATTACGGTACTTTTTATGTTGAGTTTTAGGGTCCAGTACACAGTATAATGTAGTGTTATACCAGTGAAATACCAGTGGATCTTCCAGTCAATTATATGTATCCCAAATGAATGGTGACTGTGGCATAGTGTTTTGAATTAGTAACACCTCTGAAAAAGTATATGTTAGAAATATTGAGTCCTGAGGGCATTGTAATATGAGGGGCCATTATATATGATATAAACATTATATCTTGAAAACTAGGCAAAAATACAGATGTTACCAAAGTAGGATATCTGCATCTTTCCAAACTTAAAGTATAAGTTTAATTGATTCCTTTGCAATATTTTCTGCTAATTGGATGACTGGGGTTGTATTTACAAGCAGCTCTAGATACTGCCGGCATGTATAGTAGGACTTCCATTGATTATTTACTTGTTTAGAATCATCATATTTTCCAGCACAGAAGAACGCTTAGGGTGGCTGAGCAATAATTGTCTCATGCTGAGTGATCACATCTTTAAAATATCCTTTAGAGGTGAAAGCAGCTTCCTTGCTGTGTCCATAATAGAAAAATCTCTGGCCTTAGCTCTACTGGCATTAGCTCTACTCAACAAAAACAGCACTCATTGAAGTATATAGAAAACAGAAACAATAACCTTTGATTTCTCTGTGTTCAGGTCGCTGCTGTAAGATCCAAACAACTAATAAAGAAGATGCTGCTCAAGACTCACAATGATAATACCCTGCAAGAATTATTTTGTGTATAAACACTGGGAGAATTTATTAAGTGTTTCATACACCAGCATTAATATGATTTTAGCTGGGGTCAGTACTTAATTTATTAGGTGGCAAAAACCTCTTTAGATTTTTTTGCACATTCTGCCTATCCCTGCACCAGAAAATCAAAACTGCATGACCAAGGATAATACAACTATCTTGAGCATATAAAGATAACCACTTGCACAAATGTGTTCGTTTAAAAATATAGTGTTTTATTGATATAGGAAAGATGTGTATCTTCGTACCATATAAGCCAGTAGATAGAAAAATATTTAGACTTGAGAGTCCTCAGTGATTGATACCTTTTAATGGCTAACTGAAAAGATGGCAACAAACTGCAAGCTTTCGAGACTACTCAGGTCTCTTCATCAGGCAAAGACTAATACAACATCTGAAGAATCACATATTTATACACAACACAGCACAGAAATAATTTCAATAAGATAAGACAAGTGACATGAAGCAGAACTGTCATTATGGCAGAGGGATGATCAATGTCATATTTATGTTCATCCCTCTGCCATAATGACAGTTCTGCTTCACGTCACTTATCTTATCTTATTGCATTATTTCTGTGCTGTGTTGTGTATAAATATGTGATTCTTCAGATGTTGTATTAGTCTTCGCCTGATGAAGAGACCTGAGTAGTCTCGAAAGCTTGCAATTTTTACCATCTTTTCAGTTAGCCATTAAAAGGTATCAACCACTGAGGACTCTCAAGTCTAAATATTTTTCTAGTGTTTTATTGACAAATTATCTAAAAACAATTTATAATTTATGAACACAGATAAGATATACTGTAGCAACCAACAAGATGCCTCTTGTGTGAGGGAAGGACTGCCGGAGAAAAAACGCAATGATATTAATCATAGTAAAAGTTATAAAAAAGGAACATAATCAAAGGAATCCATTAACCTAACAGTAGGCTTATGTTGTTTTTTTTTTTTTTTTACCATTTTCACTAAAACCTAAAACTGATCTGTCTTTATGATTCTCCAGATCATTATGAGTTCATAGTCACCAAACATGTATAGGCTCTTGTTTATATAAGTGGTAAAAAAAAATTCCAAAGTTTGAAAAAAAAATGACGCCATTTTCCAAGACCGGTAGCATCTCCATTTTTCGTGATCTGGGGCTAGTTTTTGTGTGCCAAGCTGACGTTTTTATTGATACCATTTTGGTTTAGACTCTTTTCATCGCCTGTTATTGCATTTTATTGCAATGTTGCGGTAACCAAAAAAAAATTAATAATGATGTTTTGAATTTTGTACGGCCCCTGCATGATTTTATAAATATCCAAATGGCCCTTTGCAGAATAAGGTTCCTCACCCCTGGGTTATAGGATAGCTTTCCTCTATGGACCCAACATTTACGTTGTCTGCTGAGTTTGAAAATTTAGCAAAATTTGGTGTTTTAGCTCAGCAACACATAAACGGTGCCTGGTCCAGATCAGTGCTCTCTGCCCATGGACAGGAGTTGTACGAGATTCCTTACCCTCCAGGATCCCAGGCTCAGTTTATGATTAGCTGGGCAGGTGTCATGCCAGGCTGCTGAATCAAGCGTAGCGCTGGAAGTTCAAGAAATTCACGCAGCTTCACTTCACGGCCAGAGAGCACTAGCCTAGATCATGGACAGGGGTTGCATGAATTGATCCTCTCATCTCTATTGACCAGGTTAAAGGAAGCTGCTATATTTAATAATTGTGTAAATTCCTTGAACATTGTTTTAAATACCCTGTTCTTGTCTTTACAGCCAACTACAAGCCACTTTTTACAATAGTGTTTTTCATGTGCCTTTCAACACAGACTATAGTCTGCCTGGTATAACTCAAAATAATCCAAATTGACAGTTTATAAACCCATTAAGCTCTAAATGACTGTAATAGCGCAACTTCAACTCTCCTGTGTGAAGCCATTGAAAAGCAGTGAGACTCAGTTTTTCAACACCTGAACCCTCAGTCTTCTGACATGCACTGTATGTCTGCCATGTCAGGAAATAAGATGTGATCCAAATGTAATTATTTTTAATATACTGTAAGCTTAAAGCAAAATGTTTTCTTTATGAATAAAAAACAGAGAAAAATACATATTTATATTGCAGCATGCTGCTTTACATTGCATTATGTACAGTAGATGCATGACAATACATTACGCATCCAGTGAATTTATTATATTTTGTATTACCAATATTGGACATAAGAAAACTCATAAAAGCTGAATACATATGAACTGATGTCAATGCATTATGTGCATTCATGTTTAGTTATACCATCATTATGTAAAGTGTTTGGAGTTTTTATTTTCGCATCATGATACAACAGATCCTCAACATTATAGAATGTGAATTTCTTCTATTATCAAGAGCAAATGTTTTTAGTCCTTTCTATATACAGTGGCATGTAAAAGTTTTGGCACCCCTTGTGAACAGTTAAGCAAATTGAAGATTACATTTTCTCTAAAAGGTAAAAAAGTATATATGTTTTCATCTTTTAAGTTTTAAAAGTTAGGCCGGTGTCACACTAGCGAGTGTGATGCGAGAAACTCGCGCGAGTCTCTCGCATCAACACCCAGCACTGCTGCTGGCACTCAGACCCACGCGTGCGGCTGCATGTATTTCTATGCAGCCGCATACTCCGGTTCCACATGACAGAGGCAGTGCAGGCTGTTGATGCGAGTTTCTCGCATCACACTCGCAAGTGTAACATCGGCCTTACAAAAAGGAAAATGGGCTAATGCAAAAGTTTGGGCACCCTGTATGGTTATTACCTACTAGCAAACCCTACACTGTATAGCTACACTAGTTAGATTACATACTATACCTGAGCCAGTGTGGAGATCCTTTCTTGCCTCAAGAACAGGCATATTCCATCATTGGAATATCCACATCTCCTCAGCCAAAGATATTATTGTGGACTGGATGCATGGATACATTTATAAAGGTCCAATCTAGCAAAACCTAAAATTAATTAACCTGATTGGTAAACGGTGTAAAGAAAAAAAAATCAAAACTCCAAAAATTTATTTTTTTGGTCAGTACTCCTCCCTAAACAAATGCAATAAAAACAGATCAAAAGATAGTATTTAGACAAAATTTTAAACCATCAGCTTGTCGCCAAAAAAACAAGCCCGCCCCCAGCACAATTAAAAATATTATGGGTTTTGGAAAATGGCAACACAATTATTTTTTTTTTATAAATTTCAGTTTTTTCTTATCTAGTATAGCTGTTATTATTTTACATGGGGGAAATATAGTGATTGAGAAGGGGTTGTCTGTTCAGTGGACAACCCTTTAAGACTTATAATAGTATCTGCTTGTATGTACATGCTATTAGGGAGTACTGAATGGGTCCGAAATACTAAAATAGTCACAGTTCTCATTTGAATATTTGCTACGACTGCTAAGATCTACACATTCTAATACACTCTAATATAAATCATGGGATGGTAAATTAAATATACTTCAATTTATTGTGGTGGATCAACTCACTCGGCTGCACACGAAGGTACACACATGAACACTGTCTCTTTAAATCTTCCACTGGTTTATTTTATACATGTGTAGATATCGCAGGAAAGCGGATGTCACCACGGACATGAGGCAGATCAAGAGTTAACAGATTTATTGGAACAAACAATGTTCTCCACGCAGGGAGTAAAGGGTTGCAGAGAAGTGGCAGGAAATGGGCCAGAATTGGGTGAGTGAAGGGGTAGGCAAGGTAAGGGTGAAGAAAGTTTGGGATAAAAGTAATATGACTTAACAGACTGTGATCCTCCGGTGTGCAGCGCCTTAGGGTTCCAATGGTGGCATCGTCAACAGTGGCGCAGAACGTCTCGTTGAAGTCTCTGGCAGGAGGGAATCCAATGGTGGTGCCGACAGCAGCGGCACTTGTCATCTCAACGCAGTCTCTGAGAAGTAGGGATAATTCCCGTGCTGAAAGGTATCTAGCACGGTACTTAGTCCAGTGTAGGGAACTGACGAGACGAATCCTCACTCCGCTGTGTGTCCGGGTGTCTGTTCACAAGCCTCTGGCCTGGTTGTCTGCCTTTCTGCGTGCTGCGCACGTGTCACAGTCACAGCTTGCTGGCAAGCGTAACTTGTAGCCGGGACGGATGACGGGCACGGACACACTGTTGCCTACCTCCAACAGGTAACTGCCTGAAAGCACTGTCTGACTGGCCTGATCTGCACGGGTGCTCTGTCCCTTCTGTCAGACCTGCACACATCTCTCCACGCAGCTCCCTCGTCACCAGTCTGTCTGTCTTCCCGCACGCAGTGCAGCTTAATCCGGCTCCACCCCCTTCAGTCTCTACGAAACCCTGGTCCTCTCCTAAAGAGCTTCCCCCTCGCAACATGGGTGACAGCCCTGATGGTTCCAGACGCGAAGCAGAAAAGGCACTCCCGTGTTTATTCATCTTCTTACACTCCCCTGCTCTTTTAGCTCGCCATTCCACGGGCGAGAGTTTCTTAAGTACACACTGATGCAGTAAAGATGTATATCTTTGTACCGTGTTAGCCAGTAGATAGAAAAATATTTAGAGTTGAGAGTCCTCAGTGGTTGATACCTTTTAATGGCTAACTGAAAAGATGGTAACAAATTGCAAGCTTTCGAGACTACTCAGGTCTCTTCATCAGGTCTCTTCATTACTTCAGCCTGATGAAGAGACCTGAGTAGTCTCGAAAGCTTGCAATTTGTTACCATCTTTTCAGTTAGCCATTAAAAGGTATCAACCACTGAGGACTCTCAACTCTAAATATTTTTTTAAGTACACACTGACACTCTTCCATTCCTTTGACTATCTGCCGCCAAAACTGATCTTGATTATACCGATTAGGGGTACACCTGTGGTGGAACATTCGGAGCTTCGTAGAATAGAAGGAGTAGTAGAGTCCACGGGATTGGTTGAATCCGGCTGTCTTCGGGAGTGGAGAACACTTCTTCCTCGATGGAACTGTCGACGTCCGACTCGTCCTCTGCATATTTGACAGGAACTTCTTTGTCTACCCTCAGCGTCTCTAGTGTTTCTGATTTGGAGTTAGGATCCTTGGACAGACAAGGCCGCAACATGTTGCGATGAACTATCCGATTAGGGGCATCCTGTGCTCCTTCAGGATGAATCTCGTAGATGGGTCCCTTAGCATCAACTCTGCGCTTCACCCGATACTCCAACTTATCTCGGGGCGCCTCTTCCATACCAGGACACGGTCCCCAGCTCATAGAGCTGTCCCACGTAGAGGAGTAGCACTAGGATGTTCCAATTCTTGGAGCTTGGCTTGCACTAAACGATGTAACGTCTGTAATCTATGTCGATGTTCTCGAACCCAAGTGGACACCCCCTCTGTGGGTAGTCCTCCTCAGGCTCTAGTTCCAGTTCAGTAATCTCTTTACTGGGGCAACCAAACAGGAGGGCGTAAAGTGAATAACCGGTGGTGCTGTGTTTCTGTTGTTGTACATCCATACCAACTCGGTCACATATTCAGGCTATCGGGCCTTCCTGTCCTCTTCCAAGGTTCTCATCATCTGAATTAGTGTACGGTTAAACTGCTCGCAGGCCCAATTTCCCTGTGGATGATAATGTGTTGTGTGGGACTTGCCAATACAGTACAACCGATGCAACTCTTCCATTACTTTTCTGAGAAAACAGGCGCCTTGGTCTGAGTAAATGCGCTTCGGGCACCCATATCCCTGAATAAAGTTCTTACAGATGGCATAGGCTGCTGACTCTGCCGTTTGATCTCGCAATGGGGTCACAACAGCAAACTTCGAGAAATGGTCTATCATCACCAAGCAATGTTCATTCCCCTGGTGTGCTTGATCTATGGTCAGATAGTCGATTATTAGCAACTCTAAAGAAGCCGACGTCATGATGGTCTGTGTAGGAGCTCTTTGTTCAGGGGCTTGGCCAGCTTGCAGCTTCGACAGAGTTGACAGATTCTCTCTACAGTGGTTTTCAATTAAGGGTGATAAACTAATCGCTGCAGCCACTGGAAAGTCTTCTCTGCCCCGAAATGAGCCCCTTTCTCATGTGCTTCTGTAGCCACCTGGGACAACAACGTTTCCAGGATCACCGTCTGCCAGGTGACATCCAGCTCCTGCGACAGGAGAACCTTCCGGTACAGAATTCCGTCACTCAGCTGTAGACTCTCCCACTGTCGTAGTTTCCGCAGAGTATCCGGGGACAGAGTGCTTCTTTCTTGCTGGCTGGGTAGTTGTCTATTCGACATCCACCATCTCAGTCGAGCTAGTTCTCTATCCTTCTGCTGCCCTCGGACCTACTCATCACTGGATTGCCCCAGTAGATCTGTGCGAGACGTTGTCCGTACCTGTTCCATCGTGGCTGCCACAGTCCTGACAGAGTCCTTAAATCTAGGAATCTCCTCTGCCTCCAACTCTTCATCACGGTTGGGTCTGGGCTTTCCATAGTCTACTCGGGACAGAGCATCGGCATTTTCCACTCCTCTGTTGTATGTGATCTTATACAGAAACGTCGCCATCTGAGCTACCCATTGTTGTTGCAGCACCCCCAGTTTTGCTTTATTCAAATGAGTCAACAAGTTGTTATCTGTCTGCACATGAACTTCAGAGCCAGACAAGTACTCAGCACACTTCTCCGTCATGGCCCACACCAACACCAACTCCAGCTTAAAAGAACTGTAGTTATCCGGGTTTTTCTCAGAGTCATGTAGAGATCGACTTGCATAAGCAATCACTCACTCCTCCCCTCTCTGTACCTGTGACAATACTGCTCTGAGTCCATGCAGACTCCGGTCTGTGTGTAAGATGAAGGGCTGTGTGAAGTCTGCGTATGCCAGCACTGGTGCCTCATTCAGGGACAATTTAAGGGCTTGAAAGGCTTCCTCCCGTTGTTTGCCTCATTGTATAGGACTGTTTCTGGCATGGGATGGTACTCCTTTCAAAAGTTCCAACAGCGGATTAGCAATGCAAGTAAAATTCTTTACGAAACGTCTGAAGTATCCAGTGAGTCCAAGAAAGGCTCGCACATATTTCATGGTCGTTGGAATGGGCCAGTCCTGCGCCGCGGTAATCTTTTCACGAGATGGACGTACTCCTTCTGCTGAGACCACATGTCCTACATACTCAATTTAAATACGAAACAGATGACACTTCTGCGGCTTCACTTTCATCCCGTGTTGTAATAGGCGGCTCAACACCTGCTCCAGTCTCCGGAGATGCTCTTCAAAGGACGGGGAAAAATGATAATATCGTCCAGATAGATCAGGGTGGATTCAAAGTTCAAGTCTCCCAAGCACCTCTCCATGAGCCGTTGAAATGTTCCTGGAGCATTGGCTAGGCCGAATGGCATGCGATTAAATTTGTATAATCCCATGGGGAGTATGAAAGCTGTTTTTGCTTGATCTTGCTCGGACAAAAGTACTTGACAGGAGCCACTGACGAGATCCAGCATGGAGAAGTACTTGGCATTTCCTAGAGCAGACAAAGACTCCTCAATCCAGGGCAATGGGTAAGAATCCCGTACTGTACAGGCGTTGAGCTTGCGATAGTCCACATAGAAACTTAACATTCCATCCTTCTTACGTATTAACACGATGGGTACAACCCATGGACTTTGGCTCTCGCATATCACCCCACTTTGGAGCATCTGGGTCAGCATTCCCTTTACTTCTTGATACATCTGTGAAGGTATTTGATGGTAACGCTCTTTTATGGGCGCGGTAATTCCAGTGGGGATCTCATGTGTAATGACCGTCATGCACCCAAAATCATCATCATTTCTTGCGAACACATCCTGAAATCTTCCCACTAAAGCCTCCACCTGCTGCATCTGTTGTGTGTGTTAGTTCGGTCAGTTCTGACCTCATTTGTTCCAGAATTTTGCGTCCTTTCTCCATATGCCGCGGCTCAGGAGATGACGTCGCGTTCACAGTGACCATCCAGGGATCTCTGTGTTTGACGGTTAACTGCACGGCTTGAGAGGGTATCAGCTCTTCGGGCATGCCCCGGACATGGGCTACTTCACTTCTGGGGGGTACTGTAACATCATTCTTCCCCAAATTCACACAGTTGACCAGCACTGTCCCGTCACGCACCGTGGCCAGCGTCAGTGCCAAAAGTATTGCTGGTGGTAACTGATCTGAATGACTCAGCTCAATTTGAACCTCTATGCCTTCCAGAGGGGTACAAGCCCAGACAAGCAAGGGTAGCACTGTCTGCCCTAGGGGTAGAACCCTATTGATTGAAACAGGGGCACTTTCACAACGTCTTTCCACTGCTGAAGGTTTCTTGCACCTGGGCACTTCTAATCAGTTGTTGGAAGATTCTTCTCTGAGGTGCTCGAGTACTCCACTGTTTAAGGAACTTATCCGGGGACTTATTCACAAGAAGACTTCTTAACTCCTTTAGCACATTCATGCCTAACGTGACAATATGTTCCTTGTTCATCTCGCCAGCCGTGAGCACTACTCCCTTCCGGATCCGTGAAGTGGATTACAAGCTTACGTACTTTGGCCAAAATACCAACTAATACCTCACATTTTTATGTGTTTTTTGCACTTTATTTTACAGGGTGCAGGTGGGCCCATTTGGTCTTGTAAACTGTGGTGTCTGTTCACATGGGATGCATCTTAATAGCGCTGGGCAGCCCGCCTGATCTAATAGAAGGGTGTAAATACTAGGCTGCTTAACTGGATGCTGTGCTAGCCATAATGTGAACAGCGCTGCATACAAGTCTTCATTGTGCATCAATATACCAAGCAGCCGCCCCCTCCATGGATTGGTAGGTGGTGAGCGGTTGTCTCATCGGTATTCTTGCACCTGTTTTGCCATCATCTTAAAGACGTGGGTCCACTGCATCCTGATAGTGCATTTGTTTGAAGGCCTGGGCAGGTGAGCATCTCTGCCTTTTTGTTGTATTTTTTGAATTTTTGGAGGATTTTTAAGTCCTCTTTTTGTGCTTTTGCTGTTTAGTGTAGTTACTTGTAAGCGTGAGGATCCGTGAAGTGGATTACAAGCTTAAGTACTTTGGCCAAAATACCAACTAATACCTCACATTTTTTTATGTGTTTTTTGCACTTTATTTTACAGGGTGCAGGTGGGCCCATTTGGTCTTGTAAACTGTGGTGTCTGTTCACATGGGATGCATCTTAATAGCACTGGGCTGCCCGCCTGACCTAATAGAAGGGTGTAAATACTAGGCTGTTTAACTGGATGCTGTGCATTGCCATAATGTGAACAACGCTGCATACAAGTCTTCATTGTGCATCAATATACCAAGCAGCCGCCCCTTCATGGATTGGTAGGTTGTGAGCGGTTGTCTCATCGGTATTCTTGCACCTGTTTTGCCGTCATCTTAACTATGTGGGTCCACTGCATCCTAATAGTGAATTTGTTTGAAGGCCTAGGCAGGTGAGCATCTCTGCCTTTTTGTTGTATTTTTTCACTACTCCCTTCCGGCCTAAGTCTTTCCCGCAGACCACTATGTTCATCCACACCATCCATGCGACCGGGATGGGTAACTGGTTAGCGGCCGTGAGCTTGATCACATGCCCCCATTCGGGCCGCACTTCCATAAAGTGACGTTGGAAATAACCTTTGGGCATCGTGGTTACTTGTGAGCCCATATCAACCAGACAGCGGACAGCCCAGACGAGTGGGCACATGGACACAAGATTTGTGGGACCTCTAGCACTCCTTCTCAGCATAACAGGCTCCGGGTGGTGTCCCTCAGACTCAGAGCCCTCTAATTTAACGGGCGGCGCCGAAGGGGCTTGCCCCGTTGGGTACACCATAGGGCTACATGTCCCACTAAGTCTACCACAAGGTGATTTCGAAGGAGGTGAGGAGGATGTTGAGCCTTGTTGTCTTCAAGGAATCAAAGAGCGGTTGGTCCAGCCCCATTGTCCTGGTGCCAAAGCCTGATGGAGAATGGTGATTTTGGAATGAACAAAGGAAGCTAAATGAGGTATTTAAATTCAAAACATATCCAATGCCCCAAGTCGATGAACTCATTGACCTAACAAAAGGGTACTGGACCTAACAAAAGGGTACTGGCAAATATTCCCACCAAATCATGAGAATGCATAAACCAGTGCAAAGTTAAAATAAACACTGACCTTTTGGGAAAACAGGAAAGCAAAACAAAATGGTATACAGTCTGTATGACTGCGGGAACCGCCTGCTCAGGATTGCCAAAACCAAACGGTTCAATTTAGAATAAACACGAACACTACTCTGGAGTTAGCTTCCCCAGGCATATTGAACCGCGAATGAGTCTGAGGGCTGTGTATTTACCCTTTAGAACCCACCCTGTGGTGGAGATATGGTGGACGGCCTCTCACCCATGTTTCAGATGTCCACAAAAACCCAACCCAAAACATGGCTGATGAACCCCTCTCAGCATATAAAAAAACATTCATATGCAAAATTAGCCAGGTAATAATCAGAATGCTAATTAAAAGCTTGCATTATTGCCAGTGCTACAAATCATGTTTGTCTGTAGTTCTTCTTCTTTCTGTCTGGATAATATTCACACTTCTCATTCTCATTTAGATTTCCCTACATTGTATTTTTCTGACTTTATCTTATTCTTTTGCAATTTAAAATCTGATCCGTGCTCCCTTTTGTGCCAATGACATATATTTTATGGATATAATCTTTCACTATCATAATCTCCATCTGATGACTCACAAACCTCCCACTTTTAATGGTTGAGACATACTTACATTTCATACCTTTGCATGTCTCACATTTCTTTAGAGATGTGCATCAAATTTCTTAAATACAGTTATTTTGATTCATCTTATCTGATATCATTTATTCAAGGTAGAATTGTATTTTAAGATGAAGTTTTACATTAAATCTCTATTTCAAAGACTCCATTGATTCAGACAAATAGTAATGGTACTTTATGAGTAGACTAATTTTCAATGGGCATCATTTCATCTTCAGGATCTCAAACTTTAAATGCACATACCAGAATTTGGGTAAACTGATGCATGCCTGTGATGCGCATTTTAAAATTAGGACATGATAGATGATGGATTTTTTACACTTCATTTTTTACTTAATAAACATTTACATATTACTACTACATTAAGCTTTTATAGGACTAATATTGTTATATACAGGTGCTTCTCACAAGAGGAGAGATGAGACACCAGACCCAACAATGCAGACAAGCTGAAGGCTGCTAGCAAAGCAACCTGGGCTTTCCTAACACCTCAGCAGTTTCACAGACTGACCGCCTCCATGCCACGCCGCATTGATGAAGTAATTGATGCAAAAGGAGCCCCGACCAAGTATTGAGTGCATTTACTGAACATGCATTTCAGTAGGCCAACATTTCTGATTTTAAAATAATTTCTCAAGCTGGTGTTTGTTAGGGTTCGAGTTCCCGCTGCTGCACAAGGGGAGTCTTGAACCAGTCCCGCTGCAGTCCCCCATTCATCTCCAGCCACAGTGGAGCCTGCTCAGCAGAGATGTCGGTCCCAGCGTCTTGCCCATTCCAGTACTGTGCAGAGACTTGCTGCTGCCTCTCCTGGATCTGCTATTATAGCCAGTACTGGAGCAGACGTCTTTGGGACGAAGTCCTGCGTTTCCCCTTCTGAGCATGCCCAGGGTAAGATCTCTCATTGGAGATCTGGGGTCACATGTTCAGGTACTGCAGCAGCTCCTATTGGTCCGCCAGGAAGGTCATGAAACTACATGTGTTTGGAACAGTTTCTCATTGGTCCTTGTTTCTGGCAGGTCCTGTAGCTGTTGCTATAAAAGGGTGGCATGGCTGGGCCGCCATGCGCTAATATCAATCATTATATGCTTAGCGCCAGTGTGGTCATGCGTGTGTGTGGTTAGGGCCCGGCTGAAATAAGCTCCTAGAATACCGACTTAATCGGTGAGGAGTTTGGTATGCTAGCTGGTCAGGGTCGGTGTCCAAGATGCCCTAGATTGCCGGCATAACCGGTGAAGAGTTTGATTGCCGTATTCAGGGCCTGGCGTTCAGACGCCATATATTGCGGGTGACTCCCGCGAGGACATTAGCGCATGATCACGTTCTATGTTCGCTTAGCTGTTCACTGTGTACCTGGGTGCCTGACAGGACACAGATGTTTGTCTCAGTGGCTCTGTGACGTAACAGGGTTCGCTTTCAATGCTAGACAGCGCCCTAGCGTGTTTATTTTGCGACTCAGTTGTGTTAAGTGAGTTCGCACACATCGCCATATAGCGCTGCAGCACTCCTTCTAGCGGCTCTGTGGATTAACAGAGTTCGCACATATTGCCACAGCGCGTTACGGCGTTTATTTTGGCGACTCTGCGGGATAACAGAGTTCGCTTCTTGCGCCATTTTACTAGCAGCAGGCTCCGCCTGCACGGTGGACCCCGGGCTGCGAACGCACCTCTCCACATCTTATATTTGGTGCGTTCCGCAGACCCTAACAGTGTTAAGTATTCTAATTTACTGAGATAATGACTTTTGGGTTTTCATTGGCTGTAAGCCATAATCATCAACATTAACAGAAATAAACACTTGAGATAGATCACTCTGTTTGTAATGACTCCATAAAACATTCAGTATGAGTTTCACTTTTGTATTGAAGAACGGAAATAAATTAACTTTTTGATGATTTTCTAATTTTTTGAGAAGCACCCGTGTGTATATATATATATATATATTGTGGTACACCAAAGGGGGTTTTGCTGGATGGGAGATATATTTCTCCTAGCAGACTGAAGTTTGGTGAGGATTTTCCCTGATCACAAGGACCTGTGATGAGGTCATAGTCACGTGATCAAGTCAGCTGATGTGTACCTCACCTGAGGGTGTGGACTAGGCCTATTTAACAAGGAGCTGTTGTAGTATGTGGGTGTGGAAGGAAGGAGTTTGGCTGAAGTCAGCCTGGAAGAAGTGATTTCTGTTACAGTGTGTCAGTGTGCACCAGGAAGCAAATACCAGACCACCCGGAATGGCACCTGGCGGTCCCTGCTGGCCTGCAACCGCTTAGCTAAGCCCGTCCCAACAAGGGTAAGTCTGGGACCAGTGGTTCTCCAAACTGGAGTATGTTATGTTCTATTTTTGATTTTTGTTATCTGGACTTTTGAACCCGTTATTAAAACCACTGAACTTTGAATTGAAAGCCTGTGTGTTTGCCTCATTACTGCGGCCCGGCCCCTGCCTACCAGAGCGGATCCCTACAATTGGTGGAGAATGCGGGCAACGCAGTGAGGTCAGGCTGTTTTTTCTCTGCATGACAGTAAATGTCCTGGGTGAAGAAAGTGACGCAAAACCCAGTGGAGAACTGTCCGGAGATGGAGAGCACAGTAAAAATGTTTGTGGAGGCCATGCGACAGCAGCAGCTGGCTATACAGCAGCAGCAGGCTACACAGCAGCAGCAGGCTATGGAGCGGCAGCAGGCTATACAGCAGCAGGCTATGGAGCAGCAGCAGATATTTAATCGACAGCAACAGGAAACCAACAGTCTACTGATGCAGCACAACACAGCGCCGCAGACAGCAGGAGCTGCCCCGGGACGTCAGGATGTCCGGAAAGCGGTACGCACAGCGATTCCTAAAATGGAAAAATCAGATGACGTCGAAGTGTACCTGGAGATGTTTGAAGGCGTGGCTGAGAGGGAAAGGCTACCCCGGGACCAGTGGGCAGAAATCATGGCTCCGTTTTTGGCTCAGGACCCGCGAAAGCCTATAGGGACCTACCCCCCGAGCAACAGAGAGACTATGAGATCGTCAAGAGTGAGATACTTGCACGTCTTGGAGTAAATGTTTTGGTCCGGGCCCAGCGGGTACACCAGTGGAAGTTTTCCCCTTCCGAGCCAGCTCGGTCCCAGTACTATGATTTGATACACCTGGTAGAAAAATGGTTGCAGCCGGAGGTGTTGTCGCCCAGTGCTATGCTGGATAGGATAGTAATGGATAAATTCTGGAGAACTTTGCCCCACAACCCTGCAAACCTGGGTTGGACAGGCAGCCCCTACTGATGGTCTCCAGATGGTAGACCTCATTGAAAGATATGGGGCTACCAAGGAGATACAGGGAGAGACTACCCGGAAGGTACCGAGTAAATTCCCCAAACCTTCACCCGCAGCTCGGTGAGTAGAGACCCGGAAGGCCGCCCAGGACGGGTCGGGGACGAAAGGGGCCCCATAATCTGTTGGCGGTGCCAAGAACCAGGACATGTGAGAGCTGATTGCCCCCACCTGACTGAGCCCATGGACACCAACTTTGGGTACTATCAGTCTCACTATGCCGAACACATATGTGCAGTGGGCAAACCAGAGGGACCCAGTATGAACCATTTGTGTAAAGTGGAGGTGAAGGGTAACCCTGCTGTGGCTCTACTGGACTCAGGGAGTCTTGTGACCCTAATACGAGCCAGCCATGTCCAAATCAGCGAGTATACTGGTCGGAAAATGGGTGTGTTGTGTATACATGGGGACCTAAAACATTATCCTACCGCCCTGGTAATGATAAACACGCCAGCAGGGAGGAGGTGCCACGAGGTGGGGGTGGTGGTTAATTTGCATTATGAGGTAATAAATGGGGAGAGAGTTTCCGTTATTTTCTGTGCTTTGGCCTGTAATTACCCCTCCCACAGAACAGTCGTCAGCACCAGTGGCAACCAGGTTGCATTCTCCAGAAATCGGGCATGAACCTGGTGGCCCAGAGGAAGATGTGCTGGCGGTAGGAGTACCTATGCCTTTGGTGGAGGAGGAAAACCCCTCTCCTATAGAAGTGTTAGCTGGGGAGATGGAAGACTTGCCACCGGGACCAGAATTGTCAGACTTAAATGTGGCAGGTGACAATTTTGGTACGGCGCAACTCCGGGACCCTACGTTGGCTCGAGCCCGGGAAAATGTACTGGTTGTCAATGGGGAACCCAACACCCAGGGGCACCTACAGTATTTCCCCGATTCTAGCTGAACCAAGATTTGCTGTATCGGGTTGAGAAAATACATGGGGAAATTGTCGAGCAATTGCTGGTACCGCAGTCCTATCGGAGGTTGGTAATGGACTTAGCGCATGCGCATGTACTAGGGGGTAGTGTTGAGCGATACTGCTCGATATCTAAAAATATCGGATCGGAATGGTATCGCCGATATCACTAAATATCGGCGAGATCCGATTCCGATACTGGAAGTCCCATGTAAGTCTATGGGAACAAAATATCGCAACTAAAAAAAACCTTTATTTCCTTGTAAACACTAAATATACACACATAGAATACATATATATATATATATACATGTCATTGTGACATATATATATACATATATGTATAGTTTATACACTTCTACATAGTAAAATATCCTCTGATTCAATTGCCGGGTAAAGCCGGCTTCTGTGAAAAGACAGAAGCACCCGACATGAAATGACACTTGGTGTACATAGGGTTAATCATGTCTTTTCATGTCGTTTGCAATCTGATTTGCACAAACAATTACATCAGTCTATGTGTGCAAAATTTCACACCTGTAGGGGTTAATTAAAGGTGTAAATTCGTTGTAAAAAAACCGGACTTTTTTGCTACGAATTTACACCTTTAATTAACCCCTACAGGTGTGAAATTTTGCACACATAGACTGATGTAATTGTTTGTGCAAATCAGATAGCAAAGGACATGAAAAGACATGGTTAACCCTATGTACACCAAGTGTCATTTCATGTCGGGTTCTGCATTTTCACAAAAGCCGTCAATTGAATTAGCGGCTATTATACTATGTAGAAGTGTATGAACTATAAATATAAATATATATATATATGTGTCACAAATTCAATGACATATATATATATATATATATATATATATGAGGTGTAAAATTGTTTAAAAAAAATGCGTGGGCTCCCGCCCTATTTTCGCAACCAGACAGACAAAGCCAGTGAGTGGGGGCAGATAATAATAGCCCAGAGAGGGACCATTATTTTTGGCCCCCCCTGGCTACTAACATCTGCCCCCAGACACCCCAGAAAAGACAAATCTATAATTAGATTCGCCCTTTCTGGCACTTTGCCCGTCTATTCCCATTGCCCTGTAGCGGTGGCGAATGGGTTAATATGGGGTTAAAGCCACATTGCAATTGAAAGGTGACCTTAAGCCAGGTTAATAATTGAGAGCTGTCAATTAGACAACTATCAATTATTAATCCTATTGCATGAAATAAAAATAAAACACACACACTTTAATTAAAAATCATTTTAATGAAATAAAGACACATGTTTTTGACCATCTTTTATTTGACTGCAAAAACCATTTCCTGTAATAAAAATAAAATAAAAAAGCAAAATTATTCTTACCTATCCCATGCACAGTCAGGTCCCACGGTGTAATCCTTCAGAAAGGGTTAATGTTTACTGCAGGGACCGCAGCTAATGCTGCAGCCTCACAGTAAACCCCCAAATGAATGAGTTCCTCTCCTGGCTGACAGGAGAGGAAGTGGAAAGCTTAATTGATTGCTTTCCACTTTCACTTCAGGTCAGCCAGGGACACAATCAGTGACGTCAGAGGGAACTGATTAACAAAAATAGGGGATCCCCTCGAAAAAAATTGGCGTGGGGTCCCCCCTATTTTTGTTAATCAGCCAGATGAAGCAGACCCCTGAGGCCTGGTTTTTCAGGCTGGTAAGGATCCAATATCCATGGACCTTGCAAGCCTGATAATACCAGGCCACAGCAGTCTGCTTAGCTTGGCTGGTTAACAAAAATAGGGGATCCCTCGAAAAAAAAACGGCGTAGGGGTCCCCCTATTTTTGTTAACCAGTCAAGTAAAATGCAGACTGCTGCGGCCTGGTATTAAAAGACTGTCAAGGCCCATGGATTTTGGCCCTCAACAGCCTGATAATACCAGGCTACAGCAGCCCCACATTTGGCGCATCAAAAGATGTGCCAATTGTGGCACTTTACCCGGCTCTTCCCACTGCCCTGTAGCGGTGGCAAGTGGGGTAATAAGGGGTTAATGTCACCGTTGATTGCACGGTGACAATAAGCCCGGTTAATAATGGAGAGGTGTCAATAAAACACCGATCCATTATTAATCCCAAAGTTATTAAATGTATAAAAAAAGGACAAAGCAAGAAAAAAGTATTTTAATGAAATAAAAGAGACAACACAGTTTTCATTAATTTTATTATACACTCATTCCTGCGACGCCATCGATCTCCTGTAAAAAAAGAAAAAAAACAAACCAACAGTATACCACCTGTCCGACGCAGTCCATAGTAACGACAGTCGCACGACGATCCAGCTCTGCTACATCGCAATGACAGGCAGAGCCTGTCATCGCGACGCAGCACAGCTGATTACCTGCTTCCCCGGCGGTGACGTCATCGGACTGACTGCTTTACGGCCGGGATTACCCAGCAGTCACTGCAGTTATCGCGAGAAACTGCATGTGACCGCCGGGGAAAGATGATGGCGGCCATGAAGCCGTCCAGCCCGTGACCGCCGGAGGTCTTCTGCCAGGTAAGTGCCGCTGACTCCTGACAGACCCGACCGACGGACACTGACAGTGACAGCGACAATCCCGATTCCGGTATCCGATAAGACGAAAATATCGGAACTAAGTATCGAGAGGCCGATAGAGCTAATATCGGCCGATACCCGATACTTGCGGTATCGTATCGCTCAACATTACTAGGGGGTCATTTGGGCCAAAAGAAAACCCTAGACAGAATTCTACAACGGTTTTACTGGCTAGGGGTCTATGAAGAAGTTAAACGGTATTGTAACTCTTGTCCCGTGTGCCAGGTAACCAGTCCGCAGCCTCATTTTCGGAGTCCCTTGGTGCCATTACCAATTATAGAGGTCCCATTTGAGAGAATAGCCATGGATCTGGTGGGGCCTGTTAATAAATCAGCAAGGGGTCACCAACACATCCTCGTAGTTCTAGATTACGCTACCAGGTATCCTGAGGCTATTCCCCTGTGCCACACCTCTGCCAAACTGATCGCAAAAGAACTCATGGGTATGTTCTCTCGGGTGGGAATCCCTCAAGAAATCTTAACAGACCAGGGGACCCCCTTTATGTCAAAAATCATGAAGGAACTCTGCCACTTGTTACGTGTTAAACAGTTGCACACATCGGTCTATTATCCCCAAACAGACGGTTTGGTAGAAAGGTTCAATAAAACCTTAAAGAATATGTTGAAAAAAGCAGTCTCTAAAGATGGTAAGGACTGGGATCTCTTGTTGCCATACCTGATGTTTGCAGTGCGGGAGGTGCCCCAGGCATCTATGGGGTTCTCGCCCTTCGAACTATTATATGGCAGACATCCCCGTGGCTTACTCGATATAGCTAAAGAGGCCTGGGAAAACCAACCAACTCCTCACAAAAGTGTGATAGAACATGTGGCCAAAATGCAAGAGACAATGGAGACAGTCCTACCATTAGTCCGAGAACATATGGAAGCAGCACAAAGGTCACAGAGGCAGGTCTATAACCGGGAGGCACGGGTAAGGTCCTTTAACCCTGGGAATCGGGTGTTGGTACTTGTGCCTACAGTGGATAGTAAGTTCCTTGCAAGGTCCCGTAAACTATAAAGTACACCAACCAGGGCGGAGAAAGCCAGAACAGGTATACCATGTGAATCTGCTCAAACCATGGAAAGACAGAGACCCTCTTGATGAGGATTATTCGCGGCCTGCATTTCCAGTAGAGAAGGCTCCCTTGCCTCAGGAGAAGGCAAGAGAAGTCCTCTCCGCCGTCAAAATAGCAGACACTTTGTCTCCTAGACAAGTTCAGGAAGTCCGAGAGTTTGTTAGCCGAAATACCGATGTTTTTTCGGAGCTCCCTGGCCGTACCGCCCTAATCCAACATGACATTGTCACGGAGCCGCAGGCCAAAGTCCGATTAAAGCCATATCGAGTGCCTGAGGCCCGGCGACAAGCCATCTCGGAAGAGGTAAAAAAGATGCTGCAGTTAGGGGTCATTGAAGAATCCCAGAGTGAGTGGGCCAGCCCAATAGTCCTAATACCAAAACCAGATGGGACACTAAGGTTCTGTAATGACTTCAGAAAACTGAATGAAATTTCTAAATTTGACGCCTACCCCATGCCCCGGGTCGATGAGTTAATAGAGCGGTTTGGGCAGGCCCGGAATTTTTCAGTCATTGACCTCACAAAAGGTAATTGGCAGGTGCCCCTAACAAAAGCAGCGAGAGAGAAAACGGCTTTTGTAACACCCGAGGGACTGTTCCAGTATATAATCCTACCCTTCTGGTTGCATGGCGCTCCAGCGACATTCCAGAGGTTAATGGACGTTGTTCTTCGTCCTCATCGCCGATATGCCGCGGCCTATCTGGACGATATTGTGGTGTACAGTACAGACTGGGAAAGTCACTTAGCCAAGGTACAGGCGGTGATAGATTCTCTGAGACAAGCAGGGCTAACTGCCAACCCAAAGAAGTGTTCCATAGGGCTGGAGGAAGCTCGGTACCTGGGGTATATGATTGGGAGAGGAGTTATCAAACCCCAAATAAACAAAGTGGAGGCAATCCAGAACTGGCCCGGTCCCTTACCACAAAACAAGTGAAAGGGTTTTTGGGGTTAGTGGGATATTACCGGCGGTTTATTCCCAATTTTGCAACCCTGTCGGCGCC
This sequence comes from Oophaga sylvatica, assembly GCA_033576555.1. Taxonomy (NCBI): domain Eukaryota; kingdom Metazoa; phylum Chordata; class Amphibia; order Anura; family Dendrobatidae; genus Oophaga; species Oophaga sylvatica. Next base: position 764,449,445 of record JARQOD010000001.1, read on the forward strand.
GTTAACTGACTGCCTGAAAGGGAGGAAGTCAGTAATGGTGCGCTGGAATGATCAGATTGAAGAAGCGTTTGTAAAACTAAAAGGGGCACTGTGTGGGTCACCAGTTCTGATCACACCCGACTTCAAAAGAGAATTCATTGTCCAGATTGATGCGTCAGAGGTAGGTCTGGGTGCCGTACTGTCTCAGGAGGTTAACGGGGAGGAGCATCCCATTAGTTTCCTGAGTCGAAAGCTTACTCCAGCTGAAACCAGATACTGCATTGTAGAGAGAGAGTGCCTGGCCATCAAGTGGGCATTGGAGTCATTGCGCTACTATCTGTTGGGGAGAACGTTTCGGTTGGTAACTGATCATTCCCCTCTGACTTGGATGAGTCAAGCCAAAGAGAGAAATGCACGAGTCACCAGGTGGTTTCTGTCCCTGCAAAATGTCAAATTTTCAGTAGAACATCAGGCAGGCAAATTACAGGGGAATGAAGATGCACTGTCCAGAGTTCACTGTATGTCATGTGTCCACCCTCCTAAGGTTGAACAAAGGGGGGAGGTATGTGGTACACCAAAGGGGGTCTGGATGGATGGGAGATATATTTCCCCTAGCAGACTGAAGTTTGGTGAGGATTTTCCCTGATCACAAGGACCTGTGATGAGGTCATAGTCACGTGATCAGGTCAGCTGATGTATACCTCACATGAGAATGTGGACTAGGCCTATTTAACAAGGAGCTGTTGTAGTATGTGGGTGTGGAAGGAAGGAGTTTGGCTGGAGTCAGCCTGGAAGAAGTGATTTCTGTTACAGTGTGTCAGTGTGCATCAGGAAGCAAGTACCAGACCACCCGGAATGGCACCTGGCGGTCCCTGCTGGCCTGCAACCGCTTAGTTAAGCCTGTCCCAACAAGGGTGAGTCTGGGACCAGGGGTTCTCCAAACTGGAGTATGTTATGTTCTATTTTTGATTTTTGTTATCTGGACTTTTGAACCCGTTATTAAAACCACTGAACTTTGAATTGAAAGCCTGTGTGTTTGCCTCATTACTGCGGCCCGGACCCTGCCTACCAGAGCGGATCCCTACAATATATATACTGAGAATGTGAAAACAGTTTTTTATATCTTACTTCTAAGTCACGATATGACACTTTGAAGTCTAAAGCCTGAGGCTGCACTCCTACTAGGCGTTCATGACTATGGATTTTATACAGACATATGTACTATTTTACCGTAGATGGATGTAGCTAGGTCTCAATGGCTGCTGCCTTTTCTGAGTTACAGCACTGCTAAATATCTTCCGATTCTGAAGGGAAGTAAGCATAATGGTGCACAAAAGCCTTGATGATGCGCTTGCAGGAGGACACTTACCTGATTCACCGATGGGTGCTGGCGTACATTTATGGAGTTAGTTACTCCACTTTAGTGGTGTAACTTAAGATAAATTTGACTGGTTGGTGTGTCCGTGTCCACGCCATGTCCTGCCCACGCCCATGTTCGTGTATTTTGCAGAGACTGGAGGGTAAATGCTAAAAGTCACAATATTTTTTCACAGCTCCAATGATTTCTGGACAAAGCACATTTATGAATCACCCCTAATGTGAATTTTATCAGCTGCACGGTTACTTTGGTTGACCTTTGCATTTATGGTCCTTAATGTTGACATCTCTTAGTGTAATGAATACTGGCAGATATGTATCCATCATGTTTGAACAAATTGCTTAGGATTTCATCTACTCTCACTTTTTATGTTTTTCTCATAATCTATTGGGCCTCTTTAGTGGTGGCTAGAGGTAGCCATAGCTTTAGCATTTTTAAAGTGAAGAAAAACGTAGACTCCTAATTCATTAAGAGGATTCATTCATAAGATTCATTAACATGCCTCTTAATGAATCAGGTGAGATACATAGTGGCATGCGACTCTGTGTGCGCCTCGCCCCAATCTTACTCCACTCACTGCTGGAGTGGATTAAGATGTACAGGATTAGAAAGACAGTGTAATTATCACAATGATTATGTAGACAAACTTAGAATAAGTCCAACAATCTAAATAACATAATGCAACATCAGAAGAGTATAGATCAATATGTAAAGTAACCCATGTTAAATTGCTATTACCAATATTGGAGGTGACTGCCCAATGCACGTTTCGGCGCTAATGCCTACTTCTGGGGGAGTATGTGTGTATGTATGTATTCATGTATTCAAGTAGAAATTAAAGTCGGTATGTCTTTGTTTCTAGACAGTATGACCATATAATTTCAATAAGTCAAATGGGGAAACTAAACCCAGCGTCACAATGTTGTTTCTCTTACAAAGGATGGGAAAAAGTCCCTTTTTTTCTTTATGCAAGAAAACAAGTACCAAGTTTAATCTTTGCTACTGCTCAAATCTTCATACAATATACACACATACTCTTCATGTATTTTTAGTGTATTTAATATAATAAACGACATAGAAAACTTATTAACCATTAACATCCCAATCCCCCTCCCTAATCTGCATTCAAAGAGAGAATAAAAAGAGACTAGCATAGTGCTCTGGTATTACCGAATATACTCGTGTATAAGCCGAGATTTTCAGCCCATTTTTCAGGACTGAAAGTCCCCCTCTCGGCTTATACGCGAGTCATATACTGGGGGAGGGTGTCAGATCAAACTTAGCCCTCCGCCGGCGCGGTCTCTTTAGCCCCCCTGCTTCTCTGACATTCTCCGGCTCCTTGCTGCAGCGGTCACATGGTACCGCTCATTAAAGTTATGAATATGCACATATTCATGACTTTAATGAGCGGTACCACGTTACCGCTGTAGGAAGGAAGAGCTACCGGAGATAGCAGGAGAAGAGGAGAGGCTGCAGAGACGGCGCCTGCGGAGGGGTGAGTATACCGATATTTAGCTGTCCCCGCTCCACCGCTGCTCCCCTCTGTGTCCTCGCATTCTCTTGCTGTTATGATCAGGCAGAGGGCGCGATGACGGGTCATTCATTGCTGAGGACCCGGAAGGAGGGACAGCGCGCAGCGGTGGACCGGGGATCGGTAAATATTGCAGGTGCCGGGGTCCTGAGTGAGCGGTGACACTGGCACCTGGCCCCCATAGCGCGCTGGTGTCACCGCCTGCTCAGGACACCGGCACCTGGCCCCCCAGTGACGAGAGGTGAGTATGTCATTTTTTTTTTGCAGCAGCAGCAGCGCGGCAGCATAAGGGACGTATACTATGAGGCATAATCTGTGGAGCATATGGGGGCATAATCTGTGGAACATATGGGGCATAATCTGTGGAACATATGGGGGCATAATCTGTGGAACATATGGGGCATAATCTGTGGAGCATATGGGGCATAATCTGTGGAGCATATGGGGCATAATCCATGGAGCGTATAGGGGCATAATCTTTGGAGCATATGGGGGCATAATCTGTGGAACATATGGGGCATAATCCGTGGAGCATATGGGGGCATAATATGTGCAGCATATAGGGCATAATCTGTGGAGCACCATATGGGGCCCATTCTATGGATCATCTTCTGGGGACATAACCTTTATGGAGCAGCATATGGGGAGTATTTTGTATGGAGCATTTTATGGGGCCCCTGATTCAATATGGATATTCAAAAACCTTTACCCTACTGATGTCTCAATTAATTTTACTTTTATTGGTATCTATTTTTATTTTTGTAATTTACCAGTAGCTGCCTCATTTTCCACCCTAGGCTTATATGCGAGTCAATAAGTTTTCCCAGTTTTTTGTGGCAAAATTAGGGGGGTCGGCTTATACATGGGTCGGCTTATACATGAATATATACGGTAAATAAACATAGCCATCTTCCCCTATATTTTTATGTATTGTTTTTGTCCTTCTCCAAATAACACATTTTTCATTGTGTAACAAACTATTGACATACATGCATACATCTAATTATTATACTTTCCCTTGCATAGTATAACAACTGCATTTCCACTATCATTTCACTTGTTTTGTGGCTTTAATAGTATTACCCTATGTACATTAATTTAATTTGTGTTAAAAATTGCGCTGATAAGCATTAAACCCATAACGTATGCAAGCAATCCCATTACATGTCACATTTCAGCTTTACTTTCTATACTTTTTGCCTAAACACATTCAGCGAAAAGAGCTAGGGCTAGAAAAAAGTCTTGTAATATTTGCAGGAAAAAGAGGTAAAATTTTCAGAGTAATCTTGCTTGATAAAGAACAACCATGTTCAAAACGCGTCGCTTGCTCCTGTTCCTGCCCATTATATTTTTAACTAGCTATTAACCCGTTCTACGCCTGGGTGGCAAGCATTTTTATAGGTATATGGTCTCCCATTCTGGTATGTGTTGCCCACCTCCTATCCTGGTATGCATGGCACCACTCATCCTTATCCTGGTATGTATGGTCCCCTCACTCCCACCCAAATCTAATATGCATGGCACCCCATTCATCATCCTGGTATGCATGGTCCCCTCATCCCCCAATCCTGGTATGCATGGTACCCACTCATCCCTATCCTGGTATGCATGGTACCTGCTCATCCATATCCTGGTATTCATGGTTCCCTCACACCCCAATCAAGGTATGCATGGTCCCCTCACCCCCCAATCCTGGTATGCATGGTTCCCTCCTGCCCAATCCTGATATGCATGGTCCCTTCACCCCCCAATCCTGATGTGCATGGTCCCCTCGCCCCCCTATCCTGATGTCCATGGTCCCCTCGCCCCCCAATCCTGACGTGCATGGCCCCCTCACCCACCAATCCTAATGTGCATGGTCCCATCACCCCCAGTCCTGATGTGCATGGTCCCCTCACCCCCCAATCCTGATGTGCATGGTCTCCTCACCCCCCAATCCTGATGTGCATGATCCCCTCACCCCCAATCCTGATATGCATGGTCCCCCTCACACCCAAATCCTGATATGCATGGTCTCCTCACCCCACAATCCTGGTGTGCATGGTCCCCTCACCCCCAATCCTGATGTGCATGGTCCCCTCACCCCCAATCCTGGTATGCATGGTCCCCTCACCCCCCAATCCTGGTATGCATGGTCCCCTCACCCCCAATCCTGATATGCATGGTCCCCTCACCCCCCAATCCTGATGTGCATAGTCCCCTCACCCCCTATCCTGGTATGCATGGCCCTGTCACCCCATATCCTGATGTGCATGGTCCCCTCACCCCACAATCCTGATGTGCATGGTCCCCTGGCAAGCATTTTTATAGGTATATGGTCTCCCATGCTGGTATGTGCTGCCCCCCTCCTATCCTGCTATGCATGGCCCACCCCTCATCCCTATCCTGGTATGTATGGTCCCCTCACCCCCACCCAAATCTGGTATGCATGGCACCCCATTCCTGATCCTGGTATGCATGGTACCACCTCATCCCTATCCTGGTATGCATGGTACCTGCTCATCCATATCCTAGTATTCATGGTTCCCTCACCCCCAATCCTGGTATGCATGGTCCCCTCACCCCCCAATCCTGGTATGCATGGTCCCCTCACCCCCAATCCTGATATGCATGGTCCCCTCACCCCCCCAATCCTGATGTGCATGGTCCCCTCACCCCCCCAATCCTGATGTGCATGGTCCCCTCACCCCCTATCCTGGAATGCATGGTCCTCTCACCCCCTATCTTGGTGCGCATGGTCCCCTCACCCCCCAATCCTGATGTGCATGGTCCCCTGGCAAGCATTTTTATAGGTACATGGTCTCCCATGCTGGTATGTGCTGCCCTCCTCCTATCCTGCTATGCTTGGCACCCCTCATCCCTATCCTGGTATGTATGGTCCCCTCACCCCCACCCAAATCTGGTATGCATGGCACCCCATTCCTGAACCTGGTATGCATGGTACCCTGTTATGAATGTTTTAGAAATGAATTCTGAGCAGAAGCTCCCTCTGGTGGTTACAAACAGTACTGAACCATTCAATGAGGATTGGCAATCAGGAATTACAGACTAGCTGGATATAAGGGAGGTTTCCCCCCATCATGGTTGCCGGTGATCAATTGTTCTTGTCTCAACGTTGTTTCCTGGTTCACTTGGAAGCTTGCTGAGTCTTGCCCCTTCTCCTGCTCTCAGATAAGATATTTTCTGTTTTTTGTTTTTGTGCTTGCCATTTGCATTTTTCTCTGCATTTCTGTGAGGTTGGCCAGGTTCCCCTCCCCGGGGGCTTGGTCTCCTCTCGGTTCCTCTGGAGCCATTGTTGTTTGTTCATTTGCCTTTTCCAGTTTTTTCTGTGGCTTAGTTTTGTTACACCAGAGAACTAATTTAGGTGGTAGAGGTCGTGTGATCTCAGGTTTTTTTGCAATTAGTAGCGTTGTTTTTTTTTTAGGGTTTTTTGGAATTGCAGTACGTATCCTTCCTATCCTTTTCTGTCTAGGCAGATTGGGCCCCAGCGTTTGCTCATACTATTTTCTGTCTGTGTCTGTATTTTTCCTCTTGTCTAACCGCCATTACATGTTTGGGGGCTTCCTATGTTCTTTGGGGATCTGCTCCGGGGCAGATAGCTTTCCTCTTTCTATCTTTAGGTGTAGTTAGCCTCTCAGGCTGTGACGAGGCATCTAGGACCAACGTAGGAACGCTCCGCGGCTGCCTTTAGTTGTGGTGGTTAGTCAGGGTACTGCAATCCAGTAGATTCCAACCTCTCTGGTGTATTGCCGTTTTTGCCTGCTCTCCTCACTACCAAAACATAACAGTACCCCCTCATCCCTATCCTGGTATGCATGGTACATGCTCATCCATATCCTGGTATTCATGGTTCCCTCACCCCCAATCCTGGTATGCATGATCCCCTAACCCCGCAATCCCGGTATGCACGGTCCCCTCACCCACCAATCCTGGTATGCATGGTCCCCTCTTGCCCAATCCTGGAATGCATTGTCCCCTCACCCCCCAATACTGATATGCATGGTCCTCTCATCCCACAATCCTGATGTGCATGGTCCCCTCACCCCCCAACCCTGATGTGCATGGTCCCCTCAACCCCCAATCCTGATGTGCATGGCCCCCTCACCCCCCAATCCTGATGTGCATGGTCCTCTCACCCCCCAATCCTGATGTGCATGGTCCCCTCACCCCCTAACCCTGATGTGCATGGTCCCCTCACCCCCCAATCCTGATGTGCATGGTCCCCTCACCCCCCAATCCTGATGTGCATGGTCCTCTCACCCCCCAATCCTGATGTGCATGGTTCCCCCTCTGACAGCCCCTACAACCTGATGTGCATGGTCCCCTCACCCCCCAATCCTGATGTGCATGGCCCCTCACCCCCAATCCTGATGTGCATGGACCTCTCACCACCCAATCCTGATGTGCATGGTCCCCTCACCCCCTAACCCTGATGTGCATGGTCCCCTCAGCCCCCAATCCTGATGTGCATGGCCCCGTCACCCCCCAATCCTGATGTGCATGGTCCCCATCACCCCCCAATCCTGATGTGCATGGTCCCCTCACCCACCCCAATCCTGATGTGCATGGTCCCCTCACCCCCCAATCCTGATGTCATGGTCCCTCACCACCCAACCTGATGTACATGGTCGCTCACCACCAACCGTGATTGCATGGTCCCCTCACCCCCCCAATCCTGGTGTGCATGGTCCCCTCACCCCCAATCCTGATGTGCATGGTCCCCTCATCCCTATCCTGGTATGTATGGTCCCCTCACCCCCACCCAAATCTGGTATGCATGGCACCCCATTCCTGATCCTGGTATGAATGGTACCCCTCATCCTTATCCTGGTATGCATGGTACCTGCTCATCCATATCCTGGTATTCATGGTTCCCTCACCCCCAATCCTGGTATGCATGGTCCCCTCACCCCCCAATCCTGGTCTGCATAGTCCCCTCACCCCCAATCCTGATGTGCATGGTCCCCTCACCCCCCCAATCCTGATGTGCATGGTCCCCTCACCCCCTTTCCTGGTATGCATGGTCCTCTCAATGTTAGAACCCTCTTGTTAGATTTTGTTTCAGTTTGCTGGTCACATGACCTTTTTACCCTATTTAGTCTCTCTTCACCCTTCTGGCTTTGCTGGACTTCATTGTATTATCTACTCTTAAGCTAGCCGGGTGCTTAGGTGCCTTACTCTGTCAGTTTTGCTTGATCTTAGGATCTCTTAGTATTTGTTTTCTGTTTTATATTCCCTGCTACACTTTCTGTTAGGAGGTGTCCACCTTTTCACTCAGTCCCTAGATCTTGTAGGGATTCCTCCCTCGCAACTATAGGTCTTCGTTCAGACTAGCTGAGGACTTTAGCGGGACTGGTCGCAGGATCAGGTTCCCCGTTACATCGTAGGGATCCAGCTCAGTCCTATTGTAGGGACAGAATTCCCACCTTTCCTTAGTGCTTGTAGCAGATCATAACAGTAAGTCCAGCCCAAAGAAAAAAAAAAAAAAATCACTAAGGAAAGATTTTCTGTTTCATCATGGTCTCGGTTCAGGATTTGGTTCAACGACTGCAGGGACTTTCTCTGGAGGTGGCTGAGATAAAGCAACATGTGAGTAGTTGTTCTGGAGCACATTTCGTGGAGCCAAAGGTACGTTTGCCTGATTATTTTTTGGTGAACAACAAGATTTTTTTTCTTTTAAAAATGCTTGCTTGTTGTATTTCCGTTTGAGACCCGGATCCTCTGGTGATGAATCACAGCGCATAGGGTTCATAATGTCACTTTTGCGCAAAGAACCTCAGGACTGGGCCTTTTCTCTGCAGCCTAGTGATCCATGCTTTAGATCAGTGGATACTAGTTTTTTTTCTGCTTTGGGGTTATTGTATGACGATCCGGATCGTGTTTCATCAGCTGAGACAGAATTGAGACGTTTGAGACAGGGATCAGGTAATGTGGAAAAAATATTGTACTCACTTCCGAAGATGGTCCACTCAGGTGGGCTGGAACGATTCAGCTTTGAAAGTTTATTTCTTGCAGGGTTAAGTGAAAGGGTTAAAGATTTGCTGATTGCTTATCCTATACCTGGTAACTTGCAAGAGGCTATGCAATTAGCCATACGGGTGGATAGGAGACTGCGTGCAAGGGTTAATGAGAGTAAATCTGCCTTGTCAGCTCCAAGTTTGGAGAAGGAATGTACTGACATTGCAGAGCCGATGGAAATTGGAGCAATGGCACCTCACTCTCGAGAAAAAGAACGCAGATTTGCTAAGGGCTTGTGTTTCTATTGTGGTAAATCTGAACATTTTATTAAGAACTGTGCGCTTTGAATGAATAAAGAGAAAAAAAAAAAAGAGGTCAGTTTTGCCCGCATAGCTTGTTTAAACAATAAAGGTGTCTTTCTTTCTGCTACTACTGCTGGTGAGGAGGAATTAATGGAGTTTCGGGTATTTGTGGATTGTGGTTCAACTCTCAATGTGATTCATGGGAAATTTTTGGAAAAACTAAAATTAAAACCCAAACTTCTGTCTTCCCCTATTAATGTGGTGTCTGTGGATGGTTCTCACTTGAAAAATGTTACTCACCACATCTGTGAATTTCCTCTTACTATTAATGGTGTTCATCAAGAGAATTTGGATTTGGTAGTTTTGAATAATTTGCCCTCACCGGTGATTTTGGGGTTACCCTGGTTAAAATTGCACAATCCGGTACTGGATTGGTCTACCAATGAAATTAAGTCCTGGAGTCCTAATTGTTATGACAAGTGTTGTAACGGGCGTATTGCTGCTGTAGTTAAGGGGGAGTTACCTGTACCTATTCAGGATTTTTGGAAAGTTTTTTTCTGATAAGGAATCGCAGGTATTGCCTCCTCATAGAGATTATGATTGTGCAATTGAATTTGTCCCTGGAGCGACTCTTCCTAAAAGTCGTTTATTTAATCTTACTATTCCTGAGAGAAAGGCTTTGGAGGAATACATACAGACAAGCTTGGCCGCCGGTCACATTAGGCCTTCCAAATCTCCTGTGGCTGTTGGATTTTTTTTTGTTAAAAAAAAGGACGGCGGTTTGCGGCCTTGTCTAGACTTTCGTGAGATTAATAAGATTACTGTATGAAATCCTTACCCACTGCCATTGATTCCTGATTTGTTTAATCAGTTAGTGGGGGCCAAGTGGTTCTCGAAAATTGATCTTCGAGGGGCATACAATTTGTTGCGCATGAAGGAGGGGGATGAATGGAAGACTGCATTTAACACTCCACTGGGTCATTTTGAGATTCTGGTCATGCCCTTTGGACTTTCCAGTGCTCCGGCATTTTTTCAGAATCTTATTAATGACATCCTTAGACCTTTGATCGGCAGAAATGTGGTTGTGTATTTGGATGACATTTTGATTTATTCATCAGATTTGGAGTCTCATTGGAGGAGTGTGCGTGAAGTATTACAGTTACTGAGTGATAATTCACTTTTTGCCAAACTAGAAAAATGTGAGTTCGCTGTACAGAGACTTAGTTTTTTGGGCTACATTGTCTCCAGTGAAGGTTTTGAGATGGACCCGGTGAAAGTGTAAGCTGTGCAGGAATGGCCTAGGCCCATTGGTGTGAAATCAATACAGAGGTTTTTGAGGTTCGCCAATTATTATAGAAAATTCATAAAAAATTTTTCTGTGATTGTCAAACCTCTGACCGATCTCACCAGGAAAGGTGCTGATGCGGTTCAGTGGACTACTGAGGCCATTGAGGCTTTTGTGTTGCTAAAGGAGAGGTTCAGTTCTGCTCCCATCCTTACGCAGCCTGATGTGACTAAAACCATTTTTGGTTGAGGTTGATGCTTCTTCTGTGGGGGTCGGCGCGGTGTTGTCTCAGGCAAAGACGGATGGAGTACATCCCTGTGCTTTTTTTCAAAGAAATTTTCTGAGTCTGAAATAAATTATGATATCGGTAATTGGGAATTGTTGGCAATTAAACTCGCATTTGAACACTGGCGTCATTTTTTGGAGGGAGCGGAATTTCCCGTTCAAGTATTCACCGATCATAAAAATCTGATCTACCTTGATGCTGCCAAACGCTTGAATGCCCGTCAGGCTAGGTGGGCACTGTTTTTCTCACGGTTTAATTTTACCGTTACTTACATCCCAGGTACTAAAAATGTTAAAGCTGATGCTTTGTCTCGCAGCTTTTCTCCTATGGTGGGTACTGAGGAGGAGGAGGAAAACATCTTGCAAGAGGGGGTTGTTATTGCTGTTTTGGACTCCGTGTTGGAAGATGAGATTCTTAAAGCACAGGAGAATGCCCCATCTAACACGCCGCATGGGAGGTTGTTTGTGCCTGGTACCCTGAGGAGAGATTTGTTTGTTGAATGTCATGACTCTCGGTTGGCAGGTCATCCTGGAATCTCTGAGACCAAGAGACTTGTGGGTCGCAGTTTTTGGTGGCCAGGATGGCAGAAGGAAGTCATTAAGTGGGTGCGTCAATGCACTGTGTGTGCTAGATCTAAGTCTTCTCATACTCCTGCTGCGGGGTTGCTTTGCCCTCTGGAGGTCCCTAGTGCACCTTGGACACATTTGGCTATGGACTTTATTACTGACCTTACCCCCTCTGAGGGTTTCACTGTCATCTGGGTGGTCGTAAACCGTTTTAGCAAGATGTGTCACTTGGTTCCTTTCATCAAACTGCCTTGCGCTAAGACTCTCGCTAAGGCCTTTGTCAAGGAAATAGTCAGACTACATGGCGTTCCTACTGACATTGTTTCCGATAGGGGACCTCAGTTTGTGGCTCGTTTTTGGCGTGCTTTTTGTGACAGGTTGGGAGTTCATTTGTCGTTTTCTTCCGGATATCATCCTGAGTCTAATGGCCAGACAGAAAGGAAAAACCAGGATGTTGAGCAGTTCTTGCGTTGTTTTGTGACTGATAATCAAGAGGGGTGGTCTGAGTTTCTGCCACTTGCTGAGTTTGCTCTTAACAACCATACATCCGCTTCTGCTGGTTGTTCGCCTTTTTTTTGTTGTACTGGGAGACATCCGTTCTTTTGGGTCATTTTCCAAGTTGGGATCGGCTGTACCTGAAGAGGAGAATTTTTCTGGTGTTTTGGAGAGAGTTTGGACTGATGTGCGTGGTAATCTTCAGGAGGCTAACAAAAGATCCAAAGTGTATTTTGATAGAAAACGACAAGAGGTGTTGTTTGCTATTGGTGACATGGTTTGGTTGTCCTCTAAGAATCTGCGCTTGAGGATTCCGTCTAAGAAATTGGGTCCCAAGTTTGTAGGGCCCTTTAAGGTGCTTCAGGTTATTAACCAATCTGCTGTTAAGTTGGAGCTTCCTACCTCCTAGAAGATTAATCCAGTGTTTCATGTTTCTCTCTTGAAAAAAGCTGAGGTCTCAGATGGAGACGTCTCGGCCACTGTTCCCCTGGTGGTGGAGGACGGGCAATATGAGATTTCCCGCATCCTAAATTCTAGACGGTATAGAGGGAGTTTGCAGTACCTCGTCGCTTGGAAGGGTTATGGACCCGAGGATAACTGATGGGTGAGGGCGGATGATGTTTCTGCGTCTAGACTTGTTAGAGCGTTTCACAAGAGGTTTCTGGATAAGCCTAAGTCCTAGGGGATCCGGAGGATCCTCTTAGAAGGGAGGGTACTGTTAGAACCCTCTTGTTAGATTTTGTTTCAGTTTGCTGGTCACATGACCTTTTTACCCTATTTAGTCTGGCTCCACCCTTCTGGCTTTGCTGGACTTCATTGTATTATCTATTCTTAAGCTAGCCGGGTGCTTAGGTGCCTTACTCTGTCAGTTTTGCTTGATCTTAGGATCTCTTAGTATTTGTTTTCTGTTTTATATTCCCTGCTACACTTTCTGTTAGGAGGTGTCCACCTTTTCACCCAGTCCCTAGATCTTGTAGGGATTCCTCCCTCGCAACTATAGGTCTTCGTTCAGACTAGCTGAGGACTTTAGCGGGTCTGGTCGCAGGATCAGGTTCCCCGTTACATCGTAGGGATCCAGCTCAGTCCTATTGTAGGGACAGAATTCCCACCTTTCCTTATGCTTGTAGCAGATCATAACACTCAACCCCTATTCTGGTGTGCATGGTCCCCTCACCCCCAATCCTGATGTGCATGGTCCCCTGGCAAGCATTTTTATAGGTATATGGTCTCCCATGCTGGTATGTGCTGCCCCCTCCTATCCTGCTATGCATGGCACCCTCATCCCTATCCTGATATGCATGGTCCCCTCACCCCCCAATCCTGATGTGCATGGTCCCCTCACCCCCCAATCCTGATGTGCATGGTCCCCTCACCCTCTATCCTGGTATGCATGGTCCTCTCACCCCCTATCCTGGTGTGCATGGTCCCCTCACCCTCAATCCTGATGTGCATGGTCCCCTGGCAAGCATTTTTATAGGTATATGGTCTCCCATGCTGGTATGTGCTGCCCCCCTCCTATCCTGCTATGCATGGCATCCCTCAACCCTATCCTGATATGCATGGTCCCCTCACCCCCCAATCCTGATGTGCATGGTCCCCTCACCCCCCAATCCTGATGTGCATGGTCCCCTGGCAAGCATTTTTATAGGTATATGGTCTCCCATGCTGGTATGTGCTGCCCCCCTCCTATCCTGCTATGCATGGCACCCCTCATTCCTATCCTGGTATGTATGGTCCCCTCACCCCCACCCAAATCTGGTATGCATGGCACCCCATTCCTGATCCTGGTATGCATGGTAACCCCTAATCCCTATCCTGGTATGCATGGTACCTGCTCATCCATATCCTAGTATTCATGGTTCCCTCACCCCCAATCCCGGTATGCACGGTCCCCTCACCCACCAATCCTGGTATGCATGGTCCCCTCTCGCCCAATCCTCGAATGCATGGTCCCCTCACCCCCCAATTCAGGTATGAATGGTCCCCTCACCCCCAATTCAGGTATGAATGGTCCCCTCACCCCCAATCCTGATATGCATGGTCCTCTCATCCCCCAATCCTGATGTGCATGGTCCCTCACCCCCAACCCTGATGTGCATGGCCCCCTCACCCCCCAATCCTGATGTGCATGGTCCTCTCACCCCCCAATCCTGATGTGCATGGTCCCCTCACCCCCCAATCCTGATGTGCATGGTCCCCTCACCACCCCAATCCTGATGTACATGGTCTGCTCACCCCCCAACCCTGATGTGCATGGTCCCCTCACCCCAACCCTGATGTGCATGGTCCCCTCACCCCCCAATCCTGATGTGCATGGTCCCCTCACCACCCCAATCCTGATGTACATGGTCCCCTCACCCCCAACCCTGATGTGCATGATCCCCTCACTCCCCAATCCTGATGTGCATGGTCCCTTCACCCCCCAATCCTGGTGTGCATGGTCCCCTCACCCCCAATCCTGATGTGCATGGTCCCCTCACCCCCAATCTTTGATGTGCATGGTCCCCTCACCCCCCAATACTAGTATGCATGGTCCCCTCACCCCCAATCATGCTATGCATGGTCCCTCACACCCCAATCCTGATGTGCATGGTACCCTCACCCCCCCAATCCTGATGTACATGGTCCCCTCACCCCCTATCCTGGTATGCATGGTCCTCTCACCCCCTATCCTGGTGTGCATGGTCCCCTCACCCCGCAATCCTGATGCATGGTCCCCTGGCAAGCATTTTTATAGGTATATGGTCTCCTATGCTGGTATGTGCTGCCCCCCTCCTATCCTGCTATGCATGGCACCCCTCATCCCTATCCTGGTATGTATGGACCCCTCACCCCCACCCAAATCTGGTATGCATGGCACCCCATTCCTGATCCTGGTATGAATGGTACCCCCTCATCCTTATCCTGGTATGCATGGTACCTGCTCATCCATATCCTGGTATTCATGGTTCCCTCACCCCAATCCTTTTATGCATGGTCCCCTCACCCCTCAGTCCTGGTATACATGGTCCCCTCACCGCCAATCCCGACATGCATTGTCCCCTCACCCCCCAATACTGACGTGCATGGTCCCCTCACCCCCCCAATCCTGATGTGCATGGTACCTGCTCATCCATATCCTGGTATTCATGGTTCCCTCACCCCCAATCCTGGTATGCATGGTCCCCCATCCCCCAATCCTGGTATGCATGGTCCCCTCACCCCCAATCCTGATATGCATGGTCCCCTCACCCCCAATCCTGATGTGCATGGTCCCCTCACCCCCCCAATCCTGATGTGCATGGTCCCCTCACCGCTATTAAACTGCACACATACCCCCAAAAAACAAACATTTATACTCACCTTTCTTCCATGTGCTCCAGCGCTGTTCCATTCTGCTGGACGCCGGGGGAGGAGAGCGGCGAAGGAGTACGCGCATGCCCATACCGCGTAGTCCGGTGTCATATTGCTGAAGACACATTGTAAATGTGTCTTCAGCAAAATGGCGCCGGATAGCGCTATTGCGCATGGGCTATTCCGACGTGCACTCCTGGTCTCCGGCCCCGGGAGAAGAGAAGCGCCGCAGCAACGCTCCTCCCGGTCAGGTAAGTATGTGAGTATGGCGCCGGAGATCGCGGTATGCATCCAGTACAGATACCGCGATCTCCGGCGCCATACAGAGTACTCATCGCTGGATGCCTCACTCTGTGTGGAGCCAGACTGCGCAGGCATGTCGCGCTTGCGCAGTCTATAAAGGCTTCGGATAGAGTGACGCTCCTAGCGTTATATTATAGATTGTTTTTTGATGGAATAAAGATTACTCTGAAAATTTTACCAGAAGATGGAACATTTCCTCTTTTTCCTGCAATTGCTATACATGAGTGGTCGGCTCATAGTTACATGCACGCTGGACTCCTATAAACTTCAACGGTGAGCTGGCATTATCCTTTCTGTTTTCTGTTGTAATATTTGCCAATAGTTGATTCCATTAAATATATTCTGTCAGCAGGATTTCGCCCCCCCAAACTATTTGTATATCCATGCAACTCTTTCAAAGACAAGTCCAGAAATACCATTAGAAGGCCAGTTTGTTTGTGTCATTGAGAAATCAGCAATTGAATTGATATGCAAATGAGGCTGAAGATTGGAAGCCCGGATCTCACATAGCGATACACCAGCGATCCCGACAACGATCAGGATTGCTGGTGTATCGCTATATGATCGCTGCTGAGCTGCCAAACAGGCAGCTCAGGCAGCGATCAGCACAGCGACACTGCGGGAAACGTCTCTTAGTTACCCGCAGTGTACGTTGGATACCAGCGCCCTGATGCAGGGAGCTGGTAACCAAGGTACACGTCGGGTTTACAGGTGCTGCGCGGTGCCTGGAAACCCGCTGTGTACCTTGGTTACCAGCTCCCTGCATCAGGGCGCTAGTATCCAAGGTACACATCGGGTTTCCAGGCACAGCCCCGCGCCTGGAAACCCGCTGTGTACCTTGGTTACCAGCGGATCGCTGGTCTCCCGCCTGTCACACGCAGCGATGCGTGCCTGTCAGCGGGAGACCAGCGATCAAAAAAATGTCCAGGACATTCAGCGACGATCAGCGATACCCAGCAGGGGGGCTGATCGTCGCTGAATGTTACACACAGCGATATCGCTGGTGAGCTCGCTGCTGCGTCACAAAACTAGTGACTCGGCAGCGAGATCGCTGTGTGAGACGGGGGCTTTACTCCAGCTCTATTCCTCACACTGCCTTCTCCTGCTTGACTGATAGCCTTTCGCTGTATGAATTCAAGCAGAGGAGCCATCTGTCAAACAGGAGGTGGCGGTACTGGGCAAGGAAGATACCTGGAGTGAGGTAGGCTTCAAACCTACAAATAGCTCTTCACCCTCATTTGCATACAAATTCAAATGCTACTTTCTCAATAATGGTGGAACGGACTGGCCATGTAAAGGTATTGTGGGACTTGTCTTTGAAAGGGCAACATGCATATTAAATGACTTTGGGGTTTGAAATCAATTTGAAAGATTCCCTTTACGAGTGAGTTATTATAGATATATATATATATATTACATACATTTCTTTTACTTTTGCTTTATATACTTAAAGCAAAGTCTTGACGTCATATTATGTGGCCCTATAACCTTCTTAGCAAGTGACTTATGCATTCGCCTTTCAAGTAAAAACAGCAATTTCTGGCTTTGAAACAATTCTGTGATTTTGAAACTGCCGTAGAATGATCATTATAAAAATCTCTCCACATACGCAGCTAAAGCCAAAATAAAAAATCCCAATCACCCCAGTGCAGAGAGGAATAGATATATTCTTATGCTTAAAGGAAAGTTGGATTGCTCTGTAAAATTCGGCACCATCCCTGCCATGCAATTCTTTGGAGTACGTGTTACATTTTTATTTTAAACTCAGACAGGATAAGCTATCACAATGATACTGGCTACATCTGAACTGTATGTCTTAAGCTCTTTAGAGTTCACATAGCAGATCAATAGAATTTTTCAATAGAACGAGCACAACATGGTAGTTACTTTATACTCTGAAAAAAAAATGCGGCATTCTATTAGCTTGCCATTTGAGCTCCGAGGAAATGGAAACATGCCCTTTAAAGAAGAGAAAAATAGAGCCAGGGCATAACAAAAAATGTTCTCTGAAGCATAGCCTTTAATAAGCAATTAAAACAAAGCAGCTTGCTGTATAGGAAATCACAGTCTTTAGAAAGGTAGACAGTCTCTCAGTCAAGCGCTTTGTGATTTATGACGAGAAACTTTTTTTCTTTCTGATGTTCTACACTCACTGTAGACAAATAGAAACTCTGTACAATAGCCTTGCTTTATCAAGGTCCACAAATGAGTGATTTGATTTCATAACTTTCGTACAAAAAAGTTTAAAGTTTATGTTTAAAGTCTGATAAAACCAATTTTGGGCATTTCCAGTTATCTATTACACGATCACTTGGGACATCTTCCCTACAACTGAAGTGCTAACAACGGATGGCTGCCTATTATATTTCCCCTACTGAACTCTGATGTGCATGAATTATGTAACGGTCTTGGGAAGCACTGCGAAGTTTAACTGGCAGACATACATGAGTGCACAAAGTGTAAATGAATAAAGAATTGAATAGGCATATGACTAGGAAAAGGTTGGGCATAAAAGTGGAGTCCTTTCCCTGTTTACTTAAAGGGGTTGTCCAGTCTTAGAGGGAACCTGTCACCAGAAAAAAAATTATATTCACCTGCAGACATTGGGTTAATCTGCAGGTAAATAGCGATACTAACGTGCCCGGCTCCTGCACTTTGCTAAACGCTGAGGGGACAAAATTAACTTAATTTCGACCCCCTTTCAGTATACAGAGCTACAACTGTAACTCCATCACCAGCCTTGAATGACAGCTGGCCCCAATGCAGAGCAAATGTCAGTCAGGACCAGAGGGCACAGTTACACAGCTGCTGCTCTGTATTCTCAGAGCGATGACTGAACCCGTGTCACGCCCGTGAGTGAAACCCAAATGATGCCGGGAAAATAAAGTTAATTTTCTCCCTACATCGTTTGGCTAAGAGCTATTAGTAATGCTATTAACCTGCAGATTAACCCCATATCTGCAGGTTATGGCATTTTTTCTCGTGACAGGTTCCCTTTAAGCTACAAGTCTGGAGACTTGTGAATCCTCACATTGCGCACACTGCATGCTGTGAGGATTCTCCAGTGCTTATGCTGGGAACGGTGGTCATGCAACATGCATACTCCTGGCCTTATTCTGACTACTCTATTTACAGCCTACCTCAATACATTTGCATTGATCAAGGTCGAGCCCATCTAGTCGGAATGAGGCCAGGAGTATGCATATAATGTACTTGCGGTAACACAACTGCCTGTTACCAGTCACCAGAGAATCCTTACAGCGCACAATGCGCATGATGTGAAGATTCACAAGTTTGCACTCACATAGAGTGACTGCAGACTTCTAGTTTAAGACAGGAAGACCCCTTTAAGGTGTGATTGGTAAAGGAATATATAAGTACACTATGATCAACAATATTCACATTTTGATTCACACAGTCTGTAGAATGTATTTTTCATGCTTAGTAAATAGCTGACACACCAATATGCTTCAGACATGAGGGATCAATTGCAGCAGCTTGTCCAGCAATGAGTCCTTTACATCTGTAGATTACTGATGCATCCATGCTAAGAGTGTACAAAGTACTTATTGATAATATTACACAATAAAACCTGACTCCATATTCCTTACTGCAGTCCCATGTGTTGTAATTGCATTAGCTTTGTCCATGTTTATAAATGTATCCAAGTTTCCATAAGTGAAATGAAGGAAACTTTTCCATTAAATTGATCATGTATGGTTGTAAATTTTATTATATTACAGACACTGAATGCTGATAATTCAAACCAGAGCAGGACACATTGCAAAGACTAAGGTTGCAAAACCTTTTCTACTCCAATGGCCACAAACGTGGTGGTAGGTATTGATTCCACCCACTAATAGAATAAGGGATTCCGACTGTCATTTGGTCACACATGCACACTTGGATAGGAGACCTGCAAATCTCATTACCTCTTCTTTAATTATCCAGTCTGGCAAGACTTAATCATGAAGTCCCTCTAGACTGACTAATTAAAAGAAGCACCGGGAATGTCGGTAGATAAGGAGATTTGTCGGCCTCCAGTCCAGCGGTCTCAAATTACTGACCTTGCCAATGGACTGGAGTCCTGCGAATCCATTCTCCAATCTCTACTTTTCCATTGTTAACTCAGACACCTGTATAATAGACATTAAGAAGCTTCTTGCTGCCTTAGGCCGGGATCACACATGCGAGTAAGTCGTCCGACACTCGCATGTGAAATCCCAGCTCTGGCGCCGGCACTCAGGAGTGGAGCGCGCGGCTGCATGTAGTTCTATGCAGCCGCGCGCTCCACTCCCGAGTGCCGGCGCCAGAGCTGGGATTTCACATGCGAGTGTCGGACGACTTACTCGCATGTGTGATCCCGGCCTTATAGAAGAAGTGGTTTCCCTCAACTGGGCCTATGTACAGCTGCACAGTTTGCCCATATGTATGCCCTTGTCTATTTGAAGAAGTATGGGAAAATTAAGGTATACAGTATGATATATCTATTGCACGCCTGGGGGAGGTGGTTGCACTATTTTTAAAACTGGTCCCTCTTCAGTTTGAGCTTCCTGAGGAGGCTGACACCTAGCTACATTCAGGTGAAACATGACTGGAGAGTTGGTAATGCCCCTTTACATCACTTTATGAGAATATAGCAGCAGCACCTCAAAACTATTTTGTGTGCACACAGCACTTTTAAAGACAATCAAGACCAGCAAATCCAGCAATACCTTAACCCAGATAGTTTCTTTCTCCATAACTGACGAATCAGAATT
Organism: Oophaga sylvatica; assembly: GCA_033576555.1. Taxonomy (NCBI): domain Eukaryota; kingdom Metazoa; phylum Chordata; class Amphibia; order Anura; family Dendrobatidae; genus Oophaga; species Oophaga sylvatica. Next base: position 764,469,621 of record JARQOD010000001.1, read on the forward strand.
TGCACTGATATGCAAATGATGCTGAAGATCAGAAGAATCTGTCACACCAGCTCTATTCCCTGCCCAGCACTGCCTCCTCCTGCTTGAGTGACGGTCTCAATGCTATGTGACTTCAAGCAAAGGAGCTGTCAGTCAAGCCGGAGGAGACGATGCTGGGTAGAGAATGGAGCTGGAGTGACAGAGATTTCAGATCAACGGCTTTGTTGCATATCAATTCAAATGCTGATTTCCCAGTAAGAGAGGAACGGGCTGGCTATATAAAGGTTTTGCTGGACTTGTGTTTAAAGGAGCCACATACCCATATACATAGTTTGGATTGTAAAATTATGCTGACAGATTCCCTCTAAATTGCAATACATCGGCACACATAGCATCCCTCATAATGATCCTAACCACACATCATACTAGTGCCATCCACACAGTGTCCTAATAACCTTATGGATGAGGGCAGCACTAAAAAGTATTGATGGATGTAGGTTGGGCACCCCAATATATTGTACACTATCAACACTGTGCATGCCAATGAAACATCCAATCAATGTTATATGCAAAATAGCTGTTTTCCATGAAGTAAACTGTCTTGTTAGTGCTATCTTTAGGTGGCTACCCTGTAAATTAAAGTACATCTCATTAAAAAAAACTCCAAATAAAAAACAAGACCGACTTTTCTTTTAAAACCGTGCTCTCTATACAGTAGGTAATAACTGTGATTTAGCTAGTCATATTTTAAGTCTAGGTGCGACTAGATATACTGTTTTTCTCTGTGAGAAGAGCTATTCTGCAAAATATATCCCACAATTTTATCCTAATAAGTCAATCAGATTTCTGAGGGACTCAGCAAGTAATACTAATGATTGTCATAAGCTGAAAAAAGAGTGGCTGCATACAGTATATTTATATGCTTTCTATATTGATTAAGTGTATATTGACATGACATTCATGTGACATCACCTCACTTGATTGCAGTTTCTAAGCGAGAAGTGCAGAGATCTCAGGAATCAGTGGTGAAAAAGTAGGATAGATTTAATAAAGAAATTCTATTACAATTTTAACCATTTGTTGACGGAGGCAATTTCATACCTTAATGACCAAGTCCCATTTTTCATATTAAGTGTCAATTCAATATAATAATAACTCTGGAATGCTTCAATATATCTCAATGATTCTAAGATTGTTTTTGGTGACACATTGTACTTTATGTTATTATTATTATTATTTATGTAAATTAAGGAAAATGGAATTAAAAATTGAAAAATGACATTTTAACAACAAAATTATTGCTTTAAGCCCAAACTATTCATTTTAAGAAGGTGTAATATGAGTAAATAGACCTCACAATTTGTTATGCAATTTCTCATGAATCTGACTATATCACATATGTGGTCAAAAGTGCTCTTTTGCCACATGACAGAACTTGGAAGGAACTAAGCACTGTTATATTTTTGGAGCTCAAATTTGACTGGACTAGCTTGCCATGTCAAGTCTCTGAATTCCAAAACAGTAAAATCCTCACACAAATTAACCCATTTTGGAAACAAGGACCCTCAAGGAAATCACCAATGGGTGTGTTTAGCATTTTGAACTCACAGGTGCTTCACAAAGCATCTTAACACTTGGACATAAAAAACAAAAAAAAAATTCTAGTAAAATGTTTTAACCTCAAATTTGTTATTTGCACAAAGGGTAATAATAGGATAAAATGGACCCACAATTTGCTATTCAATTTCCTTCAAATGCGGTGATACCCAATATATAGTCAGAAATAATGTTTTGGGACACAACAGAGCTCGGAAAGGAAAGAGTACTTATTTGTTTTTTGGAGTACAAGTTGACCTGGAATAGATTGTGAATACTATGTTTCATTTACAGAGCTAATGAGGAACCAAAAAGGCAGAAACCCCTTGCAATTAACCCCATTTTAAACTAAATACCTGAAAAAATTAATTTAGAGTTGTTATGAAAATCTTTAACCTACAAATGGAACCAATAATTTATTATTTCTACCGAACGTGGCAATACGCCATATGCGATTGTATACTACTGTTTGGGCACAAATGAAGTCTCAGAAGGATAGGACTGGTATTTGGCTTTAGGAATGCAGCTTAGTTGGAATCATTTGTGGGTACCATTAGCACAGTCCTGAAGTACAAAAACAGTAACCCTAACAAATGACCACAATTTGTAAACCACACTGCTCAAGTTATTCTATTTAGGAATGTAGTGAATACTTTGAAACCATATGTGCCTCACAGAGTTTTACAACACTGAGCAGTGGAAACTAAAAATTACATTTTTACCACTAAAATGTTATATAAAAGTCTATATAAAAAAATGAGGACTCTCAAGTCTAAATATTTTTCTATAAAAAAATGTTCACTTTAGCAAGGCGTCATAAGTAAACATGGATGCCCCAATTTATTACGCAACTTCTACTGAATGCAACAATACTCCATATATCATCAGAAACTTCTGTTAGGCCGCACGGCAGAGATTAGAAGGAAAGACTGCTATATGGCTTTAAAAGTGTAGAGTTTGCTGGAATAGTTTGCGGGTGCCATTTGCATAGCCACTAAGGTGTCAGAAGTGCAGAAGAACCACCAAAGTGACCCCACTTTGGAAATGACACTCCTTGATTTCATCTATGGATGCAGTGACTATTTTGGCCCCACTGGTGTTTTCACTCTGCAACATCCACTCCATACTTTTTTCTGGAAAATTGCAAATATGCCAACTGAGTGCCCAAATAAATTGCGCTCAGCTTTACTTCTGGAGAGACATACCCCATAAATTGTTAAGTGGGTACTTTCCGCAACAGCAATGCCAAATATGTGGATGCTAACTGTGGTTTAGGTATACTGTGGGGTTAAGCAGGGATCAGGCATTTGGATTTGGGAGCACAGACTTCACTGTATTTCATTTCACACTGTTCATTGAGCTATATAAAGAAAGTAGATTCACCGCACACTATATTTGATGATCATGCAATAAGATTTATTAACAATATCCAATCCAAGAAGGTAAGTGTCAGTGCCGTATCAATAATATATACAGTATACAGATACCCAACGTTTCGACCCTCCCGGGTCTTACTCATGGGTTACTTTGACACTTAGAAAATTGGGGTATAGGCGGCGCTTCAGCGTCCTGCCCTGTCAGATTACTGTCCTTGGAATGTTGTTGCACTGGTGTACAGGCGGCGCTCCCGCGCCCTGCCTTATCAGCTGGGTGACCAGGTATTGAGCAATATAAGCATTTTTTGGGTCAATATGACTACAGCTATACCAGATTAATACACTTTATATGTTTTGCTACGTTTTGCACAATAAAAATGATATAAGATAAACTAAATGTTTTTGTCGCAACATTCTGAGAGCGGAGACAAGTTTTTTAATTTTTTTATATATGTTTTTATTGGTATCATTTTGGAGTGCTTAATGTTTTTTGGTCACTTTTTATTCAGATTTTTGGATGCTGAATGAACATAGAACAGTAATTTATGAATTGCATTATTTTTTTTTACACCATTCACTGTTCAGTAAAAGTAACAAGCTAGATTTGTTGTTTGTGTCAGTATTAGTGATGAGTGCAAGTGCTCATTACTAGAGTTTGCCTAGGGTGCTTGGGTATGCACTGAGGATCGCCGGTGCTCAAGTTACATGTTCGAGTCCCTGTGGCCTCATGTTTTGCAGCTGTTAGGCAGCCACAAAATATGCAGAGACTTGAACATGTCACTCAAGTACCCACAATACTTGGTGCATACCCAAGCACCCTAGGCAAACTAGTAATGAGCACTGCACTCATCACCAGTCAGCATGACTGCAATGATACCAGAGTGATAGTTTTTTTTTACTTGCTACTTTTTCACGCTATAATCTATACTTTACAAAAAATTGTTTTTGCATTGCCATATACTGAGTGCTCTAACCTTTTTTTTCACCAACAAATCGATACGATTTTTTTTACATAGAATTTTTTTGTTTCAGTATGATGAAAAAGTTACATTTTGAAACATTGCTTGTTTTTTTTATTTTTGTGATATTCAGTGTGCAGGATAAATAATGTGACAGTTTTATAGTTCAGGCCATTCTGGACGTGATTTGATACCAATTATTTATAAATATCTGTCTTTCTTACATGATAAGTAGTGGCAAATCAGTTTTTTATGATTTTTTCTTTTTTACATTTTTGCAGGATTTTTTCAACACTTTTTTTTATTTCCACAATGACACATGAATACTGTTCAATTTGATTACTGGTCTGATACAATGCAATAATTCTGTATTGCAGTGCATGAAACCTATCAACTTTAGGCTAGGGTTACTCAACTGTATTTTCTCTCATCTTATCACATTCTGATCAGAGTTTGATCACAGTGCGGTCTGATGAACAAATGCAGATTGTGTATGTAGTTTTTTTTTTCGTACAGACTTGGTCCTGCAAGGGGCATTTCCACTTCCAAGATAATATCTCAACATGTAGTACATGTAATAATAATAATAATAATAATAATAACAATGATAGAAAATGCCTTCAATTAGAAATGTAATATAGTACTTCTGCTTCGCTATGTCGCTTACCCATGTGCAGGGCATTGCAGTAGCTTAGGTTTCCACGGTTACGACCATAACAACTAAATAACTGTCACTATGGATACCTAAGCTACTGCAATGCACTGCACATGGGGTAAGTGACATAGCAAATCAGAAGCACTAAATTACATTTCTAATTGGAGGTATTTGCTAATATTACTATTATTATAATTAGACCTACTACATATTGGGATAGGATCTTTGAAATGGAAATACCCTGTAAGGTGTTCTTTTTTGAAATTTTCAGCAATCCTGAATGTTATTTTTATGCCTTTATGTACAGAACCAAGATTATAGTAATTGCAATGTCTTTTCTGTTATCTGGTAAATTAAATGTTGGTCACCAGTTTCAGTAACCTCAAAAATCAGCTGTTATCACCTGGGAAAACTAAAAGTAGGGTTTTCATTACCCCATTTTTCAGCATTAAACGACCTACAATCAGTACACATTTTTCTACCATCATCAGTCGTTTAATAAAAGCCTGTTTACACAGGATAACAACACTCAAAGATGTGTACTTTACAAGCTGTAAAAAATATTTCCGTCTGCATAGGCTGCCATTGCTTTTGTTGACACCACCAAGAATGATGATCTTTTATGAAAACTAAAAGTCAGTCGATGAGCGAGCATTTGTTTGTGGACAGCAGCCTGTTTCGAATGCAAGATTGATTATTGTGAAATCAGCGTTTTTATGAATGCTTGCACACGGTAATCTTGCAGTGTAAATGCACCTTTTGGACAGCCACATATTTAAAATAAATGATAAGCCATGTGGCACATAGAAGATCCTGCCTGGCTCTGACATCTATATCCTCTAATAGGTTGTGCTCTATGGCAAAACTATCCCTACTTAAATCTATTGTCATGGAGCCATACATTCCAATGTATAAACATAGGCTATAGATATAAAGAACATCTTGTAATCTGTTATGTTTGAGACTTAAGGTAAATGATTTTAGTGAAGCAGCTGTGAATTTAAAGTATTTTTAATCTCCTTTTAGCCATGATATAGATGATAAATCTGTTCTCCAAGAAACAGCGTGTGGGTAGAGTTATCTTTACTAAGTGAATTGTTGCCTGCTATGGTGCTCTGTGGTTAAGAAAGACTAATTCAATTATCGTTAAATCTTTTGTAAACTTTTAAAATTTAAATGGAGGAAGGTTCGCAACTAATTATGTAAGGGTGAGTTTCCACGGTCAGGAAACGCTGCGTGTTTGGCGCTGTGCGCTGGCGCAGCGCCAAACACGCAGCGTCCAGATGTTACAGCATAGTGGAGGGGATTTCAAGAAATCCCGTCTCCACTATGCGTAACAATACGCAGGTGGCAAACCTGCGTAAACGGACATGCGGCGCATCTTTTTAGACCGCAGCATGTCCTCGCGTATTGCGGCGACGGTGCGTCGCCGCAACATAATTAACACAGGGCTATGTAGCCCTGCGCTCTTTCCGGAGGTGTTCCGGAGGTGTCCTGAACACCTCCGGAAAGATTGCGCGTCATAAAGGGGGCGGGGCTTAGACGGAGCGGAATTTCCGCTCCGTCAAAAGCGCTATGGTTCCGGACCGTGGAACCATAGCCTAAGAGTAGAAAATATATGAATATATATTTACTTTTAAATTTAAGTTTTATTCTAATGAAAGGTTTACACTGTCCATGATTCTTTCTTTCCAGGAATATTAATTGTGATATTTCAAAGAAAAGAAAGAAAAAATACTCAATTTTCTCAGGCCAAGTGATTTATTTAAATTGGAGGCATGATTTGATGGATACACACCCCCAATGTGTTTGTTATAATTTACTCTTCTCTCTAAAAGCTCCTAATGTACAAAAGCTGGCACCCATATGCAGCTCCCATCCAAATTATCTTAAGGGAAAAACATAAATGGATGCAAAAAGGCAGCAATTGGATCAAAGTGGCAGATGCAGACCTCAATGCCAGACTGTTTGAAGTCAATATGTGTAATGGCTTCATAAACTTAGCCAAACTACTGATTACATTGACTGCAGATGTCAAACAAAGACAAAATAAAATAAAAATGAAAACACGCCTTTTCTTCAACTGAATCATTCAGCTTGGCAACCTACTGACTCTACTCGTACTTCTCAGAAACGATGCTTAGGATTTAGGTAATTAATATGAATATCTGTATATTATAATTAATGGAAATCAAGCATATTTCTTATTTAATGGAAAAAAATATCTATATGAAGTAAAAAAATGCTTTCACACACACACATATATATATATATATAAATATATATGTATATTTATATTTTACTTTGATAAATAGATCTTGGAATAAAAATAAGACCCACAATTTCAAGGGTGCCAACTAGTGATGAGCGAATTTGTTCGGAAAACGATCGCCAAACATAAATTCGACATGAATATGGCACATTCGGATTCATGATTGGAAACCTGAGCAAAATTTTATAAAATCGGTCAAATTCAGTAAAAGTGTGGGAAAATATTTGCGTTGCTGCAAAAATATATTCAGTATTATAGCAATGATAATGGTGGTGTATCATGAGCGTTTCGCACGAGTATGATGAGGGAAGGGGATTTACAGAGCCGAGAGGCGCGGCATTCTTGTAAGTACAGCACAGCAGTCTTTTTTTTTTTTCCTAACTTTATGTGCACATTGCGGCTAGCCAATCAGGGCACAGGAAACACCCACAATGTCCTGACACAACGGCTTGTGTCATTGGCTGCTGAAATCACATGTCCCTCTCCATATAAATAGCGGACATCTTGTTTTAGCGCCATTTTGAGACTGTAACAGCGCAGAGAGGCTATACCTGACGCTAAAACTGTTAACAGCAAGATTTTAGCTAGTTAGTTAGGCGGTTGTACAGGGCCGGCTCCAGGTTTTTATGGGCCCCGGGCGAAAGAGTCTCAGTGGGCCCCTTTAACACAGACCACGATTCATGATGCACAGATACTGCAGAGAAATATAGGTATAGTACAGTGCCAAACACTTCTCTTCTTCCATTACATGATTGATATCTATTGTAAATTGTACAATAGCTCAAAAACAGCCAAATCCTCACAGCGCACAGTACAGACTGGACAGTACAGTTTCCATACAATATTATGGGCACCACATAGTCCTCCATACAGTATTATGGGCCAAATATAATGCTCCATAAAGAATATTGGATCCCATATAATGCTCCATACAAAATATGGAGCTCTCCTCTGCACTGTGCTGTGTTCTGCACTGTTACGGCTCAGGAAAGGGCGCTGTGGAAAGACTCCCCATTATCATCATCATTGCTTCCCCATTATCATCATCATTGCCTCCCCATTATCATCATCATTGCCTCCCCATCATCATCATCATTTCCTCCCCATCATCATCATCGCCTCCCCATCATCATCATCATTGCTTCCCCATAATCATCATTGCCTCCCCATCATCATCATCACTGCCTCCCCACCATCATCTCCCCATTATCATCATCATTGCCTCCCCATCATCGCCTCCCCATCATCGCCTCCCCATCATCATCATTGCCTCCTCACCACCATCACTGCCTCCCCCCACCACCATCACACATACAGCACCACACACAGACAGCACCGCAGCACTCTCTCACATACACACACACAAAGCACCGCACTGCATACACACACGCAGGCAGACACACACACACACACTAACACACACCACATCTCACCACACACACCACAGCATCACCGGCGCCCGCGCTTACTCTCTGCCACAGCTGGCCGCTGAATGATGACATCATCCAACGGCGCTGCTGTGAGAGGAAGCGCGGGCGCCCTGCAGTCACCCCCTGGAGCCCGGAGCTGCAGAGGCACGGGGAGAGGTAAGTATTGTGCCGGCTGCCGTGGCCCTGAACAAGCGGGGAGGCCCAGAGGCAGCACTGGCACCGCTCTCATCTGCTAACGGGCGCCGGGGTGCCTGACGGCGAGTGGGCCCCCCGCCTGCTCAGGGCCCCTGCACTTGCCCGGGTACGCCGGGTGCTGACGCCGGCCCTGCGGTTGTATATCAGTCAGATAGTGTAGCTAGATAGTGTCCAGTGTGGCTGTAAAATTTACCTTCCAGAGTTTTATTTTTATTTTTGGGCATTACTGAGGTTCACAGACAAAGCCAGCAGGGCACATGTACTACAAGTGTGTTGTGCACTGCTTCTATTGTGCATAAGTATAGCATTCTAAATAATATTTTTTCACTAGCTAAATGTGAAAAAGCCTGCTGTATCCACATTTCAGCTACTTAGATAGGTGGTTGCATGTCAGTCAGATACTGTAGGTTGCTAGTGTCCAGTGTGCAATGTGGCTGTTAAATTTACCTTCCAGCACTTTTTTACTTTTTTGGCCATACTGAGGTCCACAAAGAAAGCCAGGAGGACTTGTGCTGTGCACTAGTTCTATTGTGATCCATGCACGAGTATAGCATTCTAATTCACATGTAGCTTGTGAAAAAATATTAAACAGCCTGCTGTATCCCATCTTGTCACTTAGTGCTGTGGTGATATAAAACTGCGTGCAGACCTAAGGCACATTAAAAAAAATTATAATTTTTCAGTTGCAAAAAGTTAGACAACCCAACGTATCACACATTGTCATTTGGTTGGGTTGCAATTAAGCTGTAGAGACCTGATCCGGAGGCCACAAAAAAATTATTCTATTATTAACGTCATACAGTAAGGGACCTGACTTTAAAAATAGTTTGTAGCATCTAGTGTGTTATAGAGGCTTGATCTATAGGCCACGAAAAAGTGTTCTGGTACACAGGTCTGCAAAAAAATTTTTTTGAGTGCGCTGAATCCAAAAATGACCTCCGTTTTGTCATAGGACATCACGTTTTCTGACAATTTAAGTAACTATGTTAAATAAGACAATACCTCAAAATAAATGAAAATAGACTCAAAATTAATTTTTTTTGTCAAACGTTTCATGAAAATCATTTTTTTAACTGTAATGAGCTCACTAACACACACTAAAATCGATTCTTCTTCCCTGTGAGGCTTCTCTTGGTACATTTACGCTTGTGAGTAGCATCTGCAATGTCTCTCTGAAGCATCCAACAGTAGTCTGCCATCATTGTAATGCTCCATCTTCCCTGGTATCTTCTTTCCATCTCTTTAATGTCCTGGTGGAATCGTTCACCTTGCTCTTCACTCACAGCTCCCAAATTTTCAGGAAAGTTGTCAAGGTGGGAATGGAGGAAATACACTTTCAAACTCATTAGGCAACCTAAAGCTTGAAATGCTTTCAGCATTGGTCCGACGATTTTTTTGTAGTCAGGGTCTTTGTTATTGCCTAAAAATTTCTCTACAACCTCTTTAAATGCAATCCACCCTTCTTTTTGAGGATATGTCAAGGTATTGATAAACTCTTGATCAGCTATAAGCCTTCTAATGTCTGGTCCGACGAACACACCATCCTTCAATTTTGCCTCCGAGAGGCCTGGAAACTTGGTGACCAAGTATTTGAAGCATTCTCCATCTTTTGGAAGTGATTTTACGAATTGCTTCATAAATCCCAATTTTATGTGGAGAGGTGGTAGAAGAACTTTATGGGGAGGAACCAAAGTTTCTCAGAGGACATTTTTTTCACAAACTGTGAGCACCCTCGGCTGCCAATTCTTCTTGGTCCAGTGATTTTATCGGTCTCGACTGTCCCATAGACACAGAAAACAAGGGTATTTGGTATACCCAGCTTGTTGCCCAAGCAGCATGCACAAGACTTTCAAATCCCCGCACACTTGCCAACCGTGGTTTTCATATTTAAGTTTAAGAAGAACCAATTCCAAGTTCTCGTAGGTTTCCTTGAGGTGTACGGAATGACCTACAGGGATGGAAGCATAAAAACTGCCGTTGTGGAGTAAAACTGCTTTGAGACTTCTTTTTGAAGAATCTATAAAAAGACGCCATTGCACTGAATCATATTGGATTTTGAATTGACCCATCAAACCTTCGACATCGATGCAATAAACCAACCTATCTTCCTGGGCAAAGTAAGGAACGGACTCGTTTTGACGATGTCTGAACCATGAAAAAGACACTCCTGGCAACAATAAATTCTTGCTTTTGAGCCTTGATCCGAGTAACTCAGCGTCGTCTTAGGGAAGATTCAAGTCTCTTACCAAATCATTCATCTCCTCCTGGGAAAACAATTTTGGTCTTGTATCATCTTCAAAGTCAGAACTTGATTCATCATCTGGTTCAGGTATGATTCCACCTTCATCGGAGCTAGGTATCTCTTCCAAGGTAGAAGGGGCCTTGGGTACTGGTATATCTGTGCCATGGGGGATGGGACGAATTGCTGAGTGAATATTGGGGTATGAAATGGAATGCTTACATTTTGAATTATACCCTTTCACATCGCATGAACAAAAGTAACAATCGTCACTATGGTTCTTTTGCTCTCGCCATACCATAGGAATCCCATAACGGATAACTTTTTTCTTACCCTTGAACCAATTTTGGAGGTCCTCAACACACCGTTTGCACACTTTATGAGGCGCCCAAGCTTTATCTTGATCTCCAAGCTTTAGTTCAAAATATGCGAAGTATACTTTTTTCACAAAGTCTGTAATATTCAGCTGTTGCTTCAACACTGTATATTCACCACAAATGTAACAGAAACTGTCAAGTGAATTAATACACTTCCGCTGAGCCATAATGCTAATTTTGGGAAACACGGTTCAATATGACGAGCTAACACGAACTGAGATGAAAAAGTGTGAACAGGTGAGAACCAAGATAAAACAATTGAAACAAGCCCGGGCATGTCAGAGCCCGCTCGTTCAGCTTGCAACATGTTGATGCTGGTTTCATTAGCTCACTCTGAAAGTTCTTTTCTTTGAAAGTTATATTTTTTTGCCATTGTATATCTTCAATGCATTGATGTGAATTAATTAATAGTAATTTTGACTTTCAAAGCCCTAAGATAAAAAAATACAAAAAATTTAGAAAAATTTACTAAATTTGAAGAGAATTTTGTATTTTGTGGCAAATCCTGATGTCCAGGATTTTTTTTAATATTTTTTTCGTTTTCAGCACACCAAAATACATGGAAATTAGATGAAAATAATCAAACAGCTTTTTAGTCGCAGACCTGTGTAACGTCATACTGTAAGGGACTTAACTTTAAAAATAGTTTGTAGCATCTAGTGTGTTATAGAAGCCTGATCCATAGGCCACAAAAAAATTCTTCTGTTATTAACGTCATACAGTAAGTGACCTGACGTTAAAAATAGTTTGTAGCATCTAGTGTGTTATAGAGGCATGTGTTGTGAATGTGCTAGAAATGAATTCTGAGCAGAAGCTCCCTCTGGTGGTTACAAACAGTGCTGAACTATCCAATGAAGATTGTGAGGATTGGCGATCAGGTGTTACTGACTGGTCTTATATAAGGGAGGTTCCCTCCCATCAGGGTTGCCAGTGATCAATTGTTCTGGTCTCATTTTTGATTCCTGTTCACTTTGTAGCTTGCTGTTTCGTGCCTGCATCTTCTGCTAACAGATAAGACATTTTCTTCTTTTAGTTTTTTGTGCTTGCTTTTTGCATTTTGTCCTGCACTTCTGTGGGGGTCTGCCGGGTCCCCTCCGGGGGCTTGTGCTCCTCTCAGTTTAGTTCAGCCACTGTTGTTTGTTCATTTGCCTTTTCCAGTTTTTTCAGTGGCTGCTGTTTAGTTTTGTTACACCAGAGAACTAATTTAGGTGGTAGAGGTCGTGTGATCTCAAGTATTTTTGTAATTAGTAGAGTTGGTACTTTTCAGGGTTTTTTGGGATTGCAGTAAGTGTCCTTCCTATCCTTTTCTATTTAGGAAGTTTGGGCCCCAACGTTTGCTCATCCTATTTTCTGTCTGTGTCTGTATCTCCTCTTGTCTAACTGCCATTACATGTTTGGGGGCTTTCTATGTTCTTTGGGGATCTGCTCCGGGGCAGATAGTTTTCCTCTTTCTGTCTTTAGGTGTAGTTAGCTTCTCAGGCTGTGACGAGGCGTCTAGGACCAACGTAGGTACGCTCCACGGCTGCCTTTAGTTGTGGTGGTTAGTCAGGGTACTGCAATCCCATAGATTCCAACCTCTCTGGTGTATTTCCTTTTTTGCCTGCTCTCCTCAGCTACCAAATCATAACAGGCCTGATCCATAGGCCACAAAAGTCTTCTGTTATTAACATCATACAGTAAGGGACCTAACTTTAAAAATAGTTTGTAGCATCTAGTGTGTTATAGAGGCCTTATCCATAGGCCACAAAAAATTATTCAGGTATTAATGTCATACATTAAGGGACCTGACTTTAAAAATAGTTTGTAGCATCTAGTGTGTTGTAGAGGCCTGATCCATAGGCCACAAAAAAATTCTTCTGTTATTAACATCATACAGTAAGGGACCTAACTTTAAAAATAGTTTGTGGCATCTAGTGTGTTATAGAGGCCTGATCCATAGGCCCCCAAAAAATTATTGTGCTATTAACTTCATACAGTAAGGGACCTGACTTTAAAAATAGTTTGTAGCATCTAGTGTGTTATAGAGGCCTGATCCATAGGCCACAAATAATTCCTCTGCTATTAACGGTATACAGTAAGGGACTTGACTTTAAAATTGTTTGTAGCATAACATCTTAGTCATACAGGCCTCATCCACACTCATGCAATTCTTTTTTCTGTGACTAACACGATACAGCACACCATATTTAAACTTTGAATTTACTGTTGCTGAAATCCAGCTGTTTGCAGAGTTGGTGAAGAGTTTAAAATCTAATTTTTTGTTGCTAATACTGTGCTCCTTCGACACTATCTGCGCAACAAGACTGGGAAAAAGCGAGGCTGTGGTGGAAGGGGAATTAGGCTTAGTGTTTAAGGTGTACATGAGGTAGGTGGTAATGTTTGTGAAAGCACTAGTGAAGCAAAGTCACGTCCTATGCAAAGACAACTGACAACTTACTGTATGTTACTGGACAGGCTACATCACTACCTTTCTTTGGCAGACACACAGTGGTATGCCTTGTCGATTCCCAAAAAGAGCATGTACTCGAGTGGATGGCAAGTGCAGTTTCTAGTGGCCTCTCCTCCTCTTCCTCCACCTCAACATCACACCTAGTACAGTCCACAGATGGGGCACTAAAATCCCTGTGTCCCAACTATCCAACTGTTCAACTGACTGTATGGAACCACAAATGGGTGAGCCTGAAGAGCAATTTACACATTCTATGCCATGTTCATCAGAAGTGTACTCAAAAGCTTCACAGAGTCAAAAGAAGGAAATCTGCATCAATGCCCAAATTTTTTTTAGCTTGGATCTGGGGCAGGAAGAAGTATGGTCCGAACAGCATCCTGACCCTTGTCATCAGACGTTAACCCCTGGGGGGGAGGTGATCCTGATGAGACTCAAATATCTGAGGCTCAAGCGGACTGTACTGTGCTGTCAGGGCAAGAAGAAGAGGAGGGTGACTCCAATGGCGAGGAATGTGATAACACAGAGGAAGATGATGAGGTTTTAGATCCCAGTTGGCGTGAACATAGAGGCACACAGCTGAGTAGGTCATTTGAGGAGGAAGATGAGGAGGTTATGTTGTGCCGTCCATCGCTGACACGTAGTGATGCAGCCATGATGAGCAATGCATCTTCAGCCACAACTGTGCCTCTGACTATCAGCATCCATGGGTCTGCAGCTCACAGGGGTGGCAAGGGTAGTCTAGCCTGGGCCTTTTTTGACACTGCAAAGGATGAGCCAACTCATATAATCTGCCAACTTTGCAAAAAAAAACTGAGTAGAGGAAAAAACTGCAATAATTTGACTACTACATGTATGAACCTTCATATGTGAAATCAACATGCTCTACTGTGGGAATCCCACTGCACAAAAATTCGGACCAATGGACCTCAACAACCATCAGCTGTCCCATCAATCGCATCTGCTGCTTCTTCCTCCTCCTCTGTTACCGTGCCAACTATTAAGATGCAGGTCTTTGACTGCAAAACCTCGGGTTCTTTACCTGCTCGAGTCAAGCTGACTGAAAGGTAGCCTTCAGCTGTAACGGAAGCGGACATGCCTGCTGTTTTTGACCGATCTCAGAGAACTATCACACCACAAGTTTCTCAATCCACGTAACATCTACACCTGCACCTTTCTCACGGGTCAGCAGTTTGTCAAATTCATCGAAATCCACCCTCTCACAGCACTGCAGCCAGCCCATGGTTCCGCAGTTGTGGTCATGTAAAAGACTGTTTCCTCCTACGCATGACAAAGCTAAGAGGTTGAATTCCACCATCTACAATATGTTGGCCAAGGAAATGCTGCCTTTCCACCTGCTAGATACAGACAATTTCCAAAAGATGATGGCCGTCCTAGTCCCCCAGTACTAATTACACAGTTGACATTATTTTTCTAAGAAAGCTGTGCCTGCGCTACACCAGCATGTCGCAGATATCACTCGTTTCTTCATAAAATCTCTGTCTGCCAGGGTGCATTTCACCACAGACACTTGGATGAGTAAGCATGGCCAAGGGCGTTACATCTTGCTGACTGGGCACTGTGTGACTCTGGTGGCTGTGGGAACAGGCACTGCTCCACAAGTCTTGGAGTCCCCAAGGCTTGCAGGACAAACCTCTACATTTAACACTTCCTCCACTTCTTCTGCCTCCTCTATCTCCTGTAGGGCCTCCCCCTGCACCCTCAACCTCTGCCTTCATGAGACACGCGCTCCAACAGCGCATAGCGAACCCCCAGCACCTCTGTACTGCGCAGCCAGGGCTCACCGAAATCAGGCAGTCTTAAAATTGATATGCCTTGGGGATCACAGTCATACAGCTGAAGAGTTGTGGACAGCTCTCCAGGCTGAGTTTGATCAATGGCTGTCTCCGCTGAACCTGCATCCAGAGAAGGCCGTGTCAAATAACGGTGCAAACCTGGTGGCGTCCCTATGGTGAGGCAAGCTCACACACATGCCTTGCATGGCTCACGTCCTTAACCTGGTGGTACAGCGTTTTCTCAGCCCCTATCCTGGCCAGGGTGAGCTGCTCCAGAAAGCACGTAAGCTGTGTGCTCATTTCCGCCATTTGCACCCCTCTGCTCATCGACTTGCATCAATACAGAGGTCTTTGTCCATGCCAGTTAACAGGTTGATATGCGATGTGCCGACACAGTGGAATTCCACCTTGCACATGTTGCAGCAACTGTGGCAGTAGCAATGAGCCCTGATGCAGTATGTCATCTTGTATATTCTGGGCCAATGAAGTATGCATATCACGTTTACAGAGTGGGTACAGATTAAGGACATCTGCACCCTTCTGCACAGTTTTGAAATGGCTTACTAAGATGGTTAGCACTGACGACGCCAACATCAGCATCATTATTCCGGTCATCTATATGCTGGAGAAGACTTTGAATAGCCTGCGGGAGGAGATGGTAGTCCCAGAATAAGAGGAAGCAGAGGAGGCTGCAGAAGGGATAACATTGTCTCTAAGTTCAAGACTGTCGCCACGCAGGTGGGTGCCAAGAAGGATATATACTGTATCTGAAACACATTTTATCTTCTCTATTTTAACTTATCAAATAAAAAAATATGAAATATCATCTTTGTATGTGAGTCCCGGGAAGCGCTGCCATTCCTGGGCTGGATGTGCTTTTCTGGATTTACTCATCCTGTGTGAGCCTGAATTTGGCTCTTTCACTTTGATCCACCCGAGTCAAGCTGCAAGCCCTGTCTATTGAAAGTATCCCTGAAGAATTTTTAAGGATAGTCAATCTAAAGCCACATTAGTCTTCTATCAGGTGAGTGCATAAAATTGTGCACCCTTTTATAGACTATAATATTGTGTTTATGCACTTAGGGCGCCTCGATTTGTCTGTTCTCTCCCAAACAGGGTTTTTTGTATACTCCTTGTAGGGTGTTCATCTGCTGGATTGGATGTAGTGAAAGACCTGTCGGTCCCTATTGTACTATTTCTACTGTGGTGAAATTGATGCCACTTTGGTGGTGTCTGCCAGTAATTTTTGGAAATGTGAACACTCATAGTTGGGTTTCCTTTATGCGAGTTGCCTATAGCAGTAGGCCTCCGAAACCGTCAGGCTTCCACTTCCTTGGACTCAACTACCCGTGTTACTATCCTTAAATTTTTCTGACAATGGTAGTGTCATGACCCAGGACGGGGTTTTGTCTTTGTCCCGTCCTGGTCAGACTGGGGTTAATGGTTTCAGCCTCTCTCTGGCAGAGGGCGGCTATTTAGTTGCCAATTGACCTAGGTCTGGTGTCAGTTATACTCCTGCCCTCGGCTGAGTTAGTTGACCTCCTGTGTGCCTGTGCCTTGTGCCTGATCTTGTTGCTGGTTTGGTTTTGACCCGGTCCGTCTCTTCGTTGTGAGTTTGTCTACTGTCTTGGTACTGTGTATTTGCCCGTTCTGGTTTTCTGATCCCTTGGCTACGTTCTGGTTATTCTCTGCCTGCTCCACTTGTACTGCGTTGCTCCCTCTGTGTATGACCTGGCTATCCTGACTATCCGTTTTGTCTATGCCCCTTGGTAACTCTGTCCCGTAGTTACCCTTCTAGGAGTTTTCCTTCTGCTCATAGCTCTCTGGAGCTTAGGCCACGCCCATCAGCAGTCACGTGCTTAAGGTCCTCTGGCCTGAAACAATCTCTGTCTGTTACTGCCTTCTCTGAGAGACCTGTGGCCGGCGCCGCCCCTTGGCAGTCACGTGCTTAGGGTCCTGTTAGTCTGAAGCACGCATCTTGACCGCTACTGCCCCGCTCCACAGGTATCTTTGAGTGCAGTCTGTCTTATTCAGGACACACGCACTGGCTCAGTGAACAAGTGCAGTGCGGTGTTCGTGATATTATAACTGACCGCTACCTTTTTTTTTTTTCTCCTGTGTGTGTTATGGATCCTATGTATGCCCTTTCTGAGCAGGTAAAGCACCTGGCTCAGATGTCTCAGAAACTGAATGAGGAACAACGAGCTCTGTCTCAGTCTCAGCAGCTGATGGCTGACACTGTGCAGGGGCTTTATCATCTGGTGCTCATGGGACAGGGGTTCAAGATGTTATATTAGTTTCCCCAGAGCCCCCGGTTAAATTACCAGATACCTTTTCCGGAGATAGAAAGGAATTTAAAGTTTTCAAAGAGGGCTGTAAGCTTTTTTTTTCTTTAAGACCGCACTCTTCTGGGGATGAAAGTCAGAGGGTGGGGGTCATTATGTCTCTGTTAAGGGGAGCCCCCCAGGCTTGGGCTTTTTCCCTTCCTACCACTGCCCCTGAGAGAATGACTGTGGATGCATTTTTTGAGGCCCTGGGGCATATTTATGATGAGCCTGATCGAGTGCTGATGGCTGAGGACATGGTGATGAGTGTATGTCAGGGGAAGCACTCAGCCGAGTGGTTTTGCTCAGAGTTCAGACGCTGGGTTGCTGAGGTCTGTTGGGATGATGCCGCCCTCCGGGGCTTGTTCCGTAGAGGCCTGTCTGAACGTCTGAAAGATGCCTTGGCACTCCACCCTCCGCCTGATTCTCTGGAGGACGCCATGATGCAGGCCGTCCGAATGGATCGCAGGCTGCGGGCGAGAGGTGTGATGCAGGTTGAGACACCATTTTTCTCCAGTGGAAGGGGAGCCAGTCCTGTATTGGAGTCCATGGAGATGGGAGCCATCGACCTCAAAGAGAAAGAAAGGAGACGGAGGCGTTTAGAAAAGCTGTGTTTTTACTGCGGTGATCCTGGACATTGGAAAAAGAACTGTCCCTCCTGCCCACCGACTAACAAGTGACTGAGTCTGGGTGATCATTGTGGAGGTCACTCAGACTCTCAGGTACCCTTTCCTTCATTTTCTAAGATACTGTTAAAGGTGGAACTTGGTGTGAAGAACTGCTTTTTTCTTACTTCAGCTTTTGTGGACTGTGGGTCATCCTTGAACCTGATTGACTCTAAGCTGGTGGCCAGCTGTAGATTAGGGACAGTTAGGTTGGAGACTCCTATAAAAATAATGGCCATTGATTCTACACCTCTCACCAAGGACGGTGTCCATTTTGTCTCTGAAGAATTCACCCTCAGGGTGGGGGCCCTTCACCAGGAGCGTATGTCATGTTTTGTTTTGGATAACCTCTCTGCTGGCCTGGTGTTAGGGTTTCCCTGGTTGCAACGGCATAACCCGATTATTGACTGGGATTCCCGTGATATTGTTAAATGGGGATCTAATTGTTCTGAAAGATGTCTTGCTACTGTGTCTGTGTAGTCCGTTGGTCTGGAAGGTATTCCGCAGTGGTGGCGGCGTTTCAGTTCTTAAAAAAATGTTTCATTTCTGCTCCGGTTCTTATTCAACCGGACCCGTCTGAACCATTTATTGTTGAGGTGGACGCCTCGGAGGTGGGGGTGGGGGCAGTGTTGTCCCAGGGACCCGCCACTTTGACTAATTTGAGACCCTGTGCCTTTTTCTCTAAGAAATTCTTTCCTGCGGAGAGAAACTATGATGTTGGGAATCGAGAACTTCTGGCCGTGAAGTTGGCCTTTGAAGAATGGAGGCATTTTTTGGAGGGTGCTGTCCATCCTATTACTGTGGTTATGGACCACAAGAACCTAGCTTACATTGAGTCTGCTAAAAGGTTGACTCCTAGACAGGCAAGATGGTCGCTTTTTTTTCCAGATTCCAGTTCTCCATCACTTTTCGGCCAGGACCCAAAAATGTCAAGGCTGATGCCTTGTCACGCAGTCTGGATCCGGTGTCTCCCCCCGAACCTCCATCCTCCATTCTTCAGCCTGGGGTGGTGGTGGCAGTTGTTTCTGCTGGGTTGGAGCAGGAGATTCGGGAAGCTCAGTCTCTTGCCCCTCCGGCTAAGCCGGAGGATAAACTTTTTGTACCAGTTCAATTTCGTCTCAGGGTCCTTCGGGAATTCCACGACTCAGTTCTGGGTGGACATCCTGTAATCTCGGCTACCCGGAGGGCCATCTCTAGGATATTCTGGTGGTCTTCTTTAGCCTCTGATGTTGGGGAATTTGTGTCTGCTTGTGGGGTATGTGACCGTGCGAAACCCCCCCATAACCGGCCGACCGGGGAATTGGTGCCACTGCCAATTCCTGATAGACCATGGACCCATTTGTCCATGGATTTTATCACCAACCTTCCTCCTTACAAGGGTAATACCGTCATTTGAGTAGTGGTGGACAGGTTTAGTAAACAAGCACATTTTGTACCCTTGTCGGCTTTACCTAATGCAGAAACGTTGTCCAGATTGTTTGTTGAGCATGTGGTGCGGTTGCATGGGGTACCCTTGAATGTGGTGTCTGATAGGGGGGTACAATTTGTTTCCAGATTTTGGAGGGCATTTTGTAAGAGGTTGGGTATTGATCTGTCTTTTTCATCCGCTTATCATCCAGAGACTAATGGGCAGACTGAGCGGACCAATCAGTCTTTAGAGCAAATCCTGCGTTGCCTGACCTCAGCCCGACAGGATGATTGGTGTACTGCGTTACCTTTGGCTGAGTTCGCGTTTAACAACCGCACTAACCAGTCTACGGGCACATCTCCCTTTTTCTGCAATTATGGGTTTCATCCACATTTTGGGGAGTTCTCCCGTTTGGACTCTGGGTGTCCTGGGGCGGATGGGACAATACAGCGGTTGGGGGAGTTATGGCAGGAGGTCCAAAGAAGCATTACGAAGACTCAGTCTAAATATAAGTTTTTTGCTGACAAAAAACGGTCTGTGGGGCCGGTGTTCCAGGTTGGGGATAATGGTTATCTACTAAGAATATAAGGCTCAAGGTCCCCTCTGCGAAACTGGGACCTAAATTTATTGGTCCTTATGAGATTACGGAAGCAGTTAACCCGGTGGCATTTCGGTTGTGTCTCCCTCCGTCTCTACGGATTCCCAACGTTTTCCATAGGGCCCTTTTGAAACCTGTGGGGTCCTGTAGGGAAGGATCGTTGTCTTCTCCACCACCGGTTTTGGTAGATGGGCAGTCTGAGTACGAGGTGGAACGAATTCTTGACTCTAGGTTTGTCCGTCGTGCTCTTCAGTATCTGATACATTGGAAAGGCTACGGTCCAGAGGACCGGTCGTGGGTTCCTGCCCGATCTGTTCATGCGGATCAGTTGGTCCGGGCCTTTCATGCCAGGTGTCCTGAGAAACCCAGGGGCCGGTGGCCCCCCGTTGAGAGGGGGGTACTGTCATAACCCAGGACGGGGTTTTGTCTTTGCCCCGTCCTGGTCAGACTGGGGTTAATGGTTTCAGCCTCTCTCTGGCAGAGGGCGGCTATTTAGTTGCCAATTGACCTAGGTCTGGTGTCAGTTATACTCCTGCCCTCGGCTGAGTTAGTTGACCTCCTGTGTGCCTGTGCCTTGTGCCTGATCTTGTTGCTTGTTTGGTTTTGACCCGGTCCGTCTCTTCGTTGTGAGTTTGTCTACTGTCTTGGTACTGTGTATTTGCCCGTTCTGGTTTTCTGATCCCTTGGCTACGTTCTGGTTATTCTCTGCCTGCTCCACTTGTACTGCGTTGCTCCCTCTGTGTATGACCTGGCTATCCTGACTATCCGTTTTGTCTATGCCCCTTGGTAACTCTGTTCCGTAGTTACCCTTCTAGGAGTTTTCCTTCTGCTCATAGCTCTCTGGAGCTTAGGCCACGCCCATCAGCAGTCACGTGCTTAAGGTCCTCTGGCCTGAAACAATCTCTGTCTGTTACTGCCTTCTCTGAGAGACCTGTGGCCGGCGCCGCCCCTTGGCAGTCACGTGCTTAGGGTCCTGTTAGTCTGAAGCACGCATCTTCACCGCTACTGCCCCGCTCCACAGGTATCTTTGAGTGCAGTCTGTCTTATTCAGGACACGCGCACTGGATCAGTGAGCAAGTGCAGTGCGGTGTTCGTGATAGGTAGTCTACAAAACTGATATTCGTGCCACCTAAGTGTGGCTCAGCATGAAAGCAGGTAGAGGTGTTGCATGTGGTATCAGGGCTCCCAGCAAAGGGGCCTTACACCAATCCCTCACCTACCTCGTCTTACTGTGACATTCAATTGAAAGCTGTAAATGCTGTCCAAAACCCCGATACCTCATGCCTGGCTGATTGCTGCAGTGCCATGCTAAAATCTGTACTGTGGGTGAATTGAGGCCACTTTCCTGATGTCTGTCCCTCATTTGATGTGTTTTGGCAGCATTTGGGGCAGTTATAAGGTGTTGTGCATGTGTTTATTTTTGCTTCCCATTGAGGTGAATAGTGTTCAGGTTATGTTCAACTAATATTCGACGAATTAATCGGCGAATATTGCAGATTCGGCGAATGTAATCTGAACCGAACATTGAAATATTCGCTCTTCTCTAGTGCCAACACTTTCGGCCATTACTGTAATAGCAGTACAATCAATGCAAGAGAGTCCAAAAAATAACTCTCCAAGTATTAAAGAACAAAGAATGGGGTCAACACTCCAAATATATATTTATTAAAATGTATTTTGCTCATGGGAAAACACCATTAAGAAAAAGGTCATTATCAATTGTGTGTCACAGGATAAATACATTTCTTAAAAATCTTTAAGCAACCTACAAACCTACCGTATTTTCCGGATTATAAGACGCTCCGGACTATAAGACGCACTCCAAATTTTGATGAAAAAAATAAGAAATAATATAATTTTTTTTTAATAAAATAGTGGTGCTTCTTATAATCCATGCGTCTTATTGCTTACCGGTGGTGGTGGCTGTGGTGAAGCGGAGTCCCAGGGTCGCTGCTGGAGGAGGCAGGAGTTGGGTGATGCTGCAGGCCGCAAGCTGGAATGAGGGGGTGTTCCGATGTGCGCGCGCCACTGCAGGTGTCTGGTGCTGTTGCGGTGTCCGGCGCTGCTGCAGGTGTCCGGCGCTGCTGCAAGTGTTTCCGGTGCTGTGGTTGCCTGGCGGTTACATGGGGGTGTCCAGCGCGGCTGCCAGGTGCTGCTGCGGGTGCCTGGCGGTGCTACTTGTGTCTCCGGTGCTGCGGGGGACTCTGCTGACATTTTGTGAAAAGCTAGAGCCCCCTGCAGTTCCATGGTTTCCTCCTGTGCGGTGGACTCCAGGAAAATGGCCACCGGGGGCGGCGCATGCTAAGATGGAGATCTCAGCACCAAGATCTCAGGAGATGAGATTTCAGCGCTGAGGAATTTTGGCCCACTCATCTTTGCAGAATTGTTGTAATTCAGCCACATTGCAGGGTTCCCGAGCACGAACTGCCATTTTAAAGTCATGCTACAAAAACTCAATTGGATTAAGGTCAGGACTTTGACTCGGTCACTCCAAAATCTTAATTTTGTTTTTCTTAAGCCATTCAGAAGTGGACTTGCTGGTGTGTTTTGGATCATTGTCCTGCTGCATAACCCAAGTGCGCTTCAGCTTGAGATCACAAACAAATTGCCGGACATTCTCTTTCAGGACTTTTTTTGTAGAAAGCAGAATTCATGGGTAAATTTGCCTCAGCAAGTCTTCCAGGTCCTGAAGGAGCAAAACAGCCTCAGACCATCACACTGCCGCCAACCCTATTTAACTGTTGGTATGATGTTCCTTTTCTGAAATGATGTGTTACTTCTCCATCACATGTAATGGAACATTCACCTAACAAAAAGTTCAAATTTCGTCTCGTCAGTCCACAGAGTATTCTCTCAAAAGTCTTGGAGGTAATCACAATGTTTTCTGGCAAAATTGAGACAAGCCTTTATGTTCTTATTGCTCAGCAGTGGTTTTCACATTGGAACTCTACCATGCAGGCTAGTTTTTTGCAGTTTCTTTCTTAGACCGATTTCACATGTCAGTGGCTCTGGTATATGCAGTCAGGGCCGGCTCCAGGTTTTTATGGGCCCCGGGCGAAAGAGTCTCAGTGGGCCCCCTTAACACAGACCACGATTCATGATACACAGATACTGCAGAGAAATATGGGTATAGCACAACGCCAAACACTTCTCTTCTTCGATTACATGACTGATACCTATTGTAAATTGTACAATAGCTCAAAAACCGCCAAATCCTCACAGCGCACAGTACAGACTGGACAGTACAGTCCTCCATACAATATTATGGGCACCACATAGTCTCGCCCTCATCACTCATATAATACCCCATGCAGGATGTCACCCCGCCATACCCCATATAATGCTCCATACAGAATACTGGACCCAATATAATGCTCCATATAGAATACTGGACCACATATAATGCTCCATACAAAATATGGAGCTCTCCTCTACACTGTGATGCATTCTGCACTGTTACGGCTCAGGAAAGGGCGCTGTGGAAAGACTCTCCATTATCATCATTATTGCCTGCCCATTATCATCATTGCCTCCCCATCATTATCATTGCCTGCCCATCGTCATCATCATTGCCTCCCCATTAATATCATCATCATCATCATTGCCTTCCCATTATCATTGCCTCCCCATCATCATCATTATCATTGCCTCCCCATTAATATCATCATCATCATTGCCTTCCCATTATCATTGCCTCCCCATCATCATCATTATCATCGCCTCCCCATTAATATCATCATCATCATTGCCTTCCCATTATCATTGCCTCTCCATCATCATCATCATCATCATCATCATCATTGCCTCCCCATCATCATTGCCTCCTCACCTCCATCACTGCCTCCCCCCACCACCATCACACATACAGCACCCCAGGCAGCACTCTCTCACATACACACACACAGGCACACACACACACCTCACCTGTCCGGTGTCCGCGCGCTCTCTGCCACAGCCGGCCGCTGAATGATGACGTCAATCAGCGGCACTGTTGTGAGAGAGGAAGCGCTGGCGCAAGACGCCCCCTGGAGCCCGGAGCTGCGGCAGCGGAGGCACGGGGAGAGGTAAGTATTGCGCCGGCTGCTGCCGGGGCCCTGAGCAAGCTGGGGGGCCCAGTGGCGGCGCTGACACCACTAAAGGGCGCTGGGGTGCCCGACGGCGAGTGGGCCCCCCACCTACTCAGGGCCCCGGCACTTGCCCGGGTATGCCAGGTGCTGACGCCGGCCCTGTATGCAGTGACAGTTTTCTCACGTACTGGAGATACTGACACACGTAGACCCATTAAAATGAATGGGTCTATGCATGTCAGCGTGTTTTCATGGACATGTCAGTGTTTGTGGGAGTGCACGGTCCGCAAAACGTGCTGTACACAGCACATGGAGAACAGTTCACACTGTTCTCCATGTGCACAGACGGCCGCAGGGGAAGAAGCTCTACTGTAAGCACTGTTCCCCTGCTTGTGGTGCTTAAGTTTGCGTCATTATTCTCCCTGCTCTGCCGGCAACAGCGAGCAGGGAGAATGAATGAAAGAAAACCCGACGTGGGGTCCCCCTTAGTTTTTGAACCAACCCGGCAATGGGGAATGAATGGGAGCAGCGCGCACAAGCTCCGTGAGTAGCGGTGACGTCACTGAGTCTGTGCTCGCTGACAGCTGAACTCATGTAACCTCAGCACCATCATTTTCCCACAGTGCTGAGGTTACAGGAGTTCAGCTGTCAGCGAGCAGAGACTCAGTGACGTCACCCCCAGTCACTGAGCCTGTGCGCGCTGCTTCCATTCATTCCCCAATAGTTTATAGTCGGAGCGGCTGCATTAGCAGCGCTCCTGCTGTAAACTGATTAACCCCCTGAGATGGATTGCGCCGTGGGACTTGACTGTACGCTGGACGGGTATGGGTATATTGTTGGTTTATTTTTTTTAACTTTTTTCTAAGAGATTGAGGTATTTACTATGGGATTAGGAGTATAATAAAGATTTTAAAACTGTGGAGTGTATTCTTTCATTAAAATACTTTCTTATTATTGTGTGTGTGTTTATTTAACCCTTGTATAGCTCTACGGTTAGTAATGTATAGGTATCTTATTGACACCTCTTCATTACTAAGCTAGGCTTAATGTCACTTTACAATAGAAAGGTGACATTAAGCACTTATTAACCCCAATTGCCACCACTACAGGGCAAGTGGGAAGAACCCGACAAAGCTCCAGAATAGATGCATCTAATAGATACGCCTTTTCTGGGCAGCTGCAGGCTGCTGTTTTTAGGCTGTGGGGGGCCCATATTCATGGCCCCTTACCAGCCTGAGAATAGCAGCCCACACCTGTATAGTTTTGCAGGGTTGGTTCAAAAACTAAGGGGGACCCCACATCGGGTTTTCTTTAATTCATTCTCCCTGCTCGCTGTTGCTGGCAGAGTAGGGAGAATAAAGACAGCCCACTTCAGCACCACAAGCAAGGGAACATCGCTTTCTCTAGCGCTTCTTCCCCTGCGGCCGTCCATGTGGTCCTGATGTGGCACACATGCGGCACACGTGTGCCACACGAATATACCACGTATTTAGACGGACATAAGGACACAGATATCTCAGGTACCGATTTTTCCTGTTCCGGAAATATCTGGATGCGTGAGACCGGCCTCATGGTGGAGTCATGAACATTGACCTTAACTGAGGCAAGTAAGGCCTGCAGTTCTTTTTATGTTGTTGTAGGGTCATTTGTGACCTCTTGGATGAGTCATCGCTGCGCTTTTGGAGTAATTTTGGTCTACTTCGCTTTGTCAAACAGGTCCTATTTAAGTGATTATATGCAGCAAAGATGTGTGCTGGCACCATCCACAGATACTTCCTTTAATGCATGGGATAAGCAGGGAACCAGAGCCTGCAGCAACATCAGTGCATATAAAATACATGAAAAAGTAGAGGAAAAATCGCACTCACCGTCCTTTAAAAAGTTTCTTCTTTATTGGAAAATTAAAACATAGGGTTTGCACAGGTGAATGGAGTGCTTGCAGGATGGCAGTCATTTCTCAGCAACAGGTACTTCAACAGGTAATTGTGTATGTCAATGTAACAAACAACTGTATCTATCTATCCATCTATCTATTGAAAAAAATGGAACAGCACAACACTACATAGGCGGGTGCTCAGGCCTCCTCAGCAGTTCATCCAATACTTGCCCAAGTCCAGGAAACAAGAAAAAGGAAGGCAACACTCCATATACTTCAGGTGAAAAATTGGATTTATTCAGAACCACATGGTGTGGCGATGTTTCATCTCACACTGAGCCTTTCTCAGTGTGAGCCGAAATGTCGCCACGCCATGTGGGTCTGAATATATGGAGTGCTGCCTTCCTTTTTCTTTCTATCTATCTATCTATCTATCTATCTATCTATCTATCTATCTATCATCATCTATCTATCTATCTATCTATCATCAGTATTATCCATCAGACATTATTTTATGTTTGACTGCCTTGTATATAACAGTACTTAATTTTACAGATTCTCTTTTTCTGCCAGTGCAGCAAATGCTATTTTGAGTGAGTATGTTGTGAGTCGTGACCAAATCTAGAAATTATTTTTGGAAACATGTGGACGGCCCATTTCAGCTTTACATTCGCCCACTCAATGCCAGATGATCTGATACTGTTATAGCTAGGTAGTCACTAAAGATTATGTAGGAAATACTGTATATACTGAGGTCTTTTAAAAAGATATACTAGATGACTGAGGTAGGAAACTGTGCCAGCACAGTGTGATTTTATTTCCAGCAGATTTCAAGAACTATAATTATAAATGAGCAATTATTATTTGTCAGTGTTATGACAAAAAGGATGAGAACTTAATTATTTTAATTCTGAGACTTTTGAAAATTTTGCATGCAAACATTGTGTATCTATAATTCAAATTTGCCATAAAGCTATAATTTAGAAATTATGTTTTCATTATTCTTAGATAAATACTGAAAAAGGCAGACTCTTGAATACAGAATCATAATTAGCTTTTCATGTTTCTAGCTGCAATTTTATCTTCACTTTGGTGTACCAGAATATATCACTGGGAACTTAGAAATAACTAGGTATCAAGTCCTATTTCTCAAAGTCATGTGTATTACATCCAGAAGCAGTGAAAATTATTCATGACCAGATCCAGTTAGTCCACCTTTAAGTGACACTGAAGCTAATTGGTAATTGGCTCCAATATGATAGGATTGAATTCAGGGGACGGCTTTTCACATCTAATGGCCCCCACAAAAATTAGATTAATGTCGACGAAACATGGATTTGGATGACAATCTAATATATATGGGTGCGCTGGCCAACTGATCGTTGGGAAAGAGGTTGATGAGGAATGTACAATTTTGGACTGTCGTTCGCATTGTGCACCCAGAAATAAGTTGCTGGCAAATGTGTCAGCTGGCAGCTTTCTCATGGAGAACACAGGAGAACTTAGCCAAAGTAGTGCTTCTATGTATGGGAAAGTAAGCTGAGATGACTTTTGTCCCAAGGATCACTGAGATGACTATTGGCCCAAGCATCACTGAGATGACTATTGGCCCAAGGATCACTGAGATGACCATTGGCCGAAAGCATCACTGAGATGACCATTGGCCCAAATATCACTGAGATGACTGTTAGACCAAGGATCGCTGAGATGTCTTTTGGCCAACAATCGGCTAAAGCATTGTTCAGCTGACAGCCATTCAATGTATATTTACTCTGGCCCACCAGTGGTCGTTTTACAACTTGTTCACACAGGCAGACCAAAATAAATGATGCGCACTGAGCATAAGCTACCATTGTTCTCTGAAATGCAAGTTATGTTTACATAGGACGATTCACCACCAAGGATGATGATTTCTTTTGACCATGGACAAAAATTAATTTTACCCGACAATTTTGCATTTTGCTCTTTCATCTGGTGATTGGCAGACTGTCTAAATTGAAAGATAATCGTTAAATGAACGTTTTTAAGAATTCACTCTCATGTTGACTATTATATTTAAGTGTAAATGCTGTTTAATGGGACTGAATATTGTCTCTAAGGCCGGGGTTACACTTGCGAGAAACTTGCACAAGTCTCGCATCTCAATACCCGGCACTGCTCCCGGCACTCGGGCCGCAGCATTCAGCTGTATAGAAATACATGCAGCAGCACACTCCGGTCCCGAGTGCCGGCAGCAGTGCCAGGTATTGAGGTGCGAGACTCGTGCGAGTTTCTAACAAGTGTGACCCCGGCCTAAGTATTTCACTCCTGCATGGGGTCTATGAGATACCAAGAGGGATATTAAGGAGGATGGTAAGGTGGAAGGCACGGCAGAACAGTGAAATGAAGTATTAAACTGACTTATTACAGACACTATGATTTATCATCCCTAAATAAATACATACAATAGTCAGAGTCTGTCTGTAAATCTATTAGAACAGTGGTCCCCAACCTTTTTTGCACCAGGGACCGGCTTCAAGCAAGACCATTCTTCCATGGCCCGGCAGGGCGGGGATAGAGGTGTGGCAGGGGTGGGCTTTGGTCATAAGGGGGCGGGGTTATGGACGGGGTTGTAGTTTAGTAGTAGTGCATTCTTATCATTCTTATCTTATATACAAGGCTCTGCTCCCACCCTCGTATACATGGCTCTGCTCCCACCCTATATACAAGGTTCTGCTCCCACCCTCTTATACATGGCTCTGCACCCTCACTGTATACAAGGCTCCGCTCCCACCCTCTTATACATGGCTCTGCACCCTCGTATACATGGCTCCGCTCCCACCCTCTTATACATGGCTCTGCACCCTCCCTGTATACAAGGCTCCTCTCTTACCCTATATACATGGCTCCTCACCCACCCTATATACATGGCTCCGCTCCCACCCTCTTATACATGGCTCCGCTCCCACTATGGCTCTGCTCCCACCCTCGTATACATGGCTCTGCTCCCACCCTCTTATACATGGCTCCGCTCCCACCCTATATACATGGCTCCTCTCCCACCCTATAAACAAGGCTCTGCTCCCACCCTCTTATACATGGCTCTGCACCCTCCCTGTATACAAGGCTCTGCTCCCACCCTCTTATACATGGCTCTACACCCTCCCTGTATACAAGGCTCTGCTCCCACCCTCTTATACATGGCTCAGCTCCCACTATGGCTCTGCTCCCACCCTCGTATACATGGCTCCTCTCCCACCCTATATACATGGCTCCTCTCCCACCCTATATACATGGCTCCTCTCCCACCCTATATACATGGCTCCGCTCCCACTATGGTTCCGCTCCCACCCTATATACAAGGCTCCGCTCCCACCCTATATACATGGCTCCTCTCCCACCCTGTATACATGGCTCCGCTCCCACCCTATATACATTGCTCCGCTCCCACTATGGCTCCGCACCCTCCCTTGTATACAAGGCTCCTCTCCCACCCTCTCCTGGGCACCCCCGTCATCCCTGTCATACTTACCCTCCTCGCTCCGTCGCTGCAGGTCCCTGCATCCCTGTCCCGGCCGTGGCAGCTTCCTCCTGTGCGCAGCGGTGACGTGGTACCGCTCATTAAGGGCATGAATATGGATGCCACGCCTATGGGAGTGGCGTCGCGTCCATATTCATGCCCTTAATGAGCGGTACTACGTCACCGCTCAGCGCTGGATGAAGCTGCCACGGCCGGGACAGGGATCGCAGCGGCGGAAGGTAAGTATCGATGATGGAGCCGGCGACTGTAGCTGTCACTACAGCGCTACAGCCACCGGCTCCATGTGGGTCCAGCGTTCTGTGCCGTGGCTCCGCGGCCCGGCATCAGGACTGCTACGGCCCGGTGGTGGGCCGCGGACCGGCGGTTGGGGACCCCTGTATTAGAAGATGGATCTACTGAGAAGAACAAAATACTGTACTGCTCAGCAAGCTTCCTCTAATATTCACCTTAATAAACAACTTAGGGACAGCTTGATTTTGAAAGCTTTGTAAAAGCAAGGTAATATACAAAGTGGATAAATAATGTAAAAGTAAATTTTGAAGATAATGTATGTTGTCTAAAAAAAGTAAAATAACATGGATTGTTATAAAATTAGCTAACAGCGTTTTCAGGGATTTAATATATAGTCCAATTCTATATTAAGCTATCAGTGCAATATCTTTGGGGGTATTAACCCATGAGACTGCACAAATCAGCAGAACCAATGGAGTGGAAGTGGCACTTTTGAAATTGTTGATGCACTGTTCATCTCTATGTGACTGTGTTTGGTACTACTGCTCAACCCCATTTAAAAACATTGGTCCTCTATTTGAAGGATGAGCTGTAAAAGTATGTACATCCAGCGTCGGACTGGAACACCTTGGGCCCACCAGAGAAAATCATTCTTGGGGTCCACTATGTAGCTACATAGAAATAAATACAAGACCACAAATTGTGCAGTAAAACACTCTAATTACAGGGTATAATATAAGGTAGTACATGTCTTAATTATGTAGCAGGAGTTGGGGTAGCCTCCCTCATAGATTATAAAGCAGCCCCCTCATAGGGGATAATGCTGTCCCCTCTCATAGAGGATAATGCTGCCCCCCCTCATAGGGTATAATGCTATATATATATATATATATATATATATATATATATATAATAGATAGATACCATATATACTCGAGTATAAGCCGACCCCCCTAATTTTGCCACAAAAAACTGGGAAAACTTATCGACTCGAGTATAAGCCTAGGGTGGAAAATGAGATTATGCCCCATATGCTGCCCCATGTATTATGCCCCACAAGATGCTCCATAGATTGTGCCCCATATGCTGCCCATGCATTATGCCCCCATAGATGCTCCATAGATTGTGCCCCCATAGATGCTCCATAGATTATGCCCCCATAGATTATGCCCCATAGATTATGCCCCATAGATGCTCCATAGATTATGCCCCCATAGATGCTCCTTAGATTATGCCCCATATAAGATCCTTAGATTATGCCCCCATAGAAGCTCCATAGATTGTGCCCACATAGATGCTCCATAGATTGTGCCCCATAGATTATGCCCCCATAGATTGTGCCCCCATAGATGCTCCTTAGATTATGCCCCATAGAAGCTCCATAGATTGTGCCCCCATAGATTATGCCCCCATAGATTGTGCCCCCATAGATGCTCCTTAGATTATGCCCCATAGATGCTTCATAGATTATGCCCCCATAGATGCTCCTTAGATTATGCCCCATAGATGCTCCATAGATTATGCCCCCATAGATGCTCCACAGATTATGCCCCCATAGATTATGCCCCCATAAATGCTCCACAGATTATGCCCCATAGATTATGCCCCCATAGATGCTCCACAGACTGTGCCCCCATAGATGCTGCATTTTATAGGCCCCTTTATGCTGCCGCAGCTGCTGCTGCTGCTGCTGCAAAAAAAATGACATACTCACCTCTCGTCGCTGGGAGCCAGGTGCCGGTGTCCTGAGCAGGCGGGGACACTGGTGCGCTATGGGGGACAGGTGCCGGTGTCACCGCTGGCTCAGGGCCCCGGCACCTGAGAGATTTACCTGTCACCCGCTCCAACCGCTGAGCGCCGCTGTGTCCTCGGGTCCTCCGGCAGTGAATGCTCAGGCAGACGGCGCGGCGCTCACTAATGACATCATCGCGCCCTCTGCCTGAACATCGCAGCAAGAGGACCCGAGGACACAGCGGCGCTCAGCGGTTGGAGCGGGTGACAGGTAAGTAATGATATGTGGGCATGGGAAGCAGTGAATATTCATTTCTCTTTAGCAGCAGGGACAAGGGCTCCTGCCTCCTGTCACCCGCTGCTGCTCCGCTGGCACGGGGCCCCCATGGCAGCTGCGTGGTGTGCCGCTATTAGCAACACGCCACTGGCTGGGGGCCCCTGGAGCAGGGTGGGGATAGAGGTGTGGCAGGGGTGGGATTTGGTCATAAGGGGGCGGGGCTATGGACGGGGTTGTAGTTTAGTAGTAGTGCATTCTTATCATTCTTATCTTATATACAAGGCTCTGCTCCCACCCTCGTATACATGGCTCTGCTCCCACCCTATATACAAGGTTCTGCTCCCACCCTCTTATACATGGCTCTGCACCCTCACTGTATACAAGGCTCCGCTCCCACCCTCTTATACATGGCTCTGCACCCTCGTATACATGGCTCCGCTCCCACCCTCTTATACATGGCTCTGCACCCTCCCTGTATACAAGGCTCCTCTCTCACCCTATATACATGGCTCCTCACCCACCCTATATACATGGCTCCGCTCCCACCCTCTTATACATGGCTCCGCTCCCACTATGGCTCTGCTCCCACCCTCGTATACATGGCTCTGCTCCCACCCTATATACATGGCTCCGCTCCCACCCTATATACATGGCTCCTCTCCCATCCTATATACAAGGCTCTGCTCCCACCCTCTTATACATGGCTCTGCACCCTCCCTGTATACAAGGCTCTGCTCCCACCCTCTTATACATGGCTCTACACCCTCCTGTATACAAGGCTCTGCTCCCACCCTCTTATACATGGCTCAGCTCCCTCACTGTATACAAGGCTCCGCTCCCACCCTCTTATACATGGCTCTGCACCCTCGTATACATGGCTCCGCTCCCACCCTCTTATACATGGCTCTGCACCCTCCCTGTATACAAGGCTCCTCTCTCACCCTATATACATGGCTCCTCACCCACCCTATATACATGGCTCCGCTCCCACCCTCTTATACATGGCTCCGCTCCCACTATGGCTCTGCTCCCACCCTCGTATACATGGCTCTGCTCCCACCCTCGTATACATGGCTCCTCTCCCACCCTATATACATGGCTCCTCTCCCACCCTATATACATGGCTCCTCTCCCACCCTATATACATGGCTCCGCTCCTACTATGGTTCCGCTCCCACCCTATATACAAGGCTCCGCTCCCACCCTATATACATGGCTCCTCTCCCACCCTGTATACATGGCTCCGCTCCCACCCTATATACATTGCTCCGCTCCCACTATGGCTCCGCACCCTCCCTTGTATACAAGGCTCCTCTCCCACCCTCTCCTGGGCACCCCCGTCATCCCTGTCATACTTACCCTCCTCGCTCCGTCGCTGCAGGTCCCTGCATCCCTGTCCCGGCCGTGGCAGCTTCCTCCTGTGCGCAGCGGTGACGTGGTACCGCTCATTAAGGGCATGAATATGGATGCCACGCCTATGGGAGTGGCGTCACATCCATATTCATGCCCTTAATGAGCGGTACTACGTCACCGCTCAGCGCTGGATGAAGCTGCCACGGCCGGGACAGGGATCGCAGCGGCGGAAGGTAAGTATCGATGATGGAGCCGGCGACTGTAGCTGTCACTACAGCGCTACAGCCACCGGCTCCATGTGGGTCCAGCGTTCTGTGCCGTGGCTCTGCGGCCCGGCATCAGGACTGCTACGGCCCGGTGGTGGGCCGCGGACCGGCGGTTGGGGACCCCTGTATTAGAAGATGGATCTACTGAGAAGAACAAAATACTGTACTGCTCAGCAAGCTTCCTCTAATATTCACCTTAATAAACAACTTAGGGACAGCTTGATTTTGAAAGCTTTGTAAAAGCAAGGTAATATACAAAGTGGATAAATAATGTAAAAGTAAATTTTGAAGATAATGTATGTTGTCTAAAAAAAGTAAAATAACATGGATTGTTATAAAATTAGCTAACAGCGTTTTCAGGGATTTAATATATAGTCCAATTCTATATTAAGCTATCAGTGCAATATCTTTGGGGGTATTAACCCATGAGACTGCACAAATCAGCAGAACCAATGGAGTGGAAGTGGCACTTTTGAAATTGTTGATGCACTGTTCATCTCTATGTGACTGTGTTTGGTACTACTGCTCAACCCCATTTAAAAACATTGGTCCTCTATTTGAGGGATGAGCTGTAAAAGTATGTACATCCAGCGTCGGACTGGAACACCTTGGGCCCACCAGAGAAAATCATTCTTGGGGCCCACTATGTAGCTACATAGAAATAAATACAAGACCACAAATTGTGCAGTAAAACACACTAATTTCAGGGTATAATATAAGGTAGTACATGTCTTAATTATGTAGCAGGAGTTGGGGTAGCCTCCCTCATAGATTATAAAGCAGCCCCCTCATAGGGGATAATGCTGTCCCCTCTCATAGAGGATAATGCTGCCCCCCCTCATAGGGTATAATGCTATATATATATATATATATATATATATATATATATATAATAGATAGATACCATGTATACTCGAGTATAAGCCGACCCCCCTAATTTTGCCACAAAAAACTGGGAAAACTTATCGACTCGAGTATAAGCCTAGGGTGGAAAATGAGATTATGCCCCATATGCTGCCCCATGTATTATGCCCCACAAGATGCTCCATAGATTGTGCCCCATATGCTGCCCATGCATTATGCCCCCATAGATGCTCCATAGATTGTGCCCCCATAGATGCTCCATAGATTATGCCCCCATAGATTATGCCCCCATAGATTATGCCCCCATAGATGCTCCATAGATTATGCCCCCATAGATGCTCCTTAGATTATGCCCCCATATAAGATCCTTAGATTATGCCCCCATAGAAGCTCCATAGATTGTGCCCACATAGATGCTCCATAGATTGTGCCCCCATAGATTATGCCCCCATAGATTGTGCCCCCATAGATGCTCCTTAGATTATGCCCCCATAGAAGCTCCATAGATTGTGCCCCCATAGATTATGCCCCCATAGATTGTGCCCCCATAGATGCTCCTTAGATTATGCCCCCATAGAAGCTCCATCGATTGTGCCCCAAAAGATGCTCCTTAGATTATGCCCCTATAGAAGCTCCATAGATTGTGCCCCCATAGATGCTCCTTAGATTATGCCCCCATAGATGCTCCATAGATTATGCCCCCATAGATGCTCCTTAGATTATGCCCCATAGATGCTCCATAGATTATGCCCCCATAGATGCTCCTTAGATTATGCCCCCATAGATGCTCCATAGATTATGCCCCCATAGATGCTCCATAGATTATGCCCCCATAGATTATGCCCCTATAGATTATGCCCCCATAGATGCTCCACAGATTATGCCCCCATAGATTATGCCCCCATAAATGCTCCACAGATTATGCCCCCATAGATTATGCCCCCATAGATGCTCCACAGACTGTGCCCCCATAGATGCTGCATTTTATAGGCCCCTTTATGCTGCCGCAGCTGCTGCTGCTGCAAAAAAAAATGACATACTCACCTCTCGTCGCTGGGAGCCAGGTGCCGGTGTCCTGAGCAGGCGGGGACACTGGTGCGCTATGGGGGACAGGTGCCGGTGTCACCGCTGGCTCAGGGCCCCGGCACCTGAGAGATTTACCTGTCACCCGCTCCAACCGCTGAGCGCCGCTGTGTCCTCGGGTCCTCCGGCAGTGAATGCTCAGGCAGACGGCGCGGCGCTCACTAATGACATCATCGCGCCCTCTGCCTGAACATCGCAGCAAGAGGACCCGAGGACACAGCGGCGCTCAGCGGTTGGAGCGGGTGACAGGTAAGTAATGATATGTGGGCATGGGAAGCAGTGAATATTCATTTCTCTTTAGCAGCAGGGACAGGGGCTCCTGCCTCCTGTCACCCGCTGCTGCTCCGCTGGCACGGGGCCCCCATGGCAGCTGCGTGGTGTGCCGCTATTAGCAACACGCCACTGGCTGGGGGCCCCTGGAGCAGGGCGGGGATAGAGGTGTGGCAGGGGTGGGCTTTGGTCATAAGGGGGCGGGGCTATGGACGGGGTTGTAGTTTAGTAGTAGTGCATTCTTATCATTCTTATCTTATATACAAGGCTCTGCTCCCACCCTCGTATACATGGCTCTGCTCCCACCCTATATACAAGGTTCTGCTCCCACCCTCTTATACATGGCTCTGCACCCTCACTGTATACAAGGCTCCGCTCCCACCCTCTTATACATGGCTCTGCACCCTCGTATACATGGCTCCGCTCCCACCCTCTTATACATGGCTCTGCACCCTCCCTGTATACAAGGCTCCTCTCTCACCCTATATACATGGCTCCTCACCCACCCTATATACATGGCTCCGCTCCCACCCTCTTATACATGGCTCCGCTCCCACTATGGCTCTGCTCCCACCCTCGTATACATGGCTCTGCTCCCACCCTATATACATGGCTCCGCTCCCACCCTATATACATGGCTCCTCTCCCACCCTATATACAAGGCTCTGCTCCCACCCTCTTATACATGGCTCTGCACCCTCCCTGTATACAAGGCTCTGCTCCCACCCTCTTATACATGGCTCTACACCCTCCCTGTATACAAGGCTCTGCTCCCACCCTCTTATACATGGCTCAGCTCCCTCACTGTATACAAGGCTCCGCTCCCACCCTCTTATACATGGCTCTGCACCCTCGTATACATGGCTCCGCTCCCACCCTCTTATACATGGCTCTGCACCCTCCCTGTATACAAGGCTCCTCTCTCACCCTATATACATGGCTCCTCACCCACCCTATATACATGGCTCCGCTCCCACCCTCTTATACATGGCTCCGCTCCCACTATGGCTCTGCTCCCACCCTCGTATACATGGCTCTGCTCCCACCCTCGTATACATGGCTCCTCTCCCACCCTATATACATGGCTCCTCTCCCACCCTATATACATGGCTCCTCTCCCACCCTATATACATGGCTCCGCTCCCACTATGGTTCCGCTCCCACCCTATATACAAGGCTCCGCTCCCACCCTATATACATGGCTCCTCTCCCACCCTGTATACATGGCTCCGCTCCCACCCTATATACATTGCTCCGCTCCCACTATGGCTCCGCACCCTCCCTTGTATACAAGGCTCCTCTCCCACCCTCTCCTGGGCACCCCCGTCATCCCTGTCATACTTACCCTCCTCGCTCCGTCGCTGCAGGTCCCTGCATCCCTGTCCCGGCCGTGGCAGCTTCCTCCTGTGCGCAGCGGTGACGTGGTACCGCTCATTAAGGGCATGAATATGGATGCCACGCCTATGGGAGTGGCGTCGCGTCCATATTCATGCCCTTAATGAGCGGTACTACGTCACCGCTCAGCGCTGGATGAAGCTGCCACGGCCGGGACAGGGATCGCAGCGGCGGAAGGTAAGTATCGATGATGGAGCCGGCGACTGTAGCTGTCACTACAGCGCTACAGCCACCGGCTCCATGTGGGTCCAGCGTTCTGTGCCGTGGCTCTGCGGCCCGGCATCAGGACTGCTACGGCCCGGTGGTGGGCCGCGGACCGGCGGTTGGGGACCCCTGTATTAGAAGATGGATCTACTGAGAAGAACAAAATACTGTACTGCTCAGCAAGCTTCCTCTAATATTCACCTTAATAAACAACTTAGGGACAGCTTGATTTTGAAAGCTTTGTAAAAGCAAGGTAATATACAAAGTGGATAAATAATGTAAAAGTAAATTTTGAAGATAATGTATGTTGTCTAAAAAAAGTAAAATAACATGGATTGTTATAAAATTAGCTAACAGCGTTTTCAGGGATTTAATATATAGTCCAATTCTATATTAAGCTATCAGTGCAATATCTTTGGGGGTATTAACCCATGAGACTGCACAAATCAGCAGAACCAATGGAGTGGAAGTGGCACTTTTGAAATTGTTGATGCACTGTTCATCTCTATGTGACTGTGTTTGGTACTACTGCTCAACCCCATTTAAAAACATTGGTCCTCTATTTGAGGGATGAGCTGTAAAAGTATGTACATCCAGCGTCGGACTGGAACACCTTGGGCCCACCAGAGAAAATCATTCTTGGGGCCCACTATGTAGCTACATAGAAATAAATACAAGACCACAAATTGTGCAGTAAAACACACTAATTTCAGGGTATAATATAAGGTAGTACATGTCTTAATTATGTAGCAGGAGTTGGGGTAGCCTCCCTCATAGATTATAAAGCAGCCCCCTCATAGGGGATAATGCTGTCCCCTCTCATAGAGGATAATGCTGCCCCCCCTCATAGGGTATAATGCTATATATATATATATATATATATATATATATAATAGATAGATACCATATATACTCGAGTATAAGCCGACCCCCCTAATTTTGCCACAAAAAACTGGGAAAACTTATCGACTCGAGTATAAGCCTAGGGTGGAAAATGAGATTATGCCCCATATGCTGCCCCATGTATTATGCCCCACAAGATGCTCCATAGATTGTGCCCCATATGCTGCCCATGCATTATGCCCCCATAGATGCTCCATAGATTGTGCCCCCATAGATGCTCCATAGATTATGCCCCATAGATTATGCCCCCATAGATTATGCCCCCATAGATGCTCCACAGATTATGCCCCCATAGATTATGCCCCCATAAATGCTCCACAGATTATGCCCCCATAGATTATGCCCCCATAGATTATGCCCCCATAGATGCTCCACAGATTATGCCCCCATAGATTATGCCCCCATAGATGCTCCATAGATTATGCCCCCATATATTATGCCCCCATAGATTATGCCCCCATAGATGCTCCATAGATTATGCCCCCATAGATGCTCCTTAGATTATGCCCCCATATAAGATCCTTAGATTATGCCCCCATAGAAGCTCCATAGATTGTGCCCACATAGATGCTCCATAGATTGTGCCCCCATAGATTATGCCCCCATAGATTGTGCCCCCATAGATGCTCCTTAGATTATGCCCCCATAGAAGCTCCATAGATTGTGCCCCCATAGATTATGCCCCCATAGATTGTGCCCCCATAGATGCTCCTTAGATTATGCCCCCATAGAAGCTCCATCGATTGTGCCCCAAAAGATGCTCCTTAGATTATGCCCCTATAGAAGCTCCATAGATTGTGCCCCCATAGATGCTCCTTAGATTATGCCCCCATAGATGCTCCATAGATTATGCCCCCATAGATGCTCCATAGATTATGCCCCCATAGATGCTCCTTAGATTATGCCCCCATAGATGCTCCATAGATTATGCCCCCATAGATGCTCCATAGATTATGCCCCCATAGATTATGCCCCTATAGATTATGCCCCCATAGATGCTCCACAGATTATGCCCCCATAGATTATGCCCCATAAATGCTCCACAGATTATGCCCCCATAGATTATGCCCCCATAGATGCTCCACAGACTGTGCCCCCATAGATGCTGCATTTTATAGGCCCCTTTATGCTGCCGCAGCTGCTGCTGCAAAAAAAAAAAAAATGACATACTCACCTCTCGTCGCTGGGAGCCAGGTGCCGGTGTCCTGAGCAGGCGGGGACACTGGTGCGCTATGGGGGACAGGTGCCGGTGTCACCGCTGGCTCAGGGCCCCGGCACCTGAGAGATTTACCTGTCACCCGCTCCAACCGCTGAGCGCCGCTGTGTCCTCGGGTCCTCCGGCAGTGAATGCTCAGGCAGACGGCGCGGCGCTCACTAATGACATCATCGCGCCCTCTGCCTGAACATCGCAGCAAGAGGACCCGAGGACACAGCGGCGCTCAGCGGTTGGAGCGGGTGACAGGTAAGTAATGATATGTGGGCATGGGAAGCAGTGAATATTCATTTCTCTTTAGCAGCAGGGACAGGGGCTCCTGCCTCCTGTCACCCGCTGCTGCTCCGCTGGCACGGGGCCCCCATGGCAGCTGCGTGGTGTGCCGCTATTAGCAACACGCCACTGGCTGGGGGCCCCTGGAGCAGCGGGGGCCCTAGGCAACTGGCCCCTGTATGCCAGCAGGTTCCATGGCCCCCCAGATGCCAGGGCCCACCGGAGAATCCTCCGGTTCTCCGGTGGGCCAGTCCGACCCTGTGTACATCTGCCTGTAAGAGAGCGCTATCTTTGGGCTTGTTCACACCACCATATTAATCGGACAAGTGCTATCTGATGTTTTATCGGTTTTATATGTAATAGGGTAGTGCTGATCAATGGTTTTTTTCTCAGACCGAATCGGTAAGAGAAAATAATGTCAGCTTGCTGCGATTTGAAGTGCATATTGGATGAAACTCGCCCATTCAAGTCTATGGGTGCGTGGAAATCATTGGACTGCACTCGGATGACACCTGAGTGCAATCTGATTTCTGCGGATTCACAGAATGAAGAAGATGGAGACATTTTTTTCTCCATCTTCTCCTCCCAGGGCACTCATATTTTCGCACTTTGAGAGAATTGAATTACACTAAACTGACACTCGGATAAAAGTCTGATCAGATTTTGATCAAAGTGCCACTTCCAGACTCAATTCCGGTTGAGAGAAACTATGGTCGTGTAACCCTAGCTTTTGGGCTCATGCCCACTTGCGATTAAATCGGACGAATTCAATCCGATAAAAAATCGGATTGAATTATGACCAAATGTTAATCTATGATGATGCCTTCATCTGCGATTTTTTTTCCTGCCCAGATCGGATCACAATCAGACTGGAAAAAAAATCGCAGCATGCTGCAATTGTAATCGCAAATCGGATCACATCCCGCAATAGATGTCAATGGGTGCGATATAAAATCGCACAGCACTCGTACAGCAATCGTACCATGCGAGTGCTGTGCGATATACCCCGACTCCGGCAATGGAGGAGATGGAAAAATTCATTTCTCCACCTCCTCTGCAGCTGTGCTCTGATTCTCTCTATGCGAGAGGCTCGGAGCACAGTCGCATGATACTCGGCTCCCACTCACAGCAGAGCGGGAGCCGAGGGTCATTAGCATATCACATCCGATGCTCTCACATCGGATGCAATACGCTAGTGTGACCCCGGCCTTATGTCGACTCTCTGCTGATTGTTGAGAGCACTCAGGCTCAGATTCTAGAAATTAGTTTCCTCATGTAAATAGAACTCACATCATCCGAACAGTCCATAATCCTTAGCATTGTCTTGTCATTTAAGTACGCTACACAGATGTCCATATTTTTGCAATATATGATTTTTCACAGGAAGATAAGATACGGTATGTCTGTGAGTATTCTGTCCTGTGTAACATTCTGAAACTACCTTGAATTCCCTTGGATTAAATAGGATTAGAGTAACTTTTTATTTTCTATATTTTTTTTTAAAACATATTTAATTATCATCCAGTTATACATAGTCTATTATATACACTCCACACTTATAGTAAGGAAACAGGCCAGAATAGTAGAAAATCAGTTGAACCAAAGGTGATGCCTCAATCTCCAGTTGATGACTTAAGATTCCTGTAGCACTCCTTGGTGGATTTATGTCCTTCCCTAGTAGTTTTACTTCCATATTTTCATCACATGTTAAATTCTGTCCTAGCAAGTCTCACAATTGAAATCACTAAATGTAGATAATGGCATTTCATGTGATAGCAATCCATTAGTGCTCCATGTTTTATGGACATGTAGCAGCTGCTATAAGATATGTGCAGGCAATATATTTCTCCTTGGATCTTGTGATCGATATTTTTGTACCTGGCAAAGTATTAATGAAGCTGATTAAATATGTTGCATAAAATGTACTACATAAAAAAATAAGCCATCACCCCAGATCACGAAATATGGAGATGCTACAGGTGTCAGAAAATGGCGACATTGGCAATTTTTTTCATCTTCAAATTGTGGATTTTTTTCACCACTTAAATTATTATTATTACTATTATTAATATTTATTTATATAGCGCCATTGATTCCATGGTGCTGTACATGAGAAAGGGTTACATACAGATTACAGATATCCCTTACGGTAAACAAACTAACAATGACAGACCGATATAGAGGGGAGAGAGGACCCTGCCCTTGCGGGCTTACATTCTACAGGATGGTGGGGAAGGAGACAGTAGGTCGGGGGGTTGCAGCAGTTCGGTGTTGGTTGAGGCGATATCTCCGGTAGTGTTGAGGAGGCAGCGGGGTCATTGCAGGCTGTAGGCTTTCCTGAAGAGATGGATTTTCACGTTTTTTCTGAAGGATCCGAGTGTGGTTGATAGTAGGACGTGTTGGGGCAAAGAATTCCAGAGGAT
The DNA here is from genome assembly GCA_033576555.1 of Oophaga sylvatica. Classification (NCBI taxonomy): domain Eukaryota; kingdom Metazoa; phylum Chordata; class Amphibia; order Anura; family Dendrobatidae; genus Oophaga; species Oophaga sylvatica. Next base: position 764,511,885 of record JARQOD010000001.1, read on the forward strand.
GGGGGCTATTCGGGAGAAGTCTTGGAGGCGGTTGGGTGTGGAGCGAATAAGTGAGGAGGAGAGAAGGAGGTCTTGGGAGGATCGGAGATTACATGAGGGAAGATATCGGGAGATTACATGAGGGAAGATATCGGGAGATTAGTTCAGAGATGTATGGAGGAGACACGTTATAGATGCCATGTAGGTCAGTATTAGTAATTTGAATTGGATACGCTGAGGGAATGGGAGCCAGTGAAGAGATTTGCAGAGGGGAGAAGCGGAGGAGTAGCAAAGAGAGAGATGAATTAGTCGGGCAGTAGAGTTAAGGATGGACTGGAGAGGTGCGAGGGTGTTAGCAGGGAGGCCACAGAAAAAGATGTTGCAGTAGTCGAGACGGGAGATGATGAGGGCGTGCACAAGCATTTTAGTAGAGTGAGGGTTGAGGAAGGGACGGATTCTGGAAATATTTTTGAGCTGGAGGCGGCAGGAGGTGAACAGAACCTCTAATGCTGGGGTCAGACATGCGAGAAACTCACACGAGTCTCGCATGTCAATACCCGGCTCTGCCGCTTGCATTCGGACAGGAGCGTGTGGCTGCATGTATTTCTATGCAGCCACACTCTCTGGTCCTGAGTGTCGGCAGCAGTGCGAGTTTCTCGCATGTCTGACCCCAGCCTAACATGTTTTGTATTTGCGTACTGACCTAGAGAATCATATTGACTGGTCAGTTTTAGCATTCAGTGAACTTAGAAAATATAAAAACCCAAAAACTATTGTGGAATTGCCCTTTTTTGCAATCTCATTGCACTTGGAATATTTTTTTTGCTGTTTTCCAGTATGTTTTATGGTAAAATTCATGGTGTTTTTCAAAAGTACAACTCATCCTACAAAAAGCAATCCCTCATATGGCCATATTGAAAAAAAATAAAAAAGTTATGGCTTTGTGAAAAAGGGGAGCAAAAAACGAAAGTGCAAAAACAAAAAATTACAGAATAATTTGGGATAACTCAAATCTTTGTTTTTATCTTTGTTGTGACTTCTGGTCAGTTATATTAACAAAAACCTGCTCAATTATGTTCATGAAATTCCTTGATCCCTGTCAAACCATGTAGAACTTGCTATTAATTTTTGCTTAGCTGTTCTTTATTTTACTCATTGCCTTCAAGTAGGGCTGGAGCACTCTGAAGAGGCACAGAGGGGCATTGATGCCAAATAAGAACTCATCAGAAATGAGGTTGAGAGGCTTCTCTAATTAATAATGCAGTACAATTCAGTCTGCAGACAACATATTTGTTCTCGCAGCTTAGTCATCAATACTTAAACACTTTCAGGTAGTGTTTTTGTCTAATGAGGTATGCTGACTTTTTTCTTACTTCAGCTCCTGGCTTCCTAACTTCTTAGCAAAAAAAAATATTTAATGGCTTTTTTTCTTCCTTTTTGCCCTGGAGAATGGTCTCCATTCTAAGTAAAAAAGATAAATAGCTCTAGTCACTTGATATAGTCACTGACAATATACATTTTTTTTAACAGCATGTAAAACCTGATACCTTTTGGCTACTTTGGTTGCTGCTGTAAACCACTAGATTTTATTAATTGTATTTGAAAATACACTTCACACATTATGAGTCAGGACTGCACATTTTCTACAATTACACAATACCCTATTAATTAGGTGATGTTTTCCCCATTTACATGCAGAACATTTCCGGTACCTGGTTCTGGTTTTTATGGTCCTCTAAAAATTCCCAGCCATAATTTGATACAGGAAAGATATATATTTTTGTACCATGTAAGCCAGTAGATAGAAAAATATTTAGAATTCAGTGTCCTCAGTGGTTGATACTTGGTGGTTAGCCATTAATTCTACACTATGTTCCAAATTATTATGCAAATCGGTTTTAAGTGTCATAGCGTTTTTTGTTTTTTTTTGTAAATGAAACCCATTGATGGTATTGTGTCTCAGGGTTCTTTGGATAACTGAAATCAATCTCAGATACCTGTGATAATTAGTTTGGCATGTGAGCCCAATAAAAGGAAAACTGGATGTTCCACACTATTAAGCAGGCCAGAGTTTTCAAGTAACATGGGAAAGAAAAAGGATCTCTCTGCTGCTAAAAAGCATCAAATAGTGCAATGCCTTGGTCAAGGGATGAAAACATTAGATATTTCCCGAAAACTTAAGCGTGATCATCGTACTGTTAAGAGATTTGTGGCTGATTCTGAGCACAGACGTGTTTATGCTGATAAAGACAGAATGAGGAAGGTTTCTGCCAGGCAAGTTCATCGGATTAAGAGAGCAGCTGCTACAAAGCCATTACAAACCAGCAAACAGGTATTTGAAGCTGCTGGTGCCTCTGGAGTCCCTTGAACCTCAAGGTGTAGGATCCTTCAAAGGCTTGCTGTGGTGCATAAACCTACTATTCGGCCACCCCTAAACAGTGCTCACAAGCAGAAACGGTTGGGCCCAGACATACATGAAGACTAATTTTCAAACAGTCTTGTTTACTGATGAGTGTTGAGCAACCCTGGAGGGTCCAGATGGATGGAGTAGTGGATGGTTGGTGGATGGCCACCATGTCCCAACAAGGCTGCTACGTTAGCAAGGAGGTGGAGGAGTCATGATTTGGGCCGGAATCATGGGGAAACAGCTGGTAGGGCCCTTTAAGGTTCCTGAAGGTGTGAAAATGACCTCTGCAAAGTATATAGAGTTTCTGACTGACAACTTTCTTCCATGGTATAAAAAGCAGAAACGTGTCTTCAGGAGCAAAATCATCTTTATTCATGACAATGCACCATCTCATGCTGCAAAGAATACCTTGGAGTCATTGGCTGCTATGGGCATAGAAGGAGATAAACTCCTCTGACCTCAACCCTATAGAGAACCTTTGGAGTATCATCAAGCAAAAGATCTGAGAGGGTGGGAGGCAGCTCACATCAAAACCGCAGCTTTGGGAGGCTATCCTGACTTCATGCAAAGAAATACAAGCAGAAACTCTCCAAAAACTCACAAGTTCAATGGATGCAAGAATTGTGAAGATGATATCAAAGAAGGGTTCCTATGTTAACATGTAACTTGACCTGCTAGGATGTTTTGGAGTTAAGTAGCTTTTTTGTTCAGTGAATGTGACCTCCTAATGCTGCAAATTCCACAAATGAGCATTTTCAGTTCTTTAAAACAGATCAAATGTTCAGAAATTCTCCTGTGCCTAATAATTTGGAACAGTGCATTTTGATTTTTTTTTCCATTTTGGAGATTATACTGTTATCATTGTGAGGTTTCTTCAATAAAATTCAATGTATACTCTAACGGGTGATGACTTTTATTAGACTAACTGTCATTTGCACCGACCACTTAGGAAAATCAGAGAAAAATGTCATTTGCATAATAATTTGGAACATAGTGTAAATATTTTTCAGCCATCATTTGGAAGCTGTAATATTTTGTATAAGCAGCATAATTATTAGTATCAATACTGCTCACTGGGTATGATGTTGGACAATATTTTTATTCAACTACAAACACAGATTTAATCTTCTCATATTGTGGTGAGGTGCCCAATAGTTGTGGACATGGAGGAAGTTTTAATAGGAATGAAACAGTTTTTCTATGTTACTATATTGCTTTATTTAGTTAGACAGCATAAAAATAAGCAAGTTTGCAATTGACTTACTTTTTCTGTCTGCTTTCATCCTCCTGCTGCGAGAGTTCTTATCTTTCATAGCGTACAGCTTGTTTCCAAATTTGAATGACCATCAGAGTCTGGACCAGTATGTGCAACAGTTAAATTCAAGGAGAGGACCTAATTCCTAAGATCTCAGTCAGCTTTCTCTGTCTGTTGTCTTCTATACAGCAGTAAGCTGCTCACCTGTCTTCCCCAACCTCTCAGCTCCAGGCTGAGCTGCTCTTATCAGTCCTGCAATTACAATCCCACAGCCCTCAGTATTGACAGTTTTCTGAGCTATGTACTTATTCAAATGCACTGTTATCTCTATACCTAAAAATAATTATACCTGTTACACTTTTGAACAATGACAGAAGCAGAAGGAAACTGTCCTGAATTATCACTCAAGGAGTAATGCCATGCCCTTCCCCAGTAATCATAAAGTGAGAATATTGCAGAGCTGTAAGCTGCTCAAGAAACTACTTAAGAATAAAATTTGATTTAATATGTGCCAATTTCTTAAGCTGCACATGCCTTTTCCTGGCTGTAAAAGGGGGGTTATCAACAACATGTTCTCTTAATTTGCACTTGATCATGGTATATTGGCATCAGCATGTGCTTACTGATGAGACAAAAAAAAGAGAACTGCTAACATAGACTGAGTGATATCACTCACTGCCATCAGATACTGAAACTGATTTAGTCCTGATGATCACAATATATGATGTGTTCCATCCATCATTATTCACCAAACAAGAATAAGAACATTTTCAATGTATTCCTATTGGAATGACTTGTGGCTACAATACAGTGGGGTAAAATGCATGTTACTTTTGACAGAATATTTTTCTATGTGCACTGCATTGTTGGGGACTAACATGGTTTTCAGATTTTTTTGCTGAAGTGACTTCCATAAACTAATTCTCATAATAGTCTGATTTTTTTTATAATTTTACAAGCATCACAAAACCTGAAACTGTTACCAGATAACACTTGTTGCAAAGAAATGATCAGTGCATTGGAAATGCTGCTTAATTTGGCACATGGAATAATGGTATACTGCACTTCAAATCTGTTGGCGTTAGGACTGGAAGCAACACATTTAGCATTGTTTCCAGCTGGAAAGACTATGGAAATGCAAAAGAAATGATCAAACATTGGCTGATTTGTGCTATCTAAATAACTGAAGATATAGTTGAAAATATATCCCAGAAACCAAGCAGTAGACTAGCGTAATGCTGCAATTAACAAAATATAATCATAATAACTTATTGCTGATCAAAGAAAAAATGCAGCATTCAGGATACAAAATATGCGAAAAAGTGAACATGAGGGTATCCACTGAGCATTCCCAATTTGAAGATCACCACCATCAGTCCTTTCCCATCCTGCAGTGGATAATTACAAGGAATAATTGATTGTAATACCTGAACTGCAGATTTACAGATTTAACTTGTAAATAAATATATTAGGAATTTTTTGGCCCTTTAACCCTTTACTCACATATGAAGTACTGGTACGTTATATGATTGCTCCCTGACTTTGATGCAGGCTTGCATGCCAAGCCTGCATCTTTCCCCCATACATGACGGCTGATTTAATCAGCCGTCATGTGACTCTAACAGCTGCAAGTGGAGTGGAGCTCCGCCCATGGATGTTAACCTGCTAACTGCCGCTGTCAATCTCTGACAGTGGCATTTAACATGCGTCGACAGGGGTGCATGTCTTTCCATGCTCCCATCAGGTCCCATGTGACCTGATTGCAGGGCGCTGATGGGTTGTCATGACAATCGAGGGTCTGCTGATGACCTCCGCACCTGTCATCACGATACTCCTATAAAAGCCAGCCCGTGGCTGGAGTTAATATGAGATTGTGATTTTCACTATACAGTGCTGATGCAATGCTATGTATAGCACAAGCGATTGGATGATGCAGCTTCAAGTCCCCTAAAGGGCCTATTAAATTCAGTAAAAGTGAAAAAAAGTTTTAAACACATGAAAAAAAAACCACAAGTTCAAATCAACCCGCTCTTGCTCCATTAAAAATAAAACAAAAAAAATTAAAATACACATATTTAATATTTCTGTGTTCATAAAAGTCTGATTTATCAAAATATAAAATAATCTGATGGGTAAACGGCAAAACAAATCAAAAAATGAAAACTCCAGAATTACTGTAATTACCGCAACATTGGCTAACCAACATGTAAAAATGTATGGATTCAAAAGTCAGTCTAAGAAGGGAAGAAACCCTTATTACTAAAAGACAAATATGTTAATTGGTATACATTAAAAGTTGCGAAGTGAGAAAACAAAAGATATATAAATATATACAAAAAATAATAAATAATTACAATCCAGTAAAAGTACATAAAAAGGAGGGAAATGTGGCAAAAGTACCTCTACAATATCCCTGTAAGGCCGGCGTCACACTGGCGACAGAATCGGACGACTGCAATGCGATGAAATATCGTATTGCAGTCGGACCAATGTTGATCTATGGAGCAGCTCCTAGTATCAGATTTTTGTGGTCCGTTTTAAACGTCCGTGTACAATCGCAGCATGCTGCGATTGTCACCGATTGTCGGTCGACAATCGCCAATGCTAGTCTATGGGAGCGATGAAAAATCGGATTACAAACGGACCACACTGTGTGACTTGCGATGAAATCGCATCGGTGTCCTTTAGAAAAGCCGGCAATTCATCCCCGGCTATACTGTAAAATCACACTGACAGCTTTAATAAAGAATAGAAAGAATAGATATACACACATAGAATACATATATATATATATATATATATATATATGTAATTGTGACATGTATATATATATATATTTATATTTCCTAGACTTCTACATACTGTAATAGCCGCAAATTCAATTGCCGGCTTCTGTGAAATCACAGAAGCCGACATGAAATGATACATTGTTTCCACACAGTTAACCATGTCATTTCCTGTATTTTGATATTTGTTTAGAACTTACAATTACATGAGTGTATTTGTGCTAAATTTCAGACATGTAGGGGTTAATTAAAGGTGTAATTTCGTTGAAAAAAAATGCGTGGGCTCCCGCTGTATTTTCTCCACCAGACAGACAAAGCAAAGCGAGTGGGGGCAGATAATAACAGCCTAGGGAGGGTACATTTTTTGTGCCCCCCCTGGCTACTAACATCTGCCCCCAGACACCCCAGAAAGGGCAAATCTATAATTAGATTCGCCCTTTCTGGCACTTTGCCCGTCTATTCCCATTGCCCTGTAGCGGTGGCGAATGGGTTAATAATCTCACCTTACTGTCACCTTAGTATTGAAAGGTGACCTTAAGGCAGGTTAATAATTGAGAGCTGTCAATTAGACAACTATCAATTATTAATCCTATTGTATGAAAGAAAAATCAAACACACAGTTTAATAAAAAATAAGTTTAATTAAATAATCACACAGTTTTTTACCATATTTTATTTTCCTGCTAAAACCATTTCCTGTAATAAAAATAAAATAAAAAAGCAAAATTATACTTACCAATCCGATGTACAGTCAGGTCCCACGCTGTAATCCATCAGAAAGGGTTAAGAGGTTACAGTTAGCAGGGAGATAATTCTGTCTACTAGCTCTAACCCCATGAATGAATAAGTTCCTCTCCCAGCGAAAGTAGAGGAATAGATTCATGAATGGAGCTTAATTGATTTATTGGCAATTTAACTTTAGTGACCTGACCTAAAGGGAAAGTGGACACAATCAATTAAGCTTCATTCATGAAACACATCCTCTCCTGTCGCCAGGAGAGGAACTTATTCATTCAGGAGCTTTGAGCTGAGCATGCAGGATTACTTGCACTGCTTGGCTCAAAGCTAGTTAACCCTTTGTGAAGGATTACAGCGTGGGACGTGACAGATCAGCGGAATAGGTAAGAATAATGTTTTTTTATTTTTTTATCTTTATTTTAGGAGATCAATGGCTTCGCACGGATTAAGTGTAAAATAAAATATGGTCAAAAAAATGTGTTTTTATTTCATTAAAATTAATTTTTATTAATGTGTCTGTGTTTTTTTAATTTACTTCAATAGGATTAATAATTGATAGTTGTCTAATTGACAGCTCTCAATTATTAACCTGCCTTAAAGTCACCTTTCAATACTAAGGTGACAGTAAGGTGAGATTATTAACCCATTCGCTACCGCTACAGGGCAATGGGAATAGACGGGCAAAGTGCCAGAAAGGGCGAATCTAATTATAGATTTGCCCTTTCTGGGGTGTCTGGGGGCAGATGTTAGTAGCCGGGGGGGCACAAAAAATGTACCCTCCCTAGGCTGTTATTATCTGCCCCCACTCGCTTTGCTTTGTCTGTCTGGTGGAGAAAATACAGCGGGAGCCCACGCATTTTTTTTTCAACGAATTTACACCTTTAATTAACCCCTACATGTCTGAAATTTTGCACAAATACACTCATGTAATTGTAAGTTCTAAACAAATATCAAAATACAGGAAATGACATGGTTAACTGTGTGGAAACAATGTATCATTTCATGTCGGCTTCTGTGATTTCACAGAAGCCGGCAATTGAATTAGCGGCTATAACAGTATGTAGAAGTCTAGGAACTATAAATATATGTATATGTACATGTCACAATGATATGTATATATATATATATATGTGTTCTATGTGTATATATCTATTCTTTTTTTTGTGATTGAAATACTATTCTTTTGGATCCATTATATGTCAGTTTTGCAAGCCTGCGAGAAAATCTCGCAAGTCGGATGAAAATCGGATGTTACAAGGTACACACACATGCGACTAAATCGCATCTTTGAAGGAAAATCGGATGCCAGAAGGATGTGTGATGTTTGCATTTTGATCCGACAATCGACCGTCTAAAACGGACCGATTTTTTGTCGTTGTGTGTGACGCCGGCCTAAGGCCCTATCTCTTGAGCCATACCTATCAGTAGGGGTTGACACCCTAACAGGCTATGCAAGTGAAGGTGCCCCCACTCCTAGCCCTGAGAGGACCTATGACGATCCTAGCTAGGTGTTTTACCCTTAGAGCACAGATTCTACCACAAAAAACACAGACATGATAGACTATAAGACACATAAAACTGAAAAACAGAAAAACACAGTAAAACAAACGTATAAAAATACTCTGTTGTAAAAAAGTAACAGTAAACAGCAAGTGCTAGTAAAAAGCTGATAAAAAACAGGGTATTTGGTTGATACGTTTTTTGCAAAAAAATGTATTTTAAGCCACTGTACCAAACGTTAAGGTATTCCATATCAGAGCAGTCCCTGATGTATTTAAAAACCTGGTCATGTGTATAGTACCTATATGAGCAGGATTCAGACAGGTAATGTCCAATATGGACACGCTGCAGAGGACCGTCTTTATGTGCATGGCCCTTGTGAGCCATGCACATAAAGGCCGTCCTCTGCAGCGTGTCCATATCAGACATTACCTGTCTGAATCCTGCTCATATAGGTACTATACACATGACCAGGTTTTTAAATACATCAGTTAGGGACTGCTCTGATACGGGTTACTTTGACGTTTGGTAGAGCGGTTTAGGTATACATTTTTTGCAAAAAACTTATCAACCAAATACCCTGTTTTTTATCATATTTTTACTAGCACTTGCTGTTTACTGTTACTTTTTTACAACAGAGTATTTTTATACATTTGTTTTACTATGTTTTTCTGTGTTTCAGTCTTTTGGTGGTGTGAAAATTGTCCTACAGACTTGTTCACTGTGTGCATGGCTCATATGTTCGTATCTATAAGGCCGGCGTCACACACAACGACAAAAAATCGGTCCGTTTTAGACGGTCGATTGTCGGATCAAAATGCAAACATCACACATCCTTCTGGCATCCGATTTTCCTTCAAAGATTCGATTTAGCCGCATGTGTGTGTACCTTGTAACATCCGATTTTCATCCGACTTGCGAGATTTTCTCGCAGGCTTGCAAAACTGACATATAATGGATCCAAAAGAATAGTATTTCAATCACAAAAAAAAGAATAGATATATACACATAGAACACATAGAACACATATATATATATATATATATATATATATATGTCATTGTGACATGTATATATACATATATTTATAGTTCCTAGACTTCTACATACTGTTATAGCCGCTAATTCAATTGCCGGCTTCTGTGAAATCACAGAAGCCGACATGAAATGATACATTGTTTCCACACAGTTAACCATGTCATTTCCTGTATTTTGATATTTGTTTAGAACTTACAATTACATGAGTGTATTTGTGCTAAATTTCAGACATGTAGGGGTTAATTAAAGGTGTAATTTCGTTGAAAAAAAATGCGTGGGCTCCCGCTGTATTTTCTCCACCAGACAGACAAAGCAAGCGAGTGGGGGCAGATAATAACAGCCTAGGGAGGGTAAATTTTTTGTGCCCCCCCGGCTACTAACATCTGCCCCCAGACACCCCAGAAAGGGCAAATCTATAATTAGATTCGCCCTTTCTGGCACTTTGCCCATCTATTCCCATTGCCCTGTAGAGGTGGCGAATGGGTTAATAATCTCACCTTAATGTCACCTTAGTATTGAAAGGTGACCTTAAGGCAGGTTAATAATTGAGAGCTGTCAATTAGACAACTATCAATTATTAATCCTATTGTATGATAGAAAAATCAAACACACACAGTTTAATAAAAAAGAAGTTTAATGAAATAATCACACAGTTTTTGACAATATTTTATTTTCCTGCTAAAACCATTTCCTGTAATAAAAATAAAATAAAAAAGCAAAATGATTCTTACCAATCCGATGTACAGTCAGGTCCCACGGTGTAATCCATCAGAAAGGGTTAACAGGTTACAGGTCGCAGAGAGCTAATAATGCTGTCTCAGACCTGTATTCCCCTGAATGAATCAGTTACTCTCCCAGCGAAAGGAGAGGAATAGATTCATGAATGGAGCTTAATTGATTTATTACAACTTTCACTTGAGTGACCTGACCTAACGTGAAAGTGGATACAATCAATTAAGCTTCATTCATGAATCACATCCTCTCCTGTCTGCAGGAGATAAGCTCATTCATTCAGGAGCTATCAGATGAGCACGCAGGATTACTTGCGCTGCTTATCTGATTGCTAGTAGTTAACCCTTTGTGAAGGATTACATCGTGGGATGGGACAGATTGCCAGATAGGTAAGAATAATGTTGTTTTATTATTTTATATTTATTTTAGAAGAACAAGGGCTTCGAACGGATTAAGACTTAAATAAAAGATGGTCAAAAATATGTGTTTTTATTTCATTAAAATTATTTATTCTTAAAGTGTGTGTGTGTTTTTTTATTTACTTCAATAGGATTAATAATTGATAGTTGTCTAATTGACAGCTCTCAATTATTAACCTGCCTTAAGGTCACCTTTCAATACTAAGGTGACATTAAGGTGAGATTATTAACCCATTCGCCACCGCTACAGGGCAATGGGAATAGACGGGCAAAGTGCCAGAAAGGGTGAATCTAATTATAGATTTGCCCTTTCTGGGTGTCTGGGGGCAGATGTTAGTAGCCAGGGGGGCACAAAAAAAAAGTACCCTCCCTAGGCTATTATTATCTGCCCCCACTCGCTTGCTTTGTCTGTCTGGTGGAGAAAATACAGCGGGAGCCCACGCATTTTTTTGTCAACGAATTTACACCTTTAATTAACCCCTACATGTCTGAAATTTAGCACAAATACACTCATGTAATTGTAAGTTCTAAACAAATATCAAAATACATGAAATTACATGGTTAACTGTGTGGAAACAATGTATCATTTCATGTCGGCTTCTGTGATTTCACAGAAGCCGGCAATTGAATTTGCGGCTATTACAGTATGTAGAAGTCTAGGAAATATAAATATATATATATACATGTCACAATTACATATATATATATATATATATATATATATATATATATATATTTGTATTCTATGTGTGTATATCTATTCTTTCTATTCTTTATTAAAGCTGTCAGTGTGATTTTACAGTATAGCCGGGGATGAATTGCCGGCTTTTCTAAAGGACACCGATGCGATTTCATCGCAAGTCACACATGCGGTTCGTTTGTAATCCGATTTTTCATCGCTCCCATAGACTTGCATTGGCGATAGTCGACCCACAATCGGTGACAATCGCAGCATGCTGCGATTGCACACGGACGTTTAAAACGGACCACAAAAAATCTGATACTGGGAGCTGCTCAATAGATTAACATAGGGCAGACTGCAATACGATTTTTCATCGCATTGCAGTCGTCCGATTCTGTCGCCAGTGTGACGCCGGCCTAAGACACATAAAAGCAGTTTTCTCCAATAAAATGCAGTAAGAGGCGATTAAAACATTGAATCTGCCCCCAAATGGTATTTGTGAACACGTCAGCACAGGACCCAAACAATCCCCACACAGCCCCATATCCTGAAAAATATGTTTTGGAAAATGATGACAAAAGCAAAATTCTTATTTTCTTACAAATTTCTGAAATTTTTTTCACCACTTAAAGGGAATGAGTTTATCATTTAGTAAAACTGACCTGGCAATATAAATCTCCTGGTCAGTACGAATACGCAGATACCAAACATGTATAGTTTGTTTTTCATTTAAAGAGTTTGTCCCGTCCAAAATGATGTCTGTTGTCACTCTGTGAGAATGCAGTCTTATCAATCCCCCAGCCCATGCACGTGCGCTGGGAGGATTCACTAGTTTCTCAGCCGGGAATGGCGATGATGTATTTGCTATACATACTCCCGGCCAGAACCCAACTAGTGGGCGTGGCCTCACTACATATGCCCACTAGTCGCGCTCTGGCCGGGAGTATGTATAACACATAAGTACCTGCCAGTCCCAGCTCAAAAAACAGTAAATCCACACAGTGCGCACAGTGAAAGAAGGCACTCACCTACGATATATGTATAAATATAGTAGTTGAGGACCTTCTTTAAGATTTTCATTGGGCCTATGAGATAAAAGTCATGCAGCCATGTAACTGTAGAGATGGGGATCTCCCGAAAGGTGGCACCATCAGAACAGGACGTCATGCGCATGTGCGAAATTTCCTTCACTGAAGAGATGATAAGTACAGTGAAGAAAACATCAATCATACCGTGGGTGGCATGGCAACAGAACCTGAGGATGGACTAATCAGAGGAAATAGATGTCCACCGGACTAGCCCTGGCTATTTTGCATATAATAGGTGGCACAATAAAAGTGGTTGTGGTTGTTGCTTAGTGACATCATGGACTTTGTTTCAATACAGAAATAGGGCTGTGACACCTAATGATGGAAGTTTGACGGCCTTCGGGAACCTGAGTGGTTTACTTAAGTTTGTTATTTTAAACCAGGTGAAGCCTTAGGCTATGTGCACACATTTAGGATTTGCAGCAGAAATACTGATGTGTTGGCAGGAAGAAAACTGTGTAATTTGTGCATTTTTGTGTGCGTTGCTGATTTTTTTTCATATATTTTTTCCCATTCATTAAAATAGGTGGAAAAGATTGCAAAAATGCCGAAAAAAAATCAACCTGCTGCAGGTCTAAAACCTTTTCAAATCTGCAAGGATAAAATAAGCAAAATATGAGTGAGATTTGAGAAATCTCATTCACTTTGCCGGGACAATAAAATGCAATGTTATTTTCTTGAAAAAAGAAAAAAAAACAATCAAAAATGCGACATGTGAACATAGCCTAAGGAAAGTTTTCAAATGAGAGCAAAAACCCTCTTTAATTCAGAGGTAGAGTCTAAAATAGGAGGATAGGTAAAGTGCACAAGCAATAACCGGTAACACTGCTATGTAAATGCACAGCTTTGGTAATCAGTTTAAATTAAATTTGGAATTTAAATATGAGTCTAGTCTGGAAAACTATAGAGGATCCTACATCAGGACACAACAAGAGCAGATTGTGACGGAGTCTCTTGTTGTTGCTGGACGAGAGCAATGATTGATTATTGCCAGATTGTTTCATACGAGCAGTCTGCAGGTTAATCCAAAAATCTGTACAGTATCTGGAGCCAGTATGAAGATTAGAAATACATTATGTATAAAGCACGTTTAGCATATTTAACTCCTATTTAATTCCATAATCCCATAATTTACTTGAGTCATCAGGTTTTCATTAAAAAGAATTGTCTGAATAGTGGTGGATTTATAGGGGTAATGCCAGGTTTACAACCAATGTTTTGGTAGCGATTAAGGATTTTTTTCTTCCAGATGTTAGCTGTGATTGGCATCTGAGTGCATCTTGCACATTATATTACATGGGTTAGTAAAGGTTAGGTTTTTGAAGAATATGTACATCTGTGTTGCATTTTTTAATTATGGTACATATATATTTTTTTTTAAAGTAGCATTTTTGCAATACAGTTTAAAACTTTTGAAATGGGGATTCTCAAACTTTTTATTCTAGAGCCTATCCAAATACATAAAGATGGTGCCTGGGCCTCAACATTAGTGGAGAAATTTCGTGGTAAAATAAAAAATACAGCTTCACCCTGGTAATTTTCATCTGTATGTTTTCATCTTTTTTCCCTTTCCTTCCATCAAAAGCTTTAACTTGTTTTTTCAGCTGATGTAGCCATATGAGACGAGCTGTAGTTTTGAATTACATCATTAATTTTACAATATAATGTGCTTATAAATGGAATAAAAAGTCCAAATGGGGTGAAAAAACCCGCAATTTCACTATTGTTTTTTGGGTATTGGTTCAGTTTGTATTACAAAACTAACAATATGAATCTTTAGGTAGTATGATTACAGCAATACTAAACTTTTTTTTTTTTGTGGCTAAAAAAATCTGAAACTTTGGTATTTTTTATGAATGCCATGTTTAGGAACTTTTTATTGATTTTTAGTACATTTTCTAGGGTCAGTGCGACAATCAGATACGGTTATTCTGGCACATCAATTATTTTTCTTCTTGGCGTTAACCATTCTGCTTAAGTAATTTTATATTTTGATGTATTGTAAATTTATGGAAATGATACAAAATGTGTTTTTTTTACTTTTTTGTTTCTTTATTTTTTTGCATTTTTTAAAATATTTTACACTTTTTTCACTTTTACTTATAGAGTAACTAAACTTTTTCATTTTTTTTATAATTTTATAAAGCATGCAAAGCTATGAAACATCAGTTTACTAGGGGATTTGTCTTAATTTCTGCAAAAAGAAATTGCTTGTAAGCAGCTGTTATCTAATTACCAGTCTTCAGCTGTATTTATAACAGAACATAATCAATTGGAGTACAGATGATGATGGCAGTGAAACAGTAAGCTTGGTATCTGTGTCTAACTTAGGCCTCTTTCACACATCCGTTTTTTTGTATCAGGCATGATCCGGCGTGTTGGTAAAAAAACGGATCCGGTACCGCATGCGTTTTTTTACCATTGACTTACATTAGCGCCGGATCGTGCCTGATGTCATTGCGTTGTATCCGGTTTTGTCCGGATCCGGCGGAAATGTACATTCCGGCCGCCGGACAAAACGGAGCATGTAACGTTTTTTTTGTTTGCCGGAGCCGCCTGATAGTGCCTGAAGCGGCGCATCAGGCGGCCGGAAACAATAGAAGTCAATGGAACCGGATCAGATTTTTGTGCAATCCGTCAAAAGTCTGATCCGGATTCTGGAAACCAAGGTCTACTACTACTACTACTACTACATTTTCCAGTGTCTCCGGGCATCCAAAACCCTCTTTTTCTGGGTTCAAAAGTTCAGGTTGGATCCAGCAAAAAAACTGATCCGTTGCATCAGTTTTTTTATTTCAGCGCCGGATCCGTCCCTTCAGGTGTTCGACGGATCATGCCTGACACAAAAAGACGGATGTGTAAAAGAGGCCTTACTCTGGGATAAGCCTGCTGCAGGAGAGTGTTCTGATTAGCACAACATTTAGGGTATGTGTCCACAGGGCGTAATGGTAGCGCTTTGGGCGCAGTGGATACCCCACTACACCCAAAGCGCTGCCCCCTTTTCTACACGCGGTGATCCTGGATGTGTTCATTGAGCACATGCGGAATCACCGCATCCTATTCATAGACAGGGTTATTTATCTTGCGGAGACAGAGCATCTCCGCAAGATAAATAGACATGCTGCGGTCTATAAAGACGCGCCGCATGTCCGGTTACGCAGGTCTGCTACCTGAGTGTTTGTACGCATAGTGGAGATGGGATTTCATAAAATCCCCTCCACTATGCTGTAACATCTGGATGCTGCGGGTTGGACGCTGTGGATGTACGCAGCGTCCAATCCGCAGCAAATCCTGAACAAATACGCCATGTGGAGACATACCCTGAGAGGAGCAGACAGGCGCTGGCCCTTTCACTGCCATCATTTGTACTCCAAGTGAGTATGTTCTCATAGAATGCAGGTGAAGGTATGCAAATAGACTGTGAAAAATATATAGTTATTACAATAATGAAGATAAATCACCCCAAAAAAGTGATACGCAATGTTTCCTAACTTTTCATGCTAGAGAAAATTATTTTAAAAAATGTAGTTTAATATTAGTCTTGCTAGAGAACTTGGACCTGCAATAGTTTGATTCTTCATACTGCAGTTTATACACCATACTATATGTACTGACATTCCTAGTTACTAAGATGGATGAAGACTTTGAATGATAGCCATTGGGACCTTCAGCAGGCCCCAGGCTACCATGGTAATCCATCGGTTCCCCACTATTGATTGACAGTGGCCAGGGCCGGCTCCAGGTTTTTATGGCCCCGGGCGAAAGAGTCTCAGTGGGCCCCCTTAACACAGACCACGATTCATGATGCACAGATACTGCAGAGAAATATGGGTATAGCACAACGCCAAACACTTCTCTTCTTCCATTACATGACAGATACCTATTGTAAATTGTACAATAGCTCAAAAACCACCAGATCCTCACAGCGCACAGTACAGACTGGACAGTACAGTCCTCCATACAATATTATGGGCACCACATAGTCTCCCCCTCATCACCCATATAATACCCCATGCAGGATGTCACCCCGCCATCCCCCATATAATGCTCCATACAGAATACTGGACCCAATATAATGCTCCATACAGAATACTGGACCACATATAATGCTCCATACAAAATATGGAGCTCTCCTCTACACTGTGCTGCGTTCTGCACTGTTACGGCTCAGGAAAGGGCGCTGTGGAAAGACTCCCCATTATCATCATCATTGCCTGCCCATTATCATCATCATTGCCTCCCCTCATCATCATTGCCTGCCCATCATCATCATCATTGCCTCCCTATTATCATCATTGCCTCCCCATTAATATCATCATCATCATTGCCTTCCCATTATCATTGCCTCCCCATCATCATCATTATCATTGCCTCCCCATTAATATCATCATCATCACCTTCCCATTATCATTGCCTCCCCATCATCATCATTATCATTGCCTCCCCATTAATATCATCATCATCGCCTTCCCAATATCATTGCCTCCCCATCATCATCATCATCGCCTCCTCACCACCATCACTGCCTGCCTCCCCCCACCACCATCACACATACAGCACCGCAGGCAGCACTCTCTCACATACACACAGGCAGGCACACACACACACATGCCTCACCTGTCCGGCGTCCGCACGCTCTCTGCCACAGTCGGCCGCTGAATGATGACGTCATTCAGCGGCGCTGCTGTGAGAGAGGAAGCGCCGGTGCAGGTGCCCCCTGGAGCTCGGAGCTGCGGCAGCGGAGGCACGGGGAGAGGTGAGTATTGCGCCGGCTGCCACCTGGGCCCTGAGCAAGCGGGGGGCCCAGTGGCGGCGCTGACACCACTAACGGGCGCCGGGGTGCCCGACGGCGAGTGGGCCCCCCCGCCTGCTCAGGGCCCCGGCACTTGCCCGGGGTGTGCCGGGTGCTGACGCCGGCCCTGACAGTGGCACTAACATGGAATATCAACAGCAATTGGAGTTAGCTTGGGTCACTGCTGTCATAAGCATCTGCTGGCTGTTTAACACAGACTGCGTTTTGTATGGGTTTAGCTCCTGTACGTGCTTCATACAACTTGCACAAGACCTGAGACAGAAATATATATAACAGGTTAATTGGTGAATTTTCCTTTTAATTACGTCCTGGACTCTATATAGCATTAACCCCTTCACCCCGGGCCATTTCCGGTTTTGGCATTTCTGTTTTTTGCTCCCCTTTTTCCCAGAGCCATAACTTTTTTATTTTTCCGTCAATATGGCCATGTGAAGGTTTTTCTTTTGGGGACAGGTTGTACTTTTGAACAACATAATTGATTTTACCATATAGTGTACTGGAAAGCTGGAAAAAAATTCCAAGTGTGGTGAAATTGCAAAAAAAGTGCTTCTCCATTTTTCAAGATCTGGGGCTGGGTGAGGACTTATTTATTGCTCCCCGAGCTGACGTTTTTATTGATACTATTTTAGTGTAGATACAATGTTTTGATCGCCTGGTATTGCATTTTAATGCAATGTTGTGGTGACCAAAAAAACATAATTCTGGCGTTTTGATTTTTTTTTTCGTTACGCCGTTTACCAATTGGATTAATTCTTTTTATAAATTGATATTTGATTTTTTTTAATTGCTTTATTTTGAATGGGGCAAATGGTCGGTGATTTAAATTTTATTTTTTTTAATTTTTTAAATGTTTTAAAACTTTTTTTTTACTTTACACTTGCTTCAATAGTCTCCATGCGATCATCTGATCACTTGTGCTACACAGAGAGGGGATATGAGTGCCGATCACTGGGCGGCGCTCATAGCTATCTGGCAATGACAACCACTGGGGGCTCCTGCAGACCCCAGGTTTTCATCCCAACCCATCAGTCATGTGATACGGATATCGATGGGCGGGATTAGTGCAATTGACAGCGGCATTTAACAGGTTAACAGCCATGGGTGGATAGCGATTCTACCCGCGGCTGTTAGGGGCACATGTCAGCTAATGAAATCAGCTGACATGTGCAGGGAAAGATGTGGGTTCAGCGCCAGAGCCCACATAAAAGGGGGAATGACATGTCGTGAAGGGGTTAAAATAACTATAAAATATATTAATTAAAATATATTAATTATTTTGTAAAACCTGAAATCACTTCAGAATTTACTGCATCATCAACAACTAGAGGGCATCTGACTGGGGAACACTGTTTTACATCATTTGGCTTCTACACCCTGTGTGTATTATAGTACTTTGCATAATGCAGAATGGTTTAACAGACAAATCTATCAGTGAGCTCATTGAATAACAGTGTCTGTGAGCCTTATTTGACGTCTCTTGAATGATTTTCTAAGTTGATTTATAAGTAAATCAAAGTTCACCTTTAATATGAAGGTAATAGGTCAACCATGAAGGTTTTTTTTGCAAATTTTGCATGTAAGAGGGCCTATCATAGACTGGAACAAATAAGGCTATAACCATTGTAGCATTTTTGGCTACAACAAAACTATGACCATTGGAAAAACAAATTTGATTTCTCATTAAAACAGATTAATTCATAGGATCCATAATTAGATCAAACCTTACAGTGAACACATCTTGAAAATGTTATGTTTAATATATTTTTGAGTGTAACTTTTAAATGTACCTCAGGGTAAGATTGCATCACATAAAGAATATAATTTTGCCAAAAAATGTGTCTGCTAGCAGTTCCACTGTGGAGTACATTTCCTCATTTATATGCAATATGAATAACCATAGTAAACATGCAGAGATACATGTATAAGTGGTGCAGAGATAAAAGACAAGAATGTTGCCCATGGCAAATAGTCAGAAGTTTTTTTCACATTTCATTTCTTCGTCTTTACAAGAAGCCTGAATCTGGTTACCATAGGAAAGGACACTTTTTCAAGCATAGCTCCAGCAGATGTTTACTACAGTAATACATCCCAAGGAGTCTGTCTGTAGACACTAGATGTAGAGATGAGCAAATCAATTTGTAACAAACCTTCGAAGAATGTGGAATCGTCAGAATCGATTCTCACAAATGCATAGGAAAAAATATATGTCTCTGTACCGTGTTAGCCAGTAGATAGAAAAATACTAAAATTTGAGAGACCTCAGTGGTTGATACCAGGGCCGGCTCCAGGTTTTTATGGGCCCCGGGCGAAAGAGCCTCAGTGGGCCCCTTTAACACAGACCACGATTCATGATGCACAGATACGGCAGAGAAATATAGGTATAGTACAATGCCAAACACTTCTCTTCTTCCATTACATGAGTGATATCTATTGTAAATTGTACAATAGCTCAAAAACCGCCAAATCCTCACAGCGCACAGTACAGACCGGACAGTACAGTCCTCCATACAATATTATGGGCACCACATAGTCTCCCCTCATCACACATATAATACCCCATGCAGGATGTCACCCCCATCCCCCATATAATGCTCCATACAGAATACTGGACCCAAAATAATGCTCCATACAGAATACTGGACCCAATATAATGCTCCATACAGGATACTGGTCCCCATATAATGCTCCATACAGGATACTGGTCCCCATATAATGCTCCATACAAAATATGGAGCTCTCCTCTGCGCTGTGCTGCATTCTGCACTGTTACGGCTCAGGAAATGCCGCTGTGGAAAGACTCTCCATTATCATCATCATTGCCTCTCCATCATCATCATTGCCTCCCCATCATCATCATTGCCTCCCCATTATCATCAATGCCTGCCCATCATTATCATTGCCTCCCCATCATCATTGCCTCCCCATCATCATCATTGCCTCCCCATTATCATCAATGCCTGCCCATCATCATCATTGCCTCCCCATCATCATCATTGCCTCCCCATTATCATCAATGCCTGCCCATCATCATCATCGCCTCCCATCATCATCATTGTCTCCCCATCATCATCATTGTCTCCCCATTATCATCAATGCCTGCCCATCATCATCGTTGCCTGCCCATCATCATTATCATTGCCTCCCCATCATCATCATTGCCTCCCCATCATTATCATTGTCTCCCCATCATCATCATTGCCTTCCCATCATCATCAGTCATCATTGCCTCCCCATCATCATCATCACTGCCCTCCCCCACCACCATCACACATACAGCACCACACACAGACAGCACCGCAGCACACCAGCACTCTCTCACATACACACACACAAAGCACCGCACTACATACACACACTGATACACACAGACACACACACACACTGATACACACACACACACACTGATACACACAGACACATACACATCACATCTCACCTGTCCGGTGTCCGCGCGCTCACTGCCACAGCCGGCTGCTGAATGATGATGTAATTCAGCGGCGCTGCTGTGAGAGGAAGCGCAGGTGCCCCCTGGAGCCCGGAGCTGCGGCAGCGGAGGCACGGGAAGAGGTAAGTATTGTGCCAGCTGCTGCCAGGGCCCTGAGCAAGTGGGGGGGGCCCAGGGGTGGCACTGAAAGCGCTCTCCTCCTCTAACGGGCACCGGGGCCCCCCGCCTGCTAAGGGCCCCGGCACTTCCACGGATATGCCGGGTGCTGACGCCGGCCCTGGTTGATACAATCTTTTCAGTTAGCCATTAAAAGGTATCAACCACTGAGGAAATTGTAAAATTTTTCTATCTACTGGCTGACATGGTACAAAGATATATATTTTTCCTGTGTATTTGTGAGAATCGATTCTGACAATTCCACATTCTTTGAAGATTTGTTACTAATAGATTAGCTCATTCTACATCTAGTGTCTACAGACACAGAATCCTTGGAATGTATTACTGTAGTAAACATCTGCTGGAGCTATGCTGGAAAAAGTGTTCTTTCCTATGGTAACCAAATTTCAGCTTCTTGATTCTGATTCCAGCTACTCAGGTCTGAGTAGTTGGGAAAGCTGCGATTTGTTACCATCTTTTCAATTAGTCATTAAAAGGTATCAACCACTGAGAACTCTCAAATTTTAATATTTCACAAATACACAGACACTTTTCTGGGTTCTGTATATGGTCCCAAAGTGTTGAGAAAAAATAAAAGCTTACACCTGTCCTAGGCTCGTCCCTCACCTGTCTTGCAGTCTCAGAATCCTCCACTCTCCAAGACATACTTCAAATTGGTCTTCTTCTGTCCTCGTATCGGTCACCTGGCGCTGACTAGGCAGGCCTTAAGTGGTCTCATAAGGGTGTAAAGCACAACAAGAAAAGCAGACCAAAGAGAAGACAAATCATCAGACAGAGCCAAAGCAGATTAAAAGCTTTTATTATTTTATGTGTTCTCAGCCCTCTGATCATTATTTTTGGATAGACCGTTGACAGATTTTGGATAAATATCTTTTTGACACAGATATTATTTGAACTGAATCAAATCCAGGGCTGGCTCGAGGTTTTCGTGGGCCCCGGGCAAAAAAGTCTCAGTGGGCCCCTTTACCACATACCACGATTCATGATACTCAGATACGGCAGATAAATATAAGTTTAATAAAACGCCAAAGATTTCACTTACTTCTTACATTACATGAGTGATATCTATTGTAAATTTTACAATAGCTCAGAAACCAGAGAATCTTCGCAGCCCACAGTGCGTGCAGTGGAGGGATTCAAAAGCTTTCATTTTAGACTGGACAGTATAGTCCTTCATATAGAATTATGGAAACTACATAGTCCTCCATATTATGGCCACCACATAGTCATCCATACAATATTATAGGCACCACGTAGTCCTCCATACAGTATAATGAACACAATATATTGCTCCATAAAGGAAAATGAACCCCATATATTGCTCAATACAGAATAATGGGCCCCATATAGCGCTTCATACAGAATAATAGGCACCATACAATGCTCCATACAGAATAAACGACCCCATATTTTTGTCCATACAGAATAATGTGCTCCATATAATGCTCCATATAGAATGGGCCCCATACAGAATGGACTCAATATAGTGCTCCATTGTTGTGATATGGTAGCTGAGGAGGACTGTAACAAAAGTAGCCAAGGCAGCCAGTCACCCAGAGTGGTTGGTAACTAATGGATTGCAGACCCCTAAACTAACCGCACAACTAGAAGCAGCCGTGGGATGTACCTACGATGACCTAGACGCCTCGACACAGCCGGAGAGTTAGCTAAGCCTAAAGATAGAAAGGAGAAAGCTAACTGCTCCGGAGTAGCGCCCCAAAGGAATAGGTAGCCCCCACACATATATTGGCGGTGAGACAAGATGAAATACAAGCAGAGGCAGAAAATAGAGTAAGCAAACGCTGGGGCCCAAAACTGTCTAGATAGGACAGGACAGAAAAGAATACTTTCTGCAATCCAGCAAAACCTTAGGAAATATTTCAACACTTCTGATTCCAAAAAATACAGAGACCACACGATCTCTCCAGCTATATCAGAACTCTGATGTGACCATGTAGCTACCTAGCAGCCACTGAAATATCAGGGACTGAAAAATGAAACAAATAACTGAGAAACATAGACCAGCGCAGGCCCCAGCAGGGGACCCAGCTGACCACACTCAGAAAGCAGAAAAAAAACAAAAGAAAACAAAACCACTGAAAAAAGCAAGAAACAGCCGTTAGAGGTCGAGTTCCCGCTTCTGCACAGGGGAATCTCGAGCCATTCCCGCTGCGGTCCTCCATCCATCTCCGGCCGCAGTGGAGTCTCCTCAGCAGAGACGTCGGTCCCAGCGTCTTGCACATCCTAGTACTGTGCAGAGGTTTACTGCTGCCTCTCCAGGTTCTGCTATTGAGGCCAGTACTGGTCAGTGGCGAGCAGACGTCTTTAGGACTAAGTCCTGCGTTTCCCCTTCTGAGCATGCCCAGGGTAAGATCTCTCATTGGAGATCAGGGGTCACATGCTCAGGTACTGCAGCAGCTCCTATTGGTCCGCCAGGAAGGTCCTGAAACTACATGTGTTCTGAACAGTTTCTCATTGGTCCTTTTCTGGCAGGCCCTGTAGTTGTTACTATAAAAGGGTTGTATGGCCATGCGGCCATGCGCTAGTATCAATTGCATTATGTGCTTTGCGCCAGTGTGATCATGCACGCATGTGGTTAGGGCTCGGCTGAAATAAGCCCCTAGCATACCGGCACCTCCGGTGAGGAGATTTGTGTACATGTGGTTAGGGCTTGGCTGAAATAAGCCCCTAGAATACCGGCTTCTCCGGTGAGGAGATTGCTTGATTGCGTGGCTGACTACATGACTACGGACTGCAATCCACACAGCAGTTATCTGTGTATCTCTGTGGAGTTAACAGGACACAGTACCTATCTCTGCGTCTCTACCTCAGCGACTCTGTGGTGTAATAGAGTTCGCTTATACCGCCATATAGTGCCACAGTATTTATATTTGCGACTCTGTGAAGTAACAGAGTTCGCCTAAACCGCCATCTTACTAGCAGCAGGCTCTGCCTGCACGTTGGACCCCGGGCTGCGAACGCACCCACTATCTATATTTATCTGGTGCGTTCCGCAGACCCTAACAATAGCTTATCTAAAAGTTTGCAGGAGACCGCAGAAGCTGACTTCCAAACTGGACCAGGAAGAGAGAACTAATCACTGGCGAGGATTATGGGAAAGTTACTCCCTTAAATCCCCCAGTCATGACTCTCAGACTGCCAATCGTCAGCAACTGAAAGGTCTCTGTTAGTCAAGACTGGTTCATTAATATCAACAGCCACCAGAGGGAGCCCCAACTCAGAATCCCGAGAATTCACAACACTCCATACAGAATAATAGGCACCATATAAGGCTCCATAGTAAATAATGGGCCTCATATATTGCTCCATAAAGAAAAATGAACCCCATATAATGTTCCATACAGAGTGAGATCATATATCATGCTTCCTAGAAAGTATGCCTCATATAATGCTCCATAGAGAATGTGCCCCATATAATATGTTTGAAAGAAATTTCAGAATATTCTCTCACGTCTAACTAGATAATTAGAATCCTCAAGATTGACCTCAAACATTGTCAGACTTCTGCTCCCTCAGGCTTCTAGTACAAGTAAATCATTATCATCAATTTCTTTCTGTGTAATCTATTTGTTAATGTTAAGCAATAGAAATGATGATAATGGTAACAAAGGAAATACAGTGTGTCATTGATTGGTAGGAAACTCATAATGCCTTCTTGCCTTTGCTGTCCCGGGTTCAAAACTAACTAGCGGCAACATCTGCATTGAGTTTGTATGTCCTGACATCCTCCTTCTGGATTTCCTCTGGGCCCTTCAGTTTCTTCTCACACTCCAAAAACTTAACCCCGTGTCTCACATAGCGATACACCAGCGATCCCGACAATGATCAGGATCGCTGATGTGTCGCTACATGATCGCTGCTGAGCTGCCAAACAGGCAGCTCAGGCAGCGATCAGGACAGCGACACTGCGGGTAACGTCGCTTAGTTACCCGCAGTGTACGTTGGATACCAGCGCGCTGATGCAGGGAGCTGGTAACCAAGGTACACATCGGGTTTCCAGGCACAGCCCCGCACCTGGAAACCCGCTGTGTACCTTGGTTACCAGCGAATCGCTGGTCTCCCGCCTGTCACACGCAGCGATGCGTGCCTGCCAGCGGGAGACCAGCGATCAAAAAAAATGTCCAGGACATTCAGCGACGATCAGCGATACCCAGCAGGGGGGCTGATCGTCGCTGAATGTCACACACAGCGATATCGCAGGGGAGATTGCTGTTGCGTCACAAAACTAGTGACTCAGCAGCGATCTCGCTAGCAAGATCGCTGTGTGAGACGGGGGCTTTACTGGTGCCTTTATTGTCTTCGAATTGTGTAAATATATTAACAAAAAAACAAAGTTTGGTAACTAGATTGTGATCCTTTTGTAAAGGTGGGGACTATGGCTGAACTCCCTCTCTGAAGACCCATGTCATTACCACTATTGTGACCTGTTTGTTATTATGTGTTTTATCCTGTTTTAGTGCAGTTTGGGGTGCAGTGGTTACATCGCAACACATCGACCTTTGTGGCCCTGTACTGGGAAGATGGAGGCACTTATCGTAGCCTGTTATTTGCAATATTCTACACAAGTAATGTTTTTAATGAGCAATTGGAGAGTTATTTCTCTGATAGTTTTAGCCACTAGTGCTTTTTTGGAGGGCTTTTACCATGGTTTTTTGTGATGAATTTTTTACTGTTGTTTTCTGATTGTTTTTTTTCACTCCATTGAATAATGAAGAAATCGTTAGCTTTTTTTTTTTTTAATCAAAAAGGCTTAAAAAAATGTCCAGTTGCCATCCGGGTGTCTATTGAGCTTTCCCATTGAATTGTATTGTAAAGTACAGGGTGTTTTTTGAGGGGAAAATGCCAGTAGAATGGACATGCTATTTCTTTTAATTTATTTTAATTGCTTAGTGAATTTAGACACCTGAAGTGGTTAAAAGACATTCAAAAGCCTAAACATATGAACAGTAAGTTGCTTTTATATAGAATTGCTTATGTTCATTCTTTTGAATGTTTTTGATTTTGTTTGTTTTTAATGTCCAGTTTTGGGGTTTTGTGTGATATTATGTCCAATTTGCCTTTTTTTTCTCTATTTTTTTGTGTTGTTCCAATACACACAAATAAAATATACATGTGTATAACAAAACAATAATTTCCTGGCAGAAATACTTCATTTTCTGAAACAATTTCAAGGGTGCCAACACTTTTGGCCATGACTGCAACTCCTTTGCAACCACTGTGGCAGCTGCTACTAGCGGATCGTAAATCATCAAATCCAGTCATTGTATCTGCACCCTTATTCCCCAATTCTTCTTCGTATTCATTTTCAGACGGATTAATACCAATTCATATAATAGAAATGCATGTAAAAACTTTAGCTTAGAGCTTCCAAATAATCAATTTATGTAATTCATACATGTTTCCTAAAAAAAACCAAAAAACTAATTTCTAAAATTTATTTCCTAGACGTATTTAATAATCATTAATTCAGATCTCTGATTAGAATAAAATACAGTGACAGTTCAGAACTCAGTATTATAATTGATCTGTTGGAGTCTTTGACATCATCAGATTTTTACTTGAGAATCATTTTTTGTGAGCACAATATATTTTGCATTGACTGTTGCACAGATGAGCCTTGAAACCGAAGTTGTCGACAGCAGCATGTGAAATATCATGCTACATCTAGCCTTTTAATGACTGTAGAAGCATGTGTTATTGGCATCAAAGTCTCTGATAGATGTCTATTGGTTTAAAACTGTCTTGGTTAAAAAAAGAGATCTTCATAATAAAAGGGAAAATAGAAATTTAACTATTAACTGAAAAACAAAAAAAATAGGGTGTGAATTGTGTAGCTAACATGATAACATGATAAGGAGTTATTTGCTTCCACTAAAATTCATATTAAGGATCTGGAGTTCAAACTGAGTAAGTTTGATGACTCACAAGTTACTGCCTTTAAGGCCAAGCTCAAAGATAATTTGGACAAATATGAAGCTGAGATTACTTTAAGGAAACGAAGAAAGTTCCAGAGGGATATACCAGATTTCCAACAGCAGACTGTGTTTAAATGGAGACACAGAGGTAATTCTCGTAACATGAGATCAGCCAGGAGCAATGGACCAACGGCCAGGACTGCCCCCTCTGTGGTTGAGGCAAGTTCTAGTGATTTTTTCTCTTCCACCGGAAGCGAACTAGACACAGGACCAGACGGGATGGAGGACAGAGGAGCAATAAAAAAAAAAAAATAATGAAACACAGGGATTGGTTCTCTCCTCTTCAACACGGCTACGGAAACGGGATATCCTTTCCATGATCCCATGGGTAAGTTCGTCTCCCAATCTCTCATTGGAAGAAAGACAGGCCCTTCGTACACTTAAAAACAACAACACTTTTTTGATCAAGGAGGCCGACAAGGGGGTAATGTGGTCCTTTGGCCCACACACATGTATTTAAAGGAAGCTAATAGACAGTTGAACAACCCTCATTTCTATCAGAGGTTGCCTTCTGATCCCACTTCAGTTTTTTTAGGGAAATTTCATACCTTGTTAGATAGAGCGTATCAGTTTGGTATCATCAGCTCTGAAGAAAAAAAGTACATGTGGGTGGAGCAACCGGTGACTTCGACTTTTTACATGTTGCCACAGGTACACAAACATGCCACTGACCCCCCTGTCCGGCCCATTGTTTCAAGTATAGTTAGTATGTGCGAAAGTGCCTGTACGTATGTTGATTAATTCATACAACCTTTGGCTGCATCCTTGCCTTCCTTTATCAGGGATTCAGCACATTTTATTGAAATATGTCGGGAGATTGTGCTACCAGCTGACTTCTTACTCGTCACATGTGACATGGAGTCGTTGTATTCTAATATCAAGCATGAGGACGGAATTGAAGCAGCTGCATTTTTTCTGAGCAAACATGAGTGTATTGATCAGGGGCATAATTGTTGTGTTTTGGTAGCTGAGAAGAAAAAGCAAATACGGCAATACACCAGAGAGGCTGGAACCTATTGAATTGCAGTAACCTGAACTAACCACACAACTAGAGGTAGCCGTGGAGCGTTCCTACGTTGATCCTAGACGCCTCGTCACAGCCTGAGAGATAACTACACCTAAAGGCAGAAAGAGGAAAGCTATCTGCCCCGGAGCAGATCCCCAAAGAAAATAGGAAGCCCCCAAACATGTAATGGCGGTTAGACAAGAAGAAGCACGGACACAGACAGAAAATAGAATGAGCAAACGCTGGCGCCCAATCTCAATCTGTCTAGACAGAAAAGTACAGGAAAGGATTCTCACTGCAATCCAAAAAACCCCTAAAAAATACCAGCTCTTCTGATTGCAAAAACACCTGAGATCACACGATCTCTACCACCTAAATCAGATCTCTGGTGTAACAAAACTAAGCCGCAGCCACTGAAAAAACAGAAAAAAGCAAATGAACAAATAACAGTGGCTTCAGATAAACTGAGAGGAGCACAAGCCCCCGGAGGGGACCTGGCTGACCTCCACAGCAGTGCAGGGAACTATGCAAAAAGCAAGCACAAAAATAAAAGCAGAAAATATCTTATCTGATAGCAGAAGATGCAGGCAAGACTCAGCAAACTTCCAAATGAACCAGGAACAACAATTGAGACAAGAACAATTGATCACCGGCAACCATCATGGGAGGGAACCTCCCTTATATCAGACCAGTCAGTGATCCCAGATTGCCATTCCTCGCTGAAAGGTTCAGTACTGTCTGTAACCACCAGAGGGAGCCTCTGCTCAGAAACCATCTCTAGCACATTCATAACAGTACCCCCCCCTGAGGAGGGGTCACCGAACCCTCACTTGTGCAACCAGGCCAATCAGGATGAGCTCGGTGATAGGCACGGATCAGTCTCCTAGCAAGGATGTCCGAAGCAAACACCCAAAAATTGTCCTCCTGACCATAACCTCTCCACTTAACCAAATACTGGGTTTCTGTCTAGAAAAACGAGAATCCAATATTTTCTCAACCACATACTCCAGATTGCCCTCAACCAAAACAGGGTCAGGAGGCGCAGCCATAGGAACCACTGGCTCAACAAACCTCTTCAATTAGGACTTGTGGAACACGTTATGGATCTTAACTGTCCCTGGAAGAAGCAAACGGAAGGAAACAGGATTAAGAATCTCCATGATCTTATAAGGTCCAATGAACCTAGGCTTAAACTATGGAGATGCAACCCTCATAGGGATATTTCTTGAGGACAACCAAACCAAGTCCCCCACTTTAAACCGAGGACCATCAGTCCTATGCCGGTTGGCAAACCATTGGGCCTTCTCCTGAGAGAGAGACAACCTCTCCACTACCTGGTCCCAAATCTGCTGCATTCGCTCCACAACAGAGTCAACACCTGGACAGACAGAAGCCTCCGCCTGTCCCGAAGAAAATCGAGGGTGAAACCCAAAATTGCAGAAAAATGGAGACATCAAGGTGGCAGCGCTAGCCCTATTATTAAGAGCAATCTCAGCCAAAGGCAAAAAAGAGACCCAGTCATCTTGATCAGCAGACACAAAACATCTCAAATAAGTCTCCAAGGTCTGGTTTGTTCTCTCGGTTTGTCCATTGGTCTGAGGATGAAAAGCAAAGGAGAAAGATAATTGAACACCAAGTTTAGAACAAAATGTCATCCAAAATCTGGAAACAAACTGGACTCCTCTGTCAGACACAATGTTCTCTGGAATGCCATGTAACCGAACCACGTGCTGAAGGAACAAAGGCACCAATTCGGAGGAGGAAGGTAACTTAGGTAATGGCACAAGATGTATCATCTTGGAAAACCTATCACAGATTACCCAGATAACAGTCATTCTCTGAGAAACAGGGACGTTGGAAATAAAATCCATAGAGATATGGGTCCATGGCCTCTTGGGCACAGGTAATGGCATTAACAAACCACAAGAGCGAAAGCAAGGCTTGGAGCGAGAGCAAGTCCCACAGGACTGCACAAATTCCCTGACGTCACGAGACAAAGTAGGCCACCAAAAGGACCGACTCACCAAGTCTCTGGTACCAAAAATCCCAGGATGACCAGCCAACGCGGAACAATGAATCTCAGATATCACACTCTTCTTCCACTGGTCTGGGACAAACAATTTCCCAATAGGGCAGAGCTCAGGTTTATCCTCCTGACACCCTTCCAGAGCCAGTCTCAAATTGGGCGAGATGGCGAAAAGAACTACACCCTCTTTCAAAATAACAGTAGGATCAGATAACTCAGGAGAGTCCGCAAAGAAACTCCTCGAGAGGGCATCCGCCTTAACATTCTTAGTGCCAGGAAGAAAAGAAACCACAAAATTAAAACGTGTGAAAAACAAGGCTCACCTGGCCTGTCTAGGATTAAGTCGCTTGGCTGATTCAAGATAAACCAGATTCTTATGGTCCGTGAGGACCACCACCTGATGTTTGGCTCCTTCCAGCCAATGTCTCCACTGTTCAAAGGCCCACTTCATGGCCAATAACCCGATTACCCACGTCATAATTAC
This sequence comes from Oophaga sylvatica, assembly GCA_033576555.1. Lineage (NCBI taxonomy): Eukaryota > Metazoa > Chordata > Amphibia > Anura > Dendrobatidae > Oophaga > Oophaga sylvatica. Next base: position 764,542,455 of record JARQOD010000001.1, read on the forward strand.
GTTCAGTTGGAGAAAATTTTCGAGAGAAAAAGGCACAAGGGTTACTCTTAGAGGTCTCTGGATCTCTTTGGGACAAAACGGCACCTGCCCCAATTTCAGAGGCATCAACCTCCACCTGAAACAGTAGAGAAACATCAGGCTGCCGTAGAACAGTAGCAGAAGTGAATCTCTGCTTAAGTTCCTGAAATGCAGAAACTGCCTCAGGAGGCCAATTAACCACATCAGAACCCTTTTTGGTCACATCAGTCAATGGTTTAACAATACCGGAGAAATTACCAATAAATTTACGATAAAAATTGGCAAAACCCAAAAATCTCTGAAGAACCTTTAATGAAGTAGGTTGGACCCAATCACAGATGGCCTGAACCTTGACCGGGTCCATTTCAATAACAGATAGAGACAAAATGAATCCCAGAAATGAGACCTTCTGTATGCCAAAAAGACACTTTGATCCCTTCACATACAGTGCATTCTCTCTCAAAATCTGGAACACAGTCCGAACATGTTTCACATGAGAGTCCCAGTCATTGGAAAAAATCAAGATATCATCCAAATAAACAATCAGAAATTTATCCACAAAATCCCTGAAAATATCAATCATGAAGGATTGGAAGACGGAAGGAGCATTAGTGAGTCCAAAGGGCATCACTAGGTACTCAAAATGCCCCTCTGGGGTATTAAACGCCGTCTTTCATTAATCCCCGAGCTTCATGCGAATAAGGTTATACGCCCCCCTGAGGTCAAGCTTGGTAAACCAACTAGCACTTTTCACCCTGGAAAACAGGTCAGAAATCAAGGGTAACGGATATTTATACTTTACAGTGATCTTATTCAAGAGACGATAATCAAAACACGGCCTCAATGAACCATCCTTTTTGGCCACAAAGAAAAAAACGGCACCCAAGGGTGAAGAAGATGGTCTGATATGACCCTTCTCCAATGACTCCTTAATATAAGATCGCATAGCATCGTGTTCAGGTACAGAAAAGTTAAAAAGGCGACCTGTAGGAAATTTACCACCAGGCACTAATTCAATAGTGCAATCATAGCTCGTGTGAGGGGGCAAGGATGCAGATTTACTTTCACTAAATACATCCGAAAAATCAGTCAAAAAGTCAGGAACATCCTGAGACTGGGGAGAGGCAGAAAAAACAGGAGTGTCAGCATTAACACATTGGCAGCCCCAACTGGTCACAGACACAGATTTCCAATCCAAAACAGGATTATGAGACTGTAACCAAGGGAAACCTAGTACAATAATGTCATGCAGATTATGCAGCACCAGAAATTTGCAACTCTCCTGATGATCTGGTTCAACCCTCATTATCACCTGATTAGGAAACTGGGGTTTATTCTCCGCCAAAGGGGTAGAATCAATGCCCAGTAGGGGAATAGACTTCCGCAGGGGTATCATGGGAAACCCACAACGTTTGGCAAAGTCAAAATCCATCAGGTTAATAGCTGCTCCTGAATCAACAAAAGCCTGAGCAGAAAATGTGGACATGGAGCAAATCAGGGTAACAACAGAAATTTAGTCTGAACACTACCCAAGACAACTGAGCGTGCAAAACGTCTTCCCCGCTTAGGGCAGACTGAAATAGCATGAGAGGCGTCACCACAGTAGAAACATAACCCATTGCGCTTTCGAAACTCATGACGCTGTGCCCCAGAAGTCACTCTATCACACTGCATGGGCTCAGAAGCTGGCTCACAAGGCAACACCATCTCATGCATACCTCTGCGCTCACGCAAACGTCTGTCAATTTGAATAGCCAATGACATAGAATCATTGAGACCAGAGGGAGCAGGGAATCCCACCATAACATCCTTTACATTCTCTGACAGCCCCTTCCGAAAAAGGGCTGCCAAAGCATCATCATTCCATTTGGTCAGGACTGCCCACTTTCGGAATTTCTGACAGTACAACTCAGTGTCTTCAAGACCCTGATTTAATGCCAACAAGGTTTTTTCAGCTTGATCAGTGACATTAGGTTCATCGTACAATAACCCAAGAGCCAGAAAAAATACATCAATATCATTCAAAACAGGATCACCAGGTGTCAGGGAAAAAGCCCAATCCTGAGGTTCGCCGCGCAGGAGAGAGATGACAATTTGAACCTGCTGTGCTGTGTTCCCTGAGGACTTAGGCTTTAAGGCAAAAAACAACTTACAGTTATTTTTGAAATTCAGAAATTTAGCCCGATCCCCCAAAAACAAATCTGGCATGGGAATCCTAGATTCCACAACCGGCAACCTAGCAAGATAGGTAGCAATACTTCGAACCTCAGTGGCAAGCTGATCCACACGGCCAGACAACTGTGCAAGCTCCTCAGTACCCAGAGAAAAAGAGGGAAAAAATGCAACAAACAGGAATAAAAAATCTCTGACAACTCTGACAACTTTTTTTTTTCTTTCCACACTATTTTTCCCTTCTGTGAGTACCATATAATTTTCAGTTTGGGCCGATGATACTGTTGTGTTTTGGTAGCTGAGGAGAAAAAGCAAATACGGCAATACACCAGAGAGGCTGGAACCTATTGAATTGCAGTAACCTGAACTAACCACACAACTAGAGGTAGCCGTGGAGCGTTCCTACGTTGATCCTAGACGCCTCGTCACAGCCTAAGAGATAACTACACCTAAAGGCAGAAATAGGAAAGCTATCTGCCCCGAAGCAGATCCCCAAAGAAAATAGGAAGCCCCCAAACATGTAATGGCGGTTAGACAAGAAGAAGCACGGACACAGACAGAAAATAGAATGAGCAAACGCTGGCGCCCAATCTGTCTATACAGAAAAAGTACAGGAAAGGATTCTCACTGCAATCCAAAAAAAACCCCTAAAAAATACCAACTCTTTTGATTGCAAAAACACCTGAGATCACACGATCTCTACCACCTAAATCAGATCTCTGGTGTAACAAAACTAAGCCGCAGCCACTGAAAAAACAGAAAAAAGCAAATGAACAAATAACAGTGGCTTCAGATAAACTGAGAGGAGCACAAGCCCCCGGAGGGGACCTGGCTGACCTCCACAGAAGTGCAGGGAACTATGCAAAAAGCAAGCACAAAAATAAAAGCAGAAAATATCTTATCTGATATCAGAAGATGCAGGCAAGACTCAGCAAACTTCCAAATGAACCAGGAACAACAATTGAGACAAGAACAATTGATCACCGGCAACCATCATGGGAGGGAACCTCCCTTATATCAGAACAGTCAGTGATCCCAGATTGCCATTCCTCGCTGAAAGGTTCAGTACTGTCTGTAACCACCAGAGGGAGCCTCTGCTCAGAAACCATCTCTAGCACATTCATAACACATAATGCATTTGTGCTGGATCTCTTGAAGTTCATTTTGCATCACAACTTTTTCCTGTTTGATAGAGTGTTCTATCGGCAAATCTCCGGAGTGGCGATGGGGGCTCGCTGTACGTCGGCATACACTAACACTTTTTTAGGAAGGTGGGATGAAAAGGTCGTCTATACGTCTGAGATCTTCCAAAAACAAGTTTGTTACTGGCATCGTTTTATAGACGATATTTTCTTTCTATGGAAGGGTACAGAGGTTGCATGTGTTCAATTTTTGAACAGTTTGAATCTCAATCCTCACAACATCTTTCTTACCAATTCAATCTCCTCTAGTTCAATTACTTTTCTGGACTTGACTGTGTTTGTGGACAACTCATGCCTGGCCACCGTCTTTATCGTAAGCCAACGGCTACCAATTTTTTGTTGGAATTCAGCAGCTTTCACCCAAAACACACTAAGGTTGGTGTGCCAATTGGCCAGTTTCTTAGGGCCAGAAGGAACTGCACACATGATAAAGATTTTCTTTCTCAGGCTTGGGATCTCACAGGACGATTTAAACAACGGGGATATCCTAAGCGGGTTATCTCAACGGCTTTCCAGCATGCTCGAGTGTCTGATTAAGCCTCCCTGCTTATTGCGCGTATTCACAATCAGGAATCTCGGCTCCACTTTGTCACAGATTACAATGGCAGCTGGCATTCAGGTACATGATATTTTATCCAGACATTGGTCTATCCTCACGTTGGATGCCCAGACCTCTTTGGTCACAAGCACACGACCGCTTTTGGAGGCCAGGAAGGCGCCCAATTTGCGAGACATGTTGACTGGAAGTCATTTTGTTCATCCAACTCAGAAATTGAACAGGGGCATCACTCTGAAGGGTTCCTTCCCATGTGGGGACTGTAGCGTGTGCACATTTATGATCCCGACACGTGATGCTTTCCTCAATCCTCTTAATTCAAAGGGCATTCTTTGTGTTCGTACATCAATTGTAAGAGCAGGGATGTTATTTATGCACTCATCTGCCCTTGCAGGAAATTTATATATTGGATAGACCTCACAAGAGCTGAGGAAGAGGGCCCAGAAGCACATCTCCACCATTCATTTGGCTACAGCAGATTCAAAAAAAGGTAGGGTTCTCACTCTGGTTGCTGCACACTTTTTAGCCATGCATAAGGGTAGTGCATCAGGGATTAAGGTGGTGAGGTTGCAAAAAATCAGTCAAAATGCTAGGGGGGCAGTAAAAGTAGACATTTACTGCAAGAGGAATCCAGATGGATTTTGAACTCCAATCTGTGTTGCCCACATGGCTCAATGAGGAACTTTTGTTTACCGGTTTCTTAGGATAAATTTTTATTTTTTTTATTCATTAATTAAAAGAAGAAAATCATATTCTTTGATATGCTGATTTTGATGCTCATCCTTTAGTGACATCTTCATTTTTTCTTTTTGGATAATTAATCGGTTGTATTACAACTTGTGTATGTATAAATATTACATGCATCTTTTGACATGTTATTTAGGTTCCTCAGGCTGATCCTGAATGACAGCTATATGGATATTTTCCAGTTGTTTTGGAGGGGCCATTCTTCCTGATATGTAAGGTCTATGGACTCCTCTACTAACCATTTTGGATGGACCCATCCGGAGAATATCTAACAGTTCTAATTTTTGTATGCGATTTTTGCATCCTTTAATAACATGTGTCTTTAACAGCAATCATGTCTGTGTATAAAATAATGCAGTGGGCCAATCACCATTTGGTGTCATTTTTGAGTGTGCCATATGGCACTTTTTAACCATCTTTGTATCGCCTGTATTCTGTCATTGCAATTGAAAACCTAAAAATCTCCTCCCTTCCCTCTTCTTTCCCCTCTTTCTCATTTGGATATGGGTTTGCTATGTATTCATTACTATGCTGAGTTCTGAACCGCACGGATATTGGGTTCTTTGTTGTGAAATGGGTTTGAGATGAGTTCTGAGCAGAGACTCCCTCTGGTGGTTACAAGCGGGGACTGGTCTGTTCAGTGAAGATTGTGAGGACTGGGAATCAGGTGTTACTGACTGGTCTTATATAAGGGAGTCACCTTCCCATCAGGGTTGCCGGTGATCAATTGTTCTGGTCTGAATCCTTCATTCCTGTTTCCTTGTAGCCTGCTGTGTCGTGTCTGCATCTCCTGCTAACAGATAAGACATTTTCTTCTTTTTGTTTTTGTACTATATTTTTGCATTTTGTCCTGCACTTCTTTGGGGGCCTTCTGGGTCCCCTTCGGGGCTTTTGCCCTCTCAGTTTAGTTCAGCCACTGATGTTTGTACTTTTGCTTTTTCCAGTTTTTTCAGTGGCTGCTGTTTTGATTTTGTTACACCAGAGAACTAATTTAGGTGCTAGAGGTCGTGTGATCTCAGGTGATTTTGAAATTAGTAGAGTTGGTGCTTTTCAGGGTTTTCTGGGATTGCAGTAAGTACCCTTCCTATCCTTTTCTATTTAGTTAGTTTGGGCCCCAGCGTTTGCTCATACTATTTTCTTTCTGTGTCAGTATTTCTTCTTGTCTAACCGCCATTACTTGTTTGGGGCTTTCTATTATCTTTGGGGTTCTGCTCCGGGCAGATAGCTTTCCTATTTCATCTTTAGGTGTAGTTAGTTTCTCAGGCTGTGACGAGGCGTCTAGGACCAACGTAGGAACGCTCCATGGCTGCCTCTAGTTGTGGTGGTTAGTCAGGGTACTGCAATCTCATAGATTCCAATGCTCTGGTGTATTGCCTTTTTTTACCTGCACTCCTCAGCTCCCGAAACATAACAGTATCACCGGCCTAAAAATTGAAAATTGTATGGTACTCACAGAAGGGAAAAAATATTGTGAAAGAAAAAAGGTTGTCAGAGTTGTCAGAGATATTTTTCTATTTTGTTGCATTTTTTTTTTTCCCTCTGTATCTCTGGGTGCTGGGGAGGATCTTTTCTCTCTATGGAGTTTGCACGGTTGTCTGGCCGTGTGGATCAGCTTGCCACTGAGGTTCAGAGTATTGCTGCATATCTTGCTTAGGTTGCCTGTTGTGGAAACCTAGGATCCCATGCAGATTTGTTTTTGGGGATCGAGCTAAGTTTCAGAATTTCAAAAATAATTGTAAATTGTTTTTGCCTTAAAATCTAAGTCCTCAGGGAACGCAGTGCAGCAGGTTCAAATTATAAATCTCTCTCCTGCGCGGCGATCCTCAGGATTGGGCTTTTTCCCTGACACCTGGGGATCCTGTTTTGAGTGATGTTGATGCATTTTTTCAGGCTTTGGGGTTATTGTATGATGACCCTAATGTCACTGATCAAGCTGAAAAAAGCCTTGTTGGCATTAAATCAGGGGCCTTATGACGCTGAGTTTTTACTGTCAGAGATTCCGTAGGTGGGCAGTCCTGACCAAATGGAATGACGACGCTTTGGCAGCCTTTTCCGGAAGGGTCTGTCAGATAATGTAAAGGATGTTATGGTGGGATTCCCTGTCCCCTCTGGTCTCAATGATTCTATGTCATTAGCGATTCAAATTGACAGACGTTTGCGTGAGCGGAGAAGTATGCGTGGAATGGTGTTGCCTTGTGAACCAGCTTCTGAACCCATGCAGTGTGATAGAGTGGTGTCTGGGCACAGCGTCATGAGTTTCGAAAGCGCAATGGGTTATGTTTTCTACTGTGGTGATGCCTCTCATACTATTTCAGTCTGCCCTAAGCGGGGAAGACGTTTTGCACGCTCAGTTGTCTTGGGTAGTGTTCAGACTAAGTTTTTATTAACTGTCACTCTGATATGCTCTCTGTTCTCATTTTCTGCTCAGGCTTTCGTTGATTCTGGAGCAGCTATTAACCTGATGGATTATGATTTTGCTAAACGTTGTGGGTTTCCCTTGATACCCCTACAGAAGTCTATTCCCCTACTGGGGATCGATTCTACCCCTTTGGCTGAGAATAAACCCCAGTTTTCTACTCAGGTGATAATGAGGGTTGAACCTGATCACCAGGAGTGCTGCAAATTTTTGGTTCTGTATAATCTGCATGACATTATCGTGCTGGGTTTCCCTTGGTTACAGTCTCATAATCCTGTTTTGGATTGGAAATCTGTGTCTGTAACCAGTAGGGGCTGCCAATGTGTTAATACCAACACTCCTGTTTTTTCTGCCTCCCCCCAGGCTCAGGATGTTCCTGACTTTTTGATTGATTTTTCTGATGTGTTTAGCGAAAGTAAATCTGCATCCTTGCCTCTCCATAGGAGCTATGACTGCGCTATTGAATTAGTGCCGGGTAGTAAATTCCCTAAAGGTCGCCTTTTTAACTTGTCTGTACCTGAAACATGACGCTATGCGGTCTTATATCAAGGAATCATTGGAGAAGGGTCATATCAGACCATCCTCTTCACCTTAGGTGCCGGTTTTTTCTTTGTGGCCAAAAAAGATGGTTCATTAAGGCCGTGTATTGATTATCGTCTCTTGAACAATATTACTGTGAAATATCAATACCCGTTACCCTTGATTTCTGACCTGTTTTCCAGGGTGAAAAACGCTACTTGGTTTACCAAGCTTGACCTCAGGGGGGCGTATAACCTTATTCGCATTAAGCACGGGGATGAATGGAAGACGGCATTCAATACCCCTGAAGGGCATTTTGAGTACCTAGTGATGCCCTTTGGGCTCACTAATGCTCCTTCCGTCTTCCAGTCCTTCATGAATGACATTTTCAGGGATTTTGTGGACAAATTTCTGATTGTTTATTTGGATGATATCTTGATTTTTTCTAATGACTGGGACTCTCATGTGAAACATGTTCGAACTGTGTTCCAGATTTTGAGAGAGAATACTCTGTATGTGAAGGGATCAAAGTGTCTTTTTGGCGTACAGAGGATCTCATTTCTGGGATTCATTTTGTCCCCATCTGTTATTGAAATGGACCCGGTCAAGGTTCAGGCCATCTGTGATTGGGTCCAACCTACTTCATTAAATGCTCTTCAGAGATTTTTGGGTTTTGCCAATTTTTATCGTAAATTTATTGGTAATTTCTCGCTTATTGTTAAACCATTAACTGATTTGACCAGAAAGGGTTTTGATGTGGTGAATTGGCCTCCTGAGGCAGTCTCTGCGTTTCAGGAACTTAAGCAGAGATTCACTTCTGCTCCTGTTCTACGGCAGCCTGATGTTTCTCTGCCATTTCAGGTGGAGGTTGATGCCTCTGAAATTGGGGCAGGTGCCTTTTGTCCCAAAAAGATCCAGAGACCTCTAAAAGTAACCCTTGTGCCTTTTTCTCTCGAAAATTTTCTCCTACTGAATGTAATTATGACGTGGGTAATCGGGAGTTATTGGCCATGAAGTGGGCTTTTGAAGAGTGGAGACATTGGCTGGAGGGAGCCAAACATCAGGTGGTGGTCCTTACTGACCATAAGAATCTGGTCTATCTGGAATCTGCCAAGCGACTCAATCCTAGACAGGCCAGGTGGGCCTTGTTTTTCACACGTTTTAATTTTGTGGTTTCCTTTCTTCCTGGCACTAAGAATGTTAAGGCGGATGCCCTCTCGAGGAGTTTCCTTGCGGACTCTCCTGAGTTATCTGATCCTTCTGCTATTTTGAAAGAGGGTGTAGTTCTTTCCGCCATCTCGCCCAATTTGAGACTTGCTCTGGAGGGGTGTCAGGAGGATAGGCCCGAGTGCTGCCCTGTTGGAAAATTGTTTGTCCCGGACCAGTGGAAAAAGAGTGTGATGTCTGAGATTCATTGTTCCGCATTGGCTGGGCATCCCGGAATTTTTGGTACCAGAGACTTGGTTAGTCGGTCCTTTTGGTGGCCTACCTTGTCTCGTGATGTCAGGGAATTTGTGCAGTCCTGCGGGACTTGCTCTCGCTCCAAGCCTTGCTCTCGCTCTAGTGGTTTGTTGATGCCATTGCCTGTGCCCAAGAGACCATGGACCCATATCTCTATGGATTTCATTTCCGACCTTCCTGTTTCTCAGAGAATGACCACCATCTGGGTAATTTGTGATAGGTTTTCCAAAATGATACATCTTGTGCCATTACCTAAGTTGCCTTCCTCCTCTGAATTGGTGCCGTTGTTCCTTCAGCACGTGGTTCGTTTACACGGCATTCCTGAGAACATTGTGTCTGACAGAGGAGTCCAGTTTGTTTCCAGATTTTGGAGGACTTTTTGTTCTAAACTGGGTGTTCAATTGTCTTTCTCCTCGGCATTTCATCCTCAGACCAATGGTCAAACTGAGAGAACAAACCAGACATTGGAGACTTATCTTAGATGCTTTGTGTCTAATGATCAGGATGACTGGGTCTCTTTTTTACCTTTGGCTGAGTTTGCTCTTAATAATAGGGCTAGCTCTGCCACTTTGATGTCTCAGTTTTTCTGTAATTCTGGGTTTCACCCTCGATTTTCTTCAGGACAGACGGAGGCTTCTGTCTGTCCAGGTGTTGACTCTGTTGTGGAGCGTAGGCAACAGATTTGGGACCAGGTAGTGGAGAGGTTGTCCCTCTCTCAGGAGAAGGCCCAGCGGTTTGCTAACCGGCATAGGACTGATGGTCCTCGGTTTAAAGTGGGGGACTTGGTCTGGTTGTCCTCAAAGAATATTCCTATGAGAGTAGCATCTCCTAAATTTAAGCCTAGGGTCATTGGACCTTATAAGATCATTGAGATTCTTAATCCTGTTTCTTTTCGTTTGCTTTTCCAGGGACATTTAAGATCCATAACGTGTTCCACAAGTCCTTGTTGAAGAGGTTTGTTGAGACAGTGGTTCCTGCTGCTGTGCCTCCTGACCCTGTTTTGGTTGAGGGCAATCTGGAGTATGTGGTTGAGAAAATATTAGATTCTCGTTTTTCTAGACTGAAACTCCAGTATTTGGTTAAGTGGAGAGGTTATGGTCAGGAGGACAATTCTTGGGTGTTTGCTTCGGACATCCATGCTAGGAGACTCATCCGTGCGTATCATAGAACTCATCCTGACCGACCTGGTTGCTCAAATGAGGGTTCGGTGACCCCTCCTCAAGGGGGGGGTACTGTTGTGAATGGGTTTGAGATGAGTTCTGAGCAGAGACTCCCTCTGGTGGTTACAAGCGGTACTGGTCTGTTCAGTGAAGGTTGTGAGGACTGGGAATCAGGTGTTACTGACTGGTCTTATATAAGGGAGTCACCTTCCCATCAGGGTTGCCGGTGATCAATTGTTCTGGTCTGAATCCTTCATTCCTGTTTCCCTTGTAGCCTGCTGTGTCGTGTCTGCATCTCCTGCTAACAGATAAGACATTTTCTTCTTTTTGTTTTTGTACTATATTTTTGCATTTTGTCCTGCACTTCTTTGGGGGCCTTCTGGGTCCCCTTCGGGGGCTTTTGCCCTCTCAGTTTAGTTCAGCCACTGATGTTTGTACTTTTGCTTTTTCCAGTTTTTTCAGTGGCTGCTGTTTTGATTTTGTTACACCAGAGAACTAATTTAGGTGCTAGAGGTCGTGTGATCTCAGGTGATTTTGAAATTAGTAGAGTTGGTGCTTTTCAGGGTTTTCTGGGATTGCAGTAAGTACCCTTCCTATCCTTTTCTATTTAGTTAGTTTGGGCCCCAGCGTTTGCTCATACTATTTTCTTTCTGTGTCAGTATTTCTTCTTGTCTAACCGCCATTACTTGTTTGGGGGCTTTCTATTATCTTTGGGGTTCTGCTCCGGGGCAGATAGCTTTCCTATTTCTATCTTTAGGTGTAGTTAGTTTCTCAGGCTGTGACGAGGCGTCTAGGACCAACGTAGGAACGCTCCACGGCTGCCTCTAGTTGTGGTGGTTAGTCAGGGTACTGCAATCTCATAGATTCCAACTGCTCTGGTGTATTGCCTTTTTTACCTGCACTCCTCAGCTACCGAAACATAACAGTTCTTGTGCTGATTTGTCTCCCGAATCCCTTGTGCTTCACGCTTGTGCTGTTGTGCACATACATGTTTTGTGCACTGACAGTGCAGGGGTGATGATTGTTGCTAGGTCCGGCAACTCTCGTTGCCGGGGTAGACCGGTCTATCACACTGCGCATGCGTGCCCCATCTGACTCTCATTCCCGTCCTCTGTTCTCGTGATGTATCGGTGTCAGGGCTACAAATGCTATGATCCGCCTCATGTCATTTCCGCTCTCGCCTCATGACGGCGATATGGATACTTGCGTCCTGGGGGAATATCTCCTGCCGTTAGAGATAATTGTAAGGTGCTCACCAGTATCCACTTAAGGTAACAATCAGGGATATAAATACATGTCATTTGGTAGTTTAGGTTCACTTCCCCTGACGAAGCTGCTTTAAGCAGCGATACGCGTGGGGCTCTCTCCACACACCCTCTACCTGGTTCTCTTATTCCCGGTCCTTTCTGGCGCACCCCCTTATTCTTTTGGGCTGGTCTGGAAGCCATTAGGCTCAGGACTTTTTCAGCTTATCTTCTTTTCTGCTGGAGAGTGTCCGTATCCAGGACATTTTTTGCCACCTCACTCCTGGCATGAGTATGGATATAGGCATCCTCTACTTAGGGTTTGAAGGGGTACTGGCTATTTTCTGACTACGTTGTATTTATTATACCCCTTTTTCTGATGTACTGTTACATGTGTGCGTATTATTCATGTTGGATTCATATTATATGATTGTCATTTTCCACACATGTCTTTTTCATGTACTGGTGTTGCCTAGGGCATTATTGTACTTACTAATATGAACCTTGGTTCAGGTGTGTTGTAGCTTGATGTTACACTTTGTATCTTTTTAAATGGTTTTAATTATTGTGTGTCCTATTTTTCCAAATAAACTTTTGTGATTATTCTATTCAAATTTTGCTCAGGTGTGCAAACCTATTATTGTTTGGTCTTTCTCTTTGCTTAGTTTCATGGTTGTTTTCCATGCATGGTTATGCACCCAATATGACCTCTCTGGCCTCAGGCGCACCCTATATATATATTATTCAATGGAGTTGTGCTGAGCATTTGCGGACGACACTGGGAACAGCTGATCAGCTGGGGTGCCAGGCGTCGCATCCCCCCATGAGCACACATTGATGACCTATTCTAAGGATAGGCCGTCGATGCTAAAGTACCGGACAACCTCTTTACCTTTAACAACACTACTTTGTTACATGGTATAATGAATTACTTCTTCAAATATCAAAAACAGATGAATCTATTACCTTGCATGTTTATAACTTAAATCTTTCATTTTCTTTGAATTCCTTGTTGAACCATAGAAGAGCTGATCTTCATTCTCACAAGTCCAAACAATAAAAATGAACCGGTGCATCAATCAATAGATGTACCTACAAAAAAGGAAATATTGTTACTAACCTATAAACCCTGAATCAGCATTACCTTCTTATGTATCAAGACAAGCCTAAAGCTACTTGATCTATGCGGATATTTGACCATTAGAAAAGATCATTCTAGCTGTAAGATGTAAGATTTTATAGCTCTAGCAAGTCAAGTGAAAAAATATGTTATACCTCATTCTAATTCCAGACATTTATGTCACATCTCAAAAGAAATGCAAACAGATAAAAAGATGGATATCTAATTGATTATATTACCCATTTAAAATAAGACATCTACTGACAATTGAACTAAACATGTTATACAATTTTTCACCCTCTTTATTGGAAGTAGATTTGTGGAAATCCGGGTCCTAAGACCAAACTGATTTCTCAAAAAACTCCTGTGAAGTATTTAGCTCCTGGCTCCAGGTTAGTAGCCTTACTAACCTACCCAGAGCCTGCACATAGCCAAATGCTGCAGGGAGAAAATGAACTTTATTTTCCCCAGCAGCGTTTAGATTTCAGTCACGGGGTTGGCGCCAGTGTGGGTTCAGTAACCGCTCTGATAATACAAACTGACGGCTGTAACCGCTCCCCTGACTGATAGCTTGCTGCAATGAAGAGCCAGTGTCAGTCAGTGCGTGGGCACAGTTACGGCCATTGCTTAAAGATCATTTTCTCCCTGCAGCGTTCTACTATGTGCAGGTGCTGGGCAGGTTATTAACACTATTAACTTGCAGACTAACCCCACATCTGCAGGTTAATAGTTTTTTTTTCTGGGGACAGGTTCCCTTTAATAGAAATCATTAGCTTTATAGTCTATGCTTTCTTTTGTACCCATACTGTACTCTTTCTGCGCTCAGGCAGGAGCAGTATGCTCCTGTCTCCTGAGCTGCGCATTTCACAGGGTCTTTTTGAGAGGAGCGATTGGTGGCAGTCTCAGGACCCAGAACCCCACCGGTCTGCTTAGCATTTAAGAGGATAAAAGTATTATACATTTTATCAAAGGTTTAGTTGCTCTTTAAAGAAACGACTTAGGCCCCAATTCAAATTTTGCAACTTTTAGTGTTTTTACGCAAATTTCTCTCAGTTGAGCTTAGCTGGAGTGGGACTGGGGTGTGATGAGGGAATAACAAAATAGCTTGCCTAATTTAATACGAGCTGTGGTGGCCATTACACTAGGCTGCAGTAAGATTTCTTAGACTGGAGTTAGATTTTTGGCATGATCCATGGAGGCACACACCTCTTATAAGACATTCCTGATTCATTAAGATGCATGCGCCTGTTAATGATTTAGGAGCATTTCACTTCTACACACACGCCCTAACTAAAGTTGGCAAAAAATCTCCTGTTTTAATGAATCAGGGCCTTAAACGGTACTTGAAGGTTTAGTTAGTAAGCTCAAATATGAACTATACATGCAGCTACTTTGGCTACCACAAAGCATATAGACAGGCTAGTTTACAATAGGCATAATCTATCTTTTTTTGGGTGGAGAAAACTTCTGTAGGACTTTTACTCTTAGATTAAAAAAGTTAGAAAACAAGTGTTAGACGTATTTATTCACATGTCAGTCCAATTTGTTTAGAAACTGTCCAATTTCTTATTCTATTTAATTGTATCTTCATCATAGTAACATAGTAACATTTGTTAGCAAGGCCGAAAAAAGACATTTTCCATCCAGTTCAGCCTATATTCCATCAGAATAAATCCCCAGATCTACGTCCTTCTAAAGAACCTAATAACTGTACAATATTGTTACGCTCCAGGAAGACATCCAGGCCTCTCTTGAACCCCTCAAATGAGTTCGCCATCACCACCTCCTCAGGCAAGGAATTCCAGATTCTCACTGCTCTAACAGTAAAGAATCCTCTTCTATGTTGGTGGAAAAACCTTCTCTAGTCCACATGCAGAGAATGCCCCCTTGTGACCATCACTTTCCTTGGTATAAACAGATCCTCGGAGAGATATTTGTAGTGTCCCCTTATATACTTATACATGGTCATTAGATCACCCCTCAGTAGTTTTTTTTTTACAGACTAGATAATCCTAATTTTGCTAATCTCTCTGGGTATTGTAGTTCCCCCATACCCCTTTATTAATTTTGTTGCCCTCCTTTGTACTAGCTCTAGTTCTATTACATCCTTCCTGAGCACCGGTGCCCAAAACTGTACACAGTACTCCATGTGCGGTCTAACCAGAGATTTGTACAGAGGCAGTATAATGCTCTCATCATGTGTATCCAGACCTCTTTTAATGCACCCCATGATCCTGTTTGCCTTAGCAGCCACTGTCTGGCACAGGCTGCTCCAGGTAAGTTTATCATTAACTAGGATTCCCAAGTCCTTCTCCATGTCAGATTTACCCAGTGGTTTCCCATTCAGTGTGTAATTTTGAGGAGTGTGTGGTTCATCTGCATCCATTTATTTTGAGTGGGTGGTTCATCTACATCTTCATTCTGTCCTCCACTATAGGTGCTGTAACTTCCTTTTGCTCTATTCCCAACCTGCATTAGAGCTGATGTGAGCTGAAAAGTCTGCATCTCTGTTATGATTTATATACAGTTTGACAGATAGGAGAGCAAGAGCATGTGTTTATGCTATCCTTCACTGTAGGTGCTGTAACTTCCTTTTTCTCATTTCCCAGCATGCATTAGACCTGATGTGAGCTGAAAGTCTGCTTCTCTCTTATGACTATTTGCAGTTTGGCAGACAGGAGAGAACTTATTCATTCTATCCTTTACTATTTTTGTGATGTAACTTTCTTTTCGGCTGGGGTCACACTTGCGAGTGTGATGCGAGAATCTCGCACGAGTCTCTCGCATCAATACCCAGTACTGCCACCGGCACTCAGGACTGGAGTGTACGGCTGCATGTATTTCTATGCCGGGTATTGATGCGAGAGACTCGCGTGAGTCTCTCACATTGCACACACAAATGTGACCCCGGCCTTCCTTATTTCCTAGCATGCATAGGACCTGATGTGAGCTGAAAGTCTGCCTCTCTCTTATGCCTGCATGCAGTTTAAAAGTCAGGAGAGCAAAAGCAGATAGATAAAGATCCCCACCCCACTCCTGAAATCAGAAAGATTATACTTGACTACAGTAAGTAGACAAGTTAGACAGGATGTAGACATCTATCGGTTGACACATTTGAGTTATATTTCAGGTTCACTTTTAGTAAATAAAGTTCTGTACAGTTTTGAGATCAGCTAACGTTTTTTTAAATGCCAGTGACCATTTAACCCCTTCATGACCCAATCTATTTTGACCTTAAAGACCTTGCCATTTTTTGCAATTCTGACCAGTGTCCCTTTATGAGGTAATAACTCAGGAACGCTTCAATGGATCCTAGCGATTCTGAGATTGTTTTTTCGTGACATACTGGGCTTCACGTTAGTGGTAAACTTAGGTCGATAATTTTTGCATTTATTTGTGAAAAAATTGGAAATTTGGCGAAAATTTTGAAAATTTTGTAATTTTCAAATTTTTAATTTTTATTTTGTTAAACCAGAGAGTTATGTGACACAAAATAGTTAAGAAATAACATTTCCCACATGTCTACTTTACATCAGCACAATTTTGGGAACAACATTTTTTTTTTTTAGGAAGTTATAAGGGTTAAAATTTGACCAGCAATATCTCATTTTTACAGCAAAATTTACAAAACCATTTTTTTTAGGGACCACCTCACATTTGAAGTCACTTTGAGGGGTCTATATGGCAGAAAATACCCAAAAGTGACACCATTATAAAACCTGCACCCCTCAAGCTACTCAAAACTACATTCAAGAAGATTATTAACCCTTCAGGTGCTTCACATGAACTAAAGCAACGTGGAAGGAAAAAATGGACATTTTAATTTTTCCAACAAAAATTTATTTTAGCATCAATTTTTTCATTTTTACATGGTCATCAGGATAAAATGGATCCTAAAATTTGTTGGCCAATATCTCCTGAGTACACAGATACCTCATATGTGGTCATAAACCACTGTATGGGTGCACGGCAGGGCTCAGAAGGGAAGGAGCGCCATTTGACTTTTGAATGGAAAATATGCTGGAATATTTAGCGGTTGCCGTGTCGCATTTGGAGAGTCCCTGTGTGCCTAAACATTGGAGCTTCCCCACAAGTGACCCCATTTTGGAAACTAGACCCCCTAAGGAACTTATCTAGATGCATAGTGAGCACTTTGAACCCCCAGGTGCTTCACAAATTGATCCGTAAAAAAAAGAAAGTACTATTTTTTACAAAAAATTTCTTTTAGCTTCAGTTTTTTCATTTTCACATGGGCAACAGGATAAATTGTATCCTAAAATTTGTTGGGCAGTTTCTCCTGAGTACACAGATACCTCATATGTGGTCATAAACCACTGTTTGGGTGCACGGCAGGGCTCAGAAGGGAAGGAGCGCCATTTGACTTTTTGAATGGAAAATATGCTGGAATATTTAGCGGTTGCCATGTCGCATTTGGAGAGTCCTTGTGTGCCTAAACATTGGAGCTCCCCCACAAGTGACCCCATTTTGGAAACTAGACCCCCTAAGGAACTTATCTAGATGCATAGTGAGCACTTTGAACCCCCAGGTGCTTCACAAATTGATCCGTAAAAAAAGAAAGTACTTTTTTTTCACAAAACTTTTCTTTTAGCCTCAGTTTTTTCATTTTCACATGGGCAACAGTATAAATTGGATCCTAAAATTTGTTGGGCAATTTCTCCTGAGTACACAGATACCTCATATGTGGTCATAAACCACTGTTTTGGCGCACGGCAGGGCTCAGAAGGGAAGGCGCACCATTTGACTTTTTGAATGGAAAATATGCTGGAATATTTAGCGGTTGCCATGTCGCATTTGGAGCGTCCCTGTGTGCCTAAACATTGGAGCTCCCCCACAAGTGACCCCATTTTGGAAACTAAACCCCCTAAGGAACTTATCTAGATGCATAGTGAGCACTTTGAACCCATAGGTGCTTCACAAATTGATCCGTAAAAAAGAAAGTACTTTTTTTCACAAAAATTTTCTTTTAGCCTCAGTTTTTTCATTTTCACATGGTCAACAGTATAAATTGGATCCTAAAATTTGTTGGGCAATTTCTCCTGAGTACACAGATACCTCATATGTGGTCATAAATCACTGTTTGGGCGCACAGCAGGGCTCAGAAGGGAAGGAGCACCATTTGACTTTTTGAATGAAAATATGCTGGAATATTTAGTGGTTGTCATGTCGCATTTGGAGCGTCCCTGTGTGCCTAAACATTGGAGCTCCCCCACAAGTGACCCATTTTGGAAACTAGACCCCTAAGGAACTTATCTAGATGCATAGTGAGCACTTTGAACCCCAGGTGCTTCACAAATTGATCCGTAAAAAAAGAAAGTACTTTTTTTTTCACAAAAATTTTCTTTTAGCCTCAGTTTTTTCATTTTCACATGGGCAACAGTATAAATTGGATCCTAAAATTTGTTGGGCAATTTCTCCTGAGTACACAGATACCTCATATGTGGTCATAAACCACTGTTTTGGCGCACGGCAGGGCTCAGAAGGGAAGGCGCACCATTTGACTTTTTGAATGGAAAATATGCTGGAATATTTAGCGGTTGCCATGTCGCATTTGGAGCGTCCCTGTGTGCCTAAACATTGGAGCTCCCCCACAAGTGACCCCATTTTGGAAACTAGACCCCCTAAGGAACTTTCTAGATGCATAGTGAGCACTTTGAACCCCCAGGTGCTTCACAAATTGATCCGTAAAAAAAAGAAAGTACTTTTTTTTCACAAAAATTTTCTTTTAGCCTCAGTTTTTTCATTTTCACATGGGCAACAGTATAAATTGGATCCTAAAATTAGTTGGGCAATTTCTCCTGAGTACACAGATACCTCATATGTGGTCATAAACCACTGTTTGGGCGCACGGCAAGGCTCAGAAGGGAAGGCGCACCATTTGACTTTTTGAATGGAAAATTAGCTCCAATCGTTAGCGGACACCATGTCGTGTTTGGAGAGCCCCTGTGTGCCTAAAGTTTAGAGCTCCCCCACAAATGATCCCATTTTGGAAACTAGACCCCCTAAGGAACTTATCTAGATGTAAAGTGAGCACTTTGAACCCCCAGGTGCTTCAGAGAAGTTTATAACGCAGAGCCGTGAAAATAAAAAATCCTTTTTTTTTCTCAAAAAATGATTTTTTAGCCCACTATTTTTTATTTTCACAATGGTTACAGGAGAAATTGGACACCAAAAGTTGTTGTCCAGTTTGTCCTGAGTACGCTAGTACCCCATATGTGGGGGGGAACAATTGTTTGGGCACACGTCAGGGCTCGGAAGGGATGTAGTGACGCTTTGAAATGCCGACTTGATGGAATGGTCTGCGGGCATCTTGTTATGTTTGTAGAGCCCCTGATGTGCCTAAACAGTAGAAACCCCCCACAAGTGACCCCATTTTGTAAACTAGACCCCCAAAGGAACTTATCCAGATGTGTGGTGAGCACCTTGAACCCCCAAGTGCTTCACAGAAGTTTATAATGCAGAGCCGTGAAAATAAAAAATCATTTTTTTCCTCAAAAACTGATTTTTTTAACCCGCAATTTTTTATTTTCACAAGGGTAACAGGAGAAATTGGACCACAAAAGTTGTTGTACAGTTTGTCCTGAGTACTCTGGTACCCCATATGTGGGGGGGAACCACTGTTCGGGCACACGTTGGGGCTCGGAAGGGAAGTAGTAACGTTTTGAAATGCCGACTTTGATGGAATGGTCTGCGGGCGTCATGTTAGGTTTGCAGAGCCCCTGATGTGCCTAAACAGTAGAAACTCCCCACAAATGATCCCATTTTGGAAACTAGACCCCACAGAGAACTTATCTAGATGTGTGGTGAGCACTTTGAACCCCCAAGGGCTACACAGCAGTTTATAATGCCCGGGCATGAAAATAAAAAAATCATATTTCTTCCACAATCAGGATCTTTTAGTCCCCAATTTTTTTATTTTCCCAAGGGTAATAGGAGAAATTAGACCCCAAAAGTTGTTATCCAATTTGTCCTGAGTACGCTGATACCCCATATGTGGGAGAAAACTACTGTATGGGCGCACGTCGGGGCTCGGAAGGGAAGTAGTGACATTTTGAAATGCCGACTTTGATGGAATGGTCTGCGGGCGTCATGTTACGTTTGCAGAGCCCCTGATGTGCCCAAACTGTAGAAACCCCGCACAAGTGACCCCATTTTGGAAACTAGACCCCGCAAACAACTTATCTAGATGTGTAGTGAGCACTTTGAACCTCCAAGGGCTACACAGAAGTTTATAACGCCCAGGCATGAAAATAAAAAAATCATATTTTTTCCACAAACATGATCTTTAGTCCCCAATTTTTTTATTTTCCCAATATTAACAGGAGAAATTAGACCCCAAAGTTGTTGTGCAATTTTTCCAGAGTACGCTGATACCCCATATGTGGGGGTAAACCACTGTTTGGGCATACGTCGGGGCTTGGAATAAAGGGAGCACTATTTGACTTTTTGAACGCAAAATTTGAAGGAATCAATGGTGGCGCCACGTCGCGTATGGAGACCCCTGATGTGCCTAAATAGTGGAAACCCCTCAATTCTAACTCCAACCCTATCCCCAACACACCCTAACCCCAACCCTAACCCCTACACACCCCTAACCCTAATAGAAACCCTAACCATAACCCTAACCCCAACACACCCCTAACCCTAATCTCAACTCTAACCATAAACCTAACCACAAGCCTAACCCTAATCCCAACCCTAACCCCAAAACACCCCTAACACTTATCCTAACTCTAACCCTAACCACAAACCTAACCCTAATCCCAATCCTAACCCAAATTCCAACCCTAACCCAAATTCCAACCCTAACCCAAATTCCAACCCTAACCCAAATTCTAACTGTAACCCTAATTCTAACCCTAGTTCTAACCCTAACCCTAAGGCTGGGTTCATATTGCGTTTTACCAGTCCGTTCAACACGTAGCGTTGACCGGCTGGTAATGGTATAGCATAACGCGATCGCGTTATGCTATACCCGCTAGCGCAGATGAATCATCAGATGATTCATCTGTGCTAGTGGTGATGGAGCCCAGACGCTGCAGCCCGTGTCCGAGGCTCCGTCACTGAATGACGGCTTTACGGCATGCGTTTCGATGCGCACACAAAAGGTGTGAATGGCAGCGTTAATGGACTGCGTTACACCGCGGTGAAACACAGTCCATCAAACGGACTGCCATAATGCAATATGAACCCAGCCTAACCCTAAGCCTGAGGCCCCGTGCACACGTTGCGGATACACTTGCGGATTTTTCTAAAATGCGCAGGTAAAATGGCCTGCGTTTTACCTCAAATTTAGCGCGGATTTGCTAGGTTTTTCCCTGCGGTTTTACAACTATAAAGGAATAGGTGTAAAACCGCTGCGGAATCCGCACAAAGAATTGACATCCTGCGGATTTAAAACCGCAGCAAATCCGCAATGAAAAATCCGCAGCATGTGCACAGCGTTATTTTTTACCATTTATTTGCATTGTACTGTACATGGTTTCTGGATCTGCTGTGGATCCGCAGCGCCAAATCCGCTGCGGATCCGCAGCAAAATCTCCGCTGCAGATCAGCAGCAAAATCCGCTGCGGATCCGCAGCAAAATCCGGTGCTGATCAGCAGCAAAATCCGCTGTGGATCCCCAGCAAAATCAGCTGCGGGTCCGCAGCAAAATCCGCTGCAGATCAGAGGCAAAATCCGCTGCGGATCAGCAGCGAAATCCGCTGTGGATCAGCAGCGAAATCCGCTGCGGATCAGCAGCGAAATCTGCTGCGGATCAGCAGCTAAATCCGCTGCGGATCAGCAGCGAAATCCGCTGCGGATTAGCAGCGAAATCCGCTGCGGATCCCCAGCGAAATCAGCTGCAGATCAGCAGCGAAATCCGCTGCGGATCAGCAGCGAAATCCGCTGTGGATACGCAGCAAAATCCGGTGCTGATCAGAGGCAAAATCCGCTGCAGATCAGCAGCTAAATCCGCTGTGGATCAGCAGCGAAATCCGCTGCAGATCAGCAGCTAAATCCGCTGCGGATCAGCAGCGAAATCCGCTGCGGATCAGCAGCGAAATCTGCTGCGGATCAGCAGCTAAATCCGCTGCGGATCAGCAGCGAAATCCGCTGCGGATTAGCAGCGAAATCCGCTGCGGATCCCCAGCGAAATCAGCTGCGGATCAGCAGCGAAATCCGCTGCGGATCAGCAGCGAAATCCGCTGTGGATACGCAGCAAAATCCGGTGCTGATCAGAGGCAAAATCCGCTGCGGATCAGCAGCTAAATCCGCTGCGGATCAGCAGCGAAATCCGCTGCGGATCAGCAGCTAAATCCGCTGCGGATCAGCAGCGAAATCCGCTGCGGATCAGCAGCGAAATCCGCTGCGGATCCCCAGCGAAATCAGCTGCGGATCAGCAGCGAAATCCGCTGCGGATACGCAGCGAAATCCGCTGCGAATCAGCAGTGAAATCCGCTGCGGATACACAGCAAAATCCGGTGCTGATCAGCAGCAAAATCCGCTGCGGATCAGCAGCAAAATCCGCTGCGGATCCCCAGCAAAATCAGCTGCGGATGCGCAGCAAAATCCGCTGCGGATCAGAGGCAAAATCCGCTGCGGATCAGCAGCAAAATCCGCTGCGGATCCCCAGCAAAATCAGCTGCGGATGCGCAGCAAAATCCGCTGCGGATCAGAGGCAAAATCCGCTGCGGATCCCCAGCGAAATCCGCAACGTGTGAACAGGGCCTAAAAGGAAAACAAAAAAAATTCTTTATTTTATTTTTTGTCCCTACCTATGACAGGGGGTGTTCATTTACTTTTATTTTGATCACTCTGAGAGTTTATCACAGTGATCAAAATAAATTGTACTTTGAAAGGCGCACTGCGCATGCGCCGGCCGGCGGGCGCACTGCGCATGCGCCCGCCATTTTCCAAGATGGCGGCGCCCACGAAGAGTCCCGGGCGGACGCCGGGACGGATCAAGGGGCCGCAGAAGATCGGGGAGGTGAGGACAGGCGTGGGGGGGTGATCGGAGGGCGGGGGGGAGTGGACCACACCGGAGAGGATCGGAGCGCACAGCAATTGATAGTAGCGGCGGTGACCGATAGTCGCCATGAATCAGCGGCGCCGGCCGATCACCACCGTTACTCGGTGTGGGGAGGGTGGGAACACAGTGTCCAGCCATGGCCGATGCTATTGCAGCATCGGCCATGGCTGGATTGTAATATTTCACCACTTTTCAGTGGTGAAATATT
Source organism: Oophaga sylvatica (assembly GCA_033576555.1). Taxonomy (NCBI): domain Eukaryota; kingdom Metazoa; phylum Chordata; class Amphibia; order Anura; family Dendrobatidae; genus Oophaga; species Oophaga sylvatica. Next base: position 764,565,308 of record JARQOD010000001.1, read on the forward strand.
ACTAATCGCTCTGATTGGCTGTTTCACTTTTAACAGCCAATCAGAGCGATCGTAACCACGTGGGGGTTAAGCCACCCCCACTGTGGTGATGCGCAAGGGGTCCTGTGCCTGCGGGTCGGGTGACCTTTCAGTGACTCCGGTCACCCGACCCGCAGGAATATGATTTATAGCATGACGCCTACGTTGGCGTCATGAGTCGGGATGGCACAGGTTTTCATGACGCCAACATAGGCGTCATGGGTCGGGAAGGGGTTAATGCTATATTATATATTTTGTATGTGTAAACTTTTTCTGATTTGAAAAATGTGACATTTCGAACAAACTAATAGGATAAATAGATAAATAAATTATAATATGCCAAGTTTAGATAAATTATTCATGGCATGTTATATTTATTTATAACATGCCAAGAATAATATACGACTGTAGCTTCTGTTCTGGCTATCAATTTGTATGTAATATGAACTGGAGTTATGAAAATGGGTGCAAGTGTCACAATGAACTCAATTTAATTAGGTAAGTTGGGAGATGTAACACAATATAGATTTGGCGGATAGTATTATACATATAAGCAAACAAAAGCACTATGTGGTAATTAAAACCCATGTGAATTAGATATCTGGTCTTGTCACATAACCATATTATCGATATTGAAGATGGCTTTAGTATTCTGATTTCCTTACTCGCTGAAAGATTATTTTTCCTATTGGATCTCAATATCCTACTAAGACATTGCTATACAGTGCATGTATATTCAATGCTAACATATACTTTTCCATACATGAATAATATGCTTAATACGCACGTTATTTTACAAAGAGTTGAAATACGTTGTGTCAGTAACTTGCACCTATATTGTAAAGAATAACTTTGCAAGTATAATTTGTATTATGCAAATGGAACGGTACTTGTAATAACACAGATTTACCTTGCAGCTCTTGCAGACATCAATTTTCATCAGAGTATCAGTATACAATTCAGTGATAAAGCGGTATGTGTGCATTTCCGTCAAATATCTACATAATTCTGTGCATCCATTTTTCACCCAGTATAAGTCTATCATATATTCAGTTATCCGGCATGGTGCCTTGAATTCTTATTATGCACAATTATTGCAGGGGGAAATTACTTTTTTTTTTATTATTATTTTGATAATCCACAGATAGCAATGTAGATTTCTACCTTGATTAAAGGATTACATTGAAGAGGATACAATCTTAATTTGAGTAGACAGACTAATATTTTACCTAAGAAAATATAATTGAATCTCAAATTAAAACACATTATGTTTAATTATATTCTTAATAGTTTCTAAGTTTCTATAGATGTACTACACATTAATGTTTTAATCAAAATGTTATATGGCAAACATGTAGGATACTATAGTAGAATACACACAATGCAGTGCCACATCATCTAGCAACCTCACATGCATTTTCTGAGCATAACTGGACAGCATATCTGAGCTACATAATTGTCATCGGTGACACATTGCCTTAAAGAACGTAAAAGACTTGGGAGTGGATTCAGCTCTTTGTAAAATGTGAAACTTTATTTAGATAAAATTCTGTCAAAAAATGCACAAAGGTTGTACATCTCGTAAGCTGAAGGTACGTATCTCAAAACATCTATCAGGCCTCATAGACTTATATTGACGGAAGACTCTCCGCACTACACCACAGTACCTATGCGAGTCAACAAAGGAGAGGAGTGGTCACGTAGGACCAACGTGGTGCTGGAAACTGAAGATGATGATGATCAGTAGGTATTTTAATGCTTTTACACATCATTACATACATAATTAGGAAATATTCTGAAATAAATTTTTCGATGGGATGACTTCTTTAATTTCAATTGACACTTCCAAGATTTTTCCTGAGACAGAAATAGTTCAACTTTTGTCACTGGCTGTGTCTGGTTTTGCAAATGAAATGAATGGGTTGCAGTTGGGATAGTGCACAAAGCCAAGTGACAGGAGTGGAGCTATTTCTAGAAAAAATGTTGAACTTTTTTTTTTCCAAACATAACCATTGGAGGCAGTTAGAATCATAGAATCATAGAATGGTAGAGTTGGAAGGGACCTCCTGGGTCATCTGGTCCAACCCCCTGCTCAAAGCAGGATTCTCTAAATCATCCCAGACAGATGTCTATCCAGCCTCTGTTTCAAGACTTCCATTGAAGGAGAACTCACCACCTCTTGTGGCAGCCTGTTCCACTCATTGATCACCCTAACTGTCAAAAAGTTTTTTCTAATATCTAATCTGTGTCTCCTCCCATTCAGTTTCATCCCATTGCTTCTAGTCTTTCCTTGTGCAAATGAGAATAAAGATGATCCTTCTACAATGTGACAGCCCTTGAGATATTTGTAGACAGCTATTAAGTCTCCTCTCAGTCTTCTTTTTTGCAAGCTAAACATTCCCAAATCCTGCAACCGTTCCTCATAGGACATGGTTTGCAGACCGGTCACCATTCTGGTGACTCTTCTCTGAACTTGCTCCAGTTTGTTGATGTCTTTTTTAAAATGTGGTGCCCAAAACTGGACACAGTATTCCAGATGAGGTCTGACCAAAGAGGAGTAGAGGGCAATAATGACCTCACGTGATCTAGACTGTATGCTTCTGTTGATACATCCTAGAATTGCATTTGCCTTTTTTGCTGCTGCATCACACTGTTGACTCATGTTAAGTCTGTGATCAATTAGTATACCCAAGTCTTTTTCACATGTGCTGTTACTTAGCCCTATTCCTCCCATTTTGTATATGCTTTTTTCATTTTTATTGCCCAGATGTAGTACTTTGCATTTTTCCCTGTTAAAATCCATTCTGTTAGTTGCTGCCCACTGCTCCAGTTTATGTATATCTTTTTGAATCCTCTCTCTCTCTTCTCTAGTATTAGCTACCCCTCCTAGCTTTGTGTCATCAGCAAATTTGATCAGTTTACCCTCAATTCCTTCATCTAAATCATTGATAAAGATGTTGAACAATACAGGGCCCAAAACAGAGCCTTGTGGTACCCCACTTGAGACATTCTTCCAACTGGATGTGCAGCCATTTACAACCACTCTTTGGGTCCGATCACTAAGCCAGTTATGAATCCACCTAACAGTTGCCTTGTCCATTCCATACTTAGTCATTTTTTCAATAAGGATTGTGTGAGATACTTTGTCAAATGCTTTGCTGAAGTCAAGATATACTATATCTACAGCATTTCCCTAATCCACCCAGTCAGTGATTCTGTCATAGAAGGAAATTAAGTTAGTCTGACATGACTTATTAGTTACAAACCCATGCTGACTCTGTTTAATCACTTCATTCTTATCCAGGTACTTGCATACATGTTCTTTAATAATTTGTTCAAAGATCTTTCCTGGTATAGAAGTCAGACTCACCGGCCTGTAGTTCCCTGGGTCCACCTTCTTCCCCTTTTTGAAGATAGGAACAACATTTGCTCTTCTCCAGTCTTCTGGGACTTCTCCTGTTCTCCAAGAATTTTCAAAGATTATGGACAGTGGTTCAAGAATTTCTTCTGCTATCTCCTTCAGTACCCTGGGGTGTAATTCATCTGGACCTGGAGACTTGAATTCATTTAGGTTAGCTAAGTGTTTCCTCACTGTCTTTCTGTTTATAGATATCCTGGATTCTTCTATTCCTTTAATAGGACAGTGAAGATCAGTTGATGTTACATTTCCTTTCTGAGAGAAAACAGATGCAAAATAGGAATTTAAAAGTTCAGCCTTCTCAACATCATGACTTACCATTTCATCATTTTCATCCTGTAAAAATCCTATAGCATCTTTGACTTTTCTTTTACTTTTGACGTATCCCCAAAATCCTTTTTTGTTGCTTTTGACGTCACTTGCAAGCCTTAATTCATTCTTGGGCAGCACGATGGCTTTGTGCTTTGCAGCATTGGGGTCCTGGGTTCAAATCCAACCAAGGACAACATCTGCAATGAGTTTGTATGCTCTCCTTGTGTGTTACGAATCATTAAGGGATTCATGGAAGCTCTGTGTTATACGCTCGGTTGCAACAACTTTATTGTATAGTGGATTGCAACCGAACACGGGGTCCGCGATGCAGTTTATAGTCACTACTGCCGAACACCCCTAGAGTATGAGGGTCAAGCTGACAACAGAAATCTAACATTAGATCTCGCCTGTGTTACTTCACACTAGGGGAGATGTAGAATTGGCACTATCTCCGTTAACGTCACGGGAGATGTGCTATAGACTGGCGTAGATGTAGCCCTGTTAATGGCACAGAAGCCACTTGCCAGATATTAGGTTTGCATTATGTGCTACAAGCTGGTATAGACGTAGCCCTGTTGACTGCACAGAAGCTACGTGCCAGCCGCTAGGAAGTGCGTGCGACTAACGCCAGGTGTACGTGCTACCAGCCGGCGTGAGACTGGACTGAGTAACTCTCTGTTCAGCTTGGCAGGTGATGCCCAGGTTACACCTCCCCTACAGTCTGCTCAGGGTGTATAGCTACCCTATATTCGTAGCAAGACTGCACCACATTGGCTACAGGTTACGCGTCCCGCAGTCTGCTCAGGGTGCATAGCTACCCTATATTCGTAGCAAGACTGTGCCACATTGGCTACCTGCCTGGCATAAGCTAAACCTATCTGAAGGACCTGTGCTAATTAGCCGAGCGTACTCTGGCATCGGCAGGTCCTGGAGAGCAAAGCTAGAGAGCACGTGGAGCCCAGAACCTGGCACATCCACACAAAAGTATTGCCTATATTAGTATGATCTGACCGTGCCACGCTGTGGACAGACAAGCTATTTAAGGGCTTACGCTCCGCCCCCAGATATCTCGTTAATCGCATCATCGGTGACGTCATCTGTGACCAATCAGGCGGTGCCAGGTCAGAGGATCAGCTGACATTAACCACCAATCACGGTTCGCCATGTCACAGACATGCTCAGTGCAGGCATTTCTGAACTTAGGCTTACAACAGCCTTTTCCTGTTCTGTAACCTAGGTTTAAGGCTACTATGAACAAAGACCCGCGTAACTATTTGTGCCTCTTGGGTATTGGCTAGGCGTTGGGATCGACGGCAAAGCTGAACAGCATCTGCATCGGCTGGGTCTGGATGGGAGACCACAGACTCCTTGGATCCAGGTTCGTATCCTGCTGATGCCTGACACTCTGGGTCTGCTGAAATTTAAATGTTGTTTTTTCATTTTGGTCCAGCAAGAGTTAATGTCAGTCTCTTGCTGACAGTTTTTTTAGGCTGGTCAGCTGATGTTGCTTAGTAACGCTCCCATCTCCCTTTAATCACATAACCCATCAGCTGATCATTGGTTATAGAGTTCTTCCATGCAGACCAGCTAGGAGTGTGGAGCTTTCCTGTGACGTGGGTGTTGCTGCTGTTGAGTTCTTGTCCCTGGTGCCTTTTGCTCTGTTGCAGTGGAACTTAGCAGCAGAACTTGAGCTGAGTATTTTCCTTTTTGCTTGCCTGTGTTTGTCTCTTCCCCTGTGTGTTACCATCTGCAGTGGTGAGGCAAGCATCCTTGCTGGCCAGTGCACTAGCCAGGGTCAATAGAGGTGATAGAGAGTAAGAACGGCGGGGGTAAGGACCCACAAAAGGCGTTGGGGGAGCTTAGGGGCACCAACAGGTTGGTGTCAGGAGGTGTCCCATCCCTTGCTCTCTACCGTTAGGGTCTTCCATTCCCTTTTCCATCCCATCATATTTATATGCAGTCGTCCAAAGGACTTACATATGTCCTAGAGTGACATTGTGTTTGCGTTAATTTCCTCTAGGTTCTCTGGTTTCTTCCCACACTCCAAAGACATAAAGATAAGGGATTTAAATTGTGAGCCCCATTGAGAACATTGATCATAATGCATGCAAATTGCTGCAGAATATGATAGCGCTGCATAAGCAAAGCGTAATAAATACAGTAAATACCCAACAACCATTTATTTTTTCTATAAGGCATCCACAATTCAAGCTTCACCACCAATATTTGTAACTTCCATCAACCTGTACGAATGTAACATTTTGCTATGGAAGACTGATTTCATTAGATCTTTTAATTCCTTAAAATAAGCATTTATCTACATTTCTGTTCCCCCCAATGAGAGCATCTGTCATCCCTGTCTCCTGATATATAAATTGTAAAACCTTTCCCTAGAGATGCCCTATTAGTATTGACCTCAGAACAACCGCACAAATGTTCATCTATTTCTGTGTCTTAATTGAAACATTGTTATCATTTTATAGGGATTTTAGATGGAAACCATAAAATTAAGCAGCGGTCTGTGCAGTAAGCTATTAATGGCGAGGGACGAGCAAAGTGTTAGAATATTGCACTAAATGAGGAGCTGCGTAAACATGGTACTTATTTTAAAAAGTGAATTAGCTCAGAATAGCTTTTTGTTAATTATTTGATAATTTCGGAAACATTTTCTTGTGAGTTTATTACTGATAACTTAATTTTCAATTGCAGAGATATTTTTTGTAAACAACAGAAGTGATGCACCACATGTAGTCATTACATGCTCCAGTAAGCAGTGAAGGAGGACTGAAGTAGATAGTATGTAGACACACAGATACGGTGTAAATTGGGTTTATGTGAATCAGAATATCTGTCTAGCAAGTGTAGCTGTCTCTTTATCTGTACCTGTACCTTTATCTGTGTACCTCTATACCTATAGTATTTGCCCAATTGTTATCAGTATATGGGAAATATAAAAGGTGTTTCCTAAGAAACTCTTGGTTTATTGCTGCCATTTATCTTAAGCTTTTGTATGTAGTCCTTTATTGATCAAATTTTCATTTTATTCTTTTAATCTAACATCTTATGTGTCTAGTGACGTAGTGCATTAAAATATTTAGGGAAATGCAATAAGTGTTTTTAGTGCTAGAAATTCTGGAACTCTGTGGTTTGCTGGCAGAAAGATTTATTTTTAATCAGGATTTCTTCAATCCTTACATTTTTATACAAAGAATATATCTTTGTACTGTGTTAGCTGGTAGATAGAAAAAAATTAAAATTTCAGAGTCTGGAAAGCTGCTATTTGATACCATCTTTTCAGTTAGCCATTAATAGGTATCAACCACTGTGGACTCTCAAATTTTAATACCTTTTAAAATTCTTAAAGAGATTTCCCATGGCTTTAATATTGATGACCTTTCCTTTGAATATGTCATCAATATCTCTTTGCTACATGTATTATATTAGTGGGGTTGTCTGAATTAAATTAAACTTTGCTTGGGCAAGTAGATAAGTAAAAAATAACAAACTCAGTCATATTCACCAACTGGAAGCCATCTGGATCCAGCTCAGACTACTCCATGGTTTGCACAGTTAGAAAGCAGTGATGTCACCATTACACCTGCCGCCAGACCACTACAGCCTGTTGATCGGCTGCTGCAGTAAAGTGACTTTGAGCAGATTTCCATCATAAAACATCCAATGATATCCTGTTCAAAGTTACCTGACCGCGGCAACCAATCATAGACCGAAGCATCTTGTCTGGAACAGTATCATTGAGTTTATTTTTTTAAATATTGCCAGTCCCCTGGGCAAAGTTTTATTTTGCCCAATCAGTTTAATATTCTACCCAGGATAAAATAATTAGCTTTACTATAAGTTATTCCGGATCCCTAAGTTAAATTTCTTGACAAAACTATATATCCTTATCAATGTACAGTATATGAAAAAATTGTAAAACTAAATTGAAAATGTTTGTGCTGGTTGTGCAGGGTTAGAAAAATGCAAAGGCCGCTAGGGCCGTGGGATACTCAGAACCGGGTCGGACAGTTCTACAATTCTTTGGGGAAGTCACGGCGCTGTGACAAGGTCCATGGCCCTGGGCGTTCAATAAAAAAAAGAGGGAAATATAAGGAAAAGTTTATAGGGGAATAAGTTTGTGACGTCACCCATGATATTTGGCAATATATGGCCGACGCTGCGATTCAGGTCCACTGGGTCAGTTGATAATGCAGCAGAGATATTACAGGTCTCCATAGGTAGAGCTAGGCCCCAGGGCAGTTATAGGGTTGATTTGATGATGGTAATGGTTGTAGTGCAGGGTAGGTGATGCAGTAAATAAATCCGAGGACACAGCAGAGTGTAGTCTTCACACTTTACTCACAGTTTTTAGGTTACAAACACCAGCCGGGTGCTGTGTCCTCCGGGTCGGTGGTCCAGCCAGCTCTCGGGTAGTTTGGGGTACACCTTACAGGGACCACCTTCTTGTGTTCCTTCCCCGGTCGTCTCTCCCTGCGCTGGCTAACGCCTTTCCTGCCCTGCGCCTCACACACAGTGTCCCAAGCCAGCAGCCTCAGATCCTATCAGGCAACGTCCTCTTGGTCCCCTTGATTCTATGTGGCTACCTTTTCGGCGAATGTGTGTGGATTTGGCCTTGCACATACAGTCACAACAGCCTCCGGTTTGCTAGCTGAGTCCTACAGTCTCTCCACTAGTCTGGAGCCGGTCCCCCACTGCGACCTGGTCCCTCCATCCAACTCCGGTCGGCTTCGATTCGGGCACCACGGGTGGATCCCTCACTTCCCTAGCCCCTAGGAACCCTTCTTCCTCTCAGGAGCTCCCTTCTTTTCCACACCTCCTCTCAACTCCTCTCACTACTCTCTTTCCAACTGTCCTTCCAACTGTCACACTCCTTCCTGCCTGAACTGAGGCTCCTCCCCCTTTACTTAGGGTGTTTTGTGGTGTTGGATGCACATATGCGAGCACCGGGTAGTGCCCCCTCCTTACCCGAGAGCTAAGTACCACACCTCTGGCTGAGGTGCAATACTTCTTTGGTGACTGGACCCTCAGGGGTGCCACAATAACATTGCTGCTTTCCTCAATAAATTGCGTTAGACCTGTCATGAGCTGTGTATTAGCAGCTAGGTTCAATAGAAGTAAATAGGTCTGAGCTGTAATACCACATGCAACCTGTGGACAAGTGTGGCACTATGGTCTTTTCATGCATTTTTTTTCTGTACAGATACTTTATTTTAAACAGGTCTGGTCTAATGATAGAATCTCTAATATATTGAAACTCAATTATGGTATCTTGTTTTTATTATAGGGTAAGAAGAAATCCCAGGGGATATGCGAATTGCACAAATGGATACTTAACTGCTAGATTTATTATCTGGTTTAGAACAATCATAATAGTTTATAATTGATTGATACCGTTCAACTGAATTATGTCTAAATCCCATGGGTAAACATGGATGAATTGAATGCTGTGTATATAAAACTATATCTTTAACTTAGGTTTTAGAAGACAAAGTTTTTAATCCTATATTTTCTTATTTGTAAATATGAAATCACATATTTTAAGTAATTTGATGGGTCCCAGAAATTATATGCGGCAGCCATGTATTAAAAGAAGCAGTGTAAAGCCACTTGCACACTTTGAGTATTTGGTCAGTATTTTACATCCGTATTTGGAAGCCAAAATCAGGAGTTGATAATAAATACAGAAGTGGTGAGTGGTGACGTGCTTCTATTATACTTTTCCTCTGATTGTGCCACTCCTGATTTTGGCTTATAGATACTGAGGTAAGAAACTCACCAAATACTGAACGAGTGCCCGTGGCCTAAGAGGAATCTGGAGATAATCTTTGAGTATGTGATGACAGAGTTTTTTTAAGAATATTTTGGAGTGATCCGCTCCAAAAGACACCTGAAAAACTGCTTGAAAAATGTTTGAAAGAGTCTTCCTGTTCATTTCCATTGTAAAATGACTTGCTGTTCATATGTTTAGTCTTCTGAGTCATTTTCCTCCATTTCAGGTTTTGAATAACGTCTAGTGGAGGAAAAGAATACGTAAGCTACCCCCTTGAAACATTTCCTAATTGAATATGTTCCAAACTTTACTCTATCTAATCAAAAGTCTGTAAAAAATGTTTTATGGGAAAAAATGTTGAAAAATGTCAGAAAAACTCCTTTAGGAAACTAAACTTCTTCAAGGAGCTTTTCGAAGTGGTTTTGAACAGCTAAAATAAACTGCTGATTTCACATACCCTTGCTATAGAACACCAGACAGTTCAACATTTTTATGTGAACCTGTCTGCAAATAATGCAGTATTTACCTGCAGTTTTAGTAGTAGTCCACGCTCAACAATTGAATTCCAATATTCCAAAGTTCGATTTGTGAGGATTAGCCAGAGGAAAAAAAATATTGGAACCATTTCACATACTGCTGAAGGCTCAGAGAAGTGGCTAATAGCATCAGGCTTGGCCTTGTAGGCTTCCCCATGATGCTTTGCAGCTATCCCATCACAGAGGGGTATCATAGCCAGTATAAAACAGGGTAGGGAAGCCAAGGAGCACCATTTTATGCTTCTACAGTGTAGGAATGGGAGATCAGAAAGCACAGCTCATTTCACCTGTGGACAGAAAAAGGCCTAATCCGATTGTGGTGTACTGCTTTCAGTACTCAAGCAGATTGAAAATAGGAGTGATAGTTTCATTCTATGGCCACGTTCACAGGTTCAGTATTTGGTAGTATTTGTAAGACAAAACCAGGAATGGAACAATCATAGGAAAAGTATAATAGAAACACGTCACCAGACTCACCACTTCTACATTTTTCTCCCAGCTGAAAGCTACGACTGGCAGATATCTGGGCAAGACAGCTCAGTTTAGAAGCCAAGTAATCACTGGAACAGGGAACACATGAAGGGAGCTCAGCACCTTCCTGACTCAGCACGCGCCTGCACTAGTCTGGAAGACTGAGCTGTCTATCACTGCAACCTAAGACATACTGAGGGGTGGAATCGTTACAGTGACCCCACTTGCTTTCATTATGCTAAGATGTAGCAGCGGCATAGTGTAATTTTTTGCCAATGGCCGTGTAGTCCCAGCCTGATGAAATCCAGGGCCCCATCTATCTGGCTTAAGTCTGAAGTGTGTTCTTTTGGTATAAGCCAAGTCATTATGCTGGTCTACCATTTTTTTTTGCTGTGTGGAGTAGTATAGTAAACTACACTTTTCCATGCAGAGGCATTTAGTTAATAACATATACATCAAGGCTTATTTTTTGTCAAAAGAAAACATATTCCACTGTACTTTTATAACGCAGCGTTCTTTTATAGATATATATGACACAATATTTCTGACAGAAGGTGATAATAAAACATTAACAGAGATTTACTGCTATTGTAAAATGCACATGTAGTCATGGCAAACAAAAAAAGTGAAGTTTAGTGGGACCGGGTACAGAGTCAAGTGACACCTTTGCATTGCACTAAGTTCTATAACACTTTTTATTACTGTCACAGGCCGTTTGAATACCCAGTGCCCTTTTACACCTATAGAACATTTTTTAATGAGTTCTGACACAGGCTCGAAAACTTAAACTAAATACATCACCCCATGTTTGCACTGTGCACTGTCTTTTTAATTGAGGTCACTTGTATAAAAAAACATATCAGCAGAGGATTTCTTTTTTATGAGAAGGGTATCGTTTATGAGATTGGTAGAAGAAATGGTGAGAAAATAGATCTGACAGCTAGGATGATGTATTATTGTTGCATCCTTAGAGGTGGCTGCAGCATGGAGGTTACCATGGAAGCCAGATGGAAGAGAAGTGATTTGAAAAGTATATGGATTTCTGCCAAAGAGCAAGAATAATATAAAAGAGCATGATTGAAGGCGAGTGTGTAGAAAATGTAAATAACCTGGTATTCTGCTGTTTAGGACAGAGATTCTCAACCCCGTTTATCCAGATAAGTAACAGGGTAAAATGTAGTGATCATTATGGATCTTAACCACCTCAGTACCGGAAGGTTTATTACCCTTCATTACGAAGTATATTTAGTTTATTGTCATTTTAATTTTCCTATTGATGTAACTCTATAATGGTGCAGAATGAGTATTTTTCTAAATTGTTCAATTTTTTCACATATATAACTTATTGATTCACTTCTATTAGCCTTTTTTTTAAAACACAACTTTCAGTACGTGTGATAATTAATCTGTTATGGTTGATTATTGTAACGAATGGAAGCAGAGGCAGAGGTGGTGAAGTTCACATTCGTTTTTATTTTTTAATGTGGAACCTCGAGACCGCGGTCCGGGGGGCTCCGAAGGGGGCGTAACTAGTGAGCCCCGGGTACCCGTAGTAAGGCCCCTCGAACAGGACCAGAATGGAATACCCGGAGGACACAGGTGCCACCTCCAGTTAGACCCCGGACACGTGGCAGCTGTCCCAGAGGGACCAAAAGGGTAACAGGTATTTACAGAGTCCGTGGAGGGTTCTTGACGGAGAAGGGTAAGGTCCTGGTCCAGAACGGATGATAGTAGGCTGGCTCCAGTGACCTTGTCACGGTCCACGGGTACGGATGGCTTATGGCGGAACGGGATGACACTTGCGCCAGTAATAGCCGAGATTGTCCAGGTTAGCCAGATACGGGTTAGCAATGATCTGAGGAGACAAACAGTATCAGCGAAGCACAGAGACTGCAGACGCAGCGCAGACAGATCAGGAACAGAACCGGATGTAGCAATGATAGAACACGTTGCTCCGGCACTCCCCTAATGGTGGAGTGACCAGATATAGTGCTGAGTGTGCAGCCATTGGTTAATTAGCTATTTAAAAAAATGCACGCTGCTCCTTTAAGAGAGATGGTGGGCGCGGCCTCGCGTCCTAAGCAGACCACCTGGAGGCCTGCCAGCAGCGTGCCAGGAAGTGGAGGAGGACACAGGACGCCGAGGAGCAGATGGGACAGGTGAGTGAGCAGAACGGAGTGCAGAGCCAGCGCTGGGACCGAGTGTAACAGTATCCCCCTCTTTACTCCCCCTCTTTTTCAAGCCTGCGTGAAATCTTTTAAGAAGAAGAGGAGCCTGGATGTTCTCTTTAGGCTCCCAAGATCTCTCCTCAGGACCAAAACCCCTCCAGTCCACCAGGTAATAGATCCTACCTCTTACTCTCTTAGAGGCCAAGATATGTTTTACCTCAAAAACATCATCCTCAGAGACCGGATCAGGAGTGGTACCCGGGTCCTTAAAGAAGGAGCTCAACACTACTGGTTTGAGGAGGGAAACATGAAAGGAGTTAGGTACTCGTAGAGAATTAGGCAATTTTAGTTTATAAGAGACCGGGTTGATTTGTCTCAAGACTTCAAAGGGACCAATGAAACGGGGACCCAATTTGTACGATGGTAACTTCAGACGGATGTACTTGGAGGAGAGCCATACCTTGTCTCCTGGACGAAAGATGGGAGCCTCCAAACGTCTTTTGTCCGCATGCGTTTTCATACGTTGAGAAGCTTTCTCCAAAGCCGACCTGGTCTCTCTCCAAATGTCCGAGAAATTCTTAGACAAGGTATCGACTGCCGGAACATCAGACAATCCCGAGACAAGAAGAGGAATTCCGGGTTGCAGTCCAAACACAATCTGAAAGGGAGACTTTCCAGAAGATTCACTTACTTGGTTGTTGTAGGAGAATTCCACCCAGGGCAGTAATTCTACCCAGTCATTATGATGAGCGTTGACGAAGTGACGCAGGTATCCAGCCAGGATTTGATTGATTCTTTCCACTTGCCCATTAGACTGGGGATGATATGCAGAAGAAAAATCTAGTTCAATTTTTACCATTTTACAGAGTCCTCTCCAGAACTTAGAGGTGAACTGGACGCCCCTGTCGGACACGATGTGGAGAGGAAATCCATGTAGACGGAAGATGTGCTGAATGAAGTGAGTGGCCAGTTCTGGAGCAGACGGGAGGCCAGACAGCGGAACGAAGTGGGCCATTTTAGAGAAGCGGTCCACCACAACCTATACCACTGAGCAGCCAGAAGAAATGGGAAGATCCGTGATGAAATCCATCGCGATGTGCTGCCAGGGAGCGGACAGAATCGGAAGAGGCAGAAGCCTGCCGGCTGGTAGATGTTTAACAGTTTTGTTACGGGCACATGAAGGACAGGCTGCGACGAACTCCTGGATATCCTTGCCCATGGTAGGCCACCAGTAATAACGGGAAATGAGTTGCTGCGTCTTTCTCTGACCAGCATGGCCAGCCAACTTAGAAGAATGACCCCAGCGCAGAACACGACTACGATCAGAGGCGGACACGAAAGTCTTCCCAGGAGGAAGCCGGGCCAGATCAGTGGAGGCAACAGAGACTAACTTAGAAGGTTCAATAATGTGCTGAGATTCCTCCTCCAGTTCAGGAGGCAAGAAGGCTCTAGAGAGTGCGTCTGCCTTGATGTTCTTGTCAGCTGGACGGAAATGAAGTACAAAATTGAAACGGGCAAAAAATAATGCCCAGCGGGCCTGACGGGGATTCAGTCTTAAAGCAGATTGGAGATAGGCAAGGTTTTTATGGTCGGTGAATATGATTACCTGGTGATGAGCTCCTTCAAGAAGATGTCTCCATTCTTGCAGAGCCAATTTGATGGCCAACAGTTCGCGATCACAGACAGAGTAGTTCCTTTCTGCAGGAGAAAAAACCTTGGAAAAAAAACCACACGAGATCATCCGCCCGGTAGACGACTTCTGGGTCAGAACTGCTCCTGCATCTATGGAAGAAGCGTCAACTTCAAGAAAAAATTGCTCACTTGAATTAGGACGATGGAGAACGGGTGCGGAAGCGAAGGCTTTTTTGAGAGAAACAAAGGCCTCTTCTGCCTCGGAGGACCATTCCTTAGAGTTTACACCTTTCCGGGTTAAGGCTGTGATTGGAGCCACTCGGGTGGAAAAGTGTGGAATAAATTGCCGGTAATAATTGGCGAACCCGAGGAACCTTTGTATGGCTTTTAGCCCAGACGGACGAGGCCAGTTGAGAACTGCAGACAACTTCTCCGGATCCATCTTTAATCCTGTGGAAGATACAATGTACCCAAGGAAAGGCAAAGAAGACTGCTCAAAGAGGCATTTCTCATATTTGGCATATAGCCTGTTCTCTCTCAGTCTTTGTAAGACCAGGCGTACTTGCCTCCGGTGTGACGTCAAGTCAGCAGAAAAAATCAAAATATCGTCCAGGTAAACCACGACACAAGTATAGAGCAAGTCCCTGAAAATGTCATTAACAAATTCCTGAAAAACCGCAGGTGCATTGCTTAGGCCGAATGGCATTACCAGGTATTCATAGTGGCCGTCACGGGTGTTGAAGGCTGTTTTCCATTCGTCCCCTCTCTGACTCGGATCAGGTTGTAGGCCCCTCTGAGGTCCAATTTGGTGAAGATCTTGGCCCCTCTGAGACGATCAAACAGCTCTGAAATAAGAGGTAATGGATACCTGTTTTTTACCGTGATTTGATTTAGACCCCGATAGTCAATGCAGGGCCGCAAGGATCCATCCTTTTTCTTCACAAAGAAGAATCCAGCTCCTGCCGGTGACGATGACTTTCGGATAAATCCTCTAGCCAGATTCTCTTGGATGTAGTCCGACATGGCCTGAGTCTCTGCCTGTGAAAGGGGATAAACTCTCCCGCGAGGAGGAGATGCTCCAGGATGAAGCTCTATCTGACAGTCATACGACCTGTGTGGAGGTAATCTCTCAGCCTCCTTTTTCCCAAAGACGTCAGAGAAGGACCAATAGACGGAAGGCAACCCTGGCAGGGTATCAGGATGGACTGGAGGCGAAACAGGTTGAATCCAGGTTAAGCAACAATTCATGCAGGTATCTCCCCAACGCAGAACTTCTCCAGTTTTCCAATTAAGGACTGGTTCATGCATCTGGAGCCAAGGTAAACCTAAAAGCATGGGATGGGATAAACCGGGAAATACATAAAATCGCATTAGTTCAGTATGCATTAGACCTACCCGGAGTTCCACCAACTCGGTTTGAAACTGGACGGGCTCGGTCAGCGGTTTGCCATCCACGGCGGACACCTGTAACGGATCAGGAAGACGCTGGACTGGTAAGCGGTAATGATCCACAACCGCCTGCTGGATGAAGTTCCCTGCAGCTCCAGAATCCAGTAGACAATGTTCGGAGAATTTTATTTCTCCATAGGACACGGAGACTGAGATGTGTAAAGAGGGAGAGGACTGTTCTCTACCTAGGTTGGCCCTTCCTACCAGACCTAGGCACTGGAGTTTCCCGACTTTTTAGGACAGAAATGGATCAAATGTTCAGAACTACCGCAGTAGTAACAACTTCCCTCCTTGCGACGTGCCTCCCGGCGGCGGGTGGCCAAACTTACATGGTCCACCTCCATGGCCTCGGAGGCGGAGGGCGAAGTACCTGTTTTGTACAAACTAGAGTCCAGGTGATAGGACCTTTTGTCCCGCTTGATCTCCATGGAGCGCTCCTGAAAACGTAAGTCAATTCGGGTTGCCAAGGATATTAGCTCTTCCAAGAGGGTAGGTCTGTCCCGTCCCGCCAGCTCTTCCTTGATTCTTCCGGATAGGCCTTCCCAGAAGTTAGCAACCAGGGCCTCATTGTTCCACGATAATTCAGACGAGAGGGTGCGGAATTTAACAGCATACTGAGCTACCGTGAGAGTACCTTGGCGCAGGCGGAGCAGAGCTGAGGCAGTCGAAGTGGTGCGACCAGGTTCATCGAAAGTCCTGCGAAAAGCCTCTAGGAAAGATTGAAGATCGTTAACCAGCGGATCCCCTCTCTCCCATAGCGGATTTAGCCAGGCGAGGGCCTCTCCTCCCAGGTGTGACATGATGAAGCCCACCTTGGCTCAGTCAGAAGCAAACATATGCCCCAAGATTTCGAAGTGTAGAGTGCACTAATTGAGGAAACCCCGACACAGAGTAAGGTCACCCTGGAAACGGGTAGGAGCCGCCAGACGGGGACCTAGACTTGCCATGGGAACTGGTACCTGATTATTGATAGAAGAGTCAGGTGCAGACGAGGACCCTAAGGAATCCATGCGGGTAGACAAGCTGCGTAGATAAGTCGTGATCTTATCCTGTTGAACTCCCAAACGGGTCACCTCCTGGCACAGATCCGTGGTCGGAGATCTCTGGGATCCAGCGGGTTCCATGGCCGGAGCAATCTGTAACGAATGGAAGCGGAGGCAGAGGTGGTGAAGTTCACATTCGTTTTTATTTTTTAATGTGGAACCTCGAGACCGCGGTCCGGGGGGCTCCGAAGGGGGCGTAACTAGTGAGCCCTGGGTACCCGTAGTAAGGCCCCTCGAACAGGACCAGAATGGAATACCCGGAGGACACAGGTGCCACCTCCAGTTAGACCCCGGACACGTGGCAGCTGTCCCAGAGGGACCAAAAGGGTAACAGGTATTTACAGAGTCCGTGGAGGGTTCTTGACGGAGAAGGGTAAGGTCCTGGTCCAGAACGGATGGTAGTAGGCTGGCTCCAGTGACCTTGTCACGGTCCACGGGTACGGATGGCTGATGGCGGAACGGGATGACACTTGCGCCAGTAATAGCCGAGATTGTCCAGGTTAGCCAAATACGGGTTAGCAATGATCTGAGGAGACAAACAGTATCAGCGAAGCACAGAGACTGCAGACGCAGCGCAGACAGATCAGGAACAGAACCGGATGTAGCAATGATAGAACACGTTGCTCCGGCACTCCCCTAATGGTGGAGTGACCAGATATAGTGCTGAGTGTGCAGCCATTGGTTAATTAGCTATTTAAAAAAATGCACGCTGCACCTTTAAGAGAGGCGGTGGGCGCGGCCTCACGTCCTAAGCAGACCATCTGGAGGCCTGCCAGCAGCGTGCCAGGAAGTGGAGGAGGACACAAGACGCCGAGGAGCAGATGGGACAGGTGAGTGAGCAGAACGGAGTGCAGAGCCAGCGCTGGGACCGAGTGTAACAATTATATAGGGCAGTTTTCATAAGAAAAAGAATTTAATTTTTTTTATTTTTCATCTTAGCTTCATGTGGTCTTGTTTAGTATTGGCGAAGAAATATATATATTTTTTAAATGAAACCATTTTCTGGTACCTATAAAATTTTAATTAATTTTTTTTACTTTTTAGTCCCACTAGAGAACTTTACAATATGATCCGATCGCTTTTGCAACGCTTTGGTATACAAACCAATATGGCCTTTATAATGATAATAAACTGACAAGAAATCCATTCGGATTTTCGATTGGCACAGCATATTGGGCATGGAGAAAGGACAGGGTTTGGAGCATAGCTGACATGACATGATGCAATCGACAATCATGTTTTGGGACTTCGATGGAGAGACAGAGATAACTTAACCCTATGTGTCTCAATGTCATGTTAGTCAAGCTACTATTCTACAGCGTGGATCCAGATAAAGGCAAAAGAAACCTCTACAAGCAGTGGACAATTGTTTTCGACTTTTGTTAACAACCTTCTGGTTTCTGTCCTCGAAGGAATGTTGCAGTCAAAAAGTGTTTGTTGTCTATCCACTGAATTGCTGGGACCATGACACATTGCTAAAACTAAGGATCCAATTCTCTTATCCCAGCTTCATGACAAAAAAGGAGTTTGAATGAATTCACAGTCAAGCATGGACACTTAACCTTTATTGACACTGTATGCTAGGAAAAGTAGGGGCCCACAATGTTCATCTGCTTTCATCTTTTCCATAAAACCGAGATGAAAATTGGATGATAAAGAATCCCAGTACCATGTTTTTTTTAACCAAATGCTAAAATATATTCTAACACATTAAGATTTCCCAAAATCAAAGATTGAAATATTTTCCCCAATTCTGTCTATGCCTTTTCAATTTGTTTTATTGAAAGTGTAGCATGCATCTAACAATATCTATGCAAACCTCAGCTTTAACAATACTCCTATGTAATATGTATACAATTACATTATCAACAAAATTAACATTACTAACAAAAATCATATTGATCGGAAAAACAACCACAGAGTCCTACATGCCTAATCAGCTTGCATCTGTAGCGTGTGATTTGAGCCATGGGCTGGTGCAACATTGTAAAATATGGAAATACATCCTCTATTATTGTGAATATAACTTCTTCATAATGTATTTAAGTGCCCTGTCAGCCTTTGCTATGTTTTAAGGCTATAGTCTCTTTGAGAGAAGTATAAGGGAGGAAAGATAGTATATCCTAGATGCAATCACTGATCAAAGATCCACCCCATGACACATCTACAAATGAGTTAAGTAGCAATAGCTAAATAGCAGGTAGGTCAGTCTGACATTTTAGCATTAAACAAAGTGGTTCAACTGAGTAATAAAAAGTTCCTTTTATTCTCCAGCATTTTCACCTATGTTGGAAATATGGAAGTAACAATTTTGTGGCGTTAAAGGTATGTCCCCGACTGTAATCAAGATAGTACAATCTATGTAGTATTGTAGGTGTTAATTGTCTGAATAGAATTGTGCTTTGTTAATCCACCACAATAAAAGTATTGTGATGGTATTATATGTGGCTGATATGTGGTGATGAAGCACCCGCCTTTGTTTATGAATCAATGAATGTTCCAGTTTGCAAACCAGTTATCTTATATTGCTAAGATATCCAACTATCCTGGAAGGACTGGTTCTATAATATATGCAGATATGCAGTCAGTACTGGTTTTAGACAATGTGGGATAGTGGGAAAAAAGATATAAGTGGGGCCCCAAAACGTTAACATGTTGACCACCTCACAGTCGTTTAGGTGGCATGTATATGAACTGAGTTTAGGCCACTAAACGAGTGTGATTAACAATATTCAAGTAGTTTGGCGCCTGTTAACTGGCATCCTTACACAGGCTGATGAAGAATGATGGGCACAGAACAATCACTTATAGCTTAATCTGTCACCATAGAGTATAATGCAGCAAATCTACAGTGTGCAGTGGTCGATGTGCTGCCGAGAACAACGATTTTTAGTCCAGCATACACAATTCAATCAACCAATGAATGAGCACTATTTTGCGTATTTGTTGTTCGATTCTTGACATGTTTACACCTATGAACTTTCGTCTGTGCTGCAGGTATTTATAGATGTGAATGCTACATGTACACAGTGTATGTGACATAAACACTGTACGTTACACACACATATACACACCCTGCATGTTACTCACACAATTATGTATATACGCATAGCACATACACACGTATGCATTAAGTACATACAAATATATGCAAAGACAAAGCACATACACACATATATATATACTGAGCACATACACACATGTGTATGCACAGAGCACATACACATATGTGTATGCACAGAGCACATACACACAAACACACTATAGCCAGAGCACATATATATGCATTAAAGATGAGCAAATAAACTTGAGTGGAATTAAATTCTACTCAAATTTTACAAAAATTTGCATTTGACAATGGACTAAAGGTAAAAGAATGTGACACAGGTGGAGGTGGGGTCAAGGGACAAAAAGGACTGACCGGGCGAGGGAAACCCCTTTTCGTGATCACCTGAGGACCAGACAGACTTGCTGTCTGGTCCTCAGGTGATCACGAAAAGGGGCTTCTGTTGTGAATGTGCTAGAAATGAATTCTGAGCAGAAGCTCCCTCTGGTGGTTACAAACAGTACTGAACTATCCAATGAAGATTGTGAAGATTGGCGATCAGGTGTTACTGACTGGTCTTATAAAAGGGAGGTTCCCTCCCATCAGGGTTGCCGGTGATCAATTGTTCTGGTCTCATCTTTGATTCCTGTTCACTTTGTAGCTTGCTGTTTCATGCCTGCATCTTCTGCTAACAGATAAGACATTTTCTTCTTTTAGTTTTTTGTGCTTGCTTTTTGCATTTTGTCCTGCACTTCTGTGGGGTCTGCCGGGTCCCCTCCGGGGGCTTGTGCTCCTCTCAGTTTAGTTCAGTCACTGTTGTTTGTTCATTTGCCTTTTCCAGTTTTTTCAGTGGCTGCTGTTTAGTTTTGTTACACCAGAGAACTAATTTAGGTGGTAGAGGTCGTGTGATCTCAGGTGTTTTTGCAATTAGTAGTGTTGGTACTTTTCAGGGTTTTTTGGGATTGCAGTAAGTGTCCTTCCTATCCTTTTCTATTTAGGAAGTTTGGGCCCCAACGTTTGCTCATACTATTTTCTGTCTGTGTCTGTGTATTTCCTCTTGTCTAACCGCCATTACATGTTTGGGGGCTTTCTATGTTCTTTGGGGATCTGCTCCGGGGCAGATAGTTTTCCTCTTTCTGTCTTTAGGTGTAGTTAGCTTCTCAGGCTGTGACGAGGAGTCTGGGACCAGCGTAGGTACGCTCCACGGCTGCCTTTAGTTGTGGTGGTTAGTCAGGGTACTGCAATCCCATAGATTCCAACCTAAAAAGTACCAACAGATATGTTATTGGGGAGTACTTGCTCACATGATAGGGTTGTATAACCCACAACAATTTCAAAGCTTTGGTAGATCAGCTGCTGAAGAACCTCAGGTATCAAAATCAAGAGTGTTCTGTGGAGGAAAACTGAGTGATTTTTCTGTGCTGTTGGTGGAGTCCCACAGGAAGGATCCAGGAGACACAGAGGATGAAGACATGTGGTTTTATTATCACCGCATTTTGAAGTTATCAAACTTCTTTTGAGATTGTATCCTGAGGAAAAAAATTGATAGCTCATGTGCATACACAGCACATACACATACACACATGTATACACAGAGCACATACATGCACTCATGCATTCTCACAGACTATAGAGGACTTACCAGTCTGTTATCTCCTATTTGGTTTTTCTAAACTCTTGCTGCACCTTTTGTCCCATCACGGTCACATAACCGTGATGTCACCAAACGTCCTGCTGCTCTTGCAACATCAGAAACTACACTAATGCAGAACTACTATTATCAGTGCAGTTTCGCTGTAAATGTTGGGGGCCCCTAGGGGAGTAGGTGCCCTGGGCAATGTTGTGTTCAATTCTACAGATTTATCTGTGATATGTACATATGATAAAATATAATAAGACTTGTATGAAGCTCTAATATATTTACGGGATTTTACTGTACTACCATATTTCTTTGATTTCATTAATAAAATAAATTGTGTCAGGCTTCATTACATGAGGAATTAAGTGTTTTCTCTGAGAAAGATTACATACAGTATATGTGCAATGGCCCATAGAGTTATTGTGGGTCCACAGTCTAGAGCTGCAGGGGGCTTCACATTCATACATATCCTGCGAGTGTCATGTGCCTGTATACTTCTGATACATGCATTAATTGCCAAATGCACTTAAAAACATGTAGTTATTGCTCCAAATATTCACATCACCTTTAAATTTCCTAACCTACATTAATAAAAATCACAGCTGATAGACATTTTATGAAATTGCTGAAATTGAAGTTTTCTAGTACTGTATACAGTAAAGATGTATATCTTTGTACCGTGTTAGCCAGTAGATAGAAAAATATCAATATCAATTCCGGACCCTATACAAACAGATCCAAAACAAAACCTGACAACTCTGACAACCACTCCATTCCAGACACAAAAGCATCTAACTGTGTCATCAATCTCTCGGATTACAAACCCAACAAAATGGAGCTTGCCGTGCTTTCTAGAGGACTCTCATTTTGTCCCACTAAGGCCCTGGATAAAACTGAACTCTGCAGTGATATGGAACATTTTTTCAGGAGACTGCGCCTGAGGGAATACTTCAATGATACAGAAGATTCAGAAAACACTCAGACTGAAGGAAAAGGGATCTCAACAACCAAGAAGAGGTCAGACTGGACACCTCCTCCTGGACGCAACCCTCATTTGGATAAATATATAGACTCATTCAGATATTTGATAAAATCCACCATCATAGCCACCAACAAGAGACAAGCATCCAACATCAGTGCCCAGGAGAGAAAGGCTATACAGTCTCTGAAAACCAACAAAGAAATCATCATTAAACCTGCTGACAAGGGAGGTGCAATAGTCATGATGAACACATCAGACTATATGAAGGAAGCAAACAGACAACTTACGGACACACACTACTACAGAAAACTGGAGTCGGACCCTACACAGGACTATTACAAGGAACTAAGCAAGTTGGTATCTTGTCTGTCTGACAAATCCATAAGAGCCGATGACCTGATACCAGAGAGTCCAAGAACAGGGACATTCTACATGCTTCCCAAAATCCACAAAGCTGGGAATCCAGGGAGGCCGATTATTTCATGTGTGGACACCCTTACTGAGCAGGTATCTGGATGGGTAGAGGGCATTCTTAAACCTCTGGTAAAGGATACACCCAGCTACATTCAGGACACAACTGACCTACTGAATAAACTAGCAGCAATAGGTCCTCTACCAGAAGGAACCATCCTGGCCACCATGGATGTGGAATCCTTGTACTCTAATATCCCACACCAGGATGGATTAAATGCCTGCAAAGACTTCATGAAAAACACAGAGAATGATGCTGATTCTGTGGTGAAACTCACAAAATTCATCCTCACCCACAATTACTTTGAATTTGACAACAAGATCTATTTACAGGAGACTGGCACAGCGATGGGAAGTAAAATGGCTCCACAGTATGCAAATCTTTTCATGGCCAAGCTTGAAAGCGACTTTCTGTCCTCATGTCCCACCAGGCCTCGGGCCTACTACCGCTACATTGATGACATTTTAATCATCTGGACGGAGTCTGAGCAACAGCTAAAGACGTTCCACGAACAGTTCAATCAATTTCATCCCACCATCAACTTAACACTTAACTACTCCAGCACTGAAATTAACTTTTTGGACACCATCATTAAACTGAAGGACAATGAAATAGAGACATCCCTGTATCAGAAGCCAATCGACCGTCCAACATACCTTAAATGGGACAGTTTCCATCCAAAACACATAAAAAACTCTATTGTCTACAGCCAAGCCATCAGATACAACCGTATATGTTCCAACCCCATGGATAGAGATGAACACCTTGGTCGCCTTAGAAAGACCTTTTTAAATCAGGGCTACCATCCAAGAACAATTGAAAACCAAATTACAAGAGCCACCAGAATATCAAGGGATCACCTGCTACATTACAAAGCTAAAGAAGAAAATAACCGGGTGCCTTTAGTGGTCACCTACAATCCAAATCTGGAGGTGCTAAGGGGAGCTGCACGGAAACTACAACCTTTACTACAAAAAGATGCCCGGTTACAATCCATATTTCCAGACCCCCCACTACTGTGTTTTAGGCAGCCCCCAAATCTAAGAAGCATCATTGTCAGAAGTTCCCTGTCCTCCCCAACAGCTGCAGGAACCTTGCCTTGCAATCAGAAGAAATGCAAAACCTGTCCATTTATAATGACCACGGACAAGATAAAGATCCCCAACTCACATCAGGACTACAAGATACCAGGTACTTTCAGCTGCATCACATCTAATGTTGTGTACCTAATTATATGTACTAAATGTCCAACTGGGGTCTGTATGTGGGGGAGACCAGGCAAAAACTGAGAACAAGGATGAATTCTCATCGCCACGCAATAAAAGAAAAAAGAATGGATCTACCTGTGGCAAAACATTTTTGCTCCCCTGATCATAGCATGTCAGATATGAAAATACTGGTACTAAGAAGCAGATTCACATCTCAGAGGCAGAGAAGAATTTGCGAATACAAATTGATGGTGACCTTTGACACTCTTAATGCTGGAATGAACCTGTCACATGGTTTTATGGCCTATTACATCAATTAAGGAATTTACTCCAAATACCCTGTGAAAACATCACAAAACATTACCAGACCCCAATCAGAGGGTAATAAAACTTTCTCTCCTTATCTATGAACTGTTCCAATATTTATGCTCATCCCTCTGCCATAATGACTATTCTGCTTCACGTCACTTGTCCTACCTATTGCATTTTTCTGTGCTGTTTTGTGTATAAATATGTGATTCTTCAGATGTTGTATTAGTCTTTGCCTGATGAAGAGACCTGAGTAGTCTCGAAAGCTTGCAATTTGTTACCATCTTTTCAGTTAGCCATTAAAAGGTATCAACCACTGAGGACTCTCAACTCTAAATATTTTTCTAGTACTGTATATGAATTTAAAAGTTTTTTTTTCCAAGCTTGTAAAATCTTTATCCCGTAGCTGCAATTTGTTTTACAAAAACATTCAGAGCTTTTCTCATGCTCCCCAGGTCCAGAACTGAGTCAGTGCTGCTGCTCCCGGTTTTTGGTATTGCCAGCAGTGCAGAGAGCTCAGCCGCTCTGAGTGGCTCATACTATCGATTCAGGCAGAGCTGCTGAGTTCAGTTACTGGCTGCAATGCAGTCAGCATTACATTAGAGCTGCAGACCATAACAGACACCTGGAGCAGTGGTGGAGACTACAGTTGAGCCAATATGTTCGAAACTGCCATATTCATGCCATATCGGTACCCTTTTCGTGCGGAATTTATGTTTGACGATCAATTTCGAACATATTCGGTCCTTTCTACTCCCATTGACTCCAATGACATTCGGCTGTGTTTGGCGAATATTGCAAATACAATATTTGCCACCGATCAAAATCAGATCTGAATTTTTAAAAATTAGCTGAACTCTAGCGGAGACTAGACCTAGTGAGGGGAGTAAAGGAGAGTTTTTCTTCTTAAAAACAAACTGTAGCCAGGGGCAGGAGTTTTGCAAAACCAGAAAACCCCCTGATGTTTTTTTATGTGCTGGGGTAAACATTAATTTCTTAAGGACCAAGCTATCCATTCCTGGGTATTAAGGACCGAGTGATTATTTTTATCCAATACTTTCTGAAAACCATTAATTGTTTACTTTCACTTTAATGGGACTTGTTTTTGGAACATGAATTTTTCAAAAGCATAAATATGGGTTACATGACATGTATTGGTTACATCGTATTAACTCTTTCTGAGTAAAATTAAAATATATTTTGTAAGTTTCTTAATGTAGCTCATCAAGAGAATGCCAAGAGTGTGCAAATCAGTAATCAAAGCAAAAGGTGGCTACTTTGAAGAACCTAGAATATAAGACATATTTTCAGTTGTTTCACACTTTTTTGTAAAGTGTAATGTATAATTCCACATGTGTTAATTCATAGTTTTGATGCCTTCAGTGTGATTCTACAATTTTCATAGTCATGAAAATACAGAAAAACCTTTGAAAGAGAAGGTGTGTCCAAACTTTTGGGCTGTACTATAAATTTTTTGATTGCTTATAAAATGCACTGCAAAACTAATGTACAACCTGCCTGTCAGAATTCTACTGACAGGCAGAGTATTAGACTCTGACACTGACACAGTCTAATAGGCTTCTAAAGTTGGCGGCAATTACCTCCGGTTTCAATAGGAATGCAATGGAACCCCACAAACAGGTTGCGGGGAGGCAATGGGGTGACATGCCATGATCCATAAATGCCATGATTCATATTTTCAGCCAGGAGTAAAGAAACTTTTTCATCTAGTTTCCATAAAACAAAAGAAACAGGAAAAATGTATGCTGCAACAATGCAGTGGTTTATGGATGTACAGCATGATATCTTGTTTATAAATGTCAGAGTCCTTGCATCATCAATTGCTGTTAAAATGTTTATCATGTAGATATATGGCCACTGTATGCAAGAATGTCAAACAGTAGCATTATTATGGTCTCTCAGGAAGCCTGGGATACATTCCTGAGAAAAGATGCTACCATCAAAAATAACATAATGTAATGGCACCTGTCACAAATACGATTGTCACGTGGCAAAATTCACCTTAATGAAACATGAAACATAACTTTATAGCCTGTTAAAAGAGAAGGTAAGCCCTTGCAGCTCAGTGCAGTGGGGGGAGGGGGGGAGGTCACACACGTCTTTTCATAAGCAACTTTCATATGTACTGTATATATATTTAGTTTTTAAGGTTTCTTTATTAATTCAGGCACAAAAATATCACTATAATTCTAGATACTGACTTTTTCGCATGTCCTTGAAAATAAAAGCGCACTCTTAGATACCACTACTGCTGAGATATTTGTCACTAATATACAGTATGTGTATTTACAGTGGGTTCAGAAAGTATTCAGATCCCTTTAAATTTTTCACTCTTTGTTTCATTTTAGCCATTTGGTAAATGCAAAAAAGTTCATTTATTTCCCATTAATGTACACTCTACACCCCATCTTGACTGAAAAAAAAAACAGAAATGTAGAAATTTTTGCAAATTTATTAAAAAAGAAAAACTGAAATATCACATGGTCATAAGTATTCAGACCCTTTGTTCAGTATTGAGTAGAAGCACCCTTTTGAGCTAGTACAGCCATGAGTCTTCTTGGGATTGATGCAATAAGTTTTTCATACCAGGATTTGGGGATCCTCTGCCATTCTTCCTTGCAGATCCTCTCCAGTTCTGTCAGATTGGATGCTGAACGTTGGTGAACAACAATTTTCAGGTCTCTCCAGAGATGCTCAATTGGATTTAGGTCAGGGCTTTGGCTGGGCCATTCAAGAATGGTCACAAAGTTGTTCTGAAGCCACTCCTTTATTATTTTAGCTGAGTACTTGGGGTCATTGTCTTGTTGGAAGGTGAACTTTCGTCCAAGTCTGAGGTCCAGAGCACTCTGGAAGAGGTTTTCATCCAAAATATCTCTATACTTGGCCGCATTCATGCTTACTTCAATTGCAACCAGTCGTCCAGTCCCTGCAGCTGAAAAATACCCCCATATGATGCTGATGCTGCCACCACCATGTTTCACTGTTAGGATTGTATTGGGCAGGTGATGAGCAGTGCCTGGTTTTCTACACGCAAACCGCTTAGAATTATCACGAAAAAGTTCTATCTTCATCTCATCAGACCAGTGTTTTTTAGCAAACTCTATGTGGGTTTTTTGTATGTCTTGCACTGAGGAGAAGCTTCCGTCGGGCCACTAAAATATCCCGACTGGTGGAGGGCTGCAGTGATAGTTGACTTTGTGGAATTTTCTCCCATCTCCCTACAGCATTTGTGGAGCTCAGCCACAGTGATCTTGGGGTTCTTCTTTACCTCTCTCACCATCTTCTCCCACGATTGCTCAGATTGGCTGGAAGGCCATGTCTAGGAAGACTTCTGGTGGTCCCAAACTTCTTCCATTTAAGGATTATGGAGGCCACTGTGCTCTTAGGACCCTTGAATACTGCAGAAATTCTTTTGTAACCTTGGCCAGATCTGTGCCTTGCCACAATTTTGTCTCTGAGCTCCTTGGCCAGTTCTTTTGACCTCATGATTCTCATTTGGTCTGACATGCACTGTGAGCTGTGATGTCTTATATAGACAGGTGTGTGCATTTATAAATCATGTCCTACCAGTTTAAATAAACACAGCTGGACTTCCATGAAGGAGTAGAACCATCTCAAGGAGGATCACAAGGAAATGGACAGCATGTGACTTATATGAGTGTCTGAACAAAGGGTCTGAATACTTATGACTATGTGATATTTCAGTTTTTATTTTTTTAAATTTGCAAAAATTTCTACATTTCTAATTTTTATCAGCCAAGAGGGGGTGCAGAGTTTACATTAATTAGCAAAAAATGAACTTTTTTGCATTTACCAAATGGCTGCAATGAAGCAAAGAGTGAAAAAATTAAAGGGGACTGAATACTTTCCGAATCCACTATATATATACAGCATATATTTATATATACATAACTCTCTCTCTCTGTATATATATATATATATATATATATATGTATATATATATATATATATATATATGCTGTATATTACAAGCTATCTATTAGAAAGATAACAAAAATCGAATCACGTACATGCAAAGGGACTATATATTAAAGAGGTTTTCCACTACTTTTTTTTCTTGATAACCTATAAAAGTTGACCAGTGATTTCCCATTTTTACAACAAAATTTACAAAACCATTTTTTTAGGGACCGCATCACATTTGAAGTGAGTTTGAGAGGCCTTATATGACAGAAAATATCCAAAAGTGAGACCATTCTAAAAACTTCAACCCTCAGGTGCTCAAAACCACATTCAATAAGTTTATTAACCATTCAGGTCCTTCACAGGAATTAATGGAATGTGGAAGGAAAACATAAACATTTGACTTTTTTTACCATAATTTTCCTTTAGACCCAATTTATATTACATTCAACAAGGGTAACAGCTAAAAATGGACCACATAATTTGCTGTGCAATTTATCTTGAGCACACTGATACCCAATATGTGGGGGAAAACCACTGTTTGGGCTCACGGCGGGGCTCAAAGGGAAGGAGAGCTATTTGACTTTTTGCATGTAAAATTTGCTGACATAATTAGTGGACACCATGTTGTGTTTGGAGAGGCCTTGATGTGCCTAAACAGTGGAAACCACCCAAAAGTGACACCATTTTAGAAACTGGACCCCTCAGGGAACTTATCTAGATGTTTGGTGAGCACTTTAAAAGCCCAGGTGCTTCATAGAAGTTTATATCGTTGAGATGTGAAAAATAAAAAAATCAAATTTTTCCCACAAAAATGTTTTTTTAGCCACAAATTTTGCATTTTCTCAAGGGTAGCAGAACAAAATGGACCCCAAAATTTGTTGTACAATTTCTCTAGAGTACACTGATACCCCATATGTGGTTGAAAACTACTTTTGAAGCACAGTGTAAAGCTCAGAATGGAAGATTTTTCTGCACTGGTTTGTGGGTGCCTTGTCATATTGTCAAAGGCCTTGAGTTGCCAGAACAGCAGAACCCCCCAAAAGTGACCCCATTTTGCAAACTACACCTCTCAATGAATTCATCTAGGGTGCAGCAATCATATTGATACCACAGTTGTGTCCCAGAATTTTATACCATTGGGCAGTGAAGAAAAAATTATTTACATTGTTACTACCAAAATTGTGTGTTAGCACCAGATTTTACATTTTCATACTGGGAAATGGGTAAAAAATGACACCAAAATTTGATCCACAATGTCTGCTGAATGTAGAAATACCCTATATATAGCTGTACAGTACTGCTTAACCACACTGCGAGACTCGGGAGGGATGGAGCGCTATTTGCTTCCTGGAGCACAGATTTTCCTAGAATAATTTGCTGATTCTATATACAGAGCCCCTAAGTGCTAGAAAAGCAGAATTTCCCCTCAAGTGACCTCACTTTGGAAATTTTACTCCTTTGGAAATTTATCTACAGGTGTTGTGACAATTTTGACTCCATGGATGTTTTCTAGAAATAAGTAGTAATACTGTACATATTGCTGAGTAAAAATTGCAAACTGCCATTGTAGTGACTAGTATGTTGAAGTGACCAGTACATTGTAGTGACCAGCTCATACTTCTGGAGACACACCCATAAAATAGGCGGGCTCTAATCACTACAGAAATGCCAAACATGTGGGCACTAAATTTGGTTTAGACATACTTGGGCTCAGAAGGGAGAAGGGCATTTGGATTTGGAGTGCAGAATTTTCTGCATTTCTTTTGGGGGTTGAGGAGCCATTTCACTATTCCAGAGCTTTTGGACTATCAGTAACGTTGAAGCCTCTTTATTTCCATTCACAGATGACAAACCTAAGTGGGGACTTGCTTTTCTGTGGATTGAGTTGAACTTTTATTGGGAACATTTTACATCACATTTAGGATCACATTTATCCGGCGCCCTATGCTGAGCACTTACTCTGAGGTTTCCATCTAAATCTCACAGAGACCTGACAGATGAAACCCCGAGAGATCCATTCACTATAATGAAGCAGCAGAGTTATTCTGGACTCCGTCTGGCCTCTGTTCAGTGGTGTTCTTCTTTTTAGGAGTGCACAAAACTGTGGCAGACTGCGCTTTTATGCTTGCCGGATCACAGGTCCTATAGTGTCCACAGTGCCTCTATCTGCCTCATTATAAAGATTCTTCTGTCAAGAGTTCCATCTGAATCACGTATTTCAGAGATTTACACAGAAACCCCGGTTTAAGCGCTCACCGCAGAGTGCAGGATAAATTTGAGCAGAACCTTACTGCGATTCTTGGGAGGCAGAATGAACAAATAACCAGCAGGTGAATAATTGGTTTTATTTATTTTTTAAGCCATGCCTCATGTGGTATAAGTGATTAGACAACTTTATTCTTTGGGTCGGTACGATTACACCGATACCAGATTCGTATCGAGTTTTTATGTTTGGCTGCTGTCACACAGTAAACAATGCTTTTTTATTACAAAACCTAGTTTTTACATCGACATATTTAGACAGGTATAATTTTCCGTATTTTGGCCGACAGAATCATGTGATGGCTTCTTTTTTGCGGGACGAGTTGACATTTTTATTGGTACCATTTTCAGGCACTTGATATCTTTTGATCGCTTTCTACCGCTTTTCTACCATAATCAGGTACCTCGTATTATGTTCTCACCCGCTTTATGCATTTAATAGCCCTCTGTGTCTGTACTGTTACATACTTTGGCTGTTAACTGGTTCATGTTGAATTACATGAACACCCGATTCGAACACTATGGCTGGTCCGAAAAATGAAAGCAAATGTTACCATCTACCTTTCGTGTCTCCCCTTTTTCCTCATAGATTGTAAGCTTGCGAGCAGGGCCCTCATTCCTCTTGGTATCTACTTTGATCTGTGTTTATTCTTATGCTGTAATGTCTATTGTCTGTACAAGTCCCCTCTATAATGTAAAGTGCTGTGGAATATGATGGCGCTATAGAAATAAAATTTTTATTATTATTATTCCAATTTTTGGAAGGCAGAATGAACAAAAAACAGCAATTCAGGAATTTTTTTTCTTTTTATACCATTCTACATGTGGTAAAATTGACAAAGCAGCTTTATTCTTTGGGTCAGTGTGATTACAGCGATATCACATTAATATAATTTTTATGTTTTGGAGCTTTTACACAATAAAAACTATTCTATAGAAAAAATAATTATTTTTGCATTGCTTTATTATGAAAGTTGTAAGTTTTTAATTTTTCCGCTGACGGAACTTTGTGGCTGTATCATTTTTATTTACATTTGCCTTTTTGATTGCGTTTTATTGCACTTTTTGTTTGTGTACTTCTTTTGTTTATTTTTTTATTTACATAAATTAATGTATTTATTGGATTGATATTTTTCATTTTTTTGTTCTTTATTTGGGGATATTTTTAAAATATTTTTTACACTTTTTCTAAAAACTTTTTTAGATTGTCCCACTACGGGACATCATCTTTGCACTGATTTGATACTCTGCAATCTGCAATGCTTCTCCACTGCAGAGCACCAGAGCAGCGTCTCACCAACAGGGAGGAGGTGTGTCAGCTTCTGCTCTTAGCAGGCTCTCTCAGGCCACCTTCCCTGCAGGACCATGAAGGACCCCATGGCCATCTTGCGGCTCTGGGTCACCATGGAGGTCATCATCGCGTTGTGCCGATGGAAGCAGAAACCTCCCTCTGTGATGCTCCTCGATGTCGCTGTTACGAATGACAGTAGCATCAGAGGGATCAAACAGGCCAGCACTGATCGTGGGCGTTGCGGCAGAGTGTCAGCTCTCACATAGAGCTGACATTGACTCCCGAACACGGAGGTGCTCAGCATGAGCCCACGTGATCGCAGCTCTGTATAGGTACTTCTCTTTGCGGGAACGCAGCTCCCGCAGACCAATATATATACGCCGCATGTCGGAAAGGTGTTAAATGAAATCCTTGTAATACTGCGGGAAGTAACATCTAACATACAATACATGTCATACTTCCATTTGCCAAAATCAAATATACTTCCCATTACCATAAACAGTTATTTAAATAAATCATATACAGAAGCTCTACTGTGCATTCTATCATCCAGCAAAGAAGGATCATCTTTTTTGAAACTGAAGAAATTGACATCTATGATAATGAAAGAGTTTATATGAATTCATAAGCAGC
This sequence comes from Oophaga sylvatica, assembly GCA_033576555.1. NCBI lineage: Eukaryota > Metazoa > Chordata > Amphibia > Anura > Dendrobatidae > Oophaga > Oophaga sylvatica. The sequence continues at coordinate 764,597,933 of JARQOD010000001.1, forward strand.
AATATATCCATTGTTTCTCTTAATAACTGAAGGACTAGATTTATCTCAGCTTATCATTTTCACAAGGAACATGATTGTAAAACACTTGACTTTTTCACCCCATTTACAGAAAACAAAAAAGAAACATGAAAAATTTAAATAACATCAATTTATGATGGAAGAATGCGATAATCTATGGATGTGCAATATAAAATCTTGTTTATAAATAGATTATATATAGATTTCTAGTATCATCAATATACTGTATATTAAAATGTGTATTATGTAGATATATTGCTGCTGTATGCAAGACTACCATATTGCAGCAATGGTGTAACTTGAAGCTAATGGGCCCCAATGCTAAAACTCCAATGGGGCCCCCAATTATTGCCTTTTCATATAGTATTGGTCTTTTTATATCGGCGAAAGACTTTTTGGGATTCTCAGGCGATTGGAACCCAATCATCTACTATAGTTATGCCCTTGTATTAAAGCAATATTATGGTCTTTCAGAAAGCCTGGAATAATTTCCTGGGGAAACATGTTAAAATCAAAAGCAATACAATGTAATGGTAGTCAAGTATGTCTGGCACTTGGCAAAAGTCACCCTAATCAAGCAAAACTTTACAGCCAGGTAAAAAGTCTATTTTAATTTGTAACACTTTATTAGATATGTAATAAAACCTCTAATGTGTCTTAAATGTGTTTTTTTCACAAGATTTTTGAAAACATATTAACACTGATTTCATAATAAATAAAATTAAATGTTTTTCCAATTTGACAGTGGTCTACAGAGGCGGAGTTACTAAAACAGTCGACTGGCGCTGTGTTATATTGTTTGTGTAACTCTCACCAAAATTAAAGGGAATGATGGAAAAGTGCAGCACAATTAATTATTCTGTTTCCTCAACTAAGATAACAGATTATATAGCTTTGATATGCAACAAGGTGGGACGGGGTGGTAGTTATGGGCTAGTCCACTAGGTCACAGTCAGTGAGCACCCTGGCCCCTTGCACATGAAAAGACAGACCAAGTCCCGGCCCTATGGCACAGTTTGTTACCTCTGACACACGGTTGCTCTCCATACTGGAACGGCGTCCTCTGGATGCACCAAGGGTCACACTTCGGTTCCAACAGTGGGAAACTTTTAATAATGATGAAATAAAGGAGATAACACTTCCTGCACTTTCCCTATCCAAAGATGCAGCTACATCAGCTACCATCCGGTTCCTGGGGACAACAGTCCTTTGGTGGGCACTCACACAATTCCAGTGCCCGTTCCCACTGCCTGGCAGTCCCTTGCTGCACTTTCTCCCCACCAGGGGTATGTTATGCTCCCGAGCAAGCAGAGCGTCCTGACCTGGGCAAGCCTTCCCCGGGGCACACTGGGAGCAGGAACTTCCTGCTTATTTGAGGTTGCTAACCCAGCCCCCTTAGTTAACTCTTCCCATCCCTGAACTAATCACATACATGTCGTATATTACAGTACACACACAGTAGTAAAACTTTAAGACAACATCAGACATACAAACACAGCACATTAATGAAACAGTAATACATCATATTAACATATTAGTTTATAGCCAAACCGTCAGGCTTGGCACACATGTCCAGCATATAGGAGAGAGGAGGCAAATCAGGGTCCCAGCCCCCTCCTTACAACCCTCCCTCCCAAAATATGGTCATCCCCCTGAACCAGGAACATAACTGGTAGACCGGTGAGTTACAACTGAGGTTGCCACAGCTTGGAGAGGAGGTGATTGGAGATGGAGGAAGATTGAGAGCCAGCAAACTGTAATGTCCGTGGTAATGGAACCACTGTGCCATGGCCCAAGAAGAGCCTGAATGGGCATGATTAGGCAAAAAGCTGACTCTTTGCTAGAGCCCCTAATGGTGCAGTTAGACTTGGCTCCTGATGGATGCTAGGGGCTGCTCCAAGGCAAACCTCGGATGCACGGAAGCTGACACCCAAAAGGAACAGGAAGATTGCATGGCTAAGAATGGATGGACTTCGCAAGTACAGGCAGACATCATAGGAATACTGGAAGACAAGACAGGTGCAAGTAGGTATGGCTGGTATACAGACTGGCACATCAGGTGCAGGCAGGTACGGCTGGTATGCAGACTTACACAGCAGGTGCAGGCAGGTATGGCTGATATACAACCTGGCATGGTATTTGCAGGCAGATTCGGCGGGTATACAGACTGGCACGGCAGGTGCAGGCAGTTGCGGCTGGAAGGTACAAGCAATGACAATCAGGAATAAGCAGAGCAAAAGGGTAAAGGCCAGTACTAGCGGGAACTATAGGGTACTGGTGGGTACACACAGACAGGGTACCTCAGAACAAGCATGCATACTGACTAAACACGTTGCTCAGGCACCTCCCATGAGGTGGAGGTGTTTTAAATAATAAGGGTCTACCAGCTATTGGCTGGGGACACATTAGAAAGGCGCGCGCTGTCCTTTTAAGAAGGTGGGAGTGCCTGGGGATCTGCGAGCCATGCCCAGACCCTGGGCAGCAGCAGCAGGAGGAGGGAATGGTGGACGGGGTCTGCAGAGGTGAGTAAGTCGGGGTCCCTGCTGGAGGAGGGAACAGTGCAAAGGAAATTTGTGGATATCATCCACACTGCTGAAAAAATGGGAATCCAGATGTATAGGAGATAAGGAATGGTGGTTTTATTCTATGTGTTTCAAAGTCTATATGACTTCTTCCTCAGGAAATAATCACATGCAGGGGAGGGAAGCGTGCAAGGATGCCAGCGCTACATGTATGGAGGGTAAACTATATGTTTTTCACCTTTGCAGCACTTGGACTACAGTTGTAACCTGTTGGTTTTCTGTCTCTTTAATTGGTCTGAGTAGTTGTCCGTGACACTGTTTAGTGATTTAATAAAGTTTATCCTATCTATATGTACAAATGTTACTATATAACTTTATAGTTATAGCCAAATTATCCCAAAGCAGCTCCCACAATCCCACTTTCCTGACCCTGTAGTGTGGGCTATATATTTAGGAGTAGTCTAAGGGGCGCACGCAGTAAGGGGGCGCACGCATCACAGAAAGCAAAGCATCACAAAAGACAAGCATCGAGTAAACGGCAGTTATCCATGACAGTTAATCAGGGCAGGAATCAGGTAGCCCACACTTTGCTTTCTTTTTAATTATGTACATTACCTCTCTCCTCCTGTGTTCCCTTGCCATCCACATTCATCGCCCCATCCCCCCTCCATCAATACTCATACACATCAGCCCCTCCATACTTCCCTCTCCCATGTACAGTTCCCATGCACTCCTCACCTTCCTGAGAAACCTCAGCCCATCTTGCCCAAACACATCACAGAAAAAACCTACTTACAACTCCAACAACTACCTGCTCTTTATCTTCCTACTCCTACTGATTTCAGGGGACATCTCCCCCAACCCTGGTCCATCCCCCAACCTCAATCCCTACCCTACCTCATATCGAAACCATAATAATCTTATTAATATTACTTGCACTCCCTCATCTCCTTCTTTCAATTGTGCCCTCTGGAATCCACGGTCTGCATGCAACAAACTATCTTTCCTGCACAATTACTTTCTGAACAACTCTCTTCATCTGTTGGCCCTCACTGAAACCTGGATTCAGGATTCTGACACGGTCTCCCCTGCTGCCATTTCCTATGGTGGCTTACAGTTCTCCCATTCCCCGAGACCCACAAACAGACATGGTGGTGGAGTTGGCATACTCCTGTCCCCACAATGCACTTTCCAGGTCATCCCCCCAATTCCATCACTCTCATTCCCTTCTTTTGAGCTCCACACCATCAGGCTCTTCCATCCCCTCTCCCTCAGAGTAGCGGTCATATATCGGCCCCCAGGCTCGCCCACCCAGTTCCTTGACCACTTCTCAGCCTGGCTACCGCACTTCATGTCCTCAGAACTACCAACCCTTATCCTTGGAGACTTCAACATCCCCATTAACAGTCCTACTTCCACATCTGCATCTCAGCTTCTATCACTAACCACTTCTCTAGGCCTCTCACAGCTTTCAACCTCTGAACACACAAGGATGGTAACACCCTTGACCTGGTCTTTGTCCGCCTCTGTTCAATCTCCCACCTAAATAACTCACCGCTTCCACTCTCTGACCACAACATTCTCTCCTTCACCCTCACAAATCCTCGACCACCCCAGCGCACTCCTACCTACCACACATTCAGAAATCTACAAGCCATTAACCCTCAGACACTTTCAGACTCCCTACACTCATCGCTGTCCCCAATCTCCTATTTTTCTTGTCCTGATCTGGCTGTTCAGCACTACAATGACACTCTTAGAAGCACCCTTGACCAAGTAGCACCGCTCACCCTCAGAACTTCCAAACACTCAGTAAAACAGCCCTGGCTCACATCGCAAACTCACCTTCTCCAGCGATGCTCTAAGAGTGCTGAACGCCTTTGAAGAAGGCTCCAGTCACTAGGTATTAAGGACAATGTTCTCTCCTGGTTCTCCTCCTATCTTTCTGACCGCTCCTTCAGTGTTTCGTTCTCTGGCTCCACATCATCTCCTCTTCCTCTCACTGTCGGTGTACCCCAGGGCTCAGTCCTTGGCCCCCTTCTCTTCTCTCTCTACACCGCCCCAATTGGACAGACCATCAGCAGATTTGGCTTTCAGTACCATCTTTATGCTGATGACACACAATTATACACGTCATCCCCCGACCTTACCCCGCTGTACTACAGAACACCACCGACTGTCTGTCCGCAGTCTCCAGCATCATGTCTGCTCTCTATCTGAAACTTAACCTCTCCAAAACTGAACTTCTTCTGCTCCCGCCGTCTACTAACCTCCCTAAATCTGACATTTCCCTCTCCGTGGGCGGCACCATAATAACACCCCGGCAGCAGGCTCGCTGTCTGGGTGTTATGTTTGACACCAATCTCTCCTTCACCTCCCATATACAATCTCTTGCCCGCTCTTGCCGCCTACACCTAAAGAACATCTCTAGAATCCGCCCTTTTCTCACCATGAAAACAACAAAAACCCTCACTGTAGCACTGATCCACTCCCGCCTGGACTACTGCAACGCTCTATTACTTGGCCTCCCCATTGCTCGACTATCCCCTCTCCAGTCCATCCTTAATGCAGCAAGCCAGGGTCATCCATCTGGCTAATCGGTACTCGGACGCGTCTGCTCTTCGCCAGTCCTTACACTGGCTGCCCATTCATTATAGGATCCAATTCAAAGTACTTGTTCTCACCCACAAAGCTCTCCACACTGCAGCACCCCCCTACATCTCCTCCCTCATTTCTATCTATCGTCCTAACCGACTGCTGCACTCTGCAAACGACTTTCGACTAACCTCTGCACTAATCCGTACCTCCCACTCCCGACTCCAAGACTTCTCCCGCGCTGCGCCAATCCTCTGGAATGCTCTACCCCAAGAAATTAGGACTATCCACAATTTGCATGGTTTCAGGCGCTCCCTCAAAACACATCTGTTCAGAGCGGCCTATCACATTCACTAATCAAAGTCATTCTCTGTGTAAGTGTGTGTGTGTGTAGCCCATTCACTATCTCCATCCATCCCTCACTCCCTCAAGATGGCTGGACCATCATTGTAAATGCGCCATTGTATATGCACACCTGTACTTTGTATCTCCCCCACCTCATTGTAGATTGTAAGCTCTCATGAGCAGGGTCGTCTTATTTTGCTTCAATTACTGTATTGTTAACGTTGTTACTTATGACTTGTGTTTTGAAACTGTTAAACTGTAAAGCGCTGCGGAATATGATGGCGCTATATAAATAAAGATTATTATTATTATTATTATAGAGGTTGCTTTGGTAGCTCTCTTTTTGCAGGTTGCCTTGGCAGAAGGCTAGAATGCCCTGTGATGTTGCCATGGCCACAGTGGTTGGCTACACGAATGGTGATCTTCTTAGCTGTCAACTACTTGGGAAGGAGGTTTGAAGCATAGGCCCAGGAAGAGTCTTGGTCTGTTTGACATTTAGGCCTGTTGCTTATTCCTCCAAAGAAATATGTAAAAGGCCTAAACTACTGCAGAGGTTGATTGAAGCAGCAAGCCTTCTTAAATTGATCATAATAAAAATAATTGTACCGCTGTAAATTAAACTGCTTTCACATTAACTCCTTGAAAGGGCCAGTTCTTGAATAAATGCTTCCAGACAAGTAGATAGGCTCTGTCTGATCCTGCTGAATATGGCAGAACTGGAAAATCATCTGACATCTATGCGACCTCCTGTGGCTTACCTAACTGTAGATATCAGTAAGGAAGTGATAGGTCAATTGACATTCCAAAGATCAATCTTTTTGTTTTTGTCTTCAGGGAAAATACTATAAAATCAGTAACAGATGGCCATTAGTGACTTGTCCTATTATATTTATGTGTATGTGTGAGTCAGGACAACTAACTGTCACCAAATGAGCAATTGGCTGTGAGCCATTGCATATGTCAGTGGTCCCCAACCTTTCTGATCTAGAGAGCCACATTCAGCTCTGAGAAAAGGTCACGAGCCACATTCATCTCCTGCCCCCCCCCCACATCAGTGGCAACCAGAGCCCCCATTACGGGTATAATGATAACCAAAGCTTTTCCACAGAAATCACCCCGAAGCAGTATACCAAGATCCAGCAATCCCCACAATACCCCCATTCAATATTCTCCCATTAAGCACTCCCAACACACTGTCTCATCCAGCTTCAGGCACCTCCTCTAACACGCAGTATCATCCTGTCTCCAACGTATCATTCTTAAATTATCTCTAAACCCCTAAAGGTACTGCCACACTAAACGTTCCCGCTAACGATCACGATAACGATGCTATCGTTGGTGTGATCGTTTTAAGGTCGCTAGTAGCGGCCAAACTGGACGATCTCATTAACGACGCATCAGCGATTAGCGATCTCTTTAACGACTTTGGCGGTCGTTGGGACGTGCCACACTGCATATGCTGTGAAAGATCACGACCTCGATAGGCGTAACTGAGCACAACCTTTTGCACGCCCCTCATCACAGATTGGTGGTCACTATTTATCTCATAGATATTATCACAGCTCTCCCGCTTTGTGATTGGATGACCGCGTCATAAAAGACGACGTATCAGCACTCCTCTCCATTGCTCTCGAGCAGAAGCGGTTCTTTCAAATCTCCAGCATCGTTCCAGTGTGTCCTGCTAGCCTTTGTAGCTACTGCGATCCAGTTTTCGCCACTATTGCGGTTGCTGCGTTCCAGTCTACGGCATTGGGGTTTTTGCGATCCAGTCTGTGGTGTTATATCCTCTGCGATCCAGTTTGTGACGCTATTTAGTTTCCCTATTTTCCTTTTTATTCAGAATCACAAACAAGTTTTGTAAGGTAGGTATTTTTTTTAGTCACATTTAATTTTTATTTTTTCTTTAATTTTACAGATCCATTTTTAGATCTCTGCTGTTGTTAACCATTGTCGTCCATCAATTTTTTTTTTGCCATTGTTTTGTTCAGGCACGCCCACCATTTTATGATCCCAGCTCTGTCAATGTTTTGCTCCTGCTGCGCCCACAACCACCATTTTGTGATCCCTGCTTTTTTTTGCTGTTTTTTGCGTAATTGTTCATCTATGATTTTTTTTATTTTTTTTAACATTGTTTTGTTCAGGCACGCCCACCATTTTATGATCCCAGCTCTGTCAATGTTTGCTCCTGCTGCGCCCACAACCACCATTTTGTGATCCCTGCTGTTTTTTGCGTAATTGTTCATCTATGATTTTTTTATTTTTTTTGCCATTGTTTTGTTCTGGCACGCCCACCACCACCATTTTATGATCCCAGCTCTGTCAATGTTTACTCCAGCTGCGCCCACCACCACCATTTTATGTTCCCTGCTGTGTTCTATGTTGTAGGCTATGTAAGCATTTTATTTAACCATTCTGCCGTTCTCACATAATCCTTTTTTTATTACAGATGGCCGATAAGCAGGAATTTTTGCGGGAGTTTATCGAGCTGTACCGCTTAATGCCGTGCCTGTGGAAAATAAAGTCAGCTGATTACTGTAACAGGCTTAAAAAGAAGGACGCGTACCAAAAACTGGTGGAGCTCTGCAAGAACCGTTACCCAGATGAGTTATCGGTGAAAAAACGCATTCAGGCCCTCCGCACAGTGTACAAAAAAGAGCTCAATAAAGTTATAAATTCTACCAAATCTGGAGCGGGGGCCGAAGATGTTTATGTCCCCCAACTGTGGTACTTTGAGCTGTTCACTTTCACAAGGGACCAAGAAGTACCCAGACAAGGGACATCCATGTTGGATCTAGACCCGGTGATCCAGCTGGACACCCCTGTCATACATGTAAGTACCTTTGTATTACAACACATTTTAATGTAAATGCCAAAGTGGACTTGAAATTAAAAATATAATTGTGAAATGTAGATAAAATGGCTGAATTTATCCCTTCATGTACTGATAATTTATCTAGCTCAACGGTTGAGGCCTATCCATTTACAAGTGTCGTTTTCACATTTTTGCTCTATATGGGTGTTATAGTGTGAAGATAAATTTATTTTTTTTACAAGTGTCGTTTTCACATTTTTGCTGTATATGGATGTTATAGTGTGAAGATTAATTTCTTTTTCTTTGTGATTTACCATTTGTTTTTTGTTCATGCAGGACACAGAAGAGGCTGTCTCCACACCTCCAACTGAACAAGACAGCATGGCGTTGATCCAAGATGAAGAAGAGCCACCATCCTCATCTGTGCGGAGGCGGCTTTCACTTTCAGGAAGGAAAAGGAAGGCTCCCACCTCGGCTCCCAACTCGGCTACTCCTGAATTGGTGGAAATTGCGAAAAAAAGTGCTTACGGCAGAAAAAGACCAAACTAAAATAACAGGGTTTGCATACTTCGCTAACGAGAAGCTCCCTACACTGGATCCTGTTCAGCGGCTTCATGCAGAGAGACTCATGTTTGAGGTACTGACTCAAGCGTCTTTTGGAAACCTGGATAACAGATATGTCGTCATGTCAAGACCGCAGTACCCGGACTACTCATGGCCGCACAATCCTGTGCCGAACCCAATTGGGATAAATCCTGCAAACCCAAACGTTGGTGCTCCCCCTTATTTGTATACACCACAGAGGCAGCGTGGTAATGGCAACGATCCATCTTACCAGCAGTTGTAGTTTTTAAAATTTTTTACAAAAGTTTTTTTGTTGTCTATATTTTTTTTACATTGTTACCTTTTTTAATAAAAATCTTATTTATCTAATGAATTGTGGTCTTTTATTCTTATGTGATGTCAACTATTAAAATGTTGTATTTTTATTACATCTACTTGTCACACACGGGGTCATGGGAGTAACAGCTGTCATAGGTGTACCATCATAGGGAAAAAATGAAATGAAAAAAATTTCAAAAATTAACATTTCTTTTAAAGGCCCCTGGTCACACTAGCGCTAAAACCTTATACTAAAAAATAATACACCACACCTGCGTAGATAAACGTTAAATATATCATATATATTTATGTCATATATATGTCTATATATATATATTTTTTTAAATGAAATGTAAATAAAAACAAAAAACAGAAAGATAATAATAAAATAAAAAATTATAAACAAAATATTTACAAAATAATTAAAAAAAAAAAAAAAATTACTGAGGGCCCCGTTGTCCTGCCACTGCCCTCTCCAGCATCACCCCGTGCTCCAGCAGTGCAGCCATGGCGCTGTTCACAGCTGCCACTGCGGAGTGCATTTTCGCCATCAGCCGGCGGTGGGACACCAACAGGTCCTGGGCAGTTGGGATTTCTGTGGAGGTAAAGGTAACAGTTAATAGTGAATTCTGTTGCAACATCAACATGTACATGTTATGTTAATTAACACTTATGGTTTTCCTCAGAGGACCCGCTGACCGCCCACCCAGAACCTGATGCTCCGCCGGCTAGGGAAACACAGAAAAAAAAAATTATATCACAACAGCCATTACACATAAGACCTAACAAAGTTCTCAAACTTGTCTGAAGCTTATATAATGTACATTAATTACCTGATGGGGAGCCTGCATCCGTGTCACGGGATGATGCTGGAGAGAAGCCAATACCCTGGAACGGGCTAGAAGACCCCAAATCAGGAGGGGGGGTTGCTGCCGGTAAAGGGGTTGAGAGGAAAGGTGATGATGGTGGTGGAGGGTAGCCGTGGAAGGAGATGATGGAGGTGGAGGGGTAGCCGGGAAGGAGATGATGGAGGTGGAGGGGTAGCTGGGGACGGTGGAGCAGCTGGAGCTGGTGAAGGTGGTGCTGTAAATGAAATATACAATTCAGACTCCCCATTATCATCATCATTGCCTCCCCATTAATATAATCATCACTGCCTTCCCATCATCATTGTCTCCCCATTAATATCATCATTAGCATTGCCTTCCCATTATCATTGCCTGCCCCATCACTACTGGTACTCCCATCACTATTCGTCCTCCGTTACTCCCAGTACTTCCATCTATGCCTGTAAACCCCCTCACGACTGGTACTCCCATCACTGCCTTGCCCCATCACTGCTGGTACTCCCATCACTGCGGGTGCATTGATATAGGTAGATAAGGCTACTTTCACACTTGCGTTTTTTTTGCTCAGCGCAACTTGCGCTATCGGACGCATGCGCAATGTTCCCCTATCTTTAACATGGCGGGCGAGGGTCTAGCGCGCTTGCACGCGTTCATGTGCGTTTGTCGTGCGCTGCGCATTTTCCCGGTGTGCGCCCATACGCGCTAGATGCTACATGTTGCACTTTTTTTTTTCCGGTCAAAAAATACAGATGATTGAGACAGAGATGATGGAGACAGAGATGATAGAGCCAGAGATGATGGAGACAGAGATGATAGAAATGTGACACATAGACAACGCATGCGCCAAAAAAACGCAAACGCATGCAAAAACGCATGAAATCGCAGACAAACGCTGCGTTTTTTGTCGAAATGCGCATACTGATGCGACTAAATATCGCAGCTTTTACAAGCGTTTGCATGCGTTTTTTTAATGCGCTTCATGTGCGCTCGACACGCAGCGCAAAAAAACGCAAGTGTGAAAATAGCCTAACCCACAAAACATAACCTCTTCAGATACCCTCATCAATACTCACTCAGAGGCCTGCGTAGCTGGGCCCGGATGCTGGCAACCCTCTCGCGGGAGCGGTAGCGAAGGTCCGCCAGCTTTTTTCTTATCTGGGCGCCGGTCCGCTGCACGCCAAAGCGCCGCTCCAGGCCCCGCCGGATTCTCTGCAGGACTACCTTTTTGTGGCGCCTAGGATGCGCCACAGGTAGCCTGGAGTCATAGCCCCACTTTTCTACTTTTTCTACTAAGTAGAAAACCTCTCCCTCCGACCACTTTGCCCCGCGCTGTCTCGCCGCCATTGCCGCCATTAAAAACAACGCTGCATTGGACGACGCCAGCGCCATGACGTCACAGCGTGCGCACGTTATGTGCGTCCGCACTCGCGATGCAAAACGATATTGCGATCGCAAAGTGACCACAGCAGCCATGCGCCCAGCCATACACAGATGATGGTTCCAAGCTAGGCTATCGCAATGGCATCTCATATCTGTGTATGGCTGGAGCTCGAGAATCGTCACCTTGCGAACACAATGGCCTCGCATATCTGTGAATAGCTGCATATCTGAATAGCTGGAGCTCCTTTTTATCGTCACTTTGCGATCACAATGGCGTCGCATATCTGTGAATAGCTGCATATCTGAATAGCTGGAGCTCTTTATCGTCACCTTGCGATCACAATGGCGTCGCATATCTGTGAACAGCTGCATATCTGAATAGCTGGAGCTCCTTTTTTTTATCGTCACCTTGCGATCACAATGGCGTCGCATATCTTTGAATAGCTGCATATCTGAATAGCTGGAGCTCCTTTTTATCGTCACCTTGCGATCACAATGGCCTCGCATATCTGTGAATAGCTGCATATCTGAATAGCTGGAGCTCCTTTTTATCGTCACCTTGCGATCACAATGGCCTCGCATATCTGTGAATAGCTGGGATTCCCTGGTGAATGTTGACCTTTACCTCCCAAAATTTATTTTTATATATTTATATCAATTTTTTAATCTTTATTCTATATGACTAAAAATATATTTTATATATTTAAACTTTATATATGCTGCTGTGGTGTATTATGTGTTATTGTTAATTATAAGGTTTGAACGCTAGTGAGACCATGGGCCTTTGAAATAATTGTTAATTTTTGAAATTTTTTTCTTTTTATTTCTTTAACAATGAACTCCTATGACTGATGGTACTCCCATGACCCCGTGTGTGACAAGTAGATACAATGTAAAAAAAAAAAAAATACACAACAAAAAACATTAGAAAAGATTTTAAAAACTGCAGCTGCTGGTAACATGTCTCGTTGCCATCCCCATTACTCCCTCCCCACATCTCACCCATCATTAGCCCTTCTCCCATGTTGATAAAATAATTGAAAAAAAAAACACGAATGCATTTGTAAAATAAAAATTTTTTATTATAAAAAGATTGTTTAAAAAAGACAAAAATCTCAAAATCAAACTAGACCTGATGCTGCCAACTCACTGCACCAGGCCCATTAAAGTAATGGCAGTACTTGTCTCGGCCGGCCTTTGCATCGTCCTTGCTCCTGCCTTGATTGACAGGTTGAAGGCCTGCAATAGCGGGATCATTGTCACGCCATTCTCCAAGCACTACGTCACCATTGCTGTCCGAGTCCATGAAGCCTGGCGGACTGTAAGTACCAGCATCTCGTTTTCGTAGAAAATTGTGCAGCACACAACAGGCCAACACCACAGAGTCTATCGATTCCAGCTTCATATTGATTGGAGTGTGGAAAACCCTGAAGCGGTTGGCCATTATGCCGAAGGCATTCTCCACAACGCGCCGTGCCCTAGACAGTCTGTAATTAAAAATACGCCTTTCCCCTGTCAAAGTCTTTTGTGGGTACGGTTTCACAAGATGCGCATGAAGGGGGAAGGCTTCATCGCCCACAAACACAAAGTTTAGGTTGGCGGTGGTGTCCATGTTGGTTGGCAAGTTAAGTTTATTATTAAACAACCGTTCACCAAAAGTTGTGTGCTCCAAAACGCCACCGTCAGAAACCCTTCCATTAATGCCAACATTAACGTCAATAAATTCATAATTGGCATTAACAAGGGCCATGAGGATCACGCTGAAGTAGCCCTTGTAGTTATGAAAAAAGGATCCGCTTTTGGCTGGTTGCGTGATCCGCACATGTTTGCCATCCAAGGCACCACCACAGTTTGGGAACTGCCAAATCCTTTCAAAATCAGGGGCAATAATTTGCCATTCCGCCACTGATTTGGGAAAAGGCATGTAGCTCCGTAAACTGCGGACAATGGCGTTGCATGTCTCCCGAATTAGTTCTCCAAAAAGCGACCGAGAAATTGCAGCAGAAAATTGCAAGTCTTTCATTGAACGTCCGGTTGCCAGAAATCGCAGCGTTACTGCTAAACGTTCCTCTGCTGAAACAGCTGCACGCATCCGTGTATCCTGCCGTTCAATGAGTGGCCTCACAGCTTCCAGTAGGAGCTTGAATGAATCCTCCGACATCCGTAGATAATTCCGGAAATCCTGCGGATTCTTCTCCTGCAACTCCCTCACTAGATGCATGTGGGAGAATTTGGACCTCTGCTCCAGCCATTCTCTGGTCCACATGCGACGCTTTCGCTTGGAGCGCCTCTCTTCCACCCGCGCCTCTTCTTGACGATCTGCCTCCATTGATAGTGCAACAGCCACAATCATACGCTCCGCGGTGGACAGGTTCATTATGTGCAACCTGTATGGTAAAGAAAAGAAAAGTTAATTACTAATTAATTACTATTAATAAAGTGTTTAAACAAAATAAAATAAAGAATAGAATAAAAAATATTAAAAAAATTTAACTTTTCAGTTAACATTTAATATACAGTTTACAAATGTCTAAAATGGTGGGGGGTGTAAAATATATAAAGCAGATGAAAAAAAAAAAAAAAAAAAAAGGTCAGGGGTGTAAAATAAATAAAGCAGACGAAAAAAAAAAATTAAGGTCAGGGGTGTAAAATAAATAAAGCAGACGAACAACAAAAAAACAAAAAAGGTTAAAAAACATTATAAAACAACATCACAAACAATATGTACCTTGAATCCAAATATCCCGAAGATCCAAAACCAAATGGGGATGTATGGTGCTCTAGCCACTCAGACAGGATCGCAAAAACCCACCACTGCGCCACAAACAGGATCGCAAAACTCCGACACACGATACTATCCTCGCAACAACGCAAAAAGAGACCCATAAAGTGCTCTGGAAACAATGGATGGGGGCGCAGTTATTAAAGCTGAGGTGATGATGTGTGGTCACCAATCGGAGCTGAAGGGCGTTAACGAAAGAAAACAAAGTCCCGCCTGCGCCGCTGACTAATGCGTCGTCAACGAGGTCGCACATCATTCACAAAAGGTGCCAGACACAGCGATTCAGGCTCACCAGTGGGACGCCAACGATCAAAATACGGTTCAGAACTCTAGTGAACGATCAACGAGATCACAGCAGGGGCCACGTCGTTACTACATGCCACACACAACGACGTCACTAACGAGATCGCTAAATAGTGACGTATTTTAGCGATCTCGTTAGCGATCTTGTTTAGTGTGGCATACCCTTAAGACCAGTATATGCGCATCCAGATCTTCTCTTCTGTGCAGGGCTACTCAAAAATTCACATTTTTAAGATGTGTTCTTCATACTCTTTGCTAGACCTAGAACTAATGCACCAAGCTGGAAGACAGCTGTGAGCCACAATTCATGGGACCGTGAGCTACATGTGGCTCCTGAGCTATAGGTTATGGACCCCTGGCATATGTACATAGTAATATCCATTGATGTCATAGTTAATATAGTAAAAAAAATATGTGATTACGCTTTGCCCAAAATGACATTTTCAAAAATATCAAATACTGCTAAAGACAGTTATCTAAATTACACTGTCCAATATATAAAATTGGTACTATAGCTAGATTCTGTGAGTTGCCATTTCAATGGCTCAGGTACCAGTTGTGGGATCAGTTTCTAGATCTTCGATTAATTAGAACAAGTTATTTTACCCTTCAATAATGACAATGCACCTTCATGAAACATCTACCAGTTTTTGGTGATTTTTACATTTTAATGGTAAGCATTTATTTGCAGCATTTGAAATTTATTATCATAATTTATAGACAAAACAATGTTGTAATCCTAAATTATTAATTTACTTATTTAATACTATTTTATGGAAAAGATACATTTCTGGTAGACATCTAAACTTATGAATTCATTTTACAAGACAGTAATTCAATTTTTGCTACATCTTTCCTGTATATTATAAATTCATAAGGATTTGTATGCAGTCTTTCCAGTGGCTTAGCAGCCGGCTTACACAGAGATTTACTTCTTTTTCTCTGCATATCAAGTGTAAAATGCCAGTTCACTATGGCATAGCAGTGGGTATCCAGGTGTATAGCTAACTTTAATTCCAAAGGTCTAGTAGATAATGCAAATATTTTTAATTTTTTCTCTTTTTATATTTGAATGTTCATGTATAGATCAAGGATATTACAAGGATCAATTACCATGCTATACAAGTATTTATGATTCTTCAAGGGGTTATCCAGGACTTTTTTTATTCCCTCTTGACAAGTACCTGCCTTGTTCTGTCCCACGACAACTCTCAGGCGGCGATTCTAATGCTTCCTTTGACCTCACATCAACAGAGCAACTCTTTCTCTTTTGGTCTGCTCTTTTAATGAGGCGTCACTGCACATCATACTGATTGACAACTGACTCTCTGCAGTTAGGCAGTAGGGAACTGGCTGTCAATCAGCATCACATCTTCGGTGGTGTTTTTCCAAACAGCAGAGTAAAAGAAAAGGCCCCGCTCAGTCAATATGACATCACAGAAAGCAACATAAATGGCGGCAGAACTGCACTGAGCTAAAAAAAAGATTGTTGCCAGCCAAAAAAGGCAGGTAGCGAGCAATCACCTGCTGATAAGTTAATTTCTTACACCCGTAGGAAGAAAAAAGTCCTGGATAACCCCTTCAACCATACATAAACATATTTCATGTCAATAGTTTGCACAATGCTCTGCATTGTTAACCTGTACCCAGTAAATGTTCAAATCTAATATATATTTTATTTTGGTTATTTACTTATTAACCTATTAACCCCCGAGGGTGGTTTGTATGTTAATAACCTGGCCAATTTTTACAATTCTGACCACTGTCCCTTTATGAGGTAATAACTCTGGAACGCTTCCATGGATCCAGGTGATTCTGACATTGTTTTCTCGTGACATATTGTACTTCATGATAGTGGTAAATTTTATTTGATACGACTTGCATTTATTTGTGAAAAAATGGAGATTTGGCAAAAATATTGAAAATTTTGCAATTTTCCAAATTTGAATTTTCATACCCTTAAATCACAGAGATATGTCACACAAAATACTTAATAAGCTAACATTTTCCACATGTCTACCTTACATCAGCATAATTTTGAAATCAAAATAAGTGAAGTTATAAGGGTTAAAACTTAAACAGCGATTTCTCATTTTTACACCATTTTTTATTAGGGACCACATCATATTTGAAGTCACTTTGAGGGGTGTATATGATAGAAAACACCCAAAAGTGACACCCTTCTAAAAACTGCACCCCTCAAGGTTCTCAAAACCACATTCAAGAAGTTTATTAATCCTTCTGGTGCTTCACAGGAATTTTTGGAATATTTTAAAAAAAATTAACATTTAAGTTTTTTTCACAATAAATTTAACTCAGATCCAAATTTTTTTTATTTTCCCAAGGGTAACAGTAGAAATTGGACCACAAAAGTTATTGTGCAATTTGTCCTGAGTACGCTGATACCCCATATGTGGGTTAAACCACTGTTTGGGCGCATGGCAGAGCTCGGAAGGGAAGGAGCGCCGTTTGACTTTTTCAATGCAAAATTGGCAGGAATTGATCTTCGGGCGCCATGTCATGTTTGGAGAGCCCATTATGTGCCTAAACATTGGAAAACCCCAACAAGTAACCCCATTTTGTAAATTAGACCCCCCAAGGAACTTATCCAGATGTGTGGTGAGCACTTTAAACCCCCAAGTGTTTCACTAAAGTTTATAAAGCCCGGCTGTGAAAATAAAAAATTATATTGTTTTCCCCAAAAAATGATCTTTTAGTCCCCAATTTTTAATTTTCCCAAGGGTAACAGGAGAAATTGGACACCAAAAGTTGTTTTCCAATTTGTCCTGAGTATGCTGATACCCCATATGTGGGAGAAAACTACTGTTTGGGCACACGTCGGGGCTCGGAAGGGAAGTAGTAACATTTTGGAATGAAAACTGATGGACTGATCTGCTGGCATCATGTTGCATTTGGAGAGCCCCTGATGTGCCTAAACAGTGGAAACCCCCACAAGTGACCCCATTTTGGAAACTAGACTCCCCCAAGGAACTTATTTAGATGTGTGATGAGCACTATGAACCCCAAGTGTTTCACTAAAGTTTATAATGCCCGGCTGTGAAAATACAAAATCATATTTTTTTCCCACAAAAATGATCTTTTAGTCCCCAATTTTTAATTTTCCCAGGGGTAAGAGGAGAAATCGGACCCCAAAAGTTGTTGTTCAATTTGTCCTGAGTACATCAATACTCCATATGTGGAAGTAAACTACTGTTTGGTCAAAAGGTGGTGGCTAGGAAGGGAAGTAGTGACGTTTTGGAATGCAGATTTTGATGGAATTGTCTGCAGGCGTCATGTCGCGTTTGGAGAGCCCCTGATGTGCCTAAACTGTGGAAATTCCCCGCAAGTGACCCCATTTTGTAAACTAGACCCCCAAGGAACTTTTCTAGATGTGCCTTAACAGTGGTAATGACCAACAAGTGCCTCCTTTTTGGAATTAATCTACTGTTTCCTTGTATGTGAATTTTATAAGTGACCTCGGATCTCACTGCAGCTCAGCCTGGCTGGGAACAGAGCACAGTGACCGGATGTAACTGCGGTGACTTCGGTGAGATCCCCACTAGCACTGTGAGCCATGAGCACTCACGGTGCTGGCGGGGATCTCACCGGATCTCACTGCAGCTCAGCCTGCCTGGGAACAGAGCCCAGTGACTGGAGGTAACCTCTATGACGTCACCCCCGATTACTGACGCTGAGTTCCCAGCAGCTCATTCACCAGTGGTTCTCAGCGTGGATGTCGCATCTTGACACCGTCCAGGTTGAAAACTAAAGTTGTTTTCCAATTTGTCCACTGATACCCCCATATGTTTAGGAAAACTACTGTATGGGCACATGTCGGGGCTAGGAAGGGAAGTAGTGATGTTTTGGAATGCAGACTTTGATGGACTGGTCTGCGAGCGCCATATCGCATTTGGAGAGCCCCTGATGTGCCTAAACAGTGGAAACCCCTCACAATTGACCCCATTTTAGAAACTATACTCCCCAAGGAACTTATCTAGATGTGTGGTGAGCACTATGAACCCCCAAGTGTTTCACTAAAGTTTATAACGCCTGGCCGTGAAAATAAAAAAATCATATTTTTTTCCCACCCACAAAAATGATCTTTTAGTTCCCAATTTTTAATTTTCTCATGGGTAACAGAAGAAATTGGACCCCAAAAGTTGTTGTCCAATTTGTCTTGAGTTTGCCGATACCCCATATGTGGGAGAAAACTACTGTTTGGTCACACGTCGGGGCTCGGAAGGGAAGTAGTAACGTTTTGGAATGAAGACTTTGATGGACTGGTCAACGGGTGTCATGTCGTGTTTGGAGAGCCCCTGATGTGCCTAAACAGTGGAAACCCCACAATTGACCCCATTTTAGAAAATATATCCCCCAAGGAACTTATCTAGATGTGTGGTGAGCACTATGAACCCCCAAGTGTTTCACTAAAGTTTATAACGCCCAGATGTAAAAATACAAAATCATATTTTTTACAACAAAAATAATCTTTTAGTCTCCAATTTTTAATTTTCTCAAGGGTAACAGGAGAAATTGGACACCAAAAGTTGTTGTCAAATTTATCCTGAGTACGCTGATACCCCATATGTGACAGAGAACTACTGTTTGAGCACACGTCGGGTCTCGGAAGGGAAGTAGTGACGTTTTGGAATGCAGACTTTGATGGACTGGTCTGCGGGCATCATGTCACGTTTGGAGAGCCCCTGATGTGCCTAAACAGTGGAAACCCCCCACAAGTGACCCCATTTTGGAAACTAGACCTCCCCAAGGAACTTATCTAGATGTGTAGTGAGCACTATGAACCCCCAGTGTTTTACTAAAGTTTATAACGCCTGGATGTGAAAATAAAAAATCATATTTTTTTCCCACAAAAATGATCTTTTAGTCCCCAATTTTTAATTTTCCCAAGGGTAACAGGAGAAATCGGACCCCAAAAGTTGTTGTTCAATTTGTCCTGAGTACGTCAATACTCCATATGTGGAAGTAAACTACTGTTTGGGCAAAAGGTGGTGGCTAGGAAGGGAAGTAGTGACGTTTTGAAATGCAGACTTTGATGGAATGGTCTGTAGGCGTCATGTCGCGTTTGGAGAGCCCCTGATGTGCCTAAACTGTGGAAATTCCCCGCAAGTGACCCCATTTTGTAAACTAGACCCCCCAAGGAACTTTTCTAGATGTGCCTTAACAGTGGTAATGACCAACAAGTGCCTCCTTTTTGGAATTAATCTACTGTTTCCTTGTATGTGAATTTTATAAGTGACCCGGATCTCACTGCAGCTCAGCCTGGCTGGGAACAGCGCACAGTGACCGGATGTAACTGTGGTGACTTCGGTGAGATCCCCACTAGCACCGTGAGCCATGAGCACTCACGGTGCTGGCGGGGATCTCACTGGATCTCACTGCAGCTCAGCCTGCCTGGGAACAGAGCCAGTGACTGGAGGTAACCTCTATGACGTCACCCCCGATTACTGACGCTGAGTTCCCAGCAGCTCATTCACCAGTGGTTCTCAGCGTGGATGTAGCATCTTGGCACCGTCCAGGTTGAAAACTAATGTTTTTATGTTTGGCCGCTCTCACACGCTAAAAGACGCTTTTTATTGCAAAAAATAGTTTTTGCATCATCACATTTTGAGAGCTATAATTTTTCCATATTTTGGCCCACAGAGTCATGTGAGGTCTTGTTTTTTGCGGGATGAGTTGACGTTTTTATTGGTACCATTTTCGGGCACTTGATCGTTTTCTATTCCAATTTTTGGGAGACAGAATGAGCAAAAACCTGCAATTCATGAATTTCTTTTTTGAGGGGGGTTTTTATACCGTTCCATGTGTGGTAAAATTTGATAAGGCAGTTTTATTCTTTGGTCAGTACGATTACAGCGATACCTCATTTATTTTTTTTATGTTTTGGTGCTTTTATATAATAAAAACTATTTTATAGAAAAAAATAATTGTTTTTGCATTACTTTATACTGAGTGCTATAACTTTTTTATATTTCCGCTGATGGAGCTGTATGGCGGCTCGTTTTTTGCAGGACAAGATGACATTTTCAGCGGTATCATGTTTATTTATATCCATCTTTTTGAATGCGCTTTATTCCACTTCTTGTTCAGCAGTATGATGATAAAGCATTGTTTTTTGCCTTTTTTTCTTTTAATGGTGTTCACTAAAGGGGTTAACTAGTGGGACAGTTTTATAGGTCGGGTCGTTGCAGATGTGTTGATACCAAATATGTGTACTCTTATCGTTTATATATTTTTTTTCATTCAAATATTTATTTATGATACAATATATATTAACCCCTCTCTGACATTAGACGTACTATCCCATCCATAAAACCCGTGCCATTCTGACCATGGACGGGATAGTACATCATAGGCGATTGCTAATCGCCGCCGGGTGTCAGCTGATTATCACAGCTGACACCCGTGACTGTGTGTCAGGAGCGGTCACGGACCGCTCCCGGCACATTAACCCCTTGCACACCGCGATCAAACATGATCGCGGTGTACTGGGGGCACAGGGGAGGATCGCGCAGGGTGGGGGCTCCCTGCGTGCCCCCCTGAGACCCTCAGAGCAGCGCGATGTGATCGCGCTGCTCTGAGGGCTTCCTCCCTCCCAGGACCCGGATCCAAGATGGCGCTGGGGTCCTGGAGGGAGGCGGCTTACTCAGTGCCTGCCGAGAGCAGGCATGAGGAAGCGTCCTGCACTGCCTGTCACATCGCTGGTGTGACAGAGTGCTGTGCACACTGTCACACCAGCGATCTGATGAAATACAGTGATGTCCCACCCTGGGACAAAGTAAAAAAGTAAAAAAAAGTAAAAATAAACATGTGTAAAAAAAAATCCAAAATAAAAAAAAAAAAAAAAAAATATTCCCCAATAAATTCATTACTTATTGTAAATAAAAAAAATAAAACAATAAAAGTACACATATATGGTATCGCCGTGTCCGTAACGACCCCCCCTATAAAACTGTCCCACTAGTTAACCCTTTTGTGAACCCCTTAAAAAATAAAAAATAAAAACGAACCAAAAAATCAGTGCTTTATCATCATACCGCTGAACAAAAAGTGGAATAACACGCGATCAAAAAGACGGATATAAATAAACATGGTACCGCTGAAAACGTCATCTTGTCCCGCAAAAAACGAGCCGTCATACAGCATCATCAGCAAAAAAATAAAAAAGTTATAGCTCGCAGAATAAAGCGATGCAAAAATAATTATTTTTTATATAAAATTGTTTTTATTCTATAAAAGCGCCAAAACATAAAAAAATTATATAAATGAGGTATCGCCATAATCGTACTGACCCGAAGAATAAAACTGCTTTATCGATTTTACCACACGCGGAACAATAAAAGCGCCTCACCCAAAAGAAATTCATGAATTGCTGATTTTTGTTCATTCTAACCTCCCAAAAATCGAAATAAAAAGCGATCGAAAAATGTCACGTGCTCAAAAATGGTACCAATAAAAGCATCACCTCGTCCCACAAAAATTAAGACCTCACATGACATTGTGGGCCAAAATATGCAAAAATTATAGCTCTCAAAATGTGGCGATGCAAAAAACTACTTTTTGCAATAAAAAGCGTCTTTTAGCGTGACAGCTGCCAATCATAAAAACCGCTATAAATAGTAAATCAAACCCCCCTTTATCACCCCCTTAGTTAGAGAAAAATAATAAAATAAAAAAAATGTATTTATTTCCATTTTCCCATTAGGGTTAGGGTTAAGGTTTCGGCTAAAGTTAGGGTTAGGGTTGGCGCTAAAGTTAGGATTAGGGTTAGAGTTAGGATTAGGGTTAGGGTTGGGATTAGGGTTGGGACTAGGGTTAGGGGTGTGTTGGGGTTAGGGTTGGAGTTAGAATTGGGGGGTTTCCGCTGTTTAGGCACATCAGGGGCTCTCCAAATGTACATGGCGTCTGATCTCCATTCCAGCCAATTCTGCGTTGAAAAAGTCAAACGGTGTTCCTTCACTTCTGAGCTCTGCCATGCGTCCAAACAGTAGTTTATCCCCACATATGGGGTATCAGCGTACTCTGGACCCCAAGAGTTATTGTGAAATTTGTCCTATTTCTTCTGTTACCCTTGGGAAAATAAAAAACTGGGGGCGAAAATATTATTTTTGTAAAAAAAATAAGATTTTTTTGTTTTTACGGCTGTACATTATAAACTTCTGTGAAGCACTTGGGGCTTCATAGCGCTCACCACACATCTAAATAAGTTCCTTGTGGGGTCTATTTTCCAAAATGGGGTCACTTGTTGGGGATTTCCACTGTTTAGGCGCATCAGGGGCTCTCCAAATGCGACATGACGCCCCCAGACCATTCCATCAAAGTCTGCAATCCAAAACGTCACTACTTCCCTTTCCGAGCCCTGACATGCGCCCATACAGTAGTTTTCTCCCACATATTGGGTATCAGCGTACTCAGGACAAATTGGACAACAACTTTTGGGGTCCAATTTCTCCTGTTACCCTTGTGAAAATAAAATATTGGGGGCGAAAAAATCATTTTTGTAAAAAAAAAAAAGATTTTTTATTTTTACGACTGTGCGTTATAAACTTCTGTGAAGCACTTCGGGGTTCAAAGTGCTCACCACACATCTAGATAAGTTCCTTGTGGGGTCTATTTTCCAAAATGGGGTCACTTGTGGGGGGTTTCCACTGTTTAGGCGTATCAGGGGCTCTCCAAATGCGACATGACGCCCCCAGACCATTCCATCAAAGTCTGCAATCCAAAACGTCACTACTTCCCTTCCGAGCCCTGACGTGCACCCATACAGTAGTTTTCTCCTACATATTGGGTATCAGCGTACTCAGGACAAATTGGACAACAACTTTTGGGTTCCAATTTCTTCTGTTACCCTTGTGAAAATAAAATATTGGGGCGGAAAAAATCATTTTTGTAAAAAAAAAAAAGGATTTTTTATTTTAAGGCTGTACGTTATAAACTTTAGTGAAACACCTGGGGGTTCAAAGTTCTCACCACACATCTAGATAAGTTCCTTGAGGGGTCTAGTTTCCAAAATGGTGTCATTTGTGGGGGTTTCCACTGTTTAGGCAGATCAGGAGCTCTCCAAACACGACATGGCGTCCAGCCAATTCTGCGTTGAAAAAGTGAGACGGCGCTCCTTCCCTTCCAAACTCTGCCATGCACCCAAACAGTGGTATACCCCCACATATGGGGTATCAGTGTAATCAGGACAAATTGCACAATAACTTTTGGAGTCTTGTTACCCTTGGAAAAATAAAAATTCGGGTGAAAAGATCATTTTTGTGGAAAAAATATGATTTTTAAATTTTACGGCTCTACGTTATAAACTTGTGTGAAGCACTTGAGGGTTCAAATTGCTCACCAAAGATCTAGATAAGTTCCTTAGGGGGTCTAGTTTCCCAAATGGGGTCATTTGTGGGGGGTTTCCACTGTTTAGGCACATCAGGGGCTCTCCAAATGCAACATGGCATCCAATCTCAATTCCAGCCAATTTTGGTTGGAAAAAGTCAAATGGTGCTCCTTCCCTTCCGAGCTCTGCCGTGCGCCCAAACAGTGGTTCCCCCCCACATATGGGGCATCAGCGTACTCAGGACAAATTGGACAACAACTTATGTGGTCCAATTTCTCCTGATACCCTTGGGAAAATAAAAAATTAGTGACTAAAAGATAATTTTTGTGGGAAAAAAATAGGATTTTTTATTTTCATGCCCGGGCATTATAAACTTGTGTGAAGCACTTGGGGGTTCAAAGTGCTCACCAAAGATCTAGATAAGTTCCTTAGGGGGTCTAGTTTCCAAAATGGGGTCACTTGTGGGGGATTTCCACTGTTTAGGCTCATCTGGGGCACTGCAAACGGAACATGACCCCCATCAACGTCTGCATTCCAAAACGTTACTACTTCCTGCCGTGCGCCCAAACAGTTTTCCACCCCCACATATGGGGTATCAGCGTACTCAGGACAAATTGGACAACAACTTTTGGGGTCCAATTTCCTTGGGAAAATTCAAAAATTTAGGACTAAAAAATCATTTTTGTGGAATTTTTTTTTTTTTTTTCACACCCAGGCATTATAAACTTTTGTGAAACACTTGGGGGTTCAAAGTGCTCACAACAGATCTAGATAAGTACCTTAGGGGGTCTAGTTTCCAAAATGGTGTCACTTGTGGGGGGTTTCCACTGTTTAGGCGCATCAGAGGTTCTCCAAGCGCGACATGGCGTCCAATCTCAACTCCAGCCAATTTTAGTTTGAAAAAGTCAAACGGCGCTCCTTCCCTTACGAGCTCTGCCGTGTGCCCAAACAGTGGTTTTCCCCCACATATGGGGTATTGGCGTACTCAGGAGAAATTGCATAACAACCTTATCTGTCCATTTTCTCCTTTTACCCTTGTGAAAATAAAAAAAAAGTTTGTAAAATATCATTTTTGTGGCTAAAAATTAAATATTAATTTTTTCCTTCCACGTTGCTTTAGTTCCTGTGAAGCACCTGAAGGGTTAATAAACTTCTTGAATGTGGTTTTGAGTACCTTGAGGGGTGCAGTTTTTAGAATGGTGTCACTTTTGGGTATTTTCTGTCATGTAGACCCCTCAAAGTGACTTCAAATGTGAGGTGGTCCCTAAAAAAAATGGCTTTGTAAATTTTGTTGTAAAAATGAGAAATCGCTGGTCAACTTTTAACCCTTATAACTTCCTAACAAAAAAAAATTTTGATTCCAAAATTGTGCTGATGTAAAGTAGACATGTGGGAAATGTTATTTCTTAACTATTTTGTGTTACATATTTCTCTGTTTTAAGGGAATAAAAATTCAAAGTTTGAAAATTGCTAAATTTTCAAAATTTTCGCCATATTTGCATTTTTTTCAAAAATAAACGCAAGTTATATGGAAGAAATTTTACCACTAACATGAAGTACAATATGTCACGAGAAAACAATCTCAGAATCGCGAAGATCCGTTGAAGCGTTCCGGAGTTATAACCTCATAAAGAGACAGTGGTCAGAATTGTAAAAATTGTCCCGGTCATTAACGTGCAAACCACCCTTGGGGGTGAAGGGGTTAATGTATTTATTATTGTTTTTGATTTTTTTTTATATATTTTTACAATTATTTAAAAAAAATGTTTTACTTTTCTCTAAGTTTTTTACTTTGTCCCACTATGGAACAATCATTTTTTGCAGGCTGATCGCTTCTATAGCATGCAGGTGAAGCAGCATCTGCATGCCTTAAAAGCTGTCAGCGCTGCACTGACAGGAAGACTTGCTGATCATGCACTGTGCATGATCAGCAAGTTTCCTATCTCTGTTGACCCGGATGTCATCATGACGACATCACTATGGCAATGATTGGGACCCCACGTCACGCCGCGGGGTCTCCGATCCAAAGGCGAGGGGTTGTCAGCCCTCTGCCGGCTCCCGGAATGCTGCGATTTTGTTAGATTGCAGTATTTTGGGGCCTAATGTCCCGGGAGTGGTCTGTGACTGCTCCTGGCTCCTAGTGCTGGGTGTCCACTGTCAGAATCAGCTGACACCCAGCCGCGATCATATACAGTTTGCAAAAATTTCTACATTGCAGTTTTTTTTTCAGTCAAGATGGGATGCAGAGTGTACATAAATGAGAAAAATTTAACTTTTTTGAATTTACCAAATGGATGCAATGAAACAAAGAGCGAAAAATGTAAAGGGGTCTGAATACTTTCCGTACCCACTGTACATATAAAGTACATTTGAAATAGTATTAATTTTTAAGATGCTAAAAAATGTACATGTAAACTAACAAAAAAAGATAAAAAGTAAAACTAGAAAAAGTAACTTGCTTGATGAGCAGTTCCTATAACTCCCATAGAAATAAATAAAGAGAGCAACGTATACGCACAGCCACTTGGATGCCGAAGCTCACAGTCACCTCATCAGTTGGGTAAAAATGCTAGTTTTCACGATTTGTGCCATGTAAACCGGCTGCAGATCACCTGATGAATGAGCAAAATGATCTTTTGTATGGCAGAAAAGATCATGTTCTCTATTGTGCATCATCCTGTGCATCTATAAGAGCCTATGTGCACTGAACGATATAGTAAAGATTGCTAATTATGCATCGTTTACTTTACTCAGCCTATTTAAAACAGGCATTTAAATAACAGTCGCTCTGTAAAAGTTTACCAGTTTGAGGTTGTATCGTGTCGCCGGTTGGTCCATGTACATGGACCTGTAGTTTAAGATAGGCAAAATCTATAACCGTGATCCCACAGCTGGGATCAGCAATTATGAAAAATTTGTGGTATGTGGATTTGCCATATATGCGGTAATTGAGATTGGAATACTTGAGCACAATGAGAACTGGCTAATTCGCATACCACTGTAATAGTGAAAAGTATTAGATCTGTACAGATTTACATTTTCTGGATGTAAACAAAAATGTTGCCATTTGCTGAAAGCAAACAGAAATGCTGAAAATCATCAGAAATTGAAGTGCAACCTGAATTAATGTTATTGATTAATATATGTTGATATTTACACAAAGTCAAGAAGCCCATTTAAGGGACAAATCATTGCGAACAGAAAAACTCACATAATGAAGTTTTCAGAAATCCACTTAAAGGGGGGGAACAAGTATGTCCTATTTCCTTATCGTATTTAGAACACTACAAGAGCCCATATATCTGATCAACGTGCGAAGGGGGGGGTGGGCGCAGGACCACATTTTGCACCACGGCCTATCAGACTCTAGTTAGGCCACGGCTTTCAGTGTATTAGTTATTAAAAATGTATGCATATTGAATCAGACCTACATCATTTTCATTTTGCAATACATAAATGCTGAATATCTAGTTATCTTAAGACTGAGTCTTCTGTAGCTGACTTGTTTGTTGATTTATTGTGGTCTCCAATAGACACAACCACCAAACTGTATATGATGCCTGCAGCTCTTCAGGAATGTTCACAGAGAATTGCTGATTACTGAAAGCAAAGTGTCTCCAAGAAGACGGTCTTCTGGACAGCATTAAATATTTATAGACCAAGGTGGATAAAGTTCGAAAAGACTCTGTAATACAAATAAACAGTTTCTAATTTTTCGTTTTGGTGGTAAAACCCATTGCAGAATAATTTATCATCACTTGACAAATAAAAAAAACTTTATCTGATTCCTCTATAACAGCCGCAACAATCTATGTAAATGTGTTTCACTTAAAGAGCAACTAAATTTCAAGGTTAAACTGGAAATATAATTTGGACAAATATTGTGACAGGGTTGATTATCCTATTTTGTTGCCTTCATGCAAAAAAATAGATGCTCATGTGTGCAGCAATATAAAGTGCTTAGATCAGTACACCATATCTTGTCTAGCTATCTCCTGTGTGCAGGGTGAGCCGAGTCTCCATAATGTGAGTGCTCTCTCCTTGTGTATTTGTATTCTTTTCTACTCACCCTTGCGTAGTCATCAGGGCATTGGACTGCCCATCTGCCTTTCCCGCAATCACTCAGAGCCCCGTGCTCCTACCCATTGCTCTCGCCATGGTTGTTGTGATACAGCTGAAGTGAGAGTGCTGTGTAGGTGTGGAGCTACAGCAGAAGTTGCTGGAAAGGTAGGCAAGCATGTCCTTGGTGACAAATACAAGTAGAGCGTGCACACTAGTGAGACTTCACTCCACCACACATGTGGATGAGATATCCGTACGCAAGATATAGTGTATAGGTCTAAGCACTTGGTACAGCTCACTTCAGCATCTGTTTTTTGCATGAAGGTAGCCACATAGGGTGATTTATTTATGCTATTTCAATATTTTTCCAAATTACATTACTAGCTTAAATTAAAAAAATAAATACAAATTTAGTTACTCTTTAAAGTGTAACTGCACTTTAGTGTGCCTTCTCGGAATAAAATATGTGTGTACAGGAGGTATAATCCTATTTCTACCCAACTTGTATTCTACATTTTTTTAGCAGTTTTTACCTCTATTTGTGGTAAGCCTCCAAGTTACTCTTGTCAGAGCTTTGCCTCTTTCAGTCTCCAGTTTCTCTCTTCCCCATGGATTTTTATAATCTTCAGTTGAAATTTAGTCCCTCACTGAAGACAGAACTTTAGTCAGATTTGAGCAAAACCTGACACATTGTGCAATGAATTCAGCATAGCTTTTTGGCTTCTTTTATTAATGGAAGCCACATCACACATTTGAGCAGAATGTAAGAGAATTGGCACAAGGATAGGGCATGTCAGTAATCTTATTAAAAAACAGTAAAGTGATACTCTCCTCGGCTTGAAATTGTATATTCAAGGAACAACAGATTGCAGTAAACCACACATCAAATATATGTGGAATGGAAGTATTATTTTTCTTACAACGGAACTGTACTCCCAAAACACTTTGCACAAATCAATAGTACAGGCAAATATGAGAAACTTTACTTTTAATATATTTTATCAAAAA
Organism: Oophaga sylvatica; assembly: GCA_033576555.1. Lineage (NCBI taxonomy): Eukaryota > Metazoa > Chordata > Amphibia > Anura > Dendrobatidae > Oophaga > Oophaga sylvatica. Next base: position 764,626,836 of record JARQOD010000001.1, read on the forward strand.
ATCATCTTCCTTCCCCACTTATCAAATATTTCTTCTCCTCCCCCTGCCTCCTGAACATCTCTACCTCTCTGAGAAAAACAGCTCAAAATCATCTCTCTCTGAGAATACAGTCTGCAAGCTCACTGTTGTATCACGTGACACAGCTTAATATGTTCTACAGGAAGGGAAGAGGATCAGTGAGGAGCAGGGAGAAGAAACAGGTAGAGGGAGAAATGGAACAATTCTTCTGAGTCTTTCATCTCATATCAGAGCTTGATTCACATCCAGATTGTACAGCATTGCAGTATAATTTCTTCTTTTCCCCTGCTGCTCTCTTTATGTGTTGAAAAAGTGATTAAAAGCAAAAATTCATGTGTGCTGTGCTGTTTAAGGGTGAGATCAAAGCAGCTAGTCTTCTCCCACTAGCTCAGGATGGATTGCAAATTAATAGCTAGAGCATACAATGGGAAAACTGCTGACATACAGGACAGAAGTTATCCTTTTAAATATCAACTTAGGGTTGCAAACAAGTACATCCACAAGATCAATGAAGCTATGTATGACACAAAACTAACTACATATTTCAGTTCTTTTAAATAAAAAAGTGCACAATTTTCTGCTACACCAAACTACAATTAATGGCTGAAATAATATTCCAATTTTTTTAGACCCTCAACTAAATCTATATGCTCATCAGGTGCTGAAATATTTTCTATAATAAAAATTGCATTTCATTGTTACTTGAGGATCATTGGACCTTTTAGCTATAGGTATACCTAAGATTTTTCCATATAGATGGTTGACTGTTATATAAAATGGAGACACCCAGCTCTGCGTAAATTAAAATGACTGTTAAGTCCTAACCCTAAGGGTTTGCTCACACTGGTGATTAGCATCCAATGATTCTCTCATGCAAGAGAAACCAATGCTATATGCAAATGACCCTTGTGTCAAACTCTGCTGCCAGCGTTAGCTGAGTGTCATTTTAAGGAGATCCAATTCTCTCGCATGCGAGAACTGGATCACAAGTGCGGAGAAGATGGAGAACTTAATTTCTCCATCTTCTCCAATCTGTGAGTCATAATTACTTTTGAGTGCAGTCCGATGTTTTTCACGCACCCATAGACTTGTATGAGTTTGGGCTGTCCGATATACACTGCCAATCACAGCATGCAGCGATTTTTTTTCTCATGCCAACTCGGCATGGGAATATAAACTCTAGTCGGCACTGCTCCATAGTATAACATTGGAGCGAGTGCTAACTGATGAAACATCGGATAGCATTAGTCCGAGTTATATAGTGCCTACTCGCCAGTTTAAGCAAGCCCTAAATATGGTAAACACTACAAATGAGCATATCTGGCAAGATTTGAATTTGCAAAATCTTGCAGATTTTCCCATGAAATTCGATTTGCAGCTGTTACTTTCAGCAAATTGAATGTTCTTTAATATTTTCTCCTCGCCTCTCACCTCTCTGACATCCCCACTGCTCGCTGTATAGTTCCCAGGGCCTTTTCTTTCCATAATTGCAATTTTTAACTAAATGCTGGACTTAGGACATGAGCAGATCTCAGACATCTCTGTGCATTGTAAGATCATGATGTCATGACATATGTTGTGACCTTACGATATTCAGTGACCTCTAAAGCCTGATTGTGGCCAGAAGTCCTGGCATATAGTGAAGAGACTGGAAAAGCGGTTTGTGACAGAGGAAAGAAGAATAGACGGAGAGCAACGGTGCAGTTATAGAGGCGAGAGGTGAGTTGAGTACTATTTTTTGTACCATTTTATGGCTCTCTACAGTTCACAAAAATGGTGACTAGCGGTCCACCAATTTGCTGAATTTGTAGGAGTAAATTACAAAAGAAAGAGACACACATCCTGTCCCATCATTAGTTCTGGCTGTTGCAGTCCTTCTTCCCCTGCAACTCTGCCTCTTTTGATTAGTTTCTGTGGATAAAAAAAGCCCACCACAAGTTTATGAGAATGTCAGTGCATGGAGATCCTGTCGCTGTCTGGGTGCTGGTTTCCCTTTTGTCCACTTAATTTTTAGAGCACGTGTTTTCCATTTGCTATTTGGCCTATCCTATCACTCTGCAGAGCCTTCTATTTAAACGTTACTGTTTCCCCTGTTACCTACTGGTGATAGCTTACATCTACCCAGTTTGGTGGTGAAGGAGTAGTCATTATTTGTGACAGTCAGTTGGTGTTTACTCTAGATGTTATCTGCATGGTTTTGGTAGTGTGTGTATTTCCTTATTCTCTCCCATTTGGTTGGTTGCTCCTACTGTTCCCTTGTTTTCCTCTTTGTTGTTTCATGAGCCTATTTATGTATGATTGCAATTTCCTTTCATCCCACTCTGTTTCTTCTGTCTGTCTGGATTGTGCCATCGGTTGTCAGTCTCATACCTCCATGGGTGGGTGAAGAATTAGTTCAGTATGTATTCAGGAGCATAGTAAGGTTGGAGACTCAGGCCTCTCTACTGCAAGAATATGCCTGAGACAGGGATGTAAGGGACCCAACCCCAGGGACAATGTTGCAGGCCCCTACCCCTTACTTCACATTGTGAAATTCAGTGTGCAGTCTTCCTGTATAAAATGCTGATTTTAGGGCATTTAGCGCCACAGGTCATTAGGTACTGTATATATGCACCTTCACAATGAAAATATTTGAAGTAATTATCAATACATATGCTGTAATACCAGTGAAATGACTAGATACATCTACTTATAGAACATTTTTTCTTTATAGCATTTTTTTTTTGATCAAGTAAATTTTTATTGAACATTTTCAAAATCCACAAGACATGCAATCAAATACAGGATGATTCCTGAACAGTATATTACATAAGCACTCTAGAAACCCATGGAATTCCCCACAATCCCACCCCTCACCCCCATCCAACAAAAGTCTCTCTCCTGGTGTATTTGGTCTCCTTACAGCTACAATTCTCCATTACAGATTATCAAATTTCTAAACGCTCCCTTAACATCTGTAGTGTCCGTTCCAAATCCTGTGCTGTTAGCGTAGCCTCAAAAGCCACTTCTATCACCATAGTTTAACGCCGAAAGCCAATCATGCTGTGAAAAGTACCATCCAAAATACTTCCCTTATTAGCAATCCTACCCACCAGGTGTACATTAGTCATATTGTAAGGATCTCATTATACCCTCCTCAGCGCTCTCAACCATGTTAATGCAGAAGGTGCCAGCCCGGGAGCATCCAGCCAGGGTGCCCACATATCTTCCCACTTCTAAATTGTCCGCCGCTTTTGATATACATACTTTTCCATATCAATAGTATTATTAACTGCATCAGTAACCTCCGTGATTGTAGGTACAGAGGATCCCCTCCAGTGAGCCGCCACCCTCTTATGAGCTTGATATAGTATACGTGAGATTGCCAACCGGTGTCCCTCCGAAAGTGGTAGACTCACCACCTGACCCAGAAGGGACATTTTAGGATCCAGTACCATTTGACATTGATAAACACTGATGAGCAGATCAGCCACATCTCCCCAAAATCTACGTAGCGGGGGACAATTCCAGGTCAGGTGAATCAAGTCCGCATTAATGCATACTACACTTCCAACCGTCAGCCTCTCTAGCATAACCCATTCTCTGCTAGCGGACAGGGTTCGATATACCCGATGAAGCAAGAAAAGATGTGACACTCTCTGCGCCTCACTAACCGACACTTTCGTGACTTCCTGCAGTATATCTTCCCACTCATCGTCTGTGAAGTCTCCCACATCAGCCTGCCATTTAGTCTTCAAAACTTCCAAATTTGCCACTCTCTTTTCTGACATCTCTGCATATATCATAGATATAATGCCTCTCGATCCTCCTCCCATCACTATTCTATATAACATTGGAGTTCTATCACACCTACCAAGCGGAGTGAGTCGATGATGTGTTTCACATGCATGCCTTAGCTGCAAATATTGGAAAAATCTTGCATTAGGAATGGAAAATGTCTGTTTGAGATCTTCAAAAGACCGAAGTTCCCCATCTGAAAATAGTGATATAAATTTAAGGCCTCTCCTCTCCCACGACTCAAATCCCTCTAATTTATTGAGCTCTGCACAGGTCGAATTTCTCCAGGTCAGGGCATGTCTCGTGACTCCATGTATACCTAGTAATTTCTTTGCAGTATTCCAAACCTTATTCATACAGGTCATTGTCAGAATACTGAGAACCATACCTTGTCGAAACCGCCCCGAGTCTAACGATTGCACCAGTAAGTCATTGCCTACTACACATGCGAGCATATGCCCCGAGGAATTCCGCCGAGTGAGGTCCTCTTCTCCCCATCCTCTGAAATGTTGCAATTGTGCCGAGAGATAGTAAAGAAATGGATCAGGAACGACCAAACCCCCCCTCTTTAGATCTGTGTAATATTTCCAACCGAATTCTAGGAACACTCTTCTTACAAATAAGCTCTGTGAATACTCTGTTCAGCTTGTAAAAGATTCGGCTAGGAATCCAGACAGGCACATTATGGAGGATATACAAAGCTTGAGGCATGAGGACCATTTTTGTTAGGTTTGCTCTGCCCACCATACTCAATGGTAACCTGCACCAGTCCTTTGCTTTTTGAAGTCTCAACTCTAAATATTTTTCTATCTACTGGCTAACACGGTACGAAGATATACATCTTTGCTTTTTGATGAAATTTATCAAACAACGGGGTAAGATTTAAGCACTCAAAATCTTGTACATTATGCCCGATATGTATTCCCAAGAAAATAACGTTTATCTGCAGCCTTTGAAAGCTTGTGCTGAGCTAGTCATTTTTCTGCATCCTTTAATGCACTGAAATGTGTATCTGACTGAGTTTCCAAGTATTGCATTTCCGCAGAGATAACCTCTTTCTGCAAGAGATCCCTATATGCTCTAAACTTAGTCTTAACTCTATTCACTTCCGTGATCAATAGGCCTCTTACATAGGCCTTAGATGCATCTCATACTATTTCTCTTGGGACTGTGCCTTCATTAACAGCAAAAAATTCTCTGAGTAGATCGGGAATCCTGTCATCTGCCTGCATAATAGGTATCCAAAATGCATTAAACGACCAAGGTGCAAGTTCTCCTCTCCCACCACCCTCCCAGTCAAAGGTCCCCATAACAGGGGAGTGATCCGACAGAGCTTAGGGCAAATATTCTACTCCTCTGGCCAGCCGAACTGCCTGTGGATTAGCCAGTACCATATCAATCCTAGACAGCGAGCCGTGGGAGAGGGACAGGCAAGAGTATAATCTCGTTTGTGAATTATCTCGCCACTATATATCCGTCAGCTCAACTTCAGTTAGCAGTCTCCCAAAGGGTGTCCGCCCCCCCAGTGTTCCCCTCGACCCCTGTGATTTATCTAATGAGTTATCTATTATGTTGTTAAAGTCTCCAGTACCACCGTTGGGACCCCAGGATGTTTTTCTACAAAGCGAGTCTTTCCTTTAGCACTATTCCAGAATACGGAGGAGGGACGTAGAGAGCTACAATCAAGCACTCAATCTCATTCAGCCTACTTCTCAAACATACATACCGACCTTCCACATCAATTTTAGAATCAGATTCCAGGAACGTAGTATTCATCCGGAACAACACACTCACACCTCTAGAGTAAGTGGAGAAAGTGGAATAAAAGCATTGCTCAGCCCACCGGGGACGTAAAGAGTGGAGTCTATCTTTGGTCATATGCGTTTCCTGCAGACATACCACTTCAGCCTGGGAAGACATAATCAAGTATTGCTTTACGTTTTGTCAGTTCATTCAGGCCACGGACGTTCCACGTCAGTATTTTAAGAGTTTGGGCCATGATAACTACTTAGGAAAGACATAAACAACAGAGCATCATGGAGAAATATGTCATGCATACACCTAGCTGCAATAGCCCCACACACCAAGAGTCAATTGAGAAAGAATATTAACAATACCCAACTCACCCACCCCCCTCCCTCCCTAACAGAACCAAGTCTTAGTTCAAACATAATACTGGAGGCCGGGAGTCCCTTTCTTCGCTCACCGTGAGAGTTCAGACTATTATCCATCAGCTCTCCAAAAAAATGGGGGGGTTGTTAGCAGCTCACCACTGCCACCAACCAGAATCAATGCTAAGCAAATCCGCTCTATACCACATTTCCATTTTCGCTCCACATATTACAGGAGTTTTCGCTGCAGATCATCTGCATATTCATGGACTGACTGGAAAGAAAAAATAAAAAAGAGGGGGAATTTAGCGAGAAAGAGGGGGAAAGCAGGGACAGGGAAAAAAGGAGGAAAGAAGAGAGGGTAAAAGGAGTGGGGTAATTAGAAAGGAGTTGGAAACAAAAAGAGAACGTAACCATCAAAATAAGTTCTAGAGCCCGCGTGGGCCACCAAAACAGGCCAATAATATCCAACCGGGGAGAGGAAGAGCTCCATCTTCTTTCCACCAACAATCAATCCAGAGGGGGATCAGGAGAAACGCAGAAGAAACATTTAGCAGAGTTCAAATAGCACACTGTAATCCACGAGTAAAGGATAGATAGACTCAAGTTGCCAACTGACGCAGTCTTTTCTCATTTTTGTCCAGCCAGTCCCGTGCATCCTTTGAGGATTCAAAGAAATGGGTAGAGTCCATGGCTGCCACTTGTAGCTTAGAGGATATAACATCGAATAGGGCACTTTTAGGGAGCGCAGCCGGCGTTTAACATCTTGGAACTGCCTTCTTTTATTCTGGACTTCAATGGAGAAGTCTGGATACAGCGAGATCTGTTGCCCATCTATTATTAGATCTGTCTTGTCCCTGGCCTCTCTCAGGATGGCATCTCTGTCCCGATAGTGGAGAATTCGGATCAAGACGGTACGTGTTTGTGCCCCTGGGACCTGGGGCTGATGGGGACCCTATGGGCTCTTTCTATTGCAAATAATGGGGACAAAACATTGTTCCCAAATGACTGCCGAATCCAAGCCTCAAAAACGTACAAGGCTTTATTTCCTTCCGCCTTCTCAGGGATACCCACTATTTGTACATTATTACAGCGCATCCGATTTTCCAAATCATCTTGTTTAGCTCTGATTGCCTCTATTATTCTGCCATATTGTTCTACTCGTGTTCTCATGGGCCACAGTACATCTTCCACCTCACTTTGTCTTTCTTCCAACTCAGTAATTCTATCAGTTATTGTTCCAATATCTAGCCTGACATTCCTCAACTCGTCTTTAATGTCCCTCATTTGTAGGGTCAATGCTGCATTGCCCTTTATAGCATATTTTTACTCTTTCACATATCTTATGATAATACTGCAGTAACGAAAATTATGAAATAATATAAATGGAGCTAAAAAACAGAAAGTATCTAAAAAAGTAGCAAAATTGCCTCTACTTTAGATTTTTTATCCTTTTCCTTAATAATAACTATGTGCAATCTTGGCACACTACCAACATACCTTATGAGGTAGCCACCAGGGATGCTTTTCCAACATTCTTGAAGAGGTTCTCATAAATACTGATCAGTTGTTGGCTGGTTTCCTTTCACTCTCTGGTACAGCTCATCCTAAACCATTGCTATTGACTCTCTCCAATGATAATGCACTTACTGAAGTTGATGCTTCCAAATGAACAAAGCTCTCATGAAAACTGAAAAAAATAATTTTCTATCTTTACATTAAGTATATAAAAAATAAGAATACAGGATGGGAAATTCACCATTTTCTCCCTGATAAATTATTTTATCCATATATAAACCAGACACACAGAGATAATGCAGAAAAACTGCATTTATCTTCTACAGGTCCTTCTCAAAAAATTAGCATATAGTGCTAAATTTCATTATTTTCCATAATGTAATGATTACAATTAAACTTTCATATATTTTAGATTCATTACACACCAACTGAAATTTGTCAGGTCTTTTATTGTTTTAATACTGATGATTTTGGCATACAACTCCTGATAACCCAAAAAACCTGTCTCAAAAAATTAACATATCAAAAAAAGGTTCTCTAAACGACCTATTACCCTAATCTTCTGAATCAACTAATTAACTCTAAACACATGCAAAAGATTCCTGAGGCTTTTAAAAACTCCCTGCCTGGTTCATTACTCAAAACCCCCATCATGGGTAAGACTAGCGACCTGACTGATGTCAAGAAGGCCATCATTGACACCCTCAAGCAAGAGGGTAAGACCCAGAAAGAAATTTCTCAACAAATAGGCTGTTCCCAGAGTGCTGTATCAAGGCACCTCAATGGGAAGTCTGTTGGAAGGAAACAATGTGGCAGAAAACGCTGTACAACGAGAAGAGGTGACCGGACCCTGAGGAAGATTGTGGAGAAGGACCGATTCCAGACCTTGGGGGACCTGAGGGAGCAGTGGACTGAGTCTGGTGTAGAAACATCCATAGCCACCGTGCACAGGCGTGTGCAGGAAATGGGCTACAGGTGCCGCATTCCCCAGGTAAAGCCACTTTTGAACCATAAACAGCGGCAGAAGCGCCTGACCTGGGCTACAGAGAAGCAGCACTGGACTGTTGCTAAGTGGTCCCAAGTACTTTTTTCTGATGAAAGCAAATTTTGCATGTCATTTGGAAATCAAGGTGCCAGAGTCTGGAGGAAGACTGGGGAGAAGGAAATGCCAAAATGCCTGAAGTCCAGTGTCAAGTACCCACAGTCAGTGATGGTGTGGGGTGCCATGTCAGCTGCTGGTGTTGGTCCACTGTGTTTCATCAAGGGCAGGGTCAATGCAGCTAGCTATCAGGAGATTTTGGAGCACTTCATGCTTCCATCGGCTGAAATGCTTTATGGAGATGAAGATTTCATTTTTCAGCACGACCTGGCACCTGCTCACAGTGCCAAAACCACTGGTAAATGGTTTACTGACCATGGTATTACTGTGCTCAATTGGCCTGCCAACTCTCCTGACCTGAACCCCATAGAGAATCTGTGGGATATTGTGAAGAGAAAGTTGAGAGACGCAAGACCCAACACTCTGGATGAGCTTAAGGCCACTATCGAAGCATCCTGGGCCTCCATAACACCTCAGCAGTGTCACAGGCTAATTGCCTCCATGCCACGCCGCATTGAAGCAGTCATTTCTGCAAAAGGATTCCCGAACAAGTATTGAGTGCATAACTGAACTTTATTATTTGATGGTTTTTTTGTTTGTTTTTAAAAAACACTTTTATTTTATTGGACGGTTGAAATATGTTAATTTTTTGAGACAGGTTTTTTGGGTTATCAGGAGTTGTATGCCAAAATCATCAGTATTAAAACAATAAAAGACCTGACAAATTTCAGTTGGTGTGTAATTAATCTAAAATATATGAAAGTTTAATTGTAATCATTACATTATGGAAAATAATGAAATTTAGCACTACATGCTAATTTTTTGAGAAGGACCTGTATGTTGCAAATGTGAACAGAGCATGCTTCATTTTAAAAGCATAGCCCAAACCCCCAAAATGCCACAAAAACATCACAAACAAAAATCTTGTGTATTTTGACTTATCAATAATTTGCTGTCAATTGAAAAGTAACAACTTTTTGCAACATTTTTTACAAAAAAATTCTTGTCCCTTTCGAAAACATTGCACAATGTTTTGTGTGAAATCAGCCTAACACCAGAGGAAGTGCAACAAAGATCTTGGAACCATTGTACATAAAGTTCTGGGTAAGGAACTTATATGTAAGGAAAGACTTAAATGTAATAAATAAACATGTGGAACTATTATCATTTTTTTAACCTGAAAGAATAATTTATAAGGGTGCTAAGCATATAAAGATTTATGTACAGCATATCTTCCAATAATTAGTATATATACACTGAGAAACTACTGAGTCCAAAATAGGTAGATGACATTTCACCTAATTCCTTGTCTGCACACCTCGGCTTTATAAAATCTCTTATTCTATTTTTTGGCACTAAGAGGTTAGCTGCAAATCCTTGTCACTAAAATTAGGGAATACTACTGCCTTGAAAGGGTGTATTAATAATAATAGTATTTATTTATATAGCGCCAACATATTCCGCAGTGCTTTTGTGGCATCCTAGAGTCTGGTTGCCACGGTGACACTGCCTCCCTCTACAGGGTGGTGATGTCATGCCTGGAAGCAGGAAGAGGTCCCCATGCGAGGTAATACACAGCATACAACACTTGTTCTAACTCCAGAGCAAAAGGGGCGGAGCTTAAGGGAGTGACAGTTGGTGAGAGGAGTTAGTGCTGAGGTAAGAAGATTGTTCTGGAAGAGTCAGTCAGTCTGGGGTGAGAGAAGAGAGAGGAGCCGAGACAAGGGCTCTGGGAATTACAGCTGAGTCAGAGCTGATCCCGGGGCGGATTGCTGATAAAAAGGACACCAGAGTCCTGGGCTGTGCGGGTGCTGTACGCCCCAACAGCTGAATCTGGAGGGCAGGGGACTGCAAGCGCCCTGACCACACCGATCACCTGGAGGCACAGCAGCCCAGGAGCCCAGGGCTGCCAGTGAACAGACAGTGCCTGTGATAGGCTCACCCTGTTTGCCATACAGGTAAAAGCCAACATGCAGGAGAGGGTCGCGGCATAGCTACAGGCAGCAGGGACCAGAAAAGAGAGCGCAGCAGGAAGGCCTCTAACCCCACCTTGCAGGGTGGATCCCCTGAATGCTTCCAGGGAAGCCGAACTCCTGCTATCATCTGTAACTAGTACCACGGATTACATTTTCACTTACCAAGAAGTACAAGGTAAAGAAAATTGCACTTTTCTGTGTCCCTTGCTTATTCCCTGCACCTCCACGTTCACCACCTACCTAAACAGACTGTCATATATTCCCTGGGGCCCCGCTCTACCCATGGGGAGCAATAACATCTCTGCTTCGTCACCATGCGCCCAGTGGACCTGAACCGCAGCGTCGGCCATATATAGCCAAACACCACGGGTTGCATCACGAACTAATTCCCCTACAAACTACACCACCATCATCTTTGACAATTTTATTGGACACCCCGGGCCACGGACCGGGCCACTGCTGCCGTGCTTTTATTACAATGATGGACTACCCATTTTGAGGGAATGGTGGGTAGATAAAGGCTGCATGAGTTAGTCACCAGCCAATTTTTGTGGTGCTTTTGGGTGCGGTGACGTTTGAAGGAGAGTTATGTTCAGAGAAGTAGTGAATGGGCTATATATAAAAGGACTTCAATTAGGGAACATGATAGGCCACTTTAAACAGATGTTTGTTTAGGGAGCGCCTAAAACTGTATAAGTTGGGGTTAGTCCTAATTTCTTGAGGTAAAGCATTCTAGAGTATTGGTGCAACTCAGGTGAAGTCTTGGAGCTGGGAGTGGGAGGTATGGATTAGTGCAGATGTTAGTCGAAAATCGCTTGCAGAGAGCAATGAGCTTGCAAGCCAGTAAACAGAAATGAGGGAGGAAATGTAGGGGGTGCCACACTGTGGAGAGCTTGTGGGTGAAAACAAGCAGTTTAAATTGGATCCTATAATGTACGAGAAATAGGCCCGATGCTATTGCATCAGGAGTGCGGTGAAATGAACATCTGTATAGCCTTAGTGGTGCTAACACTGCCGGTAGATCGGCAATACCTCTAACAGCTGATAGATCGGCAACCTGGCGGCGGACGACCAATCACATCAGCTGCTAGTGGTATTCAAATCTGGTGCCTATACCGCTAGCAGCTGATTGGTCGCCAGCTTTGGCGGGAGATTCAAATCCGCACGGCACCGCTCATTGGCTGAGTTGCCGGCGGCTGAACCAATGAGTGGCGCGGTATTCAAATCCCCCATCAAAGCCGCATGGCACCGCTCAGCCAATGATGGCCCAGGCTGTTCAATTAAAAAGTGAGTTCTGTTTTATGTGTAGGGCACAGATATTGCTTGATTATTCTAGCACAAACATTTCCATTCAAATTCTGGCCACACTCTGTTGTCCAACTTTATTTAAATATCTATAGCTTTGACAGTACACATATTACTCGATGGCAAGTTGATTTTGATGGGCTGCTCATTATTATTGCCTAATTACTTTCTTCTATTCACAGAACATTTCATAATTAGTGTTGAGCGATACGATACCACAAGTATCGGGTATCGGCCGATATTAGCTGTATCGGACTTTCGATATTGACTTTCGATATTTCCCATATATCGTATACCGGAATCGGAATTGTCACTGTCACTGTGAGTGTCCGTCGGTCGGGTCTGTCAGGAGTCAGCGGCACTTACCTGGCAGAAGATCTCCGGTGGTCACGGCCTGGACTGGTTGATGGCCGCCATCATCTTTCCCCGGCGGTCACATGCAGTTTCTTGCGATAACTGCAGTGACTGCTGGGTAATCCCGGCCGTAAAGCAGTCAGTCCGATGACGTCACCGCCGGGAAGCAGGTAATGAGCTGTGCTGCGCCGGGATGACAGCCTCTGCCTGTCACTCCGATGTAGCAGAGCTGGATCGTCGTGGGACAGTCGTTACTATGGACTGCGTCGGACAGGTGGTATACTGTTGGTTTGTTTTTTTCCTTTTTTTACAGGAGATCGATGGCGTCGCAGGAATGAGAGTATAATAAAAGAAATGAAAACTGTGTTGTCTCTTTTATTTCATTAAAATACTTTTTTCTTGCTGTGTCTTTTTTTTTATACATTTAAAAACTTTGGGATTAATAATGGATCGGTGTCTTATTGACACCTCTCCATTATTAACCGGGCTTATTGTCACCGTGCAATCAACGGTGACATTAACCCCTTATTACCCCACTTGCCACCGCTACAGGGCAGTGGGAAGAGCCGGGTAAAGTGCCACAATTGGCACATCTTTTGATGCGCCAAATGTGGGGCTGCTGTAGCCTGGTATTATCAGGCTGTTGAGGGCCAAAATCCATGGGCCTTGACAGTCTTTTAATACCAGGCCGCAGCAGTCTGCATTTTACTTGGCTGGTTAACAAAAATAGGGGGACCCCTACGCCGTTTTTTTTTTCGAGGGGATCCCCTATTTTTGTTAACCGGCCAAGCTAAGCAGACTGCTGTGGCCTGGTATTATCAGGCTGGCAAGGTCCATGGATATTGGCTCATTACCAGCCTGAAAAACCAGGTCTCAGCAGTCTGCTTCATCTGGCTGGTTAACAAAAATAGGGTGGACCCCACGCCAATTTTTTTCGAGGGGATCCCCTATTTTTGTTAACCAGCAAAGATAAGCAGACTGCTGTGGCCTGGTATTATCAGGCTGGCAAGCAGGGTCGGACTGAGGCACCGGGACACCGGAGAAACCTACGGTGGGCCCCAGTGTTGTGAATGGGTTTGAGATGAGTTCTGAGCAGAGGCTCCCTCTGGTGGTTACAAGCGGTGCTAGTGAAGATTGTGAGGACTGGGAATCAGGTGTTACTGACTGGTCTTATATAAGGGAGTCATTTTCCCATCAGGGTTGCCGGTGATCAATTGTTCTGGTCTGAATCCTTCATTCCAGTTTCCCTTGTGGCCTGCTGTGTCGTGTCTGCATCTCCTGCTTACAGATAAGACTTTTGCTTCTTTTGTGTTTTTGCTATATTTTTGCATTTTGTCCTGCACTTCTTTGGGGGCCTTCAGGGTCCCCTCCGGGGGCTTCTGCCCTCTCAGTTTAGTTCAGCCACTGAGTTTTGTTCTTTTGCTTTTTTCAGTTTTTTCAGTGGCTGCTGTTTTGATTTTGTTACACCAGAGAACTAATTTAGGTGGTAGAGGTCGTGTGATCTCAGGTGATTTTGAAATTAGTAGAGTTGGTGCTTTTCAGGGTTTTCTGGGATTGCAGTAAGTACCCTTCCTATCCTTTTCTATTTAGATAGTTTGGGCCCCAGCGTTTGCTCATACTATTTTCTTTCTGTGTCAGTATTTCCTCTTGTCTAACCGCCATTACATGTTTGGGGGCTTTCTATTATCTTTGGGGTTCTGCTCCGGGGCAGATAGCTTTCCTATTTCTATCTTTAGGTGTAGTTAGTTTCTCAGGCTGTGACGAGGCGTCTAGGACCAACGTAGGAACGCTCCACGGCTGCCTCTAGTTGTGGTGGTTAGTCAGGGTACTGCAATCTCATAGATTCCAACTGCTCTGGTGTATTGCCTTTTTGCCTGCTCTCCTCAGCTACCGAAACATAACAGTATCACCGGCCTAAACTGAAAATTATATTGTACTCACAGAAGGGAAAAATATTGTGAAAGAAAAAAGTTGTCAGAGTTGTCAGAGATTTTTTTTTTTTGTTTGTTGCATTTTTTTTTTTCCCTCTGTATCTCTGGGTGCTGAGGAGGATTTTTTTTTTTTTTCCTCTCAATGGAGTTTGCACAGTTGTCTGGCCGTGTGGATCAGCTTGCCACTGAGGTTCGGAGTATTGCAACCTATCTTGCTAGGTTGCCTGTTGTGGAACCTAGGAATCCCATGGCAGATTTGTTTTTGGGGGATCGAGCTAAGTTTCTGAATTTCAAAAATAACTGTAAATTGTTTTTTGCCTTAAAATCTAAGTCCTCAGGGAACGCAGCGCAGCAGGTTCAAATTGTCATCTCTCTCCTGCGCGGCGACCCTCAGGATTGGGCTTTTTCCCTGACACCTGGGGATCCTGTTTTGAGTGATGTTGATGCGTTTTTTCATGCTTTGGGGTTATTGTACGATGAGCCTAATGTCACTGATCAGGCTGAAAAAACTTTGTTGGCATTAAGTCAGGGGCTTGAGGACGCTGAGTTATACTGTCAGAGATTCCGTAGGTGGGCAGTCCTGACCAAATGGAATGACGACGCTTTGGCGGCCCTTTTCCGGAAGGGTCTGTCAGATAATGTAAAGGATGTTATGGTGGGATTCCCTGTCCCCTCTGGTCTCAATGATTCTATGTCATTAGCGATTCAAATTGACAGACGTTTGCGTGAGAGGAGAGGTATGCGTGGAATGGTGTTGCCTTGTGAGCCAGCTTCTGAACCCATGCAGTGTGATAGAGTGGTATCTGGGGCACAGCGTCATGAGTTTCGAAAGCGCAATGGGTTATGTTTCTACTGTGGTGATGCCTCTCATGCTATTTCAGTCTGCCCTAAGCGGGGAAGACGTTTTGCACGCTCAGTTGTCTTGGTAGTGTTCAGACTAAGTTTTTATTAACTGTCACTCTGATATGCTCTCTGTCCTCATTTTCTGCTCAGGCTTTCGTTGATTCTGGAGCAGCTATTAACCTGATGGATTATGATTTTGCTAAACGTTGTGGGTTTCCCTTGATACCCCTACAGAAGTCTATTCCCCTACTGGGATCGATTCTACCCCTTTGGCTGAGAATAAACCCCAGTTTTCTACTCAGGTGATAATGAGGGTTGAACCTGATCACCAGGAGTGCTGCAAATTTTTGGTTCTATATAATTTGCATGACATTATCGTGCTGGGTTTCCCTTGGTTACAGTCTCATAATCCTGTTTTGGATTGGAAATCTGTGTCTGTAACCAGTTGGGCTGCCAATGTGTTATGTTGTGAATGGGTTTGAGATGAGTTCTGAACAGAGGCTCCCT
Source organism: Oophaga sylvatica (assembly GCA_033576555.1). Lineage (NCBI taxonomy): Eukaryota > Metazoa > Chordata > Amphibia > Anura > Dendrobatidae > Oophaga > Oophaga sylvatica. The sequence goes on from JARQOD010000001.1 coordinate 764,642,275, forward strand.
CTGGTGGTTACAAGCGGTACTAGTGAAGATTGTGAGGACTGGGAATCAGGTGTTACTGACTGGTCTTATATAAGGGAGTCATTTTCCCATCAGGGTTGCCGGTGATCAATTGTTCTGGTCTGAATCCTTCATTCCAGTTTCCCTTGTAGCCTGCTGTGTCGTGTCTGCATCTCCTGCTACCAGATAAGAATTTTTCTTCTTTTGTGTTGTTGCTATATTTTTGCATTTTGTCCTGCACTTCTTTGGGGGCCTTCTGGGTCCCCTCCGGGGGCTTCTGCCTTCTCAGTTTAGTTCAGCCACTGAGTTTTGTTCTTTTGCTTTTTCCAGTTTTTTCAGTGGCTGCTGTTTTGATTTTGTTACACCAGAGAGCTAATTTAGGTGGTAGAGGTCGTGTGATCTCAGGTGATTTTGAAATTAGTAGAGTTGGTGTTTTTCAGGGTTTTCTGGGATTGCAGTAAGTACCCTTCCTGTCCTTTTCTATTTAGATAGTTTGGGCCCCAGCGTTTGCTCATTCTATTTTCTTTCTGTGTCAGTATTTCCTCTTGTCTAACCGCCATTACATGTTTGGGGGCTTTCTATTATCTTTGGGGTTCTGCTCCGGGGCAGATAGCTATCCTATTTCTATCTTTAGGTGTAGTTAGTTTCTCAGGCTGTGACGAAGCGTCTAGGACCAACGTAGGAACGCTCCACGGCTGCCTCTAGTTGTGGTGGTTAGTCAGGGTACTGCAATCCCATAGATTCCAACTGCTCTGGTGTATTGTCTTTTTTACCTGCACTCCTCAGCTACCGAAACATAACAGTATCACCGGCCTAAAAATTGAAAATTGTATGGTACTCACAGAAGGGAAAAAATATTGTGATAGAAAAAAGGTTGTCAGAGTTGTCAGAGATATTTTTCTGTTTGTTGCATTTTTTTTTTCCCTCTGTATCTCTGGGTGCTGGGGAGGATTTTTTTTTCTCTCAATGGAGTTTGCACAGTTGTCTGGCCGTGTGGATCAGCTTGCCACTGAGGTTCGGAGTATTGCTATCTATCTTGCTAGGTTGCCTGTTGTGGAACCTAGGATCCCCATGCCAGATTTGTTTTTAGGGGATCGAGCTAAGTTTCAGAATTTCAAAAATAATTGTAAATTGTTTTTTGCCTTAAAATCTAAGTCCTCAGGAAACGCAGCGCAGCAGGTTCAAATTATCATCTCTCTCCTGCGCGGCGATCCTCAGGATTGGGCTTTTTCCCTGATACCCGGGGATCCTGTTTTGAGTGATGTTGATGCGTTTTTTCAGGCTTTGGGGTTATTGTACGATGAGCCTAATGTCACTGATCAAGCTGAAAAAGCCTTGTTGGCATTAAATCAGGGGCTTGATGACGCTGAGTTATACTGTCAGAGATTCCGTAGGTGGGCAGTCCTGACCAAATGGAATGACGACGCTTTGGCGGCCCTTTTCCGGAAGGGTCTGTCAGATAATGTAAAGGATGTTATGGTGGGATTCCCTGTCCCCTCTGGTCTCAATGATTCTATGTCATTAGCGATTCAAATTGACAGACGTTTGCGTGTTTACCAAGCTTGACCTCAGGGGGGCGTATAACCTTATTCGCATTAAGCACGGGGATGAATGGAAGACGGCATTCAATACCCTGAAGGGCATTTTGAGTACCTAGTGATGCCCTTTGGGCTCACTAATGCTCCTTCCGTCTTCCAGTCCTTCATGAATGACATTTTCAGGGATTTTGTGGACAAATTTCTGATTGTTTATTTGGATGATATCTTGATTTTTTCTAATGACTGGGACTCTCATGTGAAACATGTTCGAACTGGGATTCATTTTGTCCCCATCTGTTATTGAAATGGACCCGGTCAAGGTTCAGGCCATCTGTGATTGGGTCCAACCTACTTCATTAAAGGCTCTTCAGAGATTTTTGGGTTTTGCCAATTTTTATCGTAAATTTATTGGTAATTTCTCGGTTATTGTTAAACCATATACTGATTTGACCAGAAAGGGTTCTGATGTGGTGAATTGGTCTCCTGAGGCAGTCTCTGCATTTCAGGAACTTAAGCAGAGATTCACTTCTGCTCCTGTTCTTCGGCAGCCTGATGTTTCTCTGCCATTTCAGGTGGAGGTTGATGCCTCTGAAATTGGGGCAGGTGCCGTTTTGTCCCAAAAAGATCCAGAGACCTCTAAAAGTAACCCTTGTGCCTTTTTCTCTCGAAAATTTTCTCCTACTGAACGTAATTATGACGTGGGTAATCGGGAGTTATTGGCCATGAAGTGGGCTTTTGAAGAGTGGAGACATTGGCTGGAGGGAGCCAAACATCAGGTGGTGGTCCTTACGGACCATAAGAATCTGGTCTATCTGGAATCTGCCAAGCGACTCAATCCTAGACAGGCCAGGTGGGCCTTGTTTTTCACACGTTTTAATTTTGTGGTTTCCTTTCTTCCTGGCACTAAGAATGTTAAGGCGGATGCCCTCTCGAGGAGTTTCCTTGCGGACTCTCCTGAGTTATCTGATCCTTCTGTTATTTTGAAAGAGGGTGTAGTTCTTTCCGCCATCTCGCCCAATTTGAGGCTTGCTCTGGAGGGGTGTCAGGAGGATAGGCCCGAGCGCTGCCCTGTTGGAAAATTGTTTGTCCCGGAGCAATGGAAAAAGAGTGTGATGTCTGAGATTCATTGTTCCGCATTGGCTGGGCATCCCGGAATTTTTGGTACCAGAGACTTGGTTAGTCGGTCCTTTTGGTGGCCTACCTTGTCTCGTGATGTCAGGGAATTTGTGCAGTCCTGCGGGACTTGCTCTCGCTCCAAGCCTTGCTCTCGCTCTAGTGGTTTATTGATGCCATTGCCTGTGCCCAAGAGACCATGGACCCATATCTCTATGGATTTCATTTCCGATCTTCCTGTTTCTCAGAGAATGACCACCATCTGGGTAATTTGTGATAGGTTTTCCAAAATGATACATCTTGTGCCTTTACCTAAGTTGCCTTCCTCCTCTGAATTGGTGCCGTTGTTCCTTCAGCACGTGGTTCGTTTACACGGCATTCCTGAGAACATTGTGTCTGACAGAGGAGTCCAGTTTGTTTCCAAATTTTGGAGGACTTTTTGTTCTAAACTGGGTGTTCAATTGTCTTTCTCCTCGGCATTTCATCCTCAGACCAATGGTCAAACTGAGAGAACAAACCAGACATTGGAGACTTATCTTAGATGCTTTGTGTCTGCTGATCAGGATGACTGGGTCTCTTTTTGCCTTTGGCTGAGTTTGCTCTTAATAATAGGGCTAGCTCTGCCACTTTGATGTCTCAGTTTTTCTGTAATTCTGGGTTTCACCCTCGATTTTCTTCAGGACAGACGGAGGCTTCTGTCTGTCCAGGTGTTGACTCTGTTGTGGAGCGTATGCAACAGATTTGGGACCAGGTAGTGGAGAGGTTGTCCCTCTCTCAGGAGAAGGCCCAGCGGTTTGCTAACCGGCATCGGACTGATGGTCCTCGGTTTAGAGTGGGGGACTTGGTCTGGTTGTCCTCAAAGAATATTCCTATGAGAGTAGCATCTCCTAAATTTAAGCCTAGGTTCAATGGACCTTATAAGATCATTGAGATTCTTAATCCTGTTTCTTTTCGTTTGCTTCTTCCAGGGACATTTAAGATCCATAACGTGTTCCACAAGTCCTTGTTGAAGAGGTTTGTTGAGCCAGTGGTTCCTGCTGCTGTGCCTCCTGACCCTGTTTTGGTTGAGGGCAATCTGGAGTATGTGGTTGAGAAAATATTGGATTCTCGTTTTTCTAGACGGAAACTCCAGTATTTGGTTAAATGGAGAGGTTATGGTCAGGAAGACAATTCTTGGGTGTTTGCTTCGGACATCCATGCTAGGAGACTTATCCGTGCGTATCATAGAACTCATCCTGACCGACCTGGTTGCTCAAATGAGGGTTCGGTGTCCCCTCCTCAAGGGGGGGAGTACTGTTGTGAATGTGTTTGAGATGAGTTCTGAGCAGAGGCTCCCTCTGGTGGTTACAAGCGGTACTAGTGAAGATTGTGAGGACTGGGAATCAGGTGTTACTGACTGGTCTTATATAAGGGAGTCATTTTCCCATCAGGGTTGCCGGTGATCAATTGTTCTGGTCTGAATCCTTCATTCCAGTTTCCCTTGTAGCCTGCTGTGTCGTGTCTGCATCTCCTGCTACCAGATAAGAATTTTTCTTCTTTTGTGTTGTTGCTATATTTTTGCATTTTGTCCTGCACTTCTTTGGGGGCCTTCTGGGTCCCCTCCGGGGCTTCTGCCTTCTCAGTTTAGTTCAGCCACTGAGTTTTGTTCTTTTGCTTTTTCCAGTTTTTTCAGTGGCTGCTGTTTTGATTTTGTTACACCAGAGAGCTAATTTAGGTGGTAGAGGTCGTGTGATCTCAGGTGATTTTGAAATTAGTAGAGTTGGTGTTTTTCAGGGTTTTCTGGGATTGCAGTAAGTACCCTTCCTGTCCTTTTCTATTTAGATAGTTTGGGCCCCAGCGTTTGCTCATTCTATTTTCTTTCTGTGTCAGTATTTCCTCTTGTCTAACCGCCATTACATGTTTGGGGGCTTTCTATTATCTTTGGGGTTCTGCTCCGGGGCAGATAGCTTTCCTATTTCTATCTTTAGGTGTAGTTAGTTTCTCAGGCTGTGACGAGGCGTCTAGGACCAACGTAGGAACGCTCCACGGCTGCCTCTAGTTGTGGTGGTTAGTCAGGGTACTGCAATCCCATAGATTCCAACTGCTCTGGTGTATTGTCTTTTTTACCTGCACTCCTCAGCTACCGAAACATAACAGTGTTAATACCAACACTCCTGTTTTTTCTGCCTCCCCCCAGGCTCAGGAGGTTCCTGACTTTTTGTTTGATTTTTCTGATGTGTTTAGCGAAAGTAAATCTGCATCCTTGCCTCCCCATAGGAGCTATGACTGCGCTATTGAATTAGTGCCGGTAGTAAATTCCCTAAAGGTCGCCTTTTTAACTTGTCTGTACCTGAACATGACGCTATGCGGTCTTATATCAAGGAATCATTGGAGAAGGGTCATATCAGACCATCCTCTTCACCCTTAGGTGCCGGTTTTTTCTTTGTGGCCAAAAAAGATGGTTCATTAAGGCCGTGTATTGATTATCGTCTCTTGAACAATATTACTGTGAAATATCAATACCCGTTACCCTTGATTTCTGACCTGTTTTCCAGGGTGAAAAACGCTACTTGGTTTACCAAGCTTGACCTCAGGGGGGCGTATAACCTTATTCGCATTAAGCACGGGGATGAATGGAAGACGGCATTCAATACCCCTGAAGGGCATTTTGAGTACCTAGTGATGCCCTTTGGGCTCACTAATGCTCCTTCCGTCTTCCAGTCCTTCATGAATGACATTTTCAGGGATTTTGTGGATAAATTTCTGATTGTTTATTTGGATGATATCTAGGGTTGAGCATTCCGATACTGCAAATATCGGGTATCGGCCGATATTGGCTGTATCGGAATTCCGATTCCGAGTTCCGATATTTTCGTCTTATCGGATACCGGAATCGGGATTGTCACTGTCACTGTCAGTGTCCGTCGGTCGGGTCTGTCAGGAGTCAGCGGCACTTACCTGGCAGAAGATCTCCGGCGGTCACGGGCTGGACTGCTTCATGGCCGCCATCTTCTTTCCCCGGCGGTCACATGCAGTTTCTCGCGATAACTGCAGTGACTGCTGGGTAATCCCGGCCGTAAAGCAGTCAGTCCGATGACGTCACCGCCGGGGAAGCAGGTAATCAGCTGTGCTGCGTTGCAATGACAGGCTCTGCCTGTCATTGCGATGTAGCAGAGCTGGATCGTCGTGGGACTATCGTTATGGACTGCGTCGGACAGGTGGTATACTGTTGGTTTGTTTTTTTTCTTTTTTTACAGGAGATCGATGGCGTCGCAGGAATGAGAGAGTAATAAAATTAATGAAAACTGTGTTGTCTCTTTTATTTCATTAAAAGACTTTTTTCTTGCTATGTCTTTTTTTTATGCATTTAATAACTTTGGGATTAATAATGGATCGGTGTCTTATTGACGCCTCTCCATTATTAACCTGGCTTATTGTCACTGTGCAATCAACGGTGACAATAACCCCTTATTACCCCGCTTGCCACCGCTACAGGGCAAGTGGGAAGAGCCGGGTAAAGTGCCACAATTGGCACATCTTTTGATGCGCCAAATGTGGGGCTGCTGTAGCCTGGTATTATCAGGCTGTTGAGGGCCAAAATCCATGGGCCTTGACAGTCTTTTAATACCAGGCCGCAGCAGTCTGCATTTTACTTGGCTGGTTAACAAAAATAGGGGGATCCCCACGCCGTTTTTTTTTCGAGGGGATCCCCTATTTTTGTTAACCAGCCAAGCTAAGCAGACTGCTGTGGCCTGGTATTATCAGGCTTGCAAGGTCCATGGATATTGGATCCTTACCAGCCTGAAAAACCAGGCCTCAGCGGTCTGCTTCATCTGGCTGGTTAACAAAAATAGGGGGACCCCATGCCAATTTTTTTCGAGGGGATCCCCTATTTTTGTTAATCAGCCAAGATATGCAGACTGCTGTGGCCTGGTATTATCAGGCTGGCAAGGTCCATGGATCTTGGCTCCTTAACAGCCTGAAAATCCAGGCCTCAGCGGTCTGCTTCATCTGGCTGGTTAACAAAAATAGGGGGGACCCCACGCCAATTTTTTTCGAGGGGATCCCCTATTTTTGTTAATCAGCCAAGATATGCAGACTGCTGTGGCCTAGTATTATCAGGCTGGCAACGTCCATGGATCTTGGCTCCTTAACAGCCTGAAAATCCAGGCCTCAGCGGTCTGCTTCATCTGGCTGGTTAACAAAAATAGGGGGACCCCACGCCATTTTTTTTTCGAAGGGAACCCCTATTTTTGTTAATCAGTTCCCTCTGACGTCACTGATTGTGTCCCTGGCTGACCTGAAGTGAAAGTGGAAAGCAATCAATTAAGCTTTCCACTTAAGGGCCCGTCTCACATAGCGATATCGCTACCGAGATCGCTGCTGAGTCACTAGTTTTGTGACGCAGCAGCGAGCTCACCAGCGATATCGCTGTGTGTGACATTCAGCGACGATCAGCCCCCCTGCCGGGTATCGCTGATCGTCGCTGAAATGTCAGGACCTTTTTTTGATCGCTGGTTTCCCGCTGACAGGCACGCATCGCTGCGTGTGACAGGCGGGAGACCAGCGATCCGCTGGTAACCAAGGTACACAGCGGGTTTCCAGGCGCGGGGCTGTGCATAGAAACCCGCTGTGTACCTTGGATACCAGCGCCCTGATGCAGGGAGCTGGTATCCAAGGTACACAGCGGGTTTCCAAGCGCTGCGCGGTGCCTGGAAACCCGCTGTGTACCTTGGTTACCAGCGGATCGCTGGTCTCCCGCCTGTCACACGCAGCGATGCGTGCCTGTCAGAGGGAAACCAGCGATCAAATAAAGGTCCTGACATTTCTGCGACGATCAGCGATACCCGGCAGGGGGGCTGATCGTCGCTGAATGTCACACACAGTGATATCGCTGGTGAGCTTGCTGCTGCGTCACAAAACTTGTGACTCAGCAGCGATCTCGGTAGCGATATCGCTATGTGAGACGGGCCCTTAAGCGATGTTACCCGCAGTGTCGCTGTCCCAGATCGCTGCCTGAGCTGCCTGTTTGGCAGCTCAGCAGCGATCATGTAGCGATACACCAGCGATCCTGACAAGTGCATATCGTTGTCGGGATCGCTGGTGTATCGTTATGTGACACCCAGCCTTTACTCTCCTGTCAGGCAGGAGAGGAACTCATTCATTTGGGGTTTACTGTGAGGCTGCAGCATTAGCTGCGGTCCCTGCAGTAAACATTAACCCTTTCTGAAGGATTACACCGTGGGACCTGACTGTGCATCGGATTGGTAAGAATAATCTTGCTTTATTATTTTATTTTTATTACAGGAAATGGTTTTAGCAGGTAAATAAAATATGGTCAAAAACTGTGTGATTATTTCATTAAACTTCTTCTTTATTAAAGTGTGTGTGTTTGATTTTTCTTTCATACAATAGGATTAATAATTGATAGTTGTCTAATTGACAGCTCTCAATTATTAACCTGGCTTAAAGTGACCTTTCAATTGCAAGGTCATTTTAACCCCTTATTAACCCATTCGCCACCGCTACAGGGCAATGGGAATAGACGGGCAAAGTGCCAGAAAGGGCAAATCTAATTAGAGATTTGCCCTTTCTGGGGTGTCTGGGGGCAGATGTTAAGTAGCCGGGGGGGGCAAAAAAAAATGGTCCCTCTCTGGGCTATTATTATCTGCCCCCACTCACTGGCTTTGTCTGTCTGGTTGCGAAAATAGGGCGGGAGCCCACGCATTTTTTTTCAGCAATTTTACACCTCATATATATATATATATATATATATATATATATATATATATACATGTCATTGAATTTGTGACACATATATATATATATTTATATTTGTAGTTCATACACTTCTACATAGTATAATAGCCGCTAATTCAATTGCCGGCTTTTGTGAAAATGCAGAACCCGACATGAAATGACACTTGGTGTACATAGGGTTAACCATGTCTTTTCATGTCCTTTGCTATCTAATTTGCACAAACAATTAAATCAGACTATGTGTGCAAAATTTCACACCTGTAGGGGTTAATTAAAGGTGTAAATTCGTAGCAAAAAAGTCCGTTTTTTTTACAACGAATTTACACCTTTAATTAACCCTTACAGGTGTGAAATTTTGCACACATAGTCTGATTTAATTGTTTGTGCAAATCAGATAGCAAACGACATGAAAAGACATGGTTAACCCTATGTACACCAAGTGTCATTTCATGTCGGGTGCTTCTGTCTTTTCACTGAAGCCGGCTTTACCCGGCAATTGAATCAAAGGATATTTTACTATGTAGAAGTGTATAAACTATACATATATGTATATATATATGTCACAATGACATGTATATATATATATATATATGTATTCTATGTGTGTATATTTAGTGTTTACAAGGAAAGAATGGGTTTTTTTAGTTGCGATATTTTGTTCCCATAGACTTACATGGGACTTCCGGTATCGGTATCGGGTATCGCCGATTTTTTAGTGATATCGGCGATACCATTCCGATTCCGATACTTTAGGATATCGGAAAGTATCGCTCAACTCTAATGATATCTTGATTTTTTCTAATGACTGGGACTCTCATGTGAAACATGTTCGAACTGTATTCCAGATTTTGAGAGAGAATGCTCTGTATGTGAAGGGATCAAAGTGTCTTTTTGGCGTACAGAGGATCTCATTTCTGGGATTCATCTTGTCCCCATCTGTTATTGAAATGGACCCGGTCAAGGTTCAGGCCATCTGTGATTGGGTCCAACCTACTTCATTAAAGGCTCTTCAGAGATTTTTGGGTTTTGCCAATTTTTATTGTAAATTTATTGGTAATTTCTCGGTTATTGTTAAACCATTAACTGATTTGACCAGAAAGGGTTCTGATGTGGTGAATTGGCCTCCTGAGGCAGTCTCTGCATTTCAGGAACTTAAGCAGAGATTCACTTCTGCTCCTGTTCTACGGCAGCCTGATGTTTCTCTGCCATTTCAGGTGGAGGTTGATGCCTCTGAAATTGGGGCAGGTGCCGTTTTGTCCCAAAAAATCCAGAGACCTCTAAAAGTAACCCTTGTGCCTTTTTCTCTCGAAAATTTTCTCCTACTGAACGTAATTATGACGTGGGTAATCGGGAGTTATTGGCCATGAAGTGGGCTTTTGAAGAGTGGAGACATTGGCTGAAGGGAGAACAATGAGCAGCACAGGAGCCGGGAGGTGAGTATTTTTTTTTTTTTTTTTTAATGGGGGTGCAGTCGAGTCCTGGCTGGAGAAGTCATCATGTCGGTGTGGGCCAGATGGAAAAGACATGAAAAGTGAACAATTCCATTAGAAAGAACATCAGCGGTAAGTCATTATCTGTACCTGTGCTGTAATCTATATGTTCTGTAGGACTGGTATTATTTAACACAGACCATATGGCGGTAATATCAATATTGGTCTTTTTATATATAGATTATTTTGGCCAACAGCGCGGTCATTTGCTGAGGTTCTCTGATGATGGGCCCACTCAGAAGTTTTGCCCCCACTAAACCAAAACCCTAGCTACGCCTATGGCTCTCTCTCTAGTCTTTCTTTCTCGCTCTCTGTTCTTTCCTTCTCGCTGTCTGTTCTTTTTTCTCTCTGTTCTTTCTTTTCTCTCTTTTCTTTCTTTCCTCTCTTTCTTTCTCTGTTTGTTCTTTCTCTCTCGCTGCTCTTTCTTTCTTTTCCTCAGTACCAGCCACTGTGCCCTCATTACCAGTCAGTGTGATCAGCAGTGCTAAATGGTTACGCTTGGGGCGAGGATATGGGTGTGATTAGCTGTGAAATGGGTGTTGTCGGGGCGTGGCCTAAAATTTTCAGCGGCGCACAACACGCGCCGCAGCCTTTAATCCTCTTTCCTGTCTTCCAAATTTGGGGGGTATGCTGTATGACCTCCCTACAACTTCTGGCCATGCTCCTGATGAGCGCGACGGATGGTCTCGTGAGGGATCTCCTCCCACACCTGGACTAAAGCATCCACCAACTCCTGGACAGTCTGTGGTGCAACGTGGCATGGCCGAAAATTTTCTGCAGCATGCACAGCGTGCCACAGCCTTTGTCCCTCTTTCCCTTATTCAAAGGTTGGGAAGTACGATGTTGGGCCGCAAGAATATATTTTCTCTGGTGGGCCCAAGGTACTCCAGTCCGACGCTGCTGGCAAGGTCCATGTATGTTGGCTCCTTAACAGCCTTAAATACCATGCCTCAGCAGCAGGGGCGTACATATAAATCATGGGGCCCCATAGCAAAAGTCTGAATGTTCCCCACCCCCCCAAAAAAAAACCCAGAGGCATTGTAAATGTAAAGTGCCAGCACAGTGAGGGAAGTTGAGTCGCACAGAGACAGGGTTTTGGGGTACTCGGCACCGATCACGTCGACTTCTATGGGGATGTCACGAGTAGCACAGCTCGGTCCGTGACCTGGGCGATCACTGGAATGTGGGATATTTCCAGGGGATGATAGAATGTTCGTGTAGTTTGTCGTGACGCCACCTGTAGTGTTGAGCGATACGATAATGCAAATATCGGCTATCGGCCGATATTAGCTCTATCGGCCTTTCGATAATTCGTTTCGATATTTTCGTCTTATCGAATACCGGAATCGGATTTGTCACTGTGAGTGTCCGTCGGTCGGGTCTGTCAGGAGTCAGCGGCACTTACCTGGCAGAAGATCTCCGGCGGTCACGTCCTGGACTGCTTGATGGCCGCCATTATCTTCTCCCTGGCGGTCACATGCAGTTTTTCGCGATAACTGCAGTGACTGCAGGGTAATCCCGGCCGTAAAGCAGTCAGTCCGATGACGTCACCGCCGGGGAAGCAGGTAATCAGCTGTGCTGCGCCGGGATGACAGGCTCTGCCTGTCATTCTGATGTAGCAGAGCTGGATCGTCGTGGGACACTCGTTACTATGGACTGCGTCGGTCAGGTGGTATACTTTTTTTTTTTTTTTTTTCATTTTTTTACAGGAGATCGATGGCGTCGCAGCAGGATGAGACAGTAATAAAAGAAATGAAAACTGTGTTTTTTTTTTTTATTAAATTAAAAAAATTTTTTTGGAACATTCACCCGTCCGGGTACATAAACAATTTAACTATTTATTTACATACAGGGGCCCTGTCCGGGTTATTTAGACTTCTTTGGCTGGCCTCTTCCAGGTACCACCTGGTACTCTTCTTGAGATTGCCAAACATCCGAGGCACCAAGGACCACCAGGACCTGATGACGTCGTGTGGCCTGTACAGTGACGTCGTGACCTGCTATCTGGGTCTGTGTGGCCACCTCTTTCATCTCTCTCCGGGTCTGGAGCTCTATGTCACGGACTGTACGAACCCCAGGGGGCCTAACAGGCGCCAGGTACGGGCCAGCTATACTTATCATGTCCATAGCTGGGGCTGCTGAGGAGACCACTGAGGGAGGCTGGGGAGATTTACGGCGTGGGGTGGGCACTTTTGCAGAGGCCTGGATGTGGGAGGCTGAAGGCTTCGAGGGTCTCACAGGTTCCTGACACACTGGGGAGTAGGGGTCGCACCTGGTAACATTTAGGGCGTACCACCCATTGTAACCCCAGTGTCGGGTGTAAGTCACCAAGTCTCCTGGCAACAGGTCCCTCCCCGGGTGTCCTTCTGGGAGGTGAGCCTCCACGTCCCGCCGGGTCACAAAGACTTCTAAATAAAGTCCAGGCTCCTTGATGAAGCCCCAACCACCTTTCAATTTAAAGTTCCGTACTGCACCCTTACGCCGCGGCTCACTCAGGGTTCCTTTATCCTTTCTCATCCAGTCCTTATCTGCCCGGTCCTTCTCCAGGTGACATTGGCGAAGTTTTAGGGTTTCTCGCTGCTCCCTTTGTCGCTCTGCTTCCCGCTCCCAACGTCTCCACTCTTCCTCCTGACGCCGGTTATAATTCTCCTCCACCAGTTGCTCCATGTCTCCACCACTCCACTGCAGCTTACAGTGTCCGGTTTGCGGCAGCTCTCCTGTCGCCCCCAGTCCTGGCGGCGCTCCCCTGCGGAGGAAGCAGACGGCTCTAAATCAGATGACAGTCGGGGCTCCGGTACAGGCAGGTAGTGCTCTGGTGCCTGCGCGGCCTCCTCCATGAGGACGGGTGTCGCTTCTTCTGTCTCAGCGACCGGGGCAGACAGCGGGATCTGGGGTGCTGCTGACGGTGCTGCGGTTTTTGCAGGAACGGGTGCCTCCACTGCGACAACGTCAAATGGATCACATTGCAAGGGCTCCTCTACTAGAACGGGTGCCTCACCTTCCGGTACAGAGTCAGACACTTCAGGTAAGAGGGATTGGCGCCGCTCCAAGTTTAGTTTTAGGGCACGCCAGCTGGCTTCCATCCTGGCGACCTCCTCCGGTGCCGGGCCAGGCCTCTCAGGGTATCCTCCGCTTCTTGCAGCGTAGGAGGGTTTACAGGCCGGGTGCCCAACGGTGATTCCGTGGCGATCGGGTCGCTTCCGTGGGGGGAGAGCTCTGACTGCTCTATCCCTTCCCACTTCTGCTCGTCGTGTCCATTAGCCATCTCTGCCAAGTCACATGTGTCATATCTGGAGAGGGCCCCTCTTTTGTAGGGAGGCGGGACCTCCTCACACTGAGGAGGATGAGGAGGCGGAACTCCAGAGCTGTGGGGCACGATGTTACATTGCAGTACCATTTACAGTGGGCGGCCATCGTTTTCACGCCACTGAGTGAGTGACACCCACGAAGAGCACGCCCTTCTTCTTCACCAGTGCCTCGTCGTGACGCAGATATGGCGGAAAAATGGCAAATACATTCTCTGATGATTTTAGCAATTCTCAAGCACAAAACCAGTGCAATTCAGGCACACAGGACTCGCTTATAGCGAGCTACAGAATCCTGTTCGTGACGCCCAAGTTGAGTCGCACAGAGCCAGAGGTTTTGGGGGTACTCGGCACCGAGCCCGTCGACTTCTATGGGGTATGTCACGTCTTTACCCGGCAATTGAATTAGAGTCGATTTTACTATGTAGAAGTGTATAAACTATAAATATATGTATATATATATGTCACAATGACATGTATATATATATATGTATTCTATGTGTGTATATTTTGTGTTTACAACGAAAGAAAGGGTTTTTTTTGTTGCGATATTTTGTTCCCATAGACTTACATGGGACTTCCGGTATCGAAATCGGATATCGACGATATTTAGTGCTATCGGCGATACAATTTCGATACGATATTTTTAGATATCGACCAATATCGCTCAACACTAGCCACCTGTAGTACCTGGTCAGGGTGTCCAGCGCTGGTGTGCAGGTCCTCTGGAAGGGATGGTGTAGTGCAGGTAGGTGATAAGTCTTCTACAGGTAACACGCTATCCTTCCAGGGCAGATAGATGTGAGATAGAGCAATGGTGCAGAGTGATGTAGCAGAGTGGACTATGCGACGTAGTAAGAAAGCAGGAAACACTTCAAGTTAAACGTTGCATAATAAAATTTTTAATAATAACATTACAAAAGTGCAAATAGCATTACTGCCGAAGTTCGTTGAGACTTCTTAGGACTACCCCCACCGGGGTAACTTCACAGTGTCCTTTACTTGTGCTTGTGGAGGACCCGCTCCAAACCTCCAACTGTGGTCTTGGGTGGGCTGCAAGACTTTCCTTGAGCAGACCTCACTTTCGGCCACACCAAACGGGTTTTTAGTTTCTGAGGTAGTTGAAAATAGTGCACAGTTAAGTTTTTTGTAAAACCAAGATGGAGCACCGAAGTGCCAACTATTTGCAGAAAAGTTTGTGAGCCAGTACAGTTCATGGCTTCAAAGTTCAACATTTTGATTACATTGAAACACCATTACCCAACCTGGGTATATAAAGGCAACAATAAACTTGTTCTTCTGAACATTCACCCGTCCGGGTACATCAAACCATTACCCAACCTGGGTATATTAAGGCAACAATAAACTTCTTTTTATGAACATTCACCCATCCGGTACATCAATAATTTAACTATTTACATACAGAGACCCTGTCCGGGTTATTTAGACTTCTTTGGCTGGCCTCTTACAGGTACCACCTGGTACTGTTCTGGAGCTTGCCAAACATCCGTGACAGGAGGGTCCACCCAGACCTGATGACGTCGTGTGGCCTGTACAGTGACGTCGTGACCCGCTATCTGGGTCTGTGTGGCCACCTCTTTCGTCTCCCTCCGGGTCTGGAACCCTATGTCCCGGACTGAACGAACCCCAGGGGGCCTAACAGGCGCCGGGTACGGGCCAGCTATCATTATCATGTCCATAGCTGGGGCTGCTGAGGAGACCACTGAGGGAGGCTGGGGAGATTTACGGCGTGGGGTGGGCACTTGTGCAGAGGCCTGGTTGGGGGAGGCTGAAGGCTCGGAGGGTCTGTCAGTTTCCTGACACTCTGGGGAGTAGGGGTCGCACCTGGTAACATTTAGGGAGTATCATCCATTGTAACCCCAGTGTCGGGTGTAAGTCACCAAGTCTCCTGGCAACAGGTCCCTCCCCGGGTGTCCTTCTGGGTGGTGAGCCTCCACGTCCCGCCGGGTTACAAAGACTTCTAAATAAAGTCCAGGCTCCTGGATGAAGCCCCAACCACCTTTTAACTTAAAGTTCCGTACTGCACCCTTACGCCGCGGCTCCCTCAGCGTACTTTTATCCTTTCTCATACGTGCCTTCTCTGCCAGGTCCTTGTCCAGGTGACGTTGCCGAAGCTTTTGGGATTCTCGCTGCTCCCTTTGTCGCTCTGCTTCCCGCTCCCGACGTCTCCACTCTTCCTCCTGACGCCAGTTGTAATTCTCCTCCACCAGCAGCTCCATGTCTCCACCATCAAACGCCAGCTTACGATGTCCGGTTTGCGGCAGCTCTCCTGGCGCCCGCCAGTCCTGGCGGCGCTCACCTGTGGCGGAAGCAGCCGGCTCTGGAACAGATGACGGTCGGGCTCCGGTACAGGCAGGTAGAGCTCTGGTGCCTGCGCGGCCTCCTCCATGAGGACGGGTGTCGCTTCTTCTGCCTCAGCGACGGGGGCAGACAGCGGGATCTGGGGTGCTGGTGCGGCGTTTTCTTCAGGAACGGGTGCCTCCACTGTGATACTGGCAACCGGTTCAGATTGCAAGGGCTGGGATGCCCGCACGGCCTCCTCTACTGGAACGGGTGCCTCCACTGAGATACTGTCAACCGGTTCAGATTGCAAGGCTGGGATGCCCGCACGGCCTCCTCTACTGGAACGGGTGCCTCCACTGAGATACTGGCAACCGGTTCAGATTGCAAGGCCTGGGATGCCCGCACGGCCTCCTCTACTGGAACGGGTGCCTCCACTGAGATACTGGCAACCGGTTCAGATTGCAAGGGCTGGGATGCCCGCACGGCCTCCTGTACTGGAACGGGTGCCTCCACTGAGATACTGGCAACCGGTTTAGATTGCAAGGGCTGGGATGCCCGCACGGCCTCCTCTGCTGGAACGGGTGCCTCACCTTCCGGTACAGACACTTCAGGGGGTAAGAGGGATTGGCGCCGCTCCAAGTGTAGTTTTAGAGCCCGCCAGCTCGCTTCCATCCTGGCGACCTCCTCCCGGTGCCGGGCCAGGTCTCTCATGGTATCCTCCGCTTCTTCCAGCGTAGGAGGGTTTCCAGGCCGGGTGCCAAACGGTGGCTCTGTGGCGATCGGGTCGCTTCCGTGGGGGGAGAGCTCTGACTCCTCCATCCCTTCCCACTTCTGCTCACGTCCGTTCGCCATCTCTGCCAAGTCACATGTGTCATTAGCATCAGGAGAGGTGCCATCTTTTGTAGGGAGGCGGGACCTTCGCGTTCGTTTCCGCCCACTGAGGAGGATGAGGAGGCGGAACTCCAGAGCTGTGGGGCACGATCTTACATTGCAGTAACATTTAGAGTGGGCGGACATCGTTTTCGCGCCACGGAGTGAGTGTACGCCCACGAGAGCACGCCCTTATTCTTCACCTGTGCCTCGTGGCGCAGATATGACGGAAAAATGGCAAATACAGTCTATGATGATTTTTGCAATTCTCAAGCAAAAAAACAGTTCAATTAAGGCACACAGGACTCGCTTATAGCGAGCTTCTGAATCCTGTTTGTGACACCAAAGTTGAGTCGCACAGAGCCACAGGTTTTGGGGGTACTCGGCACCAAGCCCGTCGACTTCTATGGGGGATGTGACGGGTAGCACAGCTATGTCCGTGCCCTGGTCGCTCACTGGAATGTGGGATATTTCCAGGGGATGATAGAATGTTTGTGTAGTTTGTCGTGACGCCACCTGTAGTACCTGGTCAGGGTGACCAGCGCTGCTGTGCAGGTCCTCTGGCAGGGATGGTGTAGTGCAGCTAGGTGATAAGTCTTCTACAGGTAAGACGGTATCCTTCCAGGGCAGATAGATGTGAGATAGAGCAATGGTGCAGAGTGATGTAGCAGAGTGGAGTATGCGACGTAGTAAGAAAGCAGGAAAGGAAACAATTCTTACTACAAAGACATGCAGCATAAGGCTGCCTCAACCCCTCCCATCCAACTAGCTACACCCTGTTCTAACCAGCCTGAGCTAGACCATCCCATTGGGTCCGCCTACACTCAGCTGGCATAGTGTACTGTTGAATGCAGTGGTTGGAGTCAATGGGGTGTTTCCTCCTTACCTGAGAGTAAGTTGTCACACCGCTGGGTGCGATGCAACATCTCTGTGGCGACTGGACCCTCGGGTGCTTCTGTCTTTTCACAAATGCCGGCTTTACCCGGCAATTGAATCAGAGGCTATTTTACTATGTAGAAGTGAATAAACTATAAATATATGTATGTATATATATATATGTCACAATGACATGTATATATATATATATATATGTATTCTAAGTGTGTATATTTTGTGTTTACAAGGAAAGAAAGTGTTTTTTTAGTTGCGATATTTTGTTCCCATAGACTTACATGGGACTTCCGGTATCGGAATCTGGTATCACCGATATTTTAGTGATATCGGCGATACCATTCCGATCCGATATTTTTGGATATCGGAAAGTATCGCTCAACACTATTCATAATCCCATTACTATAACATTGCAGTATCCTTGATGTTTGTGGAAAAGTTAAACATAGTGCCCAACACTTTGACCCCTTCATGACCCAGCCTATTTTGACCTTAATGATCTGGCCATTTTTTGCAATTCTGACCAGTGTCCCTTTATGAGGTAATAACTCAGGAACGCTTCAACGGATCCTAGCGATTCTGAGACTGTTTTTTCGAGACATATTGGGCTTCATGTTAGTGGTAAATTTAGGTCAATAATTTTTGCGTTTATTTGTGAACAAATCAGAAATTTGGCAAAAATTTTTGAAAAGTTTCAAATTTTTAATTTTTATTCTGTTAAACCAGAGAGTTATGTGGCACAAATTACTTAAAAAATTAAATTTCCCTCATGTCTACTTTACATCAGCACAATTTTGGAAACAACATTTTTTTGTTAGGAAGTTATAAGGGTTAAAAGTTTCTCATTTTTACAACAAAATTTACAAAACCATTTTTTTTAAGGACCACCTCAAATTTGAAGCCAGTTTGAGGGGTCTATATGGCTGAAAATACCCAAAAGTGTCACCATTCTAAAAACTGCAAACCTCAAGCTGATCAAAACCACATTCAAGAAGGTTATTAACCCTTCCGGTGCTTCACAGGAGCTGAAGCAATGTGGAAGGAAAAAAATAAACATTTAACTTTTTAGTCACAAAAAAACAAACAATTTTTTTATTTTTACAAGGGTAAAAAGAGAAAATGTACAGATAAAGTTGTTTTGCAATTTCTCCTGAGTACACCAATAAACACTGTCTGGGCGCAAGTCAGAGCTCGGAAGGGAAGGAGCGCCATTTGACTTTTTCAAACCAAAATTGGCTGGAATTGAGATTGGACTCCATGTTGGTTTGGAGAGCCCCTGATGTGCCTAAACAGTGGAAACTCCCCACATGTGACACTATTTTGGAAACTAGACCCCCAAGGAACTTATCTAGATCTGTTGTGAGCACTTTGAACCCCCAAGTGTTTCACTAAAGTTTATAATGCCTGGGTGTGAAAAAAAAAATTCTCAAAAATGATTTTTAGTCCCCAATTTTTAATTTTTCCCAAGGAAATTGGCCCAAAAAGTTGTTGTCCAATTTGTCCTGAGTACGCTGATAACCCGTATGTTGGGGGAAAACTGTTTGGGTGCACGGCAGGGCTCGGAAAGGAAGTAATGATGTTTTGGAATGCAGACTTTGATGGGTGTCATGTTCAGTTTGCAGAGGCCCTGATGTGCGGAAACAGTGAAAACCCCCCACAGGTGACCCCATTTTGGAAACTAGACTCCCTAAGGAACTTATCTAGATCTGTGGTGAGCACTTTGAACCCCAAGTGCTTCACACAAGTTTATAACGTAGAGCCGTAAAATTAAAAAATCATATTTTTTCCACAAAAATGATCTTTTCACCCCAATTTTTATTTTCCCAAGGGCAACAAGACCCCATAAGTTATTATGCAATTTGTCCCGAGTATGCTGATACCCCATATGTGGGTGTAAACCACTGTTTGGGTACATGGCAGAGTTTGGAAGGGAAGGAGCACCGTTTGACTTTTTCAACGCAGAATTGGCTGGACGCCATGTCGTGTTTAGAGAGCTCCTGATGTGCCTAAACAGTGGAAACCCCCCAAAATGACACCATTTTGGAAACTAGACCACTCAAGAAACTTATCTAGATTGTGTGGTGAGAACTTTGAACCCCCAGGTGTTTCACTAAAGTTTGTAAAAAAAAATCACATTTTTTCCACAAACATGATATTTTAGACCGCAATTGTTTACTTTCCCAAGGGTAACAGGAGAAATTGGACCCCAAAAGTTGTTTTCCAATTTGTTCTGAGTATGCTGATACCCCATATGTGGGAGAAAACTACTGTGTGGGCACACATCGGGGTTCGGAAGACAAGTAGTGACGTTTTGTAATGCAGACTTTGATGGAATGGTCTGCAGGTGTCATATCGCATTTGGAGAGCCCCTGATGTGCCTAAACAGTGGAAGCCCCCCACAAGTGACCCCATTTTGGAAACTAGACCCCCTCAAGGAATTTATCTAGATGTGTGGTGAGCACCTTGAACCCCTACGTGCTTCACAGAAGTTTATAATGTAGAGCCGTGAAAATAAAAAATCATTGTTTTCCTGAAAAAGTGATTGTTTAGCCCGCAATTTTTTATTTTTACAAGGGTAACAGGAGAAATTGGACCCCAAAAGTTGTTGTCCAGTTTATCCTGAGAAAGCTGCTACCCCATATGTGGGGGGAACCACTGTTTGGGCACATGTCAGGGCTCGGAAGGGAAGTAGTAATGTTTTGAAATGCAGACTTTGATGGCATGTTCTGCGGGCTTCATGTTGGGTTTGCAGAGCCTCTGATGTGCCTAAATAGTAGAAACACCCCACAAGTGACCCCATTTTGTAAACTAGACCCCCCAAGGAGCTTATCTAGATGTGGGGTGAGCATTTTGAAGCCGCAAGTGCTTCACAGAAGTTTATAACGCAGAGCTTTGAAAATAAAAAATCATTTTTTTTCCACAAAAATAATTTTTTAGCCCCCGATTTTTTATTTTCCCAAGGGTAACAGTAGAAATTAGACCCACAAAGTTGTTGTGCAATTTTTCCTCAGAACACTGATACCTCATATGTTGGGGTAAACCACTGTTTGGGCACACGTCGGGGCTTAGAAGGGAGGGAGCACTGTTTGAATTTTTGAATGCAAAATTGGCTGGAATCAATGGTGGCACCATATCACGTTTGGGGAGCCCCTGATGTGCTTAAACCGTGGAAACCCCTCAATTCTAACTCCAACCCTAACCCCAACACACCCCAAACCACAACACTAACCCCAACACACCCCTAACCCTAATCCAAACCCTAACCCCAACACACCACTAACCCTAATCCCAACCCTAACCATAATCCTAACCACAAGCCTAACCCTAATCCCAACCCTAACCCCAACACACCCTTAATCCTAATCTTAAACCTAATCCCAACCCTAACCCTAATTCCAACCCTAACCATAATTTCAACCCTAATCGCAACCCTAACTGCAATCCTAACCCTAATAGCAACCCCAACACTAATTGCAACCCTAACCCTAATTCCAACCCCAACCCTAATTCCAACTCTAACCCTAATTTCAACCCTAATTCTAACCCTAACCCTAACTCTAATGGAAAAGTAAAAATAGATATATTTTCTTTATTTCATTATTTTTCCCTACCTCTGGTGATGATAAAGGGGGGGTTTATTTACTATTAATCCCAACCCTAACCCTAATTCCAACCCTAACCATAATTTCAACCCTAATCACAAACCTAACTGCAATCCTAACCCTAATTACAACCCAAACACTAATTGCAACCCTAACCCTAATTCCAACCCCAACCCTAATTCCAACTCTAACCCTAATTTCAACCCTAATTCTAACCCTAACCCTAATGGAAAAGTAAAAATAGATATATTTTCTTTATTTCATTATTTTTCCCTGCCTCTGGGGATGATAAAGGTGGGGTTTATTTACTATTTTTTTTTATTTTGATCACTGTGATAGGTTCTATCACAGTGATCAAAATGTACCTCAATGAATGAATGAATCTGCCGGCCAGCAGAATTGGTGGGCGTAATGTGAATGTGCCCGTCATTTTGGAAGATGGCAGCACCCATGGAGGAAGACGGAGGGACACCGGGACTCGGGAGGTATCGGGTGGGGGGAGGTGGGCTTCGGAAGGCAGGGGGAAGCGAAAGGCAGGGGGGGGGAGCAAATACTGATGGTGGCAGCAGATCGCCGTAGTCAGTCGGTGGCGGGGGCAGATCACCCCCTCAGTCGTGGGGGGCAGATCGTGGTCTCCAGCCATGGCCGATGATATTACAGCATCGGCCATGGCTGGATTGTAATATTTCACCAAGTTTCATTGGTGAAATATTACAATTGCTCTAATTGGCTGTTTCACTTTCAACAGCCAATCAGTGATCGTAGCCACGTGGGAGCAAAGCCACCCCCCCCCGCGGTGAAGTTTAAGTCCTCCTGTACCTGCTGGTCGGGTGACCTTTCAGTGACCACGGTCACCCAACCTGCAGGAACGCGATCTCCCCATGACGCCACAGGTCAAGAAGGCACCGACTTTCATGATGCCTACGTGGCGTTACAGGTCGGGAAGGGGTTAAGGAATTGATAATCACTTCCCTTGAATTATACATGCACTATAATAGTTTTGATAATATTAAAATTCTATCCACCCAGTTAAGGGAAAAAATCACTCATACTGAAGCAAAAGTAATTAAAAAGCCACATACATCAATGAAATTACAACATTGGGAAGTAGTAAAACATGAAACATTGCAGCTACATAACTAATGATATCTGATAAAACCTTAAAGAAACTAGAAGTGTCTAAAAGAAAAATAAATAAATAGAGAAGAGAATTTAGGAACATAATAGAAAAACTTTTTAAGTTTTTATGTGACACTAGCTGAAGAGTCCGGCGTTGCCCAGGCATAGTAACTAATTGTGTTTAGTTATAACAAATAACGACGGCAGTTAAGGGGCCATATTCCTCCGGCACTTCATGCTCCTTTTTACACAGCCTCCTCCTGCACCTCACGCTCCTCGCTTATACACAGCATTTTTCTGCAGCACAGCTTTTCTCCTTTATAGTCACCTCCTCCGGCAGCACCTCACACTCTGCTTCCATATACATTTGAAAATACTTGATCCCGAGAGAAATTGCACTTATTGCAATAAAGCGTATCGTATACACAGTCTACTTTTTCTGCAGCACCACACAGCAACTTCCAGTTATGAGCACAGTGGTGTAAGCGATGAGGCTCCTCCCTTTCCTTGACATCATGCCTCACAGGAACAACTCCATTCTAGACACGACAAAGCTAGATGTGGCCTGTGCCTGCCGCACACTGATAGTCTGAAGGTGGCGGCCATGATTGTAGCTCACAGCGACTGGGACATCGCAGCCGGGAAGTTTTGCAGGATGGCTTTCGAGGTGAATGTGTATCCGCTGGTGTGCGCTAACAACGTGGCCCATGTGGACGGGGCTTTGCGTGTGGAGTCAGAGTGGCTATGCGGAGTGGGCAGGGATCTGTTGAGGGGCGTGGCTTGATACATACACACACAGATACATACACTCAGCTTTATATATATAGATGTACACACAGTGGCAGGCAGTGTCACCGGGCAGACAGCGCTGCCCTATACCCTCCATGCTAGCACTGCCCTGTCCCCTCTATGCCAGCACTACCTCATCTCCTCCATGCCAGCAGTGTCCCTCCGCCGCTCTCAGGTCATTCCTGTTAACCTCTGAGTGCCCTGACCGCACACTGACATGCAATCCCACAGCTGTAGGTGCCGCACACCACAAGTATTAGACCTGCGGGGACCAGTAGTGGAGCAAGGGGGTGACTTACGCCTTCTGCACGGGTTTGACCCTCTTCCTGCTGGCATACATGATGTTGGTGTTCATGTCGCTGCTCTTCTCCAGTGCAGACTGACAGCGTGTGCTCCTCCTGTGTGTGGTGGGTTTCTTCTTTCCTCCTTCCTGCCAGGCTAGCAGCTGGTGCACAGATCCATTCCTGGGTCTGGAGAGTTTCTGGGCTTTATGTCCCAATCAGCACATTGGCAGCGGCAAGCAGAGCAGACAGAGTGCAGCTCCGGAGAGGGGCTATCACTGCTGCTGGTGAGGATGTCACCGCCCCGGTGCTGCTTTTTTACTCTCTTCTCTGCCTGAACTCTCCGTAGATGCGAGATCCTGGGCAGCTAAAGGACCTGTGATGATGTCACAACCATATGACCAGTCATGTGCTTGGGAGGATATGGAGGATTGTACCGGTGCTAGAGTAAAAGTGTCAGCTCATTTCACAGAGCAGGGTCTTATATCACATCACTGGATGAAGTATAGTAACCCCGTATAAATGGGATCAGAGGACCCTGCAGCAGCGCTGTGTGTGCAATGTATGTGAGGCCAAGCTGTGTGTCAAAACTGTTGACGGGTGTTCCTGGACCAGGGCTCTTTCCCTGTGGCTATGCAGAGTGGGCAGGGCTCCATGGAGTGGTCGTGGCTTGATAAATACGCACACACATACATACACTCAGCTTTATATACATAGATGACATCTGAGGCAACTTATAGGAGTTGTTCAGAATAAGTCATTAATATCATATTGATAGGGGTTCAAAAACCTGCATGTCCACCAACCAGTTATTTGCATTGATTGATCTACTGCTAGATGTGGCCCTGTTTACTGTGTTTGTGACTGTCTTTGGGTTTTCTATTCACTTCAATATGATAACCTATCAAGACATAAGGCCTAAAGATGTGCGAGCACTAAAATACTCGGATGCTCGTTACTTGAACTTAGCAATTCCTATTGCTCGACTGCTCATTTCGAGTAACAAGAATAATGGGAGTCAATGGGAAATCCGAGCATTTTTCCAGCAGACCCTACAAGGAAGTCTTGGGGGCAGAGAAAATATTGAAATGTATGGAAAAAGTGCTGAATGGAAGGAGAACAGCATGGGGAAATCTCTTGGAAGTATGTCTGACTACCAGAGCTGAGTACAATAATGTCACACTTTTCCTGCACTTTAAGAACTGACAATAAAACATTCAAAATTGACGACAAATCAGCGTTTTCAGGAAGAATATGTTAAAGTTACAATCACTGTAATTGCATTGGTCAGGGCACAGGTGATGTTTCTGGACACGTGCTGGTACAAGTCAGGGACCACACACCGGGAGAAAAAGTGGCAGCTGGGACCGAGTATCAATTGACAGCTGCCGCCATGAGTCGGCATAAATCCTCTGTATCTATAAGCCTAAATGCCAACATTTCCATGGCAAGCAGCCTGGAAATGTGCACACTTAGCATTTGGGCCTGTTGGTGGGTGGCTGGGAACTTTCTTTTTCATTCTGAGACTTGTGGTATGAACAGCTGAAGCCGGTCTGGGAGAAATTTTGGTGCCTCAGAACATGCAACCACAGGTGCATTGGGAAGCACTAAGCACAGGGTAAGAGGCAGTGGTGTCACCCACTGGCACGAACTGTGGACCCAGGCATTCAGTCCACCAAGTCGGGTGCTTAGATGACATGTGCCTGATTATGCTGGTTGTGGTTAGGTTCTTAGTGGTCAGGCCCCTGATGCTCTTGGCATGGCACAGATTGCAAATGACCATTTTTTTGTCTCAAAACGCTCTTTAATAGAGTCCCAGAATGGGGAACCAACTCTTGTAATACTCTTTGGATGGCAAATTCAATCCATAAAAAATTTTAAACGCTTTTTTGGAGTGTTATATACCACCAAAATGTAAAACAAAGCACATAATACTCTATGGATGACAAATTCAATCCAGGAAAGTTTTGAATGCTCTTTTGGAGTGTTATATACCAACAAAATGTAACACAAATCACGTAATACTCTATGGATGACTAATTGAATCCCAAAAATGTTTTTAACCCTTTTTTGGTGTGTAATATACCCTTGAAATGTAGCACAAAGCATGTAATACTCTATGGATAACTAAGTGAATCCAGAAAAAGTTTTGAATGTTTTTTTGAAGTGTTATACAGTGAGTATGGAAAGTATTCAGAACCCTTTACATTTTTCACTCTTTGTTTCATTGCAGCCATTCGGTAAATTCAAAAAAGTTCCTTTTTTTCTCATTAATGTACACTCTGCACCCCATCTTGACAGAAAAAAAAGCGCAATGTAGAAATTTTTGCAAATTTATTAAAAAAGAAAAACTGAAATATCACATGGTCATAAGTATTCAGACCCTTTGCTCAGTAATGAGTAGAAGCACCCTTTGAGCTAGTACAGCCATGAGTGTTCTTGGGAATAATGCAACAAGTTTTTTCACACCTGGATTTGGGGATCCTCTGCCATTCTTCCTTGCAGATCGTCTCCAGTTCTGTCAGGTTGGATGGTGAACGTTGGTGGACAGCCATTTTCAGGTCTCTCCAGAGATGCCCAATTGGATTTAGGTCAGGGCTCTTGCTGGGCCAGTCAAGAATGGTCAAAGAGTTGTTCTGAAGCCACTCCTTTGTTATTTTAGCTGTGTGCTTAGGGTCATTGTCTTGTTGAAAGTGAACCTTTAGCCAAGTCTGAGGTCCAGAGCACTCTGTACTTGGCCGCATTCATGTTTCCTTCAATTGCAACCAGTCGTCCTGTTCCTACAGCTGAAAAACACCCCCACAGCATGATGCTGCCACCACCATGTTTCACTGTTGGGATTGTATTGTGCAGGTGATGAGCAGTGCCTGTTTTTCTCCAAACATACCGCTTAGAATAATCACCAAAAAGTTCTATTTTCGTCTCATCTAGAGATGAGCGATTTTGCCTCCGGGAGGGTTGAGTCGGGTTTCGTACCATCCGACTTTACCAAAAGTCGAGTCGAACGAGATCGGCCGACTAACTCACAGCAAAAGTCAATGATCGTCCAAAAACGAAACCCGATGCCAATACAAGTCAATGGGGAATAACAGTCGCCAGTGAGTGGAGGGTAGTAAACACATCTACAGTGCCCATTTCAATGCCAACGTCATCAATTCTTATTACTTAATAATAATAATAATAATAATTTTATTTCTATAGCGCCAACATATTCCGCAGCACTTTACATTATAGAGGGGACTTGTACAGACAATAGACATTACAGCATAAGAATAAACACAGATCAAAGTAGATACCAAGAGGAATGAGAGCCCTACTCGCAAGCTTACAATCTATAAGGAAAAAGGGGAGACACAAAAGGTGGATGGTAACAATTGCTTTCATTGTTCGGACCAGCCATAGTGTAAGAATCGGGGGTTCATGTAATTCTGCATGAACCAGTTAACAGCCAATGTATGTAACAGTACAGACACAGAGGGCTATTAAATGCATAAAGCGGGTGAGAACATAATAAGAGGTACCTGATTATGGTAGAAATTTTTTTATTTATTTTTTTGGAATGGGCCAACAGGGATAGTTAGGTTAATGCATTGAGGCGGTATGCCAGTCTGAACAAATGCGTTTTAGGGCACGCTTAAAACTGTGGGGATTGGGGATTAATCATATTAACCTGGGTAGTGCATTCCAAACAATTGGCGCAGCACATGAAAAGTCTTGGAGACGGGAGTGGGAGGTTCTGATTATTGAGGATGCTAACCGCAGGTCATTAGCAGAACGGAGGGCACGGGTAGGATGGTAGACTGAGGCGAGGGAGGAGATGTAGGGTGGTGCTGAGCCATGGAGTGCTTTGTGAGTGAGGGTAATAAGTTTGTACTGGATTCTGTAGTGGATGGGTAACCAGTGTAATGACTGGGACAAGGTAGAGGCATCGGTATAATGATTGGTGAGGAATATGATCCTGGCTGCAGCATTCAAGACAGATTGGAGAGGGGAGAGTTTGGTAAGAGGGAGACCGAT
Organism: Oophaga sylvatica; assembly: GCA_033576555.1. NCBI lineage: Eukaryota > Metazoa > Chordata > Amphibia > Anura > Dendrobatidae > Oophaga > Oophaga sylvatica. The sequence goes on from JARQOD010000001.1 coordinate 764,669,330, forward strand.
TAGTAGAGAGTTACAATAGTCCAAACGAGAATGAATAAGAGAAACAGTAAGAGTTTTTGCAGAGTCGAAAGTAAGAAAAGGTCGAATTCTAGAAATGTTTTTGAGGTGGAGATAACAAGAGCGAGCCAGTGATCGGATATGGGGGGTGAATGAAAGCTTGGAATCAAGTATGACCCCAAGACAGCGGGCATGTTGCTGGGGAGTAATGGTGGAACCACACACGGAGATGGCAATGTCAGGCAAGGGTATGTTAGTAGAGGGAGGAAACATGAGAAGTTCCGTTTTTGACAGGTTCAGTTTCAGATAGAGGGAGGACGTGATGTTAGAGACAGCGGTAAGACAATCACTGATGTTTTCTAAAAAGGCAGGCGTGATAACGGGTGAAGAAGTGTATAATTGGGTGTCATCAGCATAGAGATGGTACTGGAAACCAAATCTACTGATTGTTTGTCCAGTAGGGGCAGTATACAAAGAGAAGAGGAGGGGGCCTAGGACTGATCCTTGAGGAACCCCAACAGTAAGGGGAAGATGAGAGGAGGAGGAACCAGCAAAAGATACAGTGAAGGAACGGTCAGATAAATAGATAGAAGGAGAACCATGAGAGAACGGTGTCCTTGAGGCCGATGGAGCGGAGCATAGTGAGGAGGAGCTGATGGTCCACAGTGTCGAATGCTGCGGAGAGATCCAAGAGAATTAGCATGGAGTAGTGACCATTAGATTTAGCTGTTAGAAGATCATTAGAGACTTTAGTGAGGGCAGTTTCAGTAGAGTGTAAAGAGCGGAAGCCAGATTGAAGAGGGTCGAGAAGAGAGTTATCTGAAAGATAGCGAATAAGACGGGTGTGGACCAGGCGTTCCAGGAGTTTAGAGATGAAGGGAAGATTAGAGACAGGTCTATAGTTAGCGGCACAGTTTTGGTCGAGGGACGGTTTTTTAAGTAATGGATGTATGATGGCATGTTTAAATTAGGAGGGAAAGATACCAGAAGAGAGAGAGAGGTTGAATATTTTTGTTAGGTGAGAGGTGACAGCAGGGGAAAGGGACTGGAGGAGATGTGACGGAATGGGGTCACTGATGCAAGTGGTAGGGCGAGAAGATGCAAGGAGCCTGATTACTTCTTCTTCTGTTACTGGTTCAAAGTCAGCGAGTGAGCTGGATGCAGGGGGGGGAGAGAGGACAGTGCATGGTATGAGGGGATTGGGAGATAATTTCCTGTCGGATGTGGTCAATATTTTCTTTGAAATAATTGGCCAGATCGTCAGCATGGAGATCCGTGGTTGGAGCCACTTAAGCTTGTCAACCTTAATTTACTTTATAATAATAGTAACGCATTGAAAACTGGGGTTATTTGGCTAAAGTTATGGGGGGGGCAGGGCTGGCTCCAGGTTTTCGTGGGCCCCGGGCAAAAGAGTCTCAGTGGGCCTCTTTAACACATACCACAATTCATGATGCTCCGATACGGCACAGAAATATAGGTATAGTACAATGCAAAATACTTCACTTCTTACATAACATGAGTGATATCTATTGCAAATTCTACAATAGCTCAAAAACCGGACAGTATAGTCCTCCATACCGTATTATGGGCACCACATAGTGCGCTGTTATGTTTCGGTAGCTGAGGAGTGCAGGTAAAAAAGGCAATACACCAGAGCAGTTGGAATCTATGAGATTGCAGTACCCTGACTAACAACACAACTAGAGGCAGCCGTGGAGCGTTCCTACGTTGGTCCTAGACGCCTCGTCACAGCCTGAGAAACTAACTACACCTAAAGATAGATATAGGAAAGCTATCTGCCCTGGAGCAGAACCCCAAAGATAATAGAAAGCCCCCAAACATGTAATGGCGGTTAGACAAGATGAAATACTGACACAGAAAGAAAATAGTATGAGCAAACGCTGGGGCCCAAACTAACTAAATAGAAAAGGATAGGAAGGGTACTTACTGCAATCCCAGAAAACCCTGAAAAGCACCAACTCTACTAATTTCAAAAACACCTGAGATCACACGACCTCTTCCACCTAAATTAGTTCTCTGGTGTAACAAAATCAGAACAGCAGCCACTGAAAAAACTGGAAAAAGCAAAAATACAAACATCAGTGGCTGAACAAAACTGAGAGGGCAGAAGACCCCGGAAGGGACCCTGAAGGCCCCCACAGAAGTGCAGGACAAAATGCAAAAATATAGCACAAACACAAAAGAAGAAAATGTCTTATCTGTTAGCAGGAGATGCAGACACGACACAGCAGGCTACAAGGGAAACTGGAATAAAGGATTCAGACCAGAACAATTGATCACCGGCAACCCTGATGGGAAGGTGACTCCCTTATATAAGACCAGTCAGTAACACCTGATTCCCAGTCCTCACAATCTTCACTGAACAGACTAGCACCGCTTGTAACCACCAGAGGGAGCCTCTGCTCAGAACTCATCTCAAACCCATTCACAACAGTACCCCCCCTTGAGGAGGGGTCACCGAACCCTCATTTGAGCAACCAGGTCGGTCAGGATGAGTTCTATGATACACACGGATAAGTCTCCTAGCATGGATGTCCGAAGCAAACACCCAAGAATTGTCTTCCTGACCATAACCTCTCCATTTAACCAAATACTGGAGTTTCTGTCTAGAAAAACGAGAATCTAATATTTTCTCAACCACATACTCCAGATTGCCCTCAACCAAAACAGGGTCAGGAGGCACAGCAGCAGGAACCACTGGCTCAACAAACCTCTTCAACAAGGACTTGTGGAACACGTTATGGATCTTAAATGTCCCTGGAAGAAGCAAACGAAAAGAAACAGGATTAATAATCTCCATGATCTTATAAGGTCCAATGAACCTAGGCTTAAATTTAGGAGATGCTACTCTCATAGGAATATTCTTTGAGGACAACCAGACCAAGTCCCCCACTTTAAACCGAGGACCATCAGTCCTATGCCGGTTAGCAAACCGCTGGGCCCTCTCCTGAGAGAGGGACAACCTCTCCACTACCTGGTCCCAAATCAGTTGCATACGCTCCACAACAGAGTCAACACCTGGACAGACAGAAGCCTCCGTCTGTCCTGAAGAAAATCGAGGGTGAAACCCAGAATTACAGAAAAACGGAGACATCAAAGTAGCAGAGCTAGCCCTATTATTAAGAGCAAACTCAGCCAAAGGCAAAAAAGAGACCCAGTCATCCTGATCAGCAGACACAAAGCATCTTAGATAAGTCTCCAATGTCTGGTTTGTTCTCTCAGTTTGACCATTGGTCTGAGGATGAAATGCCGAGGAGAAAGACAATTGAACACCCAGTTTAGAACAAAAAGTCCTCCAAAATTTGGAAACAAACTGGACTCCTCTGTCAGACACAATGTTCTCAGGAATGCCGTGTAAACGAACCACGTGCTGAAGGAACAACGGCACCAATTCAGAGGAGGAAGGCAACTTAGGTAATGGCACAAGATGTATCATCTTGGAAAACCTATCACAAATTACCCAGATGGTGGTCATTCTCTGAGAAACAGGAAGGTCGGAAATGAAATCCATAGAGATATGGGTCCATGGTCTCTTGGGCACAGGCAATGGCATCAACAAACCACTAGAGCGAGAGCAAGGCTTGGAGCGAGAGCAAGTCCCGCAGGACTGCACAAATTCCCTGACATCACGAGACAAGGTAGGCCACCAAAAGGACCGACTAACCAAGTCTCTGGTACCAAAAATTCCGGGATGCCCAGCCAACGCGGAACAATGAATCTCAGACATCACACTCTTTTTCCACTGGTCCAGGACAAACAATTTCCAACAGGGCAGCACTCGGGCCTATCCTCCTGACACCCCTCCAGAGCAAGTCTCAAATTGGGCGAGATGGCGGAAAGAACTACACCCTCTTTCAAAATAACAGAAGGATCAGATAACTCAGAAGAGTCCGCAAGGAAACTCCTCGAGAGGGCATTCGCCTTAACATTCTTAGTGCCAGGAAGAAAGGAAACCACAAAATTAAAACGTGTGAAAAACAAGGCCCACCTGGCCTGTCTAGGATTGAGTCGCTTGGCAGATTCCAGATAGACCAGATTCTTATGGTCCGTAAGGACCACCACCTGATGTTTGGCTCCCTCCAGCCAATGTCTCCACTCTTCAAAAGCCCACTTCATGGCCACTAACTCCCGATTACCCACGTCATAATTACGTTCAGTAGGAGAAAATTTTCGAGAGAAAAAGGCACAAGGGTTACTTTTAGAGGTCTCTGGATCTTTTTGGGACAAAACGGCACCTGCCCCAATTTCAGAGGCATCAACCTCCACCTGAAATGGCAGAGAAACATCAGGCTGCCGTAGAACAGGAGCAGAAGTGAATCTCTGCTTAAGTTCCTGAAATGCAGAGACTGCCTCAGGAGGCCAATTCACCACATCAGAACCCTTTCTGGTCAAATCAGTTAATGGTTTAACAATAACCGAGAAATTACCAATAAATTTATGATAAAAATTGGCAAAACCCAAAAATCTCTGAAGAGCCTTTAATGAAGTAAGTTGGACCCAATCACAGATGGCCTGAACCTTGACCGGGTCCATTTCAATAACAGATGGGGACAAAATGAATCCCAGAAATGAGATCCTCTGTACGCCAAAAAGACACTTTGATCCCTTCACATACAGAGCATTCTCTCTCAAAATCTGGAATACAGTTCGAACATGTTTCACATGAGAGTCCCAGTCACTAGAAAAAATCAAGATATCATCCAAATAAACAATCAGAAATTTGTCCACAAAATCCCTGAAAATGTCATTCATGAAGGACTGGAAGACGGAAGGAGCATTAGTGAGCCCAAAGGGCATCACCAGGTACTCAAAATGCCCTTCAGGGGTATTGAATGCCGTCTTCCATTCATCCCCGTGCTTAATGCGAATAAGGTTATACGCCCCCCTGAGGTCAAGCTTGGTAAACCAAGTAGCGTTTTTCACCCTGGAAAACAGGTCAGAAATCAAGGGTAACGGGTATTGATATTTCACAGTAATATTGTTCAAGAGACGATAATCAATACACGGCCTTAATGAACCATCCTTTTTGGCCACAAAGAAAAAAACGGCACCTAAGGGTGAAGAGGATGGTCTGATATGACCCTTCTCCAATGATTCCTTGATATAAGACCGCATAGCGTCATGTTCAGGTACAGACAAGTTAAAAAGGCGACCTTTAGGGAATTTACTACCCGGCACTAATTCAATAGCGCAGTCATAGCTCCTATGGGGAGGCAAGGATGCAGATTTACTTTCGCTAAACACATCAGAAAAATCAATCAAAAAGTCAGGAACATCCTGAGCCTGGGGGAGGCAGAAAAAACAGGAGTGTTGGTATTAACACATTGGCAGCCCCAACTGGTTACAGACACAGATTTCCAATCCAAAACAGGATTATGAGACTGTAACCAAGGAAAACCCAGCACGATAATGTCATGCAGATTATATAGAACCAAAAATTTGCAGCACTCCTGGTGATCAGGTTCAACCCTCATTATCACCTGAGTAGAAAACTGGGGTTTATTCTCAGCCAAAGGGGTAGAATCGATCCCCAGTAGGGGAATAGACTTCTGTGGGGGTATCAAGGGAAATCCACAACGTTTAGCAAAATCATAATCCATCAGGTTAATAGCTGCTCCAGAATCAACGAAAGCCTGAGCAGAAAATGAGGACAGAGAGCATATCAGAGTGACAGTTAATAAAAACTTAGTCTGAACACTACCCAAGACAACTGAGCGTGCAAAACGTCTTCCCCGCTTAGGGCAGACTGAAATAGCATGAGAGGCATCACCACAGTAGAAACATAACCCATTGCGCTTTCGAAACTCATGACGCTGTGCCCCAGACACCACTCTATCACACTGCATGGTTTCAGAAGCTGGTTCACAAGGCAACACCATTCCACGCATACTTCTCCGCTCACGCAAACATCTGTCAATTTGAATCGCTAATGACATAGAATCATTGAGACCAGAGGGGACAGGGAATCCCACCATAACATCCTTTACATTATCTGACAGACCCTTCCGGAAAAGGGCTGCCAAAGCGTCGTCATTCCATTTGGTCAGGACTGCCCACCTACGGAATCTCTGACAGTATAACTCAGCGTCATCAAGCCCCTGATTTAATGCCAACAAGGCTTTTTCAGCTTGATCAGTGACATTAGGCTCATCGTACAATAACCCCAAAGCCTGAAAAAATGCATCAACATCACTCAAAACAGGATCCCCAGGTATCAGGGAAAAAGCCCAATCCTGAGGATCGCCGCGCAGGAGAGAGATGATAATTTGAACCTGCTGCACTGCGTTCCCTGAGGACTTAGATTTTAAGGCAAAAAACAATTTACAATTATTTTTGAAATTCTGAAACTTAGCTCGATCCCCTAAAAACAAATCTGGCATGGGAATCCTAGGTTCCACAACAGGCAACCCAGCAAGATAGATAGCAATACTCCGAACCTCAGTGGCAAGCTGATCCACACGGCCAGACAACTGTGCAAACTCCATTGAGAGAAAAGATCCTCCCCAGCACCCAGAGATACAGAGGGAAAAAAAAAAAAAAATGCAACAAACAGAAAAATATCTCTGACAACTCTGACAATATTTTTTCCCTTCTGTGAGTACCATACAATTTTCAATTTTTAGGCCGGTGATACTGTTATGTTTCGGTAGCTGAGGAGTGCAGGTAAAAAAGGCAATACAAAAGAGCAGTTGGAATCTATGAGATTGCAGTACCCTGACTAACAACACAACTAGAGGCAGCCGTGGAGCGTTCCTACGTTGGTCCTAGACGCCTCGTCACAGCCTGAGAAACTAACTACACCTAAAGATAGATATAGGAAAGCTATCTGCCCTGGAGCAGAACCCCAAAGATAATAGAAAGCCCCCAAACATGTAATGGCGGTTAGACAAGATGAAATACTGACACAGAAAGAAAATAGTATGAGCAAACGCTGGGGCCCAAACTAACTAAATAGAAAAGGATAGGAAGGGTACTTACTGCAATCCCAGAAAACCCTGAAAAGCACCAACTCTACTAATTTCAAAAACACCTGAGATCACACGACCTCTTCCACCTAAATTAGTTCTCTGGTGTAACAAAATCAAAACAGCAGCCACTGAAAAAACTGGAAAAAGCAAAAGTACAAACATCAGTGGCTGAACAAAACTGAGAGGGCAGAAGACCCCGGAAGGGACCCTGAAGGCCCCCACAGAAGTGCAGGACAAAATGCAAAAATATAGCACAAACACAAAAGAAGAAAATGTCTTATCTGTTAGCAGGAGATGCAGACACGACACAGCAGGCTACAAGGGAAACTGGAATAAAGGATTCAGACCAGAACAATTGATCACCGGCAACCCTGATGGGAAGGTGACTCCCTTATATAAGACCAGTCAGTAACACCTGATTCCCAGTCCTCACAATCTTCACTGAACAGACTAGCACCGCTTGTAACCACCAGAGGGAGCCTCTGCTCAGAACTCATCTCAAACCCATTCACAACAGTACCCCCCCCTTGAGGAGGGGTCACCGAACCCCATTTGAGCAACCAGGTCGGTCAGGATGAGTTCTATGATACGCACGGATAAGTCTCCTAGCATGGATGTCCGAAGCAAACACCCAAGAATTGTCTTCCTGACCATAACCTCTCCATTTAACCAAATACTGGAGTTTCCGTCTAGAAAAACGAGAATCTAATATTTTCTCAACCACATACTCCAGATTGCCCTCAACCAAAACAGGGTCAGGAGGCACAGCAGCAGGAACCACTGGCTCAACAAACCTCTTCAACAAGGACTTGTGGAACACGTTATGGATCTTAAATGTCCCTGGAAGAAGCAAACGAAAAGAAACAGGATTAATAATCTCCATGATCTTATAAGGTCCAATGAACCTAGGCTTAAATTTAGGAGATGCTACTCTCATAGGAATATTCTTTGAGGACAACCAGACCAAGTCCCCCACTTTAAACCGAGGACCATCAGTCCTATGCCGGTTAGCAAACCGCTGGGCCCTCTCCTGAGAGAGGGACAACCTCTCCACTACCTGGTCCCAAATCAGTTGCATACGCTCCACAACAGAGTCAACACCTGGACAGACAGAAGCCTCCGTCTGTCCTGAAGAAAATCGAGGGTGAAACCCAGAATTACAGAAAAACTGAGACATCAAAGTAGCAGAGCTAGCCCTATTATTAAGAGCAAACTCAGCCAAAGGCAAAAAAGAGACCCAGTCATCCTGATCAGCAGACACAAAGCATCTTAGATAAGTCTCCAATGTCTGGTTTGTTCTCTCAGTTTGACCATTGGTCTGAGGATGAAATGCAGAGGAGAAAGACAATTGAACACCCAGTTTAGAACAAAAAGTCCTCCAAAATCTGGAAACAAACTGGACTCCTCTGTCAGACACAATGTTCTCAGGAATGCCGTGTAAACGAACCACGTGCTGAAGGAACAACGGCACCAATTCAGAGGAGGAAGGCAACTTAGGTAATGGCACAAGATGTATCATCTTGGAAAACCTATCACAAATTACCCAGATGGTGGTCATTCTCTGAGAAACAGGAAGGTCGGAAATTAAATCCATAGAGATATGGGTCCATGGTCTCTTGGGTACAGGCAATGGCATCAACAAACCACTAGAGCGAGAGCAAGGCTTGGAGCGAGAGCAAGTCCCGCAGGACTGCACAAATTCCCTGACATCACGAGACAAGGTAGGCCACCAAAAGGAACGACTAACCAAGTCTCTGGTACCAAAAATTCCGGGATGCCCAGCCAACGCGGAACAATGAATCTCAGACATCACACTCTTTTTCCACTGATCCGGGACAAACAATTTTCCAACAGGGCAGCACTCGGGCCTATCCTCCTGACACCCCTCCAGAGCAAGTCTCAAATTGGGCGAGATGGCGGAAAGAACTACACCCTCTTTCAAAATAACAGAAGGATCAGATAACTCAGGAGAGTCCGCAAGGAAACTCCTCGAGAGGGCATCCGCCTTAACATTCTTAGTGCCAGGAAGAAAGGAAACCACAAAATTAAAACGTGTGAAAAACAAGGCCCACCTGGCCTGTCTAGGATTGAGTCGCTTGGCAGATTCCAGATAGACCAGATTCTTATGGTCCGTAAGGACCACCACCTGATGTTTGGCTCCCTCCAGCCAATGTCTCCACTCTTCAAAAGCCCACTTCATGGCCACTAACTCCCGATTACCCACGTCATAATTACGTTCAGTAGGAGAAAATTTTCGAGAGAAAAAGGCACAAGGGTTACTTTTAGAGGTCTCTGGATCTTTTTGGGACAAAACGGCACCTGCCCCAATTTCAGAGGCATCAACCTCCACCTGAAATGGCAGAGAAACATCAGGCTGCCGTAGAACAGGAGCAGAAGTGAATCTCTGCTTAAGTTCCTGAAATGCAGAGACTGCCTCAGGAGGCCAATTCACCACATCAGAACCCTTTCTGGTCAAATCAGTTAATGGTTTAACAATAACCGAGAAATTACCAATAAATTTACGATAAAAATTGGCAAAACCCAAAAATCTCTGAAGAGCCTTTAATGAAGTAGGTTGGACCCAATCACAGATGGCCTGAACCTTGACCGGGTCCATTTCAATAACAGATGGGGACAAAATGAATCCCAGAAATGAGATCCTCTGTACGCCAAAAAGACACTTTGATCCCTTCACATACAGAGCATTCTCTCTCAAAATCTGGAATACAGTTCGAACATGTTTCACATGAGAGTCCCAGTCATTAGAAAAAATCAAGATATCATCCAAATAAACAATCAGAAATTTGTCCACAAAATCCCTGAAAATGTCATTCATGAAGGACTGGAAGACGGAAGGAGCATTAGTGAGCCCAAAGGGCATCACCAGGTACTCAAAATGCCCTTCAGGGGTATTGAATGCCGTCTTCCATTCATCCCCGTGCTTAATGCGAATAAGGTTATACGCCCCCCTGAGGTCAAGCTTGGTAAACCAAGTAGCGTTTTTCACCCTGGAAAACAGGTCAGAAATCAAGGGTAACGGGTATTGATATTTCACAGTAATATTGTTCAAGAGACGATAATCAATACACGGCCTTAATGAACCATCCTTTTTGGCCACAAAGAAAAAAACGGCACCTAAGGGTGAAGAGGATGGTCTGATATGACCCTTCTCCAATGATTCCTTGATATAAGACCGCATAGCGTCATGTTCAGGTACAGACAAGTTAAAAAGGCGACCTTTAGGGAATTTACTACCTGGCACTAATTCAATAGCGCAGTCATAGCTCCTATGGGGAGGCAAGGATGCAGATTTACTTTCGCTAAACACATCAGAAAAATCAATCAAAAAGTCAGGAACATCCTGAGCCTGGGGGGAGGCAGAAAAAACAGGAGTGTTGGTATTAACACATTGGCAGCCCCAACTGGTTACAGACACAGATTTCCAATCCAAAACAGGATTATGAGACTGTAACCAAGGAAAACCCAGCACGATAATGTCATGCAGATTATACAGAACCAAAAATTTGCAGCACTCCTGGTGATCAGGTTCAACCCTCATTATCACCTGAGTAGAAAACTGGGGTTTATTCTCAGCCAAAGGGGTAGAATCGATCCCCAGTAGGGGAATAGACTTCTGTAGGGGTATCAAGGGAAATCCACAACGTTTAGCAAAATCATAATCCATCAGGTTAATAGCTGCTCCAGAATCAACGAAAGCCTGAGCAGAAAATGAGGACAGAGAGCATATCAGAGTGACAGTTAATAAAAACTTAGTCTGAACACTACCCAAGACAACTGAGCGTGCAAAACGTCTTCCCCGCTTAGGGCAGACTGAAATAGCATGAGAGGCATCACCACAGTAGAAACATAACCCATTGCGCTTTCGAAACTCATGACGCTGTGCCCCAGACACCACTCTATCACACTGCATGGTTTCAGAAGCTGGTTCACAAGGCAACACCATTCCACGCATACTTCTCCGCTCACGCAAACGTCTGTCAATTTGAATCGCTAATGACATAGAATCATTGAGACCAGAGGGGACAGGGAATCCCACCATAACATCCTTTACATTATCTGACAGACCCTTCCGGAAAAGGGCTGCCAAAGCGTCGTCATTCCATTTGGTCAGGACTGCCCACCTACGGAATCTCTGACAGTATAACTCAGCGTCATCAAGCCCTGATTTAATGCCAACAAGGCTTTTTCAGCTTGATCAGTGACATTAGGCTCATCGTACAATAACCCCAAAGCCTGAAAAAATGCATCAACATCACTCAAAACAGGATCCCCAGGTATCAGGGAAAAAGCCAAATCCTGAGGATCGCCGCGCAGGAGAGAGATGATAATTTGAACCTGCTGCGCTGCGTTCCCTGAGGACTTAGATTTTAAGGCACAAAACAATTTACAATTATTTTTGAAATTCTGAAACTTAGCTCGATCCCCTAAAAACAAATCTGGCATGGGAATCCTAGGTTCCACAACAGGCAACCCAGCAAGATAGATAGCAATACTCCGAACCTCAGTGGCAAGCTGATCCACACGGCCAGACAACTGTGCAAACTCCATTGAGAGAAAAGATCCTCCCCAGCACCCAGAGATACAGAGGGAAAAAAAAAAAAAAAAATGCAACAAACAGAAAAATATCTCTGACAACTCTGACAATATTTTTTCCCTTCTGTGAGTACCATACAATTTTCAATTTTTAGGCCGGTGATACTGTTATGTTTCGGTAGCTGAGGAGTGCAGGTAAAAAAGGCAATACACCAGAGCAGTTGGAATCTATGAGATTGCAGTACCTTGACTAACAACACAACTAGAGGCAGCCGTGGAGCATTCCTACGTTGGTCCTAGACGCCTCGTCACAGCCTGAGAAACTAACTACACCTAAAGATAGATATAGGAAAGCTATCTGCCCTGGAGCAGAACCCAAAGATAATAGAAAGCCCCAAACATGTAATGGCGGTTAGACAAGATGAAATACTGACACAGAAAGAAAATAGTATGAGCAAACGCTGGGGCCCAAACTAACTAAATAGAAAAGGATAGGAAGGGTACTTACTGCAATCCCAGAAAACCCTGAAAAGCACCAACTCTACTAATTTCAAAGACACCTGAGATCACACGACCTCTTCCACCTAAATTAGTTCTCTGGTGTAACAAAATCAAAACAGCAGCCACTGAAAAAACTGGAAAAAGCAAAAGTACAAACATCAGTGGCTGAACAAAACTGAGAGGGCAGAAGACCCCGGAGGGGACCCTGAAGGCCCCCACAGAAGTGCAGGACAAAATGCAAAAATATAGCACAAACACAAAAGAAGAAAATGTCTTATCTGTTAGCAGGAGATGCAGACACGACACAGCAGGCTACAAGGGAAACTGGAATAAAGGATTCAGACCAGAACAATTGATCACCGGCAACCCTGATGGGAAGGTGACTCCCTTATATAAGACCAGTCAGTAACACCTGATTCCAGTCCTCACAATGTTCACTGAACAGACTAGCTTGTAACCACCAGAGGGAGCCTCTGCTCAGAACTCATCTCAAACCCATTCACAACAGTGCGCCATACAGAATAATGAGCCCCATATATTGCTCTATACAGAATAATGAGCCCCATATATTGCTCCATAGAAAATGGGCTCCATATAATGCTCCATACAGAATAGGCCCCATATGTGCTCCATATGATGCTCCATATATAAAGGGCACTATATGATGCCCTTAAATAATGAACCCCATATGATGCTCTAGTATATAATTGGCACCATATATGATGCTCCAGTGTATGATGAGCCCCATAAAATGCTCCAAATATAATGGTCCCCATATATAATGCTCCATATATAGTGGGCTCCATGTGATGCTCCAGTATATAATGGGCCCCATATATGATGTTACAGTGTATAATGGGCCCCATATATGATGCTCCAGTGTATAATGGGCCCTGTATATGATGCTCCAGTGTATGATGTGCCCCATTTATAATGCTCCAGTGTATAATGCTCCCCATATATTGCTCCAAACATTAAAAAAATGAAATACCTCTCCTCGCTGGGCACTGCTCTACTCTGGACTCCTCATGGTCACCATCTTCCAGCTCTCTGCACTGTGACTGTTCAGGCAGAGGGCGCAGAGACGTGAAGTCATCGCGCTTTCTGACCTGAATGTCACTGTCAGGAAATGCGGAAGAGGTCACAGCGGTGGAGCAGCGAGAGGTAAGTATTGCAAGTGCTGGGGCCCTGAGCAAGCAGGGGGGCCCACTCGTGGGTGATGGCACTGGCACAGGTATCATCATAGTACGCCGGTGTCTCTGATGGCGTGTGTGCCCCCACCTGCTCAGGGCCCCGGCATTTGCCCGGGTGTGCCAGGTGCTGACGCCAGCCCTGGGGGGGGTACAGCCCAGTTAGGGAGGTGGAAAAACTGGCATATGTTGAGGTGTAGGCTGGACGTTCAGCAGCTGCAAATGGAGGAATTGGAGAAGTCTGAGGAAGAGGACGACAAAGCGATCCATTTTGCTGGCAACCTATGTGTCATCAGGGGAAAGTGGTACAAAATTCTTTGAAACCCAGGCATGGTTCATTTTAATGAAGGTGAGATCACCTACATTTTGGGTCGACAGCCGGGTCCTTCTTTATGTTAGGATTGATCCAGCAGCACTGAAGACTCTTTCTGATAGTACACTACCAGCAGGGCAAGTGAGCTCCTGTAAGGCATATTGTGCTAATTCAGGCCAGGTGTCCAGTTTACAGGCCCAGTAGTCAAAGGGGAATGAACTGTGAGGGAGAACATCGATAGGGAGGAGAGGTAATTCTGAACCATAGTTGACAACTGCTCTCTCCTGTCTGTTGCAATCAATTCAATATTACCAGTCGTGTGAGCGGTACTCGAGAAATCAGACCACAACATGATCATAAAACCCCTGCCTCCAACGCCACTTCGGCTGTGTGCACAACGAACACCTCTTCCACTTGGCCCAGGACGGCTCGTGGTAGAACCTGCACCGCTGCTGTGTGCTGGGAATGCCTCTAACACACGGTTTACAAGAGTTGCTTGTTTGTTCACCAATATTAGCTCTAGGTTCTCCTGTGGCATGATGTTCTGTAATTTGCCTTTATAGCATGGATCGAGGATGCTGGCCAACCAGTAGTCGTCATCCTTCATAATTTTGGCAATGCGGGGGTCCCTTTTTAGGATGCACAAGACATAATCACACATGTGGGCCAATGTTCTAGATGTCAATGATGCACTGCCAGTGGTGGGTGGAGGAGAACTTTCTGCCAAATCCACATCCCTCCAGTCACACACAAACCCTGTACCTGACCTTGGTAAGCCAACATTTGCTCTTGCCCCCTGAGAAGCATCCTCCTCCCCAAAATAATCATTCCCTCTCTCATCCTCCTCCTCCTCCTCCTCTTCCTCTTCTTCCTCCACCTCATCCAGGACAGTTCCCTGAGCATTGATGACTGACTGTCATCAATGCTTCCCTCCTCCTCCTCCTCGGCTGCAGCCGCCTGATCCTTAATCTGCGTCAAAGATTGCATGAGCAGACGCATAAGTGGGATGCTCATGCTTATGATGGTGTCGTTTGCACTTACCAGCCGTGTGCATTCCTCATAACACTGAAGGACTTTACAGAGGTCTTTCAGCTTTGACCACTGCACACCCGACAACTCAATGTCTGCCCTCAAACTGCCTGCCCGTGGATCCTCCCACAAATGCATTACAGCCTGCCTCTGTTCGCACAGCCTGTCAACCATGTGCATGGTGTAGTTTCACCTTGTTGCAACGTCTATGATTACGCGGTGCTTGGGGAGGTGGAGCGATTGCTGCAGCCTCTGCATACGACTGGAGTCTACTGGCGAGTGACAGATGTGCGAGCACAGTCTTCGCACCTTATGGAGCAGGGCTGGTAACTCCGGATAATTATTTATGAAGCACTGCACCATCAGGTTCAAGGTGTGAGCCAGGCAAGGTATGTGTCTCGCCACAAAATTACAGCTGTTATCACTGACTACCTTGCCTGGCTCAAGATGTAGACTGCCCAAACATGACTCAGTTTCTCGCTGCAACTAGTCGGCCAGTACCTCAGCGGTGTGTCTGTTGTCGCCCAAAGACATCATCTTTAAAACAGCCTGCTGACGCTTACCACTAGCTGTTCGATAGTGGGACATCTCGTGTGCAACACTGGCAGCTGCGGATGGAGTGCTCATGTGACTGCGCTCTGTCGACGAGCTTTTGCTTCTGGAGGAGGAGGCGGGTTGAACGCCTACAGCCAACTGTTGCCTATACCGTGGGCTAGGCAGCACTGTCCCACTGCCGCTGACCCTGTGGACCCTGCATCCACCACATTAACCCAGTGCGCAGTGATGGACACGTAACGGCCCTGGCCATGCCTACTGGCCCATGCATCTGTTGTGAGGTGCACCTTTCCACTCACTGATTGTTTGAGTGCATGGACAATGCGGTCTTTCACATGCAGGTGGAGGGCAGGGATGGCTTTTTTAGAAAAGAAGTGCCGACTGGGTAGGTCATAGCGTGGGACAATGTAGGCCATGAGCTCTCGGAACGCTGCCCTTTCAACGGAAGGGCATCATCTCTAATGAGATCAGTTTGGCAATGTAGGTGTTCAAAGCCAGTGTACGTGGATGAGAGGATGAGTACGTTCTTGTTCTACTCAGAGTGTCTGCTAGGGTGAGCTGGACTTGAGAGCTGCATATGGTGGAACTAGCGGTGGACATGGAGGACTGAGAAGGGGTTGGTGATGGTGGTGGTGATGGCCTAGATTCAGTCTTTTGTTGGAAAAACATTGTGATTCCCTGACTGCTTTGGCCTTGCGACGACACCTAATAATAATAATAATCTTTATTTATATAGCGCCAACATATTCCGCAGCGCTTTACAGTGTAACAGTTTCAAAACATAAGTCATAAGTAACAACGTTAACAATACAATAATTAAAGCAAAATAAGCCGACCCTGCTCGTGAGAGCTTACAATCTACAATGAGGTGGGGGAGATATAAAGTACAGGTGTGTATACACAATGGTGCATTTACAATGATGGTCCAGCCATCTTGAGGGAGTGAGGGATGGATGGAGATAGTGAATGGGCTACACATACACACTTACACATAGAATGACTTTGATTAGTGAATGTGATAGGCCACTCTGAACAAATGTATTTTGAGGGAGCGCCTGAAACCATGCAAATTGTGGATAGTCCTAATTTCTTGGGGTAGAGCATTCCAGAGGATTGGCGCAGCGCGGGAGAAGTCTTGGAGTCGGGAGTGGGAGGTACGGATTAGTGCAGAGGTTAGTCAAAAGTCGTTTGCAGAGCGCAGCAGTCGGTTAGGCTGATAGATAGAAATGAGGGAGGAGATGTAGGGGGGTGCTGCACTGTGGAGAGCTTTGTGGGTGAGAACCAGTACTTTGAATTGGATCCTATAATTAATGGGCAGCCAGTGTAAGGACTGGCGAAGAGAGGACGCGTCCGAGTACCGATTAGCCAGATGGATGACCCTGGCTGCTGCATTAAGGATGGACTGGAGAGGGGATAGTCGAGTAATGGGGAGGCCAAGTAATAGAGCGTTGCAGTAGTCCAGGCGGGAGTGGATCAATGCTACAATGAGGGTTTTAGTTGTTTCCATGGTGAGAAAAGGGCGGATTCTAGAGATGTTCTTTAGGTGTAGACGGCAAGAGCGGGCAAAAGATTGTATATGGGAGGTGAAGGAGAGATTAGTGTCAAACATAACACCCAGACAGCGAGCCTGCTGCCGGGTGTTATTATGGTGCCGCCCACAGAGAGGGAAATGTCAGATTTAGGGAGGTTAGTAGACGGCGGGAGCAGAAGGAGTTCAGTCTTGGAGAGGTTAAGTTTCAGATAGAGAGCGGACATGATGTTGGAGACTGCAGACAGACAGTCGGTGGCGTTCTGTAGAACAGCGGGGGTAAGGTCGGGGGATGACGTGTATAGTTGTGTGTCATCAGCATAAAGATAGTACTGAAAGCCAAATCTGCTGATGGTCTGTCCAATTGGGGCCGTGTAGAGAGAGAAGAGAAGGGGGCCAAGGACTGAGCCCTGGGGTACACCGACAGTGAGAGGAAGAGGAGATGATGTGGAGCCAGAGATCGAAACACTGAAGGAGCGGTCAGAAAGATAGGAAGAGAACCAGGAGAGAACAGTGTCCTTAATACTTAGTGACTGGAGCCCAGACAGTAGGAGACAGTGGTCAACAGTGTCGAAAGCTGCAGAAAGGTCGAGTAGAATGAGCAGAGAGTGGTCGCCGTTACGTTTTGCTGTCAGAAGGTCATTGGTCACTTTGATGAGTGCAGTTTCAGTTGAATGTAGGGGGCGGAAGCCGGACTGTGAAGGGTCTAGGAGGGAGTGAGTGGAGAGGTAACGGGTAAGGCGGCAGTAGACTAGGCGCTCCAAAAGTTTAGAGATGAAGGGGAGATTGGAGACCGGTCTGTAGTTGTTTGTGCAGGAAGGGTCGAGAGCGGGTTTCTTTAGTAGCGGAGTAATGATGGAGTGTTTGAAGGAGGATGGGAAAATGCCAGAGGAGAGTGAGAGATTAAAGATTGTAGTTAGGTGAGTTGTGACAACTGGAGAGAGAGACTGGAGGAGATGTGAGGGGATGGGTTCGGTAGTGCATGTAGTCGGACGAGAGGAAGAGAGGAGTCTGGAGACTTCTTCTTCTGTGATGGGATCAAATGTGGAAAGTGAGCCAGGGGAAATGCAGGGTGGGATGGGAGTCACAGCACTTGGTGGTTGAGAGCAGATTTCCTGACGGATAGTATCTATTTTTTCTATAAAGTGGGAGGCCAGGTCGTCAGCACAAATGTCTGTGATAGGGGCTTGTGCTTTTGGCCTGAGGAGGGAGTGAAAAGTGTCAAAAAGTTTCTTGGGATTGTTGGCTAGTGAGGAGATCAGGGTGGTGAAGTAGGTCTGTTTGGCAAGGTGAAGGGCAGCATTATAAGTTCTTAACATGAATTTAAAGTGGATGAAGTCTTCTGGTGTGCAGGTTTTTCTCCAGAGGTGTTCAGCACTCCTAGAGCATCGCTGAAGAAGTCGAGTTTGCAATGTGAGCCAGGGCTGTTTTACTGTGTGTTTGGAGGTTCTGAGGGTGAGCGGTGCTACTTGGTCAAGGGTGCTTCTAAGAATGTCATTGTAGTGTTGAACAGCCAGATCAGGACAGGAAAAAGAGGAGATTGGGGACAGCGATGAGTGTAGGGAGTCTGAAAGTGTCTGAGGGTTAATGGCTTGTAGATTTCTGAATGTGTGGTAGGTAGGAGTGCGCTGGGGTGGTGGAGAATTTGTGAGCGTGAAGGAGAGAATGTTGTGGTCAGAGAGTGGAAGCGGTGAGTTATTTAGGTGGGAGATTGAACAGAGGCGGACAAAGACCAGGTCAAGGGTGTTGCCATCCTTGTGTGTCTCAGAGGTTGAAAGCTGTGAGAGGCCTAGAGAAGTGGTTAGTGATAGAAGCTGAGATGCAGATGTGGAAGTAGGGCTGTTAATGGGGATGTTGAAGTCTCCAAGGATAAGGGTTGGTAGTTCTGAGGACATGAAGTGCGGCAGCCAGACTGAGAAGTGGTCAAGGAACTGGGTGGGCGAGCCTGGGGGCCGATATATGACCGCTACTCTGAGGGAGAGGGGATGGAAGAGCCTGATGGTGTGGACCTCAAAAGAAGGGAATAAGAGTGATGGAATTGGGGGGATGACCTGGAAAGTGCATTGTGAGGACAGGAGTATGCCAACTCCACCACCATGTCTGTTTGTGGGTCTCGGGGAATGGGAGAACTGTAAACCACCATAGGAAATGGCAGCAGGGGAGACAGTGTCAGAATCCTGAATCCAGGTTTCAGTGAGGGCCAACAGATTAAGAGAGTGGTTCAGAAAGTAGTTGTGCAGGAAGGATAGCTTGTTGCATGCAGACCGTGGATTCCAGAGGGCACAATTGAAAGAAGGAGATGAGGAAGTGCAAGTAATATTAATAAGATTATTATGGTTTCGGTATGAGGAAGGGTAGGGATTGAGGTTGGGGGATGGTGGACCAGGGTTGGGGGAGATGTCCCCTGAAATCAGTAGGAGTAGGAAGATAAAGAGCAAGTAGTTGTTGGAATTGTAAGTAGGTTTTTTCTGTGATGTGTTTGGGCAAGATGGGCTGAGGTTTTTCAGGAAGGTGAGGAGTGCATGGGAGCTGTACATGGGAGAGGGAAGGATAGAGGGGCTGATGTGTATGAGACGTGATGGAGGGGGGATGGGGCGGTGAATGTGGATGGCAAGGGAACACAGGAGGAAATAGATAAAGTACATAATGAAAAAGAAGGCAAAGTGTGGGGTACCTGATTCCAGCCCTGATTAACTGCCATGAATAACTGCCGTTTTCAAGATGCTTGTCTTCTGTGATGCTTAGCTTCTGGGATGCATGCGCCCCCACAATGCATGCGCCCCTTAGACTACTCCTAAATATATAGCCCACACTACAGGGTCAGGAAAGTGGGATTGTGGGAGCTGCTTTGGGATAATTTGGCAGCTGGGGCCAGCACACCATGGGGTGGTTAGATCATCAAAGGCACTAGACCTGGCAACATCTATATGTTATAGCACCTTCCACCTGATAGCATCTATAGAGGCCCCAATCACAGGAATACACAGCAGTAAGTATTAAGCACAGTGCAAAAAATGAATTATACAAAAGCTTTACCAGGCACATTAAACTATGTTGCAAGATGGTACAGCAGTGGTTGGCAGCATACAGAAGTATGGAGTGCATACCATTGCTATATATTTCCACATGCAAGACAGAAAGGGCTTGTGTCATTCAGCTGCTTGCTAACAATGAATGGAGTGCATACATGCAGAGAGGATCAATTCAGAGGATGAATGATTTGGTTACCATTGCTATATATTTCCACATGCAAGACAGAAAGGGCTTGTGTCATTCAGCTGCTTGCTAACAATGAATGGAGTGCATACATGCAGAGAGGATCAATTCAGAGGATGAATGATTTGGTTACCTGTGTGAAGAGAGACACCTCAACATTTCTTGCTGGTGGTGTGCTAACCGGTGGGCTTACAGTTGGGGAAGTGACGTAGCGTTGCTGGCAACCTTCAGTCGGAGCAGGTGCACGTGTGCTTTCTGAGGTTTTATAGTCTGTTTACGCTTGCAAGTGCATGGTGTTTATATGTCTAAGCATGCAACTAGTATTCAAATTTCGAAGATTTTTCCCTCGGCTAAATGTCCTTCCGCACTTCTTACAGATAACCTTTGCCTCATCAATAGGATTTTGGTCAAAAAAGTGCCACACTGCACTCTTCCTACAATGGGATAAATTTTCAGGGCTTGCACGCTGTGCTAATTTGACCGTCTGGCCAAGCTGCCCTGCAACTCTTTTTGTTTTTTTAACATGTTTTTGGACTGCTACGGGCCTGCCAGATAACCGCAGCTGCGATGTCGATGCCTGCTGCGGATCCTCCTCCTCTTCTGAGCTATTGCCAGCGGCATCCTCTTCCCCCAATGGATGCCAATCGGGGTCAACAACTGGGTCATCCATCACCTCCTCTTCAGTTTCATGTCCACCTTCCTCAGTGTCACTGTGTAAGGTGGTATAGTATGCGGGAAGGGGCACCTGAGGTTCATCAAGGTCAGAATCTGGCTCAGTAGACTGCGAGGGCAATGCAGTGCTCTGGGTGAATGTACCAGCAGAATCTCATAGCAGTGGCTGTGCATCAGTGCACTCCATGTCATATTCATCTTGGACTGGGGAATTCAGGATTTCACTTGATAACCCAGGCATGGTATGTGAAAAGAGCTCCAAGGAGTAATCTGAAGTGTGGCCTGCCACATCCTTCACTTTTGGTGGGTGTGAAGGACAAAAGGAAAGGTGTTGTTCCTGACCAGGAGCCTGCACTGACGACTCAGTGCTTGAATTTTTTGAAACTTCAGAAGATGATACGATAGAGCTGGAGGCTGTTTCAGCAATGTAAGCCAAAACCTGTTCCTGATGCTCCCGCTTTAAAAGCGGTTTACCTACTCCAGAAAAGGGAGCCTTCCAGGCCTTCTGGAGCCAGACGATGATGCAGACTCAGCACCTCCTGCCTTAGGTGCTATTGTGCTTTTGTCACTACTAGTGTTGAGCGATACTGCTCGATATCTAAAAATATCGGATCGGAATGGTATCGCCGATATCACTAAATATCGTCGATATCCGATTCCGATACCGGAAGTCCCATGTAAGTCTATGGGAACAAAATATCGCAACTAAAAAAACACTTTCTTTCGTTGTAAACACAAAATATACACACATAGAATACATATATATATATATATATATTCATGTCATTGTGACATATATATATATACATATATTTATAGTTTATACACTTCTACATAGTAAAATAGACTCTGATTCAATTGCCGAGTAAAGCCGGGACATACCCCATAGAAGTCGACGGGCTCGGTGCCGAGTACCCTCAAAACCTCTGGCTTTGTGCGACTCAACTTGGGCGTCACGAACAGGATTCTGTAGCTCGCTATAAGCGAGTCCTGTGTGCCTGAATTGAACTGGTTTTGTGCTTGAGAATTGCTAAAATCATCAGAGAATGTATTTGCCATTTTTCTGCCATATCTGCGTCACGACGAGGCACTGGTGAAGAAGAAGGGCGTGCTCTTCGTGGGTGAACACTCACTCAGTGGCGCGAAAACGATGGCCGACCACTCTAAATGGTACTGCAATGTAAGATCGTGCCCCACAGCTCTTGAGTTCCGCCTCCTCATCCTCCTCAGTGTGCGGAAACTAACACGAAGGTCCCCCTCACTACAAAAGAGGGGCCCTCTCCAGATGCTAATGACACATGTGACTTGGCAGAGATGGCTAATGGACACGAGCAGAAGTGTGAAGGGATGGAGCAGTCAGAGCTCTCCCCCCACGGAAGCGACCCGATCGCCACGGAACCACCGTTGGGCACCCGGCCTGGAAACCCTCCTACGCTGCAAGAAGCGGAGGATACCCTAAGAGGCCTGGCCCGGCACCGGGAGGAGGTCGCCAGGATGGAAGCCAGCTGGCGTGCCCTAAAACTAAACTTGGAGCGGCGCCAATCCCTCTTACCTGAAGTGTCTGTACCAGAAGGTGAGGCACCCGTTCTAGTAGAGGAGTCCGTGCGGGCATCCCAGCCCTTGCAATGTGATCCGGTTGACGTTGTCGCAGTGGAGGCACCCGTTCCTGCAAAAAACGCTGCACCTGCACCACCCAGATCCCGCTGTCTGCCCCCGTCGCTGAGACAGAAGAAGCGACACCCGTCCTCATGGAGGAGGCCGCGCAGGCACCAGAGGTCTACCTGTCTGTATCGGAGCCCGACTGTCATCTGTTCCAGAGCCGGCTGCTTCCTCCGCAGGTGAGCGCCGCCAGGACTGTCGGGCGCCAGGAGAGCTGCCGCAAACCGGACATCGTAAGCTGCAGTTTGATGGTGGAGACATGGAGATGCTGGTGGAGGAGAATTACAACCGGCGTCAGGAGGAAGAGTGGAGACGTCGGGAGAGAGAAGCCGAGCGACAAAGGGAGCAGCGCGAATCCCAGAAGCTTCGCCAACGTCACATCGAGAAGGACCGGGCAGATAAGGACCGGATGAGAAAAGATAAAAGTACGGTGAAGGAGCCGCGGCGTAAGGGTGCAGTACGGAGCTTTAAATTAAAAGCTGGTTGGGGCTTCATCCAGGAGCCTGGACTTTATTTAGAAGTGTTTGTGACCCGGCGGGACGTGGAGACTCACCTCCCAGAAGGACACCGGGGAGGGACCTGTTGCCAGGAGACTTGGTAACTTACACCCGACACTGGGGTTACAATGGATGGTATGCCCTAAATGTCACCAGGTGCGACCCTGGTCCCCAGAGTGTCAGGAACCTGTGAGACCCTCGGAGCCTTCAGCCTCCCACATCCAGGCCTCTGCACAAGTGCCCACCCCACGCCGTAAATCTCCCCAGCCTCCCTCAGTGGTCTCCTCAGCAGCCCCAGCTATGGACATGATAATGATAGCTGGCCCGTACCCGGCGCCTGTTAGGCCCCCTGGGGTTCGTTCAGTCCGGGACATAGGGCTCCAGACCCGGAGGGAGATGAAAGAGGTGGCCACACAGACACAGATAGCGGGTCACGACTTGACTGTACAGGCCACACGACGTCATCAGGTCCTGGTGGTCCTTGGTGTCTCGGATGTTTGGCAAGTATCAGAAGAGTACCAGGTGGTACCTGAAACACCCCTGCCAAAGAATTATAAATAACCCGGACAGGGTCCCTGTATGTAAATAGTTAAATTGTTGATGTACCCGGACGGGTGAATGTTCATAAAAAAGTTTTTTAATTTAATAAAAAAAACAACACAGTTTTCATTACTTTTATTACAGTCTCATCCTGCGACGCCATCGATCTCCTGTAAAAAAATGAAAAAAAAAACCAGCAGTATACCACCTGTCCGACGCAGTCCATAGTAACGAGTGTCCCACGACGATCCAGCTCTGCTACATCAGAATGACATCAGAGGCAGGCAGGCAGGCAGGCAGGCAGAGCCTGTCATCCCGGCTCAGCACAGCTGATTACCTGCTTCCCCGGCGGTGACGTCATCGGACTGGTTTACGGCCGGGATTACCCTGCAGTCACTGCAGTTATCGCGAAAAACTGCATGTGACCGCCAGGGAGAAGATAATGGCGGCCATCAAGCAGTCCAGGACGTGACCGCCGGAGATCTTCTGCCAGGTAAGTGCCGCTGACTCCTGACAGACCCGACCGACGGACACTCACAGTGACAGTGACAAATCCGATTCCGGTATCCGATATGACGAAAATATCGGTACTCGGAATCGAAAGCCCGATACAGCTAATATCGGCCGATACCCGATATTTGCAGTATCGTATCGCTCAACACTAGTCACTACCAGCAGATGCACCACCACCACCATCAGTACCAGCTGGCCCCCCCCACCCACGTCCGCGGCCTCTTCCACCATACTTCCTCATGTTTGGGAAAATGTACCAAAAATACCAGCAGATATATGGTACTGTATGAGGAGCGTACAGCTGTATACGGTGTAGGGGAAAATTTAAATCTCCATATATATTTCCGGAGTCACACACAGACGCTCTCTCAGTATGGATTTGACCGTAATACAAACAGCAGAAATACGATACTGTATCAGAAGCGTACCGCTGTATACGGTGTAGGGGAAAATTTAAATCTCCGTATATATTTCCGGAGTCACACACAGACGCTCTCTCAGTATGGATTTGACCGTAACACAAACAGTAGAAATACGGTACTGTATCAGAAGCGTACAGCTGTATACGGTGTAGGGGAAAATTTAAATTTCCGTATATATTTCGGGAGTCACACACAGACGCTCTCTCAGTATGGATTTGACCGTAATACAAACAGCAGAAATACGGTGCTGTATCAGAAGCGTACAGCTGTAGTCGGTGTAGCGAAAAATTTATATCTCCGTATATATTTCCGGAGTCACACACAGATAGTCAGCATGTATTTGTCCATGATACCAGCCGGTACACGGTAGTGTGTGAGGAGCGTACAGCTCTATACGGTGTGGGAAAAAATGAACCATTGGTAACTGTGCAGAAAAAAAGAATAAAAGTATTAGTGCTGTGTAAAAAGCAGTCTGCACAGCAGTGTACACACAGCAATACTGCTATCAGGCAGCCTAATAACCAGCGCTGCTGCACTCAAGAAAATCCTCCCCTGTCACTGCACACTAACTGTACAGCACAATTGCTATCAGCACAAGCACAGAAGAACTTCTCTTTCCAGCCCTAACTCTCTCCCTACTGATAAACAGCATCAGCAAGCTCTCCCTACTGTTAAGATCGGCAGAAGTTTAATGGAGGTCGGCGGTCAGGGCTTTTACAGACACTATGACGCCCCCCAAAGCAAGCCAATCACTGCAATGCCCTTCTCTAAGATGGTGGTGGACCCTGCACATGTCATCTCATTGCCCACAGTGTATGTCCTTGCTCATTGGCTGAAAAAGGCGCCTGAAAGCATTCTGGGAAAACTGACTTTGGTGCTTGTTTTGCCAACCGCATGGCCGACTGCACGCTATGGTCGGGTTTCGGTCAACGAAACCCGACTTTGGCGAAAGTCGGCGACTTATGAAGCTGACCGACCTGTTTCGCTCAACTCTAGTCTCATCACACCAGAGAATCTTATTTCTCATAGTCTGGGAGTCCTTCATATGTTTTTTTTAGCAAACTCTATGCGGGCTTTCATATGTCTGGCACTGAGAAGAGGCTTCCGTCTGGCCACTCTGCCATAAAGGCCAGACTGGTGGAGGGCTGCAGTGATAGTTGACTTTGTGGAAATTTCTCCTATCTCCTTACTGCATCTGTGAAGCTCAGTAACAGTGATTTTGGGGTTCTTCTTTACCTCTCTCACCATGGCTCTTCTCCCATGATTGCTCAGTTATGCTGGACGGCCACATCTAGGAAGACTTCTGGTGGTCTCACACTTCTTCAATTTAAGGATTATGGGGGCCACTGTGCTCTTAGGAACCTTGAGTACTGCAGAAATTCTTTTGTAACCTTGGCCAGATCTGTGCCTTGCCACAATTCTGTCTCTGAGCTCTCAAGGAGGATCAGAAGGAAATGGACAGCATGTGACTTAAATATGAGTGGCTGAGCAAAGTGTCTGAATACTTATGACCATGTGATATTTCAGTTTTTTTTTTTATAATAAATTTTCAAAAAAATTCTACATGTCTGTTTTTTTCAGTCAAGATGGGGTGCAGAGTGTAGATTAATGAGAAAAAAATGAACTTTTTTGAATTTACCAAATAGCTGCAATGAAACAAAGAGTGAAAAATTTAAAGGGGTCTGGATACTTTCCGTACCCACTGTATACCACACTAATATAACACAAACCAGGTAATACTCTATGGATGACAATATACAATTTTTTTCATCAAGAAAAAAATGTGGTCACGTGCAGCAGCTATATTTTTGGAAAAGGACGGCAAAGCCATAAGCCCTGCCTAGAGTTTGTATTCTGGCACTCTCCCTGCTTCTGCTACTGTCTCTAGGCTAAATGCAGAATGTATCTGATGCAAACATCAAAGTAGAAGATTAGCCCTTAGAAGGATTGTTAGAAAAATGGTTCAGCATCAGCACCAGTATGAACACCAGAGGACTCTGATTAGTTAAACTGTACACACACAAGCCTGGATAACTGCTTTTTCCCTCCAATCAGAACTGTCCCTGAGCTGTGCAGTGGTGTCAGTGAGCTGAGCATGGCAGTGCCTAATGAAGTAATGTGGCCAACTAACCAAAGTAATGCCACTACCAAGATAGCTACATGATTATAGTGACTAGGAGGCAATCCCTGCATGCTTATTGTCAGCTAAACGTCAGAATTAATGAACACATCATAAACCTAAAGAAAAAATTGATAAGCCACACGCTATCCAAACATTTTGTGGAAAATCATGCAGGCTCTGTGCACAAAATGCCAGTAAGTGGTATAGAAATTGTTCAACAGCATTGGAGAAAAGGGAATTATATTAAATTAATGTCACGAGCAGAAAGCCGGTGGATCTTTATACTGGACACTTTGAACCCTAGGGGGTTGAATAGTGAAGTGGAACTGTTTGGCTTTCATTAACCCTCACCGGCTGACCATCAAGAAAGGTATTTAAAGTCTCTTTACCATAAGCAAGACCATCCCTGAGGAAAGAAACCGTAGTTTCCAAAACGCATTGGGAAGGAAAATTGGTCCACTCTGTGCTTCGCACCAAGCGGTAGTCACGCGGACATCACGTGTTAAACAGCGTCACACAGGTCCTGCATTGGCCGCATGCTGCAAGCATGCAGGACTTGAACAGAGTGACTGGGTTCCTGCTGAACGCTGGAGAAGGCGCACGGAGCAGCTGTCACTGGCCGGGACAGCGCTCCTATGAACTAGTCTATCCAGGCTGTCATACCCTTATGAAGAATTGCATCATCGCCCAGTAAGCATACCATTGGAACATCATACCTGCCGCAGGAATGGTAACTACTTTTTTTTTATTTCTATTGAATAACTATTACTAACATCTATACTCCCAAAAGTATGGTACTTCTGGTAATCTCTGATCAAGTGCACCTCTCATGGGTGTTGATACCTTATGAGGATTGAATAAATATATGTTATTTACTGGACATTGTGGCATGGCGACTGGTCATGTGATGGATGGACGGTATGTATCGCAGAGGTGGGTGGCCCTGTGATGGAAGCCTGGGTGTGTTGTGGGAGTCTGCCAGTGTGGACAGACTTCCATGTGTCCAGGCGGGACATTACAGAGAGTTCTCTGTGTCTGAAGAGTGAGGCTCCAGCAGAAGCTGAAGTACTGGAGAATTGTACTGTATGTTGCTGTGAGGTTTATGAAACAATAAACCTGGTGAACTTTTGGAAAAGAAAAGTGTCTCCTGATTGCCTCTGAAGCAGCTGAGCGAGTTGAAACCTTACAATTGGTGGATGGAATGCTGGCAACGGCCCAAGGAGCACATGTTGTAGTGCTGGGAATCAGGAGCCAGAGGAGGAACGTACGGTCGTGAAAACCGTGAGTGCTATGTTGACCGGGATCAAGAATAAACTGTGTATTTATGTTTATGTGGTGCCTCTGGAGAGATGAGGTATCTGAAGACGCTGTTAAGCCAATGGTGACAGACAGGAGTCTGTGTTATGATGACCAGGGTCATTGAGAATTGAGAAAAGAGCATGCTGATAGGATACCTCAGAGGAGGTGTCCGGAAATCTCTGTGGCCGAGAGTGTAACAGACAGGAGTCTGTGTTGTGCTGACGGGTCAGTGAGAGACTGTTTTTTCTTTGTGGGATGCCTCTAAGGAGAGGAGGTGTCCGGAAATCTCTGTGGCCGAGAGTGTAACAGACAGGCGTCTGTGTTGTGCTGACGGGTCAGTGAGAGACTGTTTTTTTTCTTCGAAAACACGAGTGAGGTGTTTGCTGTGGATCGGCGAGTCCACAAAGACGGCGCAGCGGAAGCATGCAGAGACTTGTGGTAGCGGGAGCTACAGTGACTGTTGCAGCAAGAAGTTCTGCAGCAGCAGGAGCTGCAGTAACTGCCACAGCGGCTTGTGAGCGGCATCTGGAGGTGCCGGTGGTTTGTGGCTGCAACGCGGTATCGGTGCCAGCAGGAACTGGGGACTGGTAGAGCTGTGGGGGAGTCCACGGGGTGTATCCCAGAGTGCGGTGGTATCCCTAAAAGGGGTGATGGCCTAAAAGGGGCGGTAACCCACAAGCAGGGATGGTTGGCAAAAGGGGGTGGAGTATCCCAACGTTAAAGGGGAGGTGCAGACGAACTGTTGCCCGGGGCAAATATGTTATGTGTGTCCAGTCTGCCTTATGAACTATCCACCCAGCACACAACTACGGGGGTGTGCCCTGCAGATAAACAATGAAGATGTGGTGGGTCTGGTCGACTCATGGAGTCCGGTGACTCTAGTGAGGGTTGCACCTCAGGGGTTTCAAATACCTGGAAAAAAGGTCGGGGTCACCTGCATCCATGGGGACACTAAGGATTATCCAGTGGCCAGGGTAATCTTTGAGACAGGCTGGGACATTGTGGGACAGGATGTCGCTATAGTCCCTAATTTGTCGTGTCCAGTGGTCATAGGTCGGGACTCTAAACTGTTCTCGGTCTTGTGGGACAGGGGAGTTCCTCTACAGCAGGAGGGAGGCCTCTCTATGTACTGTTGGGGTGGCAGACATTGGGACAGTGACGCCTCCCAAAACTGACGAGTCAGACGGTGACACAGGAGGAAAGGATGCGTCTGCCCAACTTACTGACATGATGTCCCCTGAAATGTATGACAGAAGAACCAATAACTATGTGGTAGATAAGACGTCTGGAACGGACACCCAGTTAGAGGGTAACTGGAGTGTTCACTCTGCCAACTGTGACTCGACAGCAAGGGAAAGCGAGTGCAGTAAGGTGGAGCCGAGTAAAAATGGCAGATCTTCCTCTCGCCGCAGGGGCCGCGGAAAGGGGGGAATTAGCTCAGGACGAGGAGGTCCAACAGTATGTTCAAGAAGGGGAGACTTCACTTTTCAACTGTATAATAGAGGTACCCGAAGACATGCAAGAAGCTTGTGCCAGTGAGGATGTGCATGAGGCCTTCAGAAAGGCAATAGATGCATGTAGTGTTAACTGGGTGCCAGAGACGAAACAGTTGGTCATACTGTCAACTAGGGAAGTCACAATGAAGCGGGTGGCTGTCCTGAGAGACATGCACCTACATTGTCTCCGCACAAAGCAAATGATCCTGTTGAGAAATCACGAAGCCACTCGACGTCTGGAGCAAGCAAGGAAGGCTCAAAGTCGGCTTGGATTGGTGGAAGACATCATTCAAGTGCCAAGAGGTCTGGTGAAGAAAGTCATCGGAAGACTTGGGAAAGTGATGCAGGAGATGGTGAATAAGTCCGGTGTGACGAGAGTCAGGATTTCGGCTGATGACGAAGTCCAGGTAGTGGGTGAAGATGGGATGCTTCCGTTCTTTGTTGTCGGATCCATGGAGAGCCTTGGGAATATCCGGATGCTCCTGGAGTATCCTGTGTCGTACCTGAAAGAAGTAGAGCAGCTATGATTTGAGAGGGAGCAGGTCAACAGAGCGCTGCAGGAAATGGGAAGAAGATGGCCGCCACCTTCAACCCGTGGTATAGAGAGGCGAACAGATTCTCTTAAGACTGGAAGTCCTCAAGCTGGAGCTAATACAGGAAATAGGTGGCCTGATTTAAGAAGAAGAAGTAGTGATGCCTCAGTTAGCTCAGTGTTGAGTGACCTAAGCAGGAGAACCTGTAGTGGACGAAATGAAAAGGACTCAGACCAGACAGGATGTATGGGTGCAAGGGAATTGCAATGCCGTACTGACCGCTGGGGATGCAGGTGGTCTGACAAGGGGGCATCATTAACAAAGGACGTGACAGAGTCGGATGAAGGACGCCTACCAAAGGGATCAGTAGCAGAGCCCGACTTGGACAGACAGTTTGGCTGGCAGAGACGACCGAGAAGGATCTCTGGTCGGGTAATAGAAAGTGCCAAGCCCCACGGCTTTAGGCAGAGGGGGGGAATATGTGACATGGCGACTGGTCATGTGATGGATGGACGGTATGTATCGCAGAGGTGGGTGGCCCTTTGATGGAATCCTGAGTGTGTTGTGGGAGTCTGCCAGTGTGGACAGACTTCCATGTGTCCTGGCGGGACATTACAGAGAGGTCTCTGTGTCTGAAGAGTGAGGCTCCAGGCAGGAGCTGAAGTACTGGAGAATTGTACTGTATGTTGCTGTGAGGTTTATGAAGCAATAAACCTGGTGAACTTTTGGATAAGAAAAGTGTCTCCTGATTGCCTCTGAAGCAAATGAGCGAGTTGAAACCTTACAACATCCACTGGAATGGTAGCTAACTTTTTTATATGGCCTCTGAGTGACTATTACTAACATCGAGTTAATTTTAGTACAGTTTCTCTACTAATCACTATGAAATATGTGTTGAAGCCTGTATGCACTTGCCCCATCTGTGAGCTATATTGGTGGTACATTGGGCAACAACTAAAATACACTGTCACTGGTGTACAAGCCTGTAGTAGGCTCTGCAAGTACTTAGGGCATGCTTAAGGGCATATTTTCTCCCACAAGGAAAATTGGTTTTAGCACGAATATTCTTTATTAATTTAAAATACAAACACCAAAGCAGAAGATTAGCCATTAGGACTGTTACAAAAATGGTTCAGCATCATCACCAGTATCAACACCAGAGGACTCTGATTAGTTAAACTGTAAACACACAAGCATGAATAACTGCTCTTTCCCTCCAATCAGAACTGTCCCTGAGCTGTGCAATGGCGTCAGTGAACTGAGCGTGGCAGTGTAAGGAGGTTGACCGGACCACGGGTACCAGGATGCCTGGTCCAGAACAGAAAGGGCTGCATCCTCTGTTTCTGGGGGAAGCCTGAGAGAGGCGGACCTTCCCCTGCTGCAAGAGGGAAGGAGGAGGGAGACGGGGCTTCCTGCTGAGAGGAGGGGGCGGAGAGAGCCTGGAGAGAGCACGCTGACACAGGGGTATAAGAAGGAAAAGCGCACGCTGCAGGCAGAGTTAGCGCCAAGTAGGTGCAGCACGCAGAGCAGTGAGCAGCGCGCTCTGTGTCCCCCACCTGAGAGTGCTGGGCCTGTGACAGGCCGTGCTGCTGCTGTCCAGAACAGGAGCTGTAGTGTTGGGGAAATAAGTCATGCGGAGCCGGGCCAGCAGAGTTGTACAGAGCCGTGCCAGCAGAGCCATACAGAACCGTCCAGAGCAGTACAGAGCGGTGCCAGCAGAGCAGAGCCATGTGGAGCTAAGCCAGATGCAGTATCCAGCGTGGTAGTGAGTACTACACACGCTCTGCCCAAGAGCGACCGCATACCTGACTGATCCCTTGCATACAGGTCCACTGGAGGTGGACAATAGACTGACAGCGTACCCCCACCCGTCACATCAAGAGGTGACTCAACTTTAGAGAGAGAGACTGTAACGCGCGTGCTGCGCAGTGAGGAGCAGGTGACTAAGCCAGAGCCCGTAGCCGAGGACCTGTGTACACCGCGGAGCGACGTCTTGCTCCGGCGATCCCTCACACTGGACTCAGTACCATGCTAGACATGTTTGAGCACGGGAAATCTTCTTGCTTCTCAGAGACTTCTCTGATACATCACGTGCCACTGTTGCTGGTGCCACCGTGGGAAATCTGCCCGCCATACAGAGACTGCCACGAGACGACCTGCGCCACTGTTGTCGGTGCCACAGTTGGAACCCTGAACTTCCTCACAACAGTAGTCTAGAGTCCGATAAGTTTTACCTCTTTATTACTAAACTCTAGTTCGTCCCTCACCTACCCTGCCATCCTCCCAGTTCTGCCCCATTCCTTACCGTCACCTTACAATCCCTCACTCCTAGCGTAGAGTACATCCCCCTGTAAATAAACCTGTTTAATGCTTGCTCTGCCTCCCCGTGCGTGACTGCATCCTGCGTTCCTGCAGGTTATTGCAAGTGGCGTAGTCGGCAGGATGCAGTCTTCGAACGCAAAGGTGGCAGACCAAATGGTTGGGGGAGCTCCAAGGGCTAGTATCCCGCTGGGGACAATATTGAACAATCTCAATAAGTTCACTGGGAATGATACTATGCTGTGGAGTTGGATTGAACGTGTAATGAGGGTGATGAAGATGTATCCCATGACTCCAGCACTAGAAGCAGAGGTGGCTATGATGGCTTTAGATGGGGAGGCCAGGGACTTTGTCATGTTGCGACCCCACAGACGAGAGACACCTTTGGAAAAGTGTTGGTAATACTTGAGGAGACGTATGGGGACTCTACGGACGTAGGAAAATTACGTATGTGTCTGTTCAGGCGTATTGAAAGAGAGGGGAAGACTGTGACCCAGTTTATGAATGCGTTGCAGGAACTATATACTGCCATTGCTCGCAAAGACGACGTAGGCATAGGGTCCATTGACATAGTGCTGCGAGACCAGCTAGTGACGGGCCTACGTGATGTGCTGCTGAAGCAGGCTCTGAGGGAGTGCTTGCGAGTAAAACCCAGTATGACTTTCTCTGAGATAGGGGCAGAAGCGAGCATAGGCGAGCAGGTGCAGGGGATTGCAGCCTTGACAGGGATGGTCTGGCATTGCGGAGTACCCAGCACGAATGAAGAAGAGCTGACATGGACCCGTGATTTACGGCTGGAAGTGAGAGGAATTCGGGAAGAAGTCGAGAGCCTGAAGGAGGCTCTTGCTGCTGTCTTGGGGAACAGCATCATATCCCAAGGTAACTCACGGAAGCTGGTGAAGGAAGTTAGAGGAGAGGTGCGGAACATGAAGGAAGTTTCGACGGCGACGCCAGAGTGTAACCCGTATCCGGGAGTGAAGAGCAGAGGCTAGTGAGGTATGCTTCCTGTCGAGGTCGACGAACCAGGCAAAAGCACCCACCAGATAGACGCGGACGTGAGTGCTGGGCGTGCGGAAGAGTGGGACACCTGTCCAGAAATTGCCCTACCCGAGTAAAACGACAGCAAAGATCCGCGCACCCCTCTGAAGGTCCTGCTATCTGGAAGGAACGTCGACCCTGGAGGGAGTGGTACGGCAGGAAGAAAAGAGCCTCACCTAGAGCCAGACAGTACCACAATGTCGGACGCCGAGGAGAGGTGAAGAAGGTGTCGAACGTCTATGGTGGGATGACTGTGCGGTCCTGACTCGTGGAGACGAGCCTGGTGGAACTCCAACTTGGGTCTGAAGGTTCTGTCTGTAAGACTTAGCCTGAATGAAAGGAAGGGACGTCCACCTGAGAAGACCACCGAAGTGTTTTGATACCTTGCCTAGCACAAGTTCCCAAAGAAGGGGAGAAAGTGGCAAGTGTTCCTGCGACGCTCGTTCTCGAGGTCCTCGTCGATGAGAGGGAAGAACCACTAATATCGTCCCCTGAGGTGGAGAATGTGCCGGCTGTCAGCTCATGAGATCCTGACCGAATGGAAGAGATGAAGCCGCTGTGTGAGACAGGGAGTGTGGCTGAGAAGCCATGGGAAGTGATGCCCGCAGAGCCCGGCGTGGATGATGAAGGGTCCGGCCTGCATGGTCTTAATCCATCTGATTCTAGCTTTGACGAGAATGCTCCTGTCAAAGAGAGGGGGAGCTATGAAGAAGAATTACCTTTACTAAGCCCCCAGGCTGAGGAGCCCAAGCAAGAAGTCCCTACAGTTTCCGATAACGACAAGGAAAAGGACGAGCCAAGAAGAAGAAGAAAAAGAAGAAGAGGACAGTTGATGCCGTTGGAAAATTTAATGTGACAACACAAAATTCGTCTGAGGAATTTTCCTCTATGGCTGCCGATGAAGTAGAGGAAGAATATCTCAACCTGGCTGATGAACAACTCCTAGACCAGTGATGGCGAACCT
Source organism: Oophaga sylvatica (assembly GCA_033576555.1). Lineage (NCBI taxonomy): Eukaryota > Metazoa > Chordata > Amphibia > Anura > Dendrobatidae > Oophaga > Oophaga sylvatica. Next base: position 764,703,276 of record JARQOD010000001.1, read on the forward strand.
TTTAGAGACCGAGTGCCCAAACTGCAATCTAAAACCCACTTATTTATCGCAAAGTGCCAACACGGCAATTTAACCGGAATACTAAGGTTTTAGATTAGAAAAACAACTCCATACTGTATAATGGCCACATGTGATGCTCCATACAGTATAATGGGCCCATATGATGCTGCATACTGTATAATGGCCACATGTGATGCTCCATGCTGTATAATCGCCACACGTGATGCTCCATACTGAATAATGGCCCCACATGATGCTCCATACTGAATAATATCCACACATGATGATGCATACTGAATAATGGCCACACATGATGATGCATACCGAATAATGGCCACATATGATGCTCCATACTGTATAATGGCCACATATGGTGATGCATACTGAATAATGGCCACACATGATGATGCATACTGAATAATGGCCACATGTGATGCTCCATACTGTATAATGGCCACACATGATGATGCATACTGAATAATGGCCCCACATAATGATGCATACGGTATAATGGCCACACATGATGATGCATACTGAATAATAGCCCCACATAATGATGCATACAGTATAATGGCCACATGTGATGCTCCATACTGAATAATGGCCACACATGATGATGCATACTGAATAATGGCCCCACATAATGATGCACACAGTATAATGGCCACACATGATGATGCATACTGAATAATGGCCCCACATAATGATTCATACAGTATAATGGCCACACATGATGATGCATACTGAATAATAGCCCCACATAATGATGCATACAGTATAATGGCCACATATGATGCTGCATACAGTATAATGGCCCCACATGATGATGCATACTGAATAATAGCCCCCCATAATGATGCATACAGTATAATGGCCCCATATACTGCTGCATACAGTATAATGGCCCAATATACTGCTGTATACAGTATAATAGCCCCATATACTGCTGCATACAGTATAATGGCCCCACATGATGCTCCATACTGAATAATGGTCTTGCATAAAAAAAGCTACTCACCTCTGCCCATTCCAACGCTGATCTCGTCTCCTCATCTACCAATCCTATCTGTGGGCACTCGCGCCATCTTGACAATAGCGCCGCCACCACTCTCCTCAACCCGCGTGCCATCCCCGTCCTGAGCACACGCGATATCCTCGTCCTCTGCACATGCGCAGACTGATGGAACGGCATGCGACCCGTTTGGAGAGTGCAGAGGCCAGAGGAGAGTGGGCTCTGCGCCGGCTCTAGTGAAGAGGGTCCAGGAGATTACGAGCGAGCTGAGGAGAGTGATGGTGGTGCTAGTTTTGGGGAGATGGCGCGCGTGCCCAGCGGGAGGGCTCTGCGTGCCTCCTCTGGCACGCGTGCCATAGGTTCGCCACCACTGTCCTAGACCATTTAGTTTGACAGTATGTGAAAGAAGAAAGGCAGGAGAAGATGCAAGATTTGCAGGTATCTGTCTCCCTCAAAAGAGCAAAGTGAAGCACGAAGAGTCCTCGCCCGTGGAATGGTGAGCTTTAAGAGAGGGGGAATGTAAGGAGGTTGACCGGACCACGGGTACCTGCATACCTGGTCCAGAACAGAAAGGGCTGCATCCTCTGTTTCTGGGGGGAAGCCTGAAAGAGGCGGACCTTCTCCTGCTGCAAGAGGGAAGGAGGAGGGAGACGGGGCTTCCTGCTGAGAGGAGGGGCCGGGGAAAGCCTGGAGAGAGCACGCTGACACAGGGGTATAAGAAGGAAAAGCACTCGCTGCAGGCAGAGTTGGCGCCAAGTAAGTGCAGCGTGCAGAGCGGTGAGCAGCACACTCTGCATCCCCCACCTGAGAGTGCTGGGCCTGTGACAGGCCGTGCTGCTGCTGTCCAGGACAGGAGCTGTAGTGCTGGGGAAATTAGCCATGCGGAGCCGGGTCAGCAAAGCTGTACAGAGCCGTGCCAACAGAGCCATACTGAGGTGCACAAAACTATGGCTGATGGCGCTTTTATGCATGCTTAATAAAAGGTGGACACCGCATGACCTCAGCTCAGACAGCATCCACAGTGCCTCAGTCTGCCTCATAGGAAATATTCGGCTATGGGTTCTGTGTGAATCACGTATTTCAGAGATTTACATGGAAACCCTGTGGAAGCGCTCAGCATAGTGTGCAGGACAAATGTGTACCGAGCCTTACTGCGATCTTTGGGAGGCAGAATGAACAATTCAACAGCAGGTGAAGAATTGGTTTTATTTATTTTTTACACCGTTCCCTGTGCGGTAGATGTGATTAGATTACTTTATTCTTTGGGTTGGTGCGATTACAGCAAAACCAGATTTATATAGGATTTTTCTGTATGGCTGCCATCATACACTAAAAGATGCTTTTTTTTTTTCAAAAATTTTTTTTTAAATAACCATATTTAGAGAGCTATAATTTTTACATAATTTGTCCTACAGAGTTATTTGAGGTCTTATTTTTTGCGGCACAAGTTTACGTTTTTATTAGTACTATTTTCGGGCTCATGACATTTTTGATCCCTTTCTGTTCTGACTTTTGGAAGGCAGAATGAACAAAACAGAAATTCAAGAACTGTGTTTTGTGGTAAAATTGATAAGGTAGCTTTATTCATTGGGCCAGTACAATTACAGTAATATCATATTTATATCTTTTTTATGTTTTGCAGGTTTTACACAACAAAAACTATTTTCTAGAAAAAAAAAATTCACGTTGCTTTATTCTGAGAGCTATAACTGTTTTATTTTTCCGCTGATGGAGCTGTATGGCAGTTCTTTTTTTGTGGGACAAGATTACATTTTTACCGATACTATTTTTATTTAAATTTTTTTATTATGTTTTATTCTCCTTGCTTTATTCTGAGAGCTGTAACTTTTTTATTGGCAGCTTGTTTTTTGCGGGACAAGACAACATTTTCAGCTATATCATTTTTATTTACATTCGTCTTTTTTATTGCATTATATTCCACTTTTTGTTTGGCTGTAGATGATAAAGCATTGTTTTTTTACAGTTTTCACTAAAGGGGTTAACCAGTGTGACAGTTTTATAGGTTGGGTCGTTCCGGACATGGCAATACCAAAAACATTTACTTTTATTGTTTTGTTTTTTCATAATAATATTTATTTATGGGTACAATATATATATACAGTACAGACCAAAAGTTTGGACACACCTTCTCATGCAAAGATTTTTCTGTATTTTCATGACTATGAAAATTGTAAAATCACACTGAAGGCATCAAAACTATGAATTAACACATGTAGAATTATACATTACACTTTACAAAAAAGTGTGAAACAACTGAAAATATGTCTTATATTCTAGGTTCTTCAAAGTAGCCACCTTTTGCTTTCATTACTGCTTTGCACGCAGAAAAGGTGAACGGATGGACTCTACATGCCTAGTTCCCGCCGTGACGCATGGAGGAGGTGGTGTGATGGTGTGGGGGTGCTTTGCTGGTGACACTGTTGGGGATTTATTCAAAATTTAAGCGGTGAGCGGTCCAGCTCACCCAAACCATCTCGAATGGGTTCAGGTCTGGTGACTGTGGAGGCCAGGTCATCTGGCGTAGCACCCCAACACTCTCCTTCTTGGTCAAATAGCCCTTACACAGCCTGGAGGTGTGTTTGGGGTCATTGTCCTGTTGAAAAATAAATGATGGTCCAACTAAATGCAAACTGGATGGAATAGCATGCTGCTGCAAGATGCTGTGGTAGCCATGCTGTTTCAGTATGCCTTCAATTTTGAATAAATCCCAAACTGTCACCAGCAAAGCACCCTCATCTTCACACCACCTCCTCCATGCTTCACGGTGGGAACTAGGCATGTAGAGTCCATCCGTTCACCTTTTCTGCATGCAAAGCAGTAATCAAAGCAAAAGGTAGCTACTTTGAAGATCCTAGAATATAAGACATATTTTAAGCTGTTTCACACTTTTTTGTTAAGTGTAATGTATAATTACACATGTGTTAATTCATAGTTTTGATGCCTTCAGTGTGATTCTACAATTTTCATAGTCATGAAAATACAGAAAAATCGTTGAATGAGAAGGTGTGTCCAAACTTTTGGTCTGTACTGTATATATGGTATATATATATGCAGTACAGACCAAAAGTTTGGACACTTAACAAAAAAAGAGTGTAACAACTGAAAATATGTCTTATATTCTTGGTTCTTCAAAGTAGCCACCTTTTGCTTTTATGACTGCTTTGCACACTCTTGGAATTTTCTTGATGAGCTTCAAGAGGTAGTCACCGGAAATGGTCTTCCAACATTCTTGAAGGAGTTCCCAGAGATGCTTAGCACTTTTTGGCCCTTTTGCCTTCACTCTGCAGTCCAGCTCACCCCAAACCATCTCGATTGGGTTCAGGTCTGGTGACTGTGGAGGCCAGGTCATCTGGCGTAGCACCCCATCACTCTCCTTCTTGGTCAAATAGCCCTTACACAGCCTGGAGGTGTGTTTGAGGTCATTGTCCTGAGTAAAAATAAATGATGGTCCAACTAAACGCAAATCGGATGGAATAGCATGCCACTGCAAGATGCTGTGGTAGCCATGCTGTTTCAGTATGCCTTCAATTTTGAATAAATCCCCAACAGTGTCACCAGCAAAGCACCCCCACACCATCACTCCTCCTCCTCCATGCTTCACGGTGGGAACCAGGCATGTAGAGTCCATCCGTTCACCTTTTCTGCGTCGCAAAAAGACACGGTGGTTGGAACCAAAGATCTCAAATTTGGACTCATCAGACCAAAGCACAAATATCCACTGGTCTAATGTCCATTCCTTGTGTTCTTTAGCCCAAACAAGTCTCTTCTGCTTGTTGCCTGTCCTTAGCAGTGGTTTCCTAGCAGCTATTTTACCATTAAGACTTGCAGCACAAAGTCTCCTCTTAACAGTTGTTGTAGAGATGTGTCTGCTGCTAGAACTCTGTGTGGCATTGACCTGGTCTCTAATCTGAGCTGCTGTAAACCTGCGATTTCTGAGGCTGGTGACTCGGATAAACTTATCATCAGAAGCAGAGGTGACTCTTGGTCTTCCTTTCCTGGGGCGGTCCTCATGTGAGCCAGTTTCTTTGTAGCGCTTGATGGTTTTGCAACTGCACTTGGGGACACTTTCAAAGTTTTCCCAATTTTTCAGACTGACTGACCTTCATTTCTTAAACTAATGATGGCCACTCATTTTTCTTTACTTAGCTGCTTTTTTCTTGCCATAATACAAATTCTAACAGTCTATTCAGTAGGACTGTCAGCTGTGTGTCCACCAGACTTCTGCACAACACAACTGATGGTCCCAACCCCATTTATAAGGCCAGAAATCCCACTTATTAAACCTGACAGGACACACCGGTGAAGTGAAAACCATTTCCGGTGACTACCTCTTGAAGCTCATCAAGAGAAAGCCAAGAGTGTGCAAAGCAGTCATCAAAGCAAAAGGTGGCCACTTTGAAGAACCTAGAATATAAGACATAATTTCAGTTGTTACACACTTTTTTGTTAAGTATATAATTCCACATGTGTTAATTCATAGTTTTGATGCCTTCAGTGTGAATTTACAATTTTCATAGTCATGAAAATACAGAAAAAATCTTTAAATGAGAAGGTGTGTCCAAACTTTTGGTCTGTACTGTATATATATATATATATATATATTTATTATTTTGTGATTTAAAAAAAATATTTTTACAACTTTTTTTCACTTTTTCTAAAATCTTTTTTAGTTAGTCCCAGTATGGGAGTTTAACGTTCTACAATCTGATCGCAGTTTTAAGGTATATCAATGCAGGAGCATTGCTATACTTTACAGCCTTTCTTCACTGCAGACACAAGTTAGCTAGATCATGCACTGTACATGATCTGATTAACTTCCTCCTAGTGCCTGAAGATCCGGATGTCATCATGATGACATCGGGTCACCCTGGCATCAATCGAGACACCCCTCTACCTGCTCCATAAATGCTGCAATTGCAGCTATCACAACATTTAGGGGGTTAAAGTGACACGAGCGGTGTGGGCCCTGTTCCTGGCAGTGAGAGTCGGGTGTCAGCTATCAGGAATCAGCTGACACCAGGCGGCGATCACTCATGAAAAGCCTCTGTGCTTGCAAAATTGCCTATACATAGCCTTACATCCAATGTTGGTAAGTAGCAGGTGACCTATATGTATGGAGACATCTAAGGTTGTTAAGGGGTTAATGGCGCTATATAAGTGAGTAAAATAAATAAAAATAAATAAATAGATGGAACTCCTTGCGTAAATAATATTGGTTTTTGGACTCCTATGTATTACACGGTGTCTAATTCAATTAACTGGGAGAGTTGCACATCTATCGGGGTACTTAAAGTAAAGATTTTACTCAATCCCAGGTGTCTGAAAAGGATTTAACCCCTTAATGACCGCTGATATTTCTTTTAATGGCGGTAGTTAAGGGCAGTTAAGTAAATAGCGCCTTCCAGAGTCGGAATTTCTCCGGGTTCTCGGCTGCCCCAGAGAACATGATTTGGGTCAGTATTTACCGACCCCGGTGTTACGATCACCGTCATTAAACGTATAACAGCGACCGCAACAAAAAAAGCAGCGATTTCACATTTAGTTTCTTGCTCCTCTGATGTGATCACACATCAGAGGGGAGAGAAATAGAGTCCCGGGTTCCCTGATATTTCCCCCATACCTCCCGGAGTCCCCCATCCTCCCACAGCTCCCGGTGTCTTCTTCCTGTAAAGAAAATGGCGGGCGCATGCGCAGTGCGCCCGCCAATATCTGCCGGCCAGCACCAGTCAGATTCCATTCATTCATTCCAGGTACATTTTGATCACTGTGATAAACCCTATCACAGTTATCAAAATAAAAAAAAATAAAAAACCCCCTTTATCACCCCACTTAGTTAGGGAAAGATAATAAAATAAAAAATATATATTTATTTCCATTTTTTACATTAGGGTTACAATTGGGTTAGGGTTACGGTTGGAATTAGGGCTAGGGTTGGGATTAGGGTTAGAGTTGGGATTAGGGTTAGGGTTGGGAGTAGGGTTAGATATAGGGTTGGGATTAGGGTTAGGGTTGGGATTAGGATTATGGTTAGGGAATGTTTCCACGTAGCGTATGTTGTAAGGATTTGCTGAGGATTGAATGCTTCGTACAGTCACAGCGTTCAATTCGCAGAGTCCAGATGTTACAGCATATTGGAGGGGATTTTATGAATTCCCATCTTCACTATGCGTGCAGGGACACGGGTGTCACAGCCAAAATTATGGACATGCGGCACGTCTTTCTAGACCGCAGCATGTCTATTTTTTTTGCGGAGATACTCCATCTCCACAAGATAAATAATCCAGTCTATGGATAGGATGCGGTCATTCCTGTAGAATCTGTAGATACAAAGGCCAGCAGCTCTTTGGGCGGAGCCAGGTATCCACTGAGTCTAAAGTGCTGCCAGCACGCAGCATGGAAACATACCCTTAGGGTTGGGATTAGTGTTAAGGGTGTGTTGGAGTTATGGTTGTGATTAGGTTTATGGTTAGGGTTGGGATTCGGGTTAGGAGTGTGTTGGGGTTAGGGTTGTGATTAGCGTTATGGTTAGGGTTGGGATTAGGGTTAGGGGTGTGTTGGAGTGAGGGCTGTGGTTAGGGTTATGGTTATGGTTGGGTTTGGGATTAGGGTTAAGGGTGTGTTGGGGTTAGGGTTGTGATTAGGGTTATGGTTAGGGTTGGGATTAGTGTTAGGGATGTATTGGGGTTAGAGTTGGAGTTAGAACTGAGGGGTTTCCACTGTTTAGGCATATCAGGGGGTCTCCAAAAGTGACATTGCGCCAGCATTGATTCCAGCCAATTTTGCTTCAGAATGTCAAATGGTGCTCCCTCCCTTCTGAGCTCTGTTGTGTGCCCAAACAGTGGTTTCCCCCACATATGGGGCATCAACTTACTCAGGGCAAATTGCACAACAACTTTGGGGGTCTAATTTCTCCATTTTGTGGAAAAAAATGATTTTTTTTATTTTCACAGCTCTGCGTTAAAAACTTCTGTGAAGCACTTGGGGCTTCAAAGTGCTCAACACAATCTAGATAAGCTCCTTTGTGGGTCTAGTTTCCAAAATGGGGTCACTTGTGGGGGGTTGCTACTGTTTAGGCACATCAGGGGCTCTCCAAATGCAACATGATGCCCACACGCCATTCCATCAAAGACTGCATTTCAAAAGTCACTACTTCCCTTTCGAGCGCCGACGTTTGCCCAAACAGTGGTTCCCCCACATATGGGGAACCAGGGTACTCAGGACAAATTGAAAAAACAAGTCTTGTGGTCCAATTTCTCCAGTTACCCTTGTGAAAATAAAAAATTGCAGGTTAGGTTAAAAAATCTATTTTGTGGAAAAAAATATGATTTTTTATTTTCACAGCTCTGCGTTATAAACTTTAGTGAAATACTAGGGGGTTCAAAGTTCTCACAACACATCTAGTTAAGTTCCTTGGGGGGGTCTAGTTTCTAAAATGGGGTCACATGTGGGGGGTTTCTACTGTTTAGGCACATCAGGGGCTTTGCAAACGCAACATGATGCCCGCAGACCATTCATTCAAAGTCTTCGTTCCTAAACGGTGCTCCTTCCCTTCCGAGCCCTGCCATGCACCCAAACAGTGGTTCCCCCCACATATGGGGTATCGGCGTACTCCGGACAAATTGGAACACAAAATTTGTTGTGCAATTTGTCCGGTTATCCTTGTGAAAGTAAAAATTTGGGGGTGAAAACCTCATTTTTGTGAAAAAAAAATGATTTTTTTTTACGGCTCTATGGTATTATCTTCTGTAAAGCACTTGGGGTTTCAACGTGCTCACCACACATCTAGATAAGTTCCTTAGAGGGGCTAGTTTCCAAAATGGTTTCATAAGTGGGGGACTGTTTAGGCACATCAGGGGCTCTCCAAAGGCAACATGGAATCCGATCTAAATTTCAGCCAATTCTGCATTGAAAAAGTTGTGCCGTGCACCCAATCATAGGTTTACCCCACATATGGGGTATCAGCATCCTCAAGACAAATTGCACAACAACTTTTGGGGTCCAATTCCTTTTGCTACCCTTGGTAAAATAAAAAATTGGGGGTGAAAATATCATATTTGTGAAAAAAATATGATTTTTTATTTTTACGGCTCTACGTTATAAACTTCTGTGAAGCACTTGGGGGTTCAATGTGCTCACAACACATCTATATAAGCTCATTGAGCTGTCTAGTTTCCAAAATGGGGTCACTTGGGGGTTTCTACTGTTTAGGCACATCAGGGGCTCTACAAACGCAACATGACGCCCACATACCATTCCATAAAAGTCTGCATTCCAAAACGGCGCTCCTTCCTTTCCGAGCCCTGCCATTGCACCCAGTGGTTCCCCCCACATATGGGGTGTCGGTGTACTCAGGACAAATTGCACAACAACTTTTGTGGTCTAATTTCTCCTGTTACCCTTGTGAAAGTAAAAATTTGGGGGTGAAAACATCTCTTTTGTGGAAAAAAAAAATATTTTTTATTTTTACGGCTTTGCTTTAAAAACTTCTGTGAAGCACTTGGTGGTTCAAAGTGCTCACCACACATGTAGATAAGTTCCTTATGGGGTCTAGTTTCCAAAATGGTGTCACTTGTGGGGGTTTTCCACTGTTTAGGCACATCAGATGGTCTCCAAACGCAACATGGCGTCCGATCTCAATTCCAGACAATTATGCATTGAAAAAGTCAAAAGGCGCTCCATCCCTTCTGAGCTCTGCTGTGCGCCCAAACAGTTGCTTACCCCCACATAGCGTACTCAGGACAAATTTCGAAACAACTATTATTGTCTATTTTCTCCTGTTACCCTTGTGAAAATAAAAATTTGGGGGTGAAAAGATAATTTTTGTGGAAAAAATATGATTTTTTTTTCACGGTTCTACTTTATAAACTTCTGTGAAGCACTTGGGGGTTCAAAGTGCTCACCACACATCTAGATAAGTTCCTTAGGGGGTCTAGTTACAAAAATCGTGTCACTTGTGGGGGGGTTTCCACTGTTTAGGCACATCAGGGGCTCCTCAAAGGCAACATGGTGTCCGATCTCAATTCCAGCCAATTCTTCATTGAAAAAGTCAAACGGCACTCCTTCCCTTCCGAGCTCTGCCATGCGCCCAAACAGTGGTTTACCCCCACATATGGCGTATTGGTGTATTCAGGAGAAACAAATTTTGTGGTTCATTTTCTCTTTTAACACTTGTGAAAATAAAAACAATTGGTTCTGAAGTAAAAGTTTTTTGTAAAAAAAGTTAAATTTTAATTTTTTCCTTACTCATTGCTTCAGTTTCTGTGAAGCATGTAAAGGGTTAATTAACTTCTTGAATGTGGTTTTGAGTACCTTGAGGGGTCCAGTTTTTAGAATGGTGTCACTTTTGGGTATTTTCTGTCATGTACACCCCTCAAAGTGACTTTAAATGTGATGTGGTTCCTAAAAATTGGTTTTGGAAATTTTCTTGTAAAATCGCTGGTCAACTTTTAACCCTTATAACTTCCTACCAAAAAAAAACGTGTTTACAAAATTGTGCTGATGTAAAGAAGATATGTGGAAAATGTTATTTGTTAAGTAATTTGTGTGACATATCTCTGATTTAAGGGCATAAAAATTTAAATTTTGAAAATTGCTAAATTTTAAAAATTTTCGCCATATTTCCGTGTTTTTCATAAATAATCACAAGTCATATTGAAGATATTTGACCACTAGCACGAATTACATTATGTCACGAAAAAAACATCTCAGAATCAGCGGGATCCGTTAAAGCGTTCCAGAGTTATAGCCTTATACAATGATAGTGGTCAGAATTGTAAAAATTGGCCTGGTCATTAAGCTGCAAAATGTCACTAAGTGGTTAAAGTATCTCTGCCACCTAAGTAGACTGCTATAACTGGCACATAGTAGGGATAAGTCGCAGTTATAGATTTTACAAATACTGCATTCCTGCATGCCTTCACTCGTAATAGAGGATGATTACCAGCGATGATGGTTTTGGAGAAATGGTTGTGATATTATATATTTCTTAATATGAATTATAATGTAAAATATCAATATATATAGCTTATATACAGCAGTAAAATAATACTAAAACTGGTAATCTAAAACTGATACTTTAAACATGGAAAAAATGCTATAATCAGATAATAAATATAACTAATAAGGAAGAAAATTCGGCTATATTGCTATATTATTTTCTGACCCAATATGGTAAGCAGCACACTCCAGAATTGTATTTAAAGGTAACCGATGACATCTGCAATTTCAATAATTATGGTTATTAATTATAACCCTCTGTGCCATCAAGTGAATATACTAGGATTATATTCATTATTATATGTAAATTTGATAATAGTATATGAATAAGAACCCCTGATGAGCTTGATACATACAGCATGATTTCTAACTTACTACTGTAAGCTGCATAACATTAAAGGGAATCTGTCACCCATTTTTGCTATATCAGATAAAGATATGCCTGAATAGTGCGTCCCATAAGTAACCTATCGGTATCTATCATATATCCTGACACCCCCGTTTTCATGCCAAAATACCTTTGTAAAGTTCGGTTTTCTGTATGCTAATCTGGGCGATCCGTTCCGGAGGGCGGTGTTTTTTGCTTCCTCCCACTCCCCTCGCTCCTTGGCTTCTCTTGCGAAGGTCCGTCTGTGCATAGCACAGACGGCGCAGTGTTCCCGCGATTGCGCGTTTTAAAATCCCTCTCGCCTGCCATAGAACCATTACAGCGCATGCGCAACTATTTTCGGTCACTTTCCTTTCCCGGAAGTCGTCAAAGTCAAGCAGTCATTTCCGGGGCAAGGAAAGTGACCGAAAATAGTTGCGCATGCACTGTAATGATTTTATGCTTTGCCAACTGTTGGGCAAAGCACACAGCGCAGCGCGGGGGGATTTTAAAAGGCGCAATCGTGGGAACACTACGCCGTCTGTGCTATGCACAGACGGATCTACGCAAGAGAAGCCGAGGAGCGGGGGAGGGGAAGGAAGCAAAAAACACCGCCCTCCGGACCGGCCCGCCCAGATTAGCATACAGAAAACCGAACTTTTCAAAGGTATTTGGGCATGAAAATGGGGGTGTCAGGATATATGATAGATGCCGATAGGTTACTTATCGGACGCACTATTCAGGCATATCTTTATCTGATATAGCCAAAATGGGGTGACAGATTCCCGTTAACATCGAGAGACCAACACTGTTCTTTTTTTTCCGCAAATGTTCCTAGAGTCTAGCTAAATATTCTCATCATAAAAAAAAAAGTTGAGCTTAGGTTTTTTGTGTCAACAAAATGTAGTGCCTGTTTGCCTTAATTATTGGCTGGTATTTTTGCCACTTCTTTGATAGATTTTACAAATGTATGCAACTCTTCAGTTCATCTGAATGGCATTTGCACAAATCCATGTGCTTGTCAGTAAATAAACCTCATTCAGAGGAATACAACTGTTTTTCAATAGCAGAAATTTCAGGAGCAAAAAACACGTGGATTCACCCTTAAACCCCCATGACCCTCCTGTCTGTACATATTGCAGGTGTAAATACTTTATACAGATAAAATAGGGCCCACAAACAGTTAACTGTCAAGAAGCCCCTTCAAATGAAAACTAAATATGTTTTCAGACACCCCATGGCAAAGAATATAACAAAAGCTTTGACTGTTATTAGCATTAAATATGCATTTTATATGTAATATTGATTCAGACAGGCTTTCACAAGCTAATGGCAATTCTCTGCCCACACTAACAAATTTTGCCTGTAACACATTTCAGAAAATAATCTATATAGTGTAATATCAAAGCTATCAGTACATGAGATGTTTCCATTAAGCATCTTAACTATGACCACTGGGATCTAAATAAGTGACCCAAGCCACATTAAGTTGGGCTGAACACAACTTTTTTTGCCAGTATCATAATGGTTATTTGCAAATGTTGGAAAACATCCTAATGGTGCGCAGTGATACTAATATCGCCCTAGATAACAACGCCGCTTAAAGTGCATCCCAAACATTATGCTATTTTGACATATGTACTTATCTAATGTATGGGTGTGACTGAACCCGTCATGTGCATTTCCCTCTAATGTTCATGTGTGTACGTTTAATGTGTGGCAATGTAAATAATGCTTTATAATGTTATGATGTTTGTGTAAGTTATGCATCTTTATGGGTAGGTATAGAGATAGGGAAATACAATGTTCAGGTAAAGTTTAGTAATAGTAATGGGTAATGTAGGGTTTAGAACAGTGGGGGGCACTGTAGATTAGGACATTAGATTGAGTTAGAATAAGGAATAGATAAGACTAAGGGTTTTCTGAGTGGGAGGAGCCAGAGTATTATTAGTTGAGGCACTTCCTGGGGTGAGTTAGTTAGAGAGTAGAATGAAGGATACTAAGGTAGTTGCAGGAAACAGTTCAAGGACAGGAGCCCAGCAGTCCAGGGTCTTTGGGCTGGAAATCACACGGACACGAGAGAACCAGAGCAGCGTAAGAGTGACAGCGGCTAGACTTAAAGGGAACCTGTCACCTCGTTTTTCAGCTTTAACACTAGGACTACTGGACTCGTGACCCCGCCTAGAACTACTGAAAGGAGTCATTTTGACTCCTTGCTTGTTTTCGTTTATTTTTAGAGTTTCATTTGTGGTTATTTATTAATAATTATATTTTTTGTAATGTATTATTATTGTGAGATCCAACAGTAATGCTTTTGATTGTTTTTTTTTTGCTTTTCTTATTTTTCTACAGAAAATAACAATAATTATAATAGACGTTTTTCAAACATTTTTTTTATTCAAGTGCACACATATAAACAACAACTGAAGAACAAAAAGCAGAGAAAATGTAGGTGGAGGAGCATAAAAATGAAAATATGGCGCAGAATTCACCTTCTAAACATTTGGTGTTTCGCATTTTAGGCATTGCCTTTGATTTATGGCAGTACATTGCCCACACAAAGACTTACCACAAGTCTTACAATTGCCGACAGATCTATTTTTCTTGCACTTTTCTTTGATCTGGCAAAATTTTGTTTGAACCATCACTTCTGAGCATGTAGAAACTTGGGACGTGGAACCCTTTTCCCTATCTGTGACATAAGGACCACTCAACTCTCTCACAAGCGTTTGCAAAAATGCCTTGCGTGACATTTTTTGGTGGGTTATCTCACTGAATATTATCCATGCATTTATACCCGCAAAGTCTAAGGCATTTTCAAATGCATGAACAGGCCATGTCCTTGTGCATGTTCGTGTGGTATATTTTCGTGCCATCTGATCCACTACATCTACTCCATATTTTGTTTCATTGTAAAACTTTACCGTTTCTGGAGTTTTTTTAGCGGAATCAGACGCAACAACAACATCTGGATGGACGGAACTCAAAATGACAACATTTTTGTTGGGCTTTCCTTGATATACTGTAAGTGTAAAATTGTCTTCATTTCTAAACACTTTAGTGTTGTACAATTCCTCTTTCATGGATTTTATTTCTTTAGGCACTTCTCGCCTTATCTTGTTCAGTGTTCCCACGATGGTTGTTCCTTTGCTTTTTAGCTGTTTAGCTAATTTTACTGAAGTAAAATAATTATCGGTTGTAACATTGCGACCTTTTTTCAAAACGGGTCCAATAACTTCATTACCACATGGTCAGCTAAACGGTCCTCAGCACGGCGTGTGTCATCTTTGCCTAGATAAGGGAAGCCATTTGCCAGATATTTGCTCTCCTTATCAACAGCTAGCCAATATTTGTGGCCATATTTATCTGGTTTGGAAGGCATGTACTGCGTGAATGGACACCTAGTTTTGCTTGGGAAAAGTTGCTCATCCACCGTTATGTATGGGCCAGGTTTGTAACACGCAATACAATTTTCAATAAACCTGTCCCACACAGTAGAAAATAGAGCAAACTTGTCCGTTTGCAGTCTCTCCGATCGAGTAGATTTCTCATCAAATCTGAGAAACCTCATAATTTCAACAAAGCGGTCCCTAGACATTGTCGCTTTGCAAAACGGTATTCCCCAGTCATTACACCAAATACTGCTAATCGAGTGACGGTTCGTGCCAGATATTCCACGAGAATAGAATATCGCAATGAATGCATCTAGCTCCTCATCAGATAGAGTAAACTGTAAATTATTGTTCCTGCATGCTTCTGCAAGCGTACAGTTCTTTATATGTGTCAATATATATGAATCAAAAATTAGCATAAGATAAGAGCCTAGAGTAAACAAGCTATTTTGTTCAGCATTACACAGTAATACAAGCAGGTAAAACACAAGAAAAATGTGAAAAGTTGACATGTAAATTGAACTACATCTATATGAACATCAGGGTAAATAAGACAGAGTGAAAAAATTATGCACAAAACTTTATAGCAACATTTAGTGACAAAAGGACCTCAAAATATAGTAGGGAGTCAAAATGACTCCCTTCAGTAGTTCTTGGTAAATTTTGAAAAAAACGCGCAAATTTTTCACCAAAATTATTTATTCTCACAAAATCTTTTTTCACATCATATTTGAGGAAAAGTCACCGAGTTTCAAGCCGGAATTCTGAAAAATGTAGTCACAGAAGAGAAATAAAAAACGAAAGGAGTCAAAATGACTCCATCAGTAGTTCTAGTGTTAAGCAGGTTCACTTTAATGGGAAATCCCAGAACATCCGGGACCTACGGTCTGAGAAGGATTTGAAGCATCATCCCTTAGGTTCACCCACGGAGGGGAAAACAGATGGGGAACTCCAGGCCCAAGCTAGTTCGGCTAGTATGGAAGCTGCGGTACCGGAGGTTACGGTACGGGAGCAAAGGATTTCAGGAAGAACAAGGAACAGCACAGAGAAAGGATTATATATACTCGATGAAGATTACTGTGCGATGCCTGTGACTAAACTGGGCGAGCTGAGTAAAGTTGTTTTGTTGAAATTGAACTTGGACTCTAATCATTGTGTGATGCTGAATGAAATCGGGATGCTACCACCTGAGGAGGACTCTAACCCAAAAGTGAATGATTTGCACTGCTCACACATCACACAGCAGATGGGACATTATGGTTTCTTTGTGGGGTGTAGGAACACAACAGTTCCTCGCCATGACTACCACCCTGGACACCTCACACTATCCTATTGATCGTTATTTTCTATAAGAAGATAATAAAGTTAGATTTAATTTTTTTAGTATTTAGTTTAAAACTTTATATAGTGACACAGACATACTTTTTTATTATTAAGTTATGGTTGAGCTACAACTTACACTGATTGCTCATGATCCTTCAGTATGTCATTAGAGCATAACCTATCCCTGGCATCTATAGGATCAGTGATACCATGTTAAATGGGGGGTTTGGACTACTGGGGAATACCTAAATGTAGTGGCAGTGAGCATGCTCAATCAGCATAAAATAAGAACATATGACCTGTTCCTGGCATCCCCAGCCCTACCAATGTGCAAGTGGCAGACATCTGGATTAACTGGGTCCCTTTTAACCCCTTTCTGTCATCGGACGTACTATCCCATCCATGTGCCCTGGGACTTAATTCCAAGGGACAGGATAGTACGTCCTAGGCGTTCAGCTGCGCTCCCGGGGGGAGCGCAGTTGATCGCGGCCGGGTGTCAGCTGAATATCACAGCTGACACCCGGCACTATGTACCAGGAGCGGTCACGCACCGCTCCCGGCACATTATCCCCTGGCACTCCGCGATCAAACATGATCGCGGTGTACCGGGGGCACACGGAAGCATCGCGCAGGGAGGGGGCTCCCTGCGTGCTCCCCTGAGGCCCTCAGAACAGCGCAATGTGATCGCGCTGTTCTGAGGCCTTCCTTCCTGCAAGGCCCCAGATGGAAGATGGCCGCTGGTCCTGCAGGGAGGCGGCTTCCTCAGTGCCGGCTGAGAGCAGGCGCTGAGAAAGCCTGCAGCACTGCCTGTGAGATCGCTGGTCTCGCAGAGTGCTGTGCACATTGTGAGACCAGCGATCTGACCCTATACTGTAATGTCCCACCCTGGGACAAAGTAAAAAAGTTAAAAAAATAAAAATAACAAGTGTAAAAAAAAAATTCCAAAATAAAAGAAAAAAAAAAGTATTCCCCAATAAATTCATTTCTTCCTGTAAATAAAAAAAACAAAACCATAAAAGTACACATATTTGGTATCGCTGCGTCCGTAACAACCCCCCTATAAAACTGTCCCACTAGTTAACCCCTTTAGTGAACTCCTTAAAAAAAAAAAACAAAGCAAAAAATCAATGCTTTATCATCATACCGCGAACAAAAAGTGGAATAACACGCGATCAAAAAGACCGATATAAATAAACATGGTACCGCTGAAAACGTCATCTTGTCCCGCAAGAAACAAGCCACCATAAAGCATCATCAGTGAAAAAATAAAGAAGTTAAAGCTCGCAGAATAAAGCGATGCAAAAATAATTATTTTTTATATATAATCGTTTTTATTGTATAAAAGCGCCAAAATATAAAAAAAGATATAAATCAGGTATCGCCGTAATCGTACTGACCCAAAGAATAAAACTGCTTTATCAATTTTACCACACGCGCAACGGTTTAAACGCACCCCCCAAAAGAAATTCTTGAATTGCTGATTTTTGTTCATTCTAACCTCCCAAAAATCGAAATAAAAAGCGATCAAAAATGTTTTACCTGCGGTTTTCGCAAAATCCACGTGGAAAAATCCGCAAGTAAATCCACAACGTGTGCACGGGGATTTAGGGTTAGGGTTAGGATTGCGGCTAAAGTTAAGGTTAGGGTTGGGGCTAAAGTTAGGATTAGGGTTAGGGTTGGGATTAGGGGTGTGTTAAACGGGTTAGGTTTGTGGTTAGGGTTTTGGTTAGGGTTGGGACTAGGGTTAGGGGTGTGTTGGGGTTAGGGGTGGAGTTAGAATTTGGGGGTTTCTCCACTGTTTAGGAACATCAGGGGCTCTCCAAATGTGACATGGCGTCTGATCTCAATTCCAGCCAATTTTGCGTTGAAGAAGTCAAACGGTGCTCCTTCACTTCTGAGCTCTGCCATGCGCCCAAACAGTAGTTTACCCCCACATATGGGGTATCAGCGTACTCAGGGCAAATTGCACAATAAGTCTTGGGGTCCAATTTCTCCTGTTAACCTTGGGAAAATAAAAAATTGGGGGCGAAAATATCATTTTTGTGAAAAAAAAATATTTTTTTGTTTTTACGGCTGTACGTTATAAACTTTGGTGAAGCACTTGGGGCTTCATAGCGCTCACCACACATCTAGATAAGTTACTTGGGGGGGGTCTATTTTCCAAAAAGGGGTCACTTGTGGGGGTTTCCACTGTTTAGGCACATCACGGGCTCTCCAAATGCGACTTGACGCCCGCAGACCATTCCATCAAAGTCTGCAATCCAAAACGTCACTACTTCCCTTCCGAGCCCTGACGTGTGCCCATACAGTAGTTTTCTCCTACA
>JARQOD010000001.1:764721810-764884440 GCA_033576555.1 Oophaga sylvatica
TCGGCAAAACTTATTGCCCGAGAACTGTTTGCCATGTTCTGTCGCCTGGGACTACCTAAGGAGATCCTGACGGATCAGGGGACCCCCTTTATGTCCAAGGTGACAAGAGAACTGTGCAAACTGCTAAAAATTAAACAATTGCGCACCTCGGTGTACCACCCTCAAACCGACGGGTTAGTAGAACGGTTCAATAGAACCCTCAAGTCCATGTTAAAAAAGGTGATTTCTAAGGATGAAAGGGATTGGGACATGTTGCTACCCTATTTGATGTTCGCCGTCCGTGAGGTACCCCAGGCTTCTACAGGGTTCTCTCCCTTTGAGTTGTTGTACGGCAGACACCCTAGGGTCTGTTGGACGTAGCCAAAGAGACATGGGAACAAGAGCCGACTCCACATAAGAGTATAATTGAACACATGGCTAGTATGCAGGACCGCATCGCGGCGGTCATGCCCATCGTGAAAGAACATCTGTTAGATGCCCAGGCAACCCAGAGGCACACATATAATAAAAGAGCCAGAGTCAGGTCTTTTAACAAGGGCGATCGGGTATTAGTACTGGTACCCACAGCCGAGAGTAAACTCATGGCCAAGTGGCAAGGGCCATATGAGATTCGAGAAAAGGTGGGGGAGGTAAATTACCGGGTGTATCAGCCCGGAAGGAGGAAACCTGAGCAGATTTACCATGTAAACCTGCTAAAGCCTTGGAAAGATCGAGAGTGTTTAGTTACAGACATCACCCCGGGCATATCACCAGAGAGTTCTCTACCTTCAGCCAGGGAAGCATCCAAGGGGGAGGTCAGGATAAGTGATGCCCTCACTAAACAGCAGCGACGGGAGGCTCGCTCCCTGGTGCAAAACAATACTGACGTGTTCTCAGAGCTACCAGGTAGGACTACGGTTATCCAACATGACATTGTCACCGAACCTGGGGTAAGGGTGCGAATAAGACCGTACCGGGTGCCCGAAGCCCGGAGGCAAGCCATTTCGGCTGAGGTAAAACAAATGCTTCAGTTAGGCGTCATAAAGGAATCACGGAGTGCGTGGGCTAGCCCCATTGTACTGATTCCGAAGCCAGACGGATCGTTACGCTTCTGTAATGATTTCCGGAAATTGAATGAAGTGTCAAAGTTAGACCTTTATCCAATGCCCCGGGTGGACGAGCTGATTGAGAGACTGGGGCAGGCCCAATACTTTACCACGCTCGATCTCACTAAGGGTTATTGGCAGGTACCTCTCACAGATTCGGCGAAGGAAAAGACCGCCTTCGTAACTCCGGAGGGTCTATTTCACTATGTGGTCTTACCTTTTGGGTTACATGGGGCCCCGGCTACATTTCAGAGATTGATGGACATAGTGCTCAAGCCTCATCAGGAATACGCGTCCGCGTATCTAGATGATATCATCATATTTAGCACCGACTGGCAAACGCACCTAACACACGTACAAGCGGTGCTGGATTCTCTCAGACGCGGGGTTAACGGCAAACCCAAAAAAATGTGCGATAGGGCTGGAGGAAGCTCGATATTTGGGGTATGTGATAGGCCGAGGAGCTATCAAGCCCCAAATCAGTAAAATTGAGGCCATAAAAAACTGGCCTAAACCATCGAGTACAAAACAGGTGAGGGCGTTCCTTGGCATCCTTGGGTATTACCGCCGGTTTATACCTAATTTTGCCGGGCGAACGGCGGCCCTAACCGATCTCTTGAAAGGAAAGAAAACGGTAATGGTTCGGTGGAACCCTGAGGCAGAAGAAGCCTTTCAGTCCATGAAGTTGGCCCTGTGTGGACAGCCGGTCCTCATCAGCCCCAACTTCAATGAAACCTTCATTGTACAGACAGATGCCTCGGAGGTAGGACTAGGGGCGGTGTTGTCACAAAAAGTGAATGGTGAAGAGCACCCGGTCACCTACTTGAGTAGAAAACTTGTCCTGGCAGAGAAAAACTATAGCGTAGTAGAGAAGGAGTGTTTGGCTATTAAGTGGGCCTTGGAATCACTACGTTATTATTTACTCGGGCGTCAGTTCTGCTTGGTGACGGACCACTCACCCTTGGTATGGATGAGGAATGCAAAGGAGAGGAATGCGCGAGTCACCAGGTGGTTCCTGTCACTGCAAAATTTCAGTTTCTCTGTAGAACATCGCCCTGGGAAGTTACAAGCAAACTCGGATGCCCTGTCCCGGGCACCCTGTATGGTGGCAAATGTTCAACCCCACAAGTTTGAACAGAGGGGGGGGATATGTGAGGCAGTGACCGGGATCGTTTACGAGGGACGTTATATTTCCCCCAGAATGTGTACAGAGACCTATTAAAGCCTTTGGAGTGCATTGCAGTCACACACACAGCTGCGGCTGCAATGCAGGAATGAAGGTGAGCAATGACCTAGTCATACTACCTGGCTAAGGCAGATTAAGTAAAATCCGGCAGGGCCTTCATTTCTTGGAGGAGGTCACAGGAGGCAGTGGGGCGGCCTCCTCCCTCCAACCCGGGTTTTCCAGTGGCTTTTGCCACAGGTCTTTAAAACTCCTGCACTACGGATTAGTGTTGTTCTATGTTGGGACCCTGCGAGGAGCATAGCAGGAAAGCTCCACAGGATTGTGTGTAGCTGAACCCACGCCTGGGACGGCTCTGCACCTGTCAGGCTCTGTTCGGCCCGGCGCGGCCGTTGTTCCCGGCAACCAGTGTTTATGAACTGATGTTACCCCGGCTGCGTACCGGAGGACTTTTCCTGTTTTACCCGTGAGTTGCTGAATAAAAGCTGTTTACTTTGGACTTGCTTGGGTCACTGCCTCAGTTACTGCACGGTGTGAACACCGCCGCCTTACAATATACACACATATCATTGTGACATATATATATATTTCTAGTTCTAACACTTCTACATAGTATAATAGCCGCTAATTCAATTGCCGGCTTTTGTGAACTTACAGAACCCGATTGTGGGAGAAGCAGGGGGACTGCAGAGACGCGCCGGCGGAGGAGTGAGTATTATCCGACACCCCGCTCCCCCGCCGACCCCGTATATACTCGTGTATAAGCCGAGATTTTCAGCCCATTTTTTAGTGCTGAAAGTCCCCCTCTCGGCTTATACACGAATCATATACGGGGGTCGGCGGCGGAGCGGGGGTGTCGGATCATACTCACCCCTCCGCCGGCGCGTCTCTGCAGCCCCCCTGCTTCTCCCACGATCTCCGGCTCCTTCCTGCAGCGGTCACATGGTACCGCTCATTAAAGTCATGAATATGCACATATTCATGACTTTAATGAGCGGTACCACGTAACCGCTGTAGGACGGAAGAGCTGCGGAGACCGCGGGGAGAAGAGGAGAGGCTGCAGAGACGCGCCGGCGGAGGGGTGAGTATAGCGATATTTACCTGTCCCCGGACCACCGCTGCGCTGCTCCCTCGTCCGACTCCTCTGGCTGTGAATGTTCAGGCAGAGGGCGCGATGATGTCGTTAGTGCGAGCCGCGCCCTCTGCCTGATCATTCACTGCCGAGGACCCGGAAGAGGGATCAGCGCAGCGGTGGACAGGTCTGGTGACAGGTAAATATCTCAGGTCCCGGGGTCCTGAGCGAATGGTGACAATGGCACCTGTCCCCCATAGCGCGCCGGTGTCACCGCCTGCTCAGGACACTGGCACCTGGCCCCCAGCGACGAGAGGTGAGTATGTCATTTTTATGCAGCAGCAGCGCGGCAGCATAAGGGACCTATACTATGGGGCATAATCTGTGGAGCATATGGGGGCATAATCTGTGGAGCATAAGGGGGCATAATCTGTGGAGCATATGGGGGCATAATCTGTGGAGCATATGGGGGCTTAATCTGTGGAGCATATGGGGGCATAATCTGTGGAGCATATGGGGGCTTAATCTGTGGAGCATATGGGGGCTTAATCTGTGGAGCATATGGGGGCATAATCTGTGGAGCATATGGGGGCATAATCTGTGCAGCATATGGGGGCATAATCTGTGCAGCATATGGGGGGATAATCTATGGAGCATCATATGGGGGCATAATAATTTTTCACTCTAGGCTTATACACGAGTCAATAAGTATTCCCAGTTTTTTTTGTGGCAAAATTAGGGGGTCGGCTTATACACGGGTCGGCTTATACATGAGTATATATCAAACTACATGAAATGACAGATGATGCGCACACGGTACCAGGGTTATGGGGTACTCGGCACCGAGCCCGTTGAAGTCTATGGGGAATGTCACAAGTAGCACAGCTCGGTCCGTTGCCCTGGGCGCTCATTCAAAGGGGGATATTTACAGGGAATTGTAGTAATAGTTCGTGACGCCACCTGTGGTTTCTGATCAGGGTGACCAGCGCTGCAGGGTGAATCCTCTGAGGGTTGGGGCAGCAAGGTGTTAAGTCTCCCACAGGCGAGACTAGATGGATCCCTCAGGGTGATATGGCGATGCAGGGTGCAGATAATAAGTCAGTCACACACAAGTTGTTCTCTTTACATACCTTTACTGGTGATGGTGGCGGGTATGTCCCGGGAAGCTGCTCAGGGTGGAGTATGTACATCCAGGTAATCGCTGAGTAGGTTTAAGGCCTCCTTTCCCTTAAAGTGTATGAGTCCTAACCTGCGTGAAGTCAGGTTTAACTCTGAATAGCATAGCTTCGCCCGGCCAACATTGTGGTGGAAGTCTTCTAGTGACAAGAACTAAGTCTATGTGGCGGTACCTGCCAGACTCCTGTTCTGCCTGACCCCGGTTACGTATCGGCACTTAGGGCTACCTTCTGTGACTTGAAGTCCAGCAAGGATTCCGGTTTTCTCCTACTAGCCGTGAAGGTTCTAGCAAGGCTTCGGACCCGGTGTCCGGTTAGTCGAGTGAAGGTGATCTGTCACCGAAATCACTCCTTTCTTGGGTCACCACTCGCCCGTCGCCCTACTCTCATCCTTAAGATAAGCACAGGGCAGCAGTAGGTTCCGTTGTTAGCTTTCTTCCTTCTTTCCAAGCTCGCTGACTGATTCTCAGTTCACTCGATGTTCTGCAAACTGTAGTCCCCTTCCTTCTTTCCCTCAAAGACTCTGTCCAGAGCAGCTCTCAGGACGTTCCGTCAGACTGAATACACGCTTGCTCCGAGAGTCACTTTCCACATACATAGGGTACTAACAGTCTGTCTGTTCTGAGATATCAGCTTGCAATCTTTCCTTCCCTGTCTTCTGTCTCTCCTCTCTCTAGCTCAGACTGAGCTCTGACAGGAATCCTCTCACTCTGGTGTCCTGAGGAGAACTGATCTGTCTGAGGTACAACCAACAACTAGAATGACTGTCTGGCTAGAATGCCTACTGCTGCATTTCTCCACGCCCCTAAATACCTGAATCTAAGGGGCTCCCTCTGGTGGCTCCTGGGAAATGTGAAGTGTGAATGAATATCAGATTTTGCAGTTACCTTTCAGTACATACTCCTGGAACATGTGTACCAAGCGCAGCTGGGCCACACATCCCCCCCAGTTATCATCAGCACTCCCGGGCTGAAATAGAAAAAAAAACATTTTTATAATAACATCAACATTAACTCTTCCCTTGTGGGAGGTAAGGACTCTTTAACGTTACAATGTGTACAATGGCGAAAATAGAAAAACATCAAAACACTTTTCACAATAAATACAATTTAAGATTCTTGTGGAGGACCCGCACCAAAAACCTCCCACGTGGGTCCTGGGTGGGCTGCAGGACTTCTCTGCTGCAGACCTCACTCTAGGCCACACCATACAGGTTTTTCTTCAGAGGTAGTAAGGCTTTATGTAAAACCAAGATGGGGCACCGAAGTGCTAACTATTTACAACTAAAGTTTTTGGGCTGGCAAAGTCCTCAGCCACGCAGTCCTTGGCATAAGAACATTTTTAGAAAAATCACATTCTATAATAATACTGTGTTACTCATTCCCAACTGGGGTATACTATGCACATATTATGCAAACATCACATATTATCAACATTTCAATAAAGTGCAAATCTTCTTTAACTTTGTACAGATGCAGTAAACCCTGTCTGGGTCCTACTGTTCTTCTTTGGAAATTGCAGTGACACCTTCCATACCTGGGGCTGGAAGTACGCGGTGCGCTCTGGAACGCATCACTAACATATCATGTCTAGCCCCCAGCCGCCGCTGCCCCTGCACAGTACCTCTCATCTGCTGCATCCGCTGCTGGGACAGGCGGCGCTCAGCACATCCAGGTGCGGGAGTCGGCTCGTCCCGCTTCTCCAGGCCGCAGGGCCTGTCCTCCTCCGGCGATGCTGGTGGCAGGCACGGATCTTGTGCAGGCGGCGTGAGAAGACGTTCCTCTGTGGGCTCCTCCATGGAGCCGGGTGCCTCCGCTGTGGTGCCAGCTTCGATGTCGGGATCCTCCTCTGCTCCAGGTACGGTGTCTGGTTCCGGGCCTAGCTGGCGTTCCGGTCCGGACAAGGCCTCCGCAGCCTCCTCTCCTCCCACCGCTTCCTCTGCGGGGTCAGGTACAGCTCTTCCAGGATCAGCCTCCGGCCAGATTTCAGCCACTAGCTCAGGTGATGGCGCGGGTGTCAGTCGCGCGCTCTGGGCAGGGAGCGATTGATTCTGCTGCAACCGCATCTTTAGAGTCCGACAGCTTTGCTCCACTTCAATGCTGGGGAGGGTGAGCTCCTAAATTCCCTCCCGTGACAGCTCACAACCGGCAGCCATCTTTTTCCTTTTCCTCCTCTTCACTCCCTTTGGGATCAGGAGGCGGACTTCCCTTGCTGATGGGCTTGTCCGGTTAAGGCAGTCACATTTAGGGTAGGCGGACATTTCTTTCGCGCCACAGGGGGGGCACGCCCACGAATGCACGCCCACCTTCTTCACCAGCGCCTCAGGGCGCGAATATGGCGGCAAAATGGCGGAAAACGGCGCCAAAAATCACAAAAATGCAACACAGTCTTTTCTGCACAAAACAGTCCACATAGGCACACAGGACTCACAAATTGTAAGCTTCGGATCCTGTTCGTGACGCCAAAGATGATGCGCACACGGTACCAGGGTCATGGGGTACTCGGCACCGAGCCCGTTGAAGTCTATGGGGAATGTCACAAGTAGCACAGCTCGGTCCGTTGCCCTGGGCGCTCATTCAAAGGGGGATATTTACAGGGAATTGTAGTAATAGTTCGTGACGCCACCTGTGGTTTCTGATCAGGGTGACCAGCGCTGCAGGGTGAATCCTCTGAGGGTTGGGGCAGCAAGGTGTTAAGTCTCCCACAGGCGAGACTAGATGGATCCCTCAGGGTGATATGGCGATGCAGGGTGCAGATAATAAGTCAGTCACACACAAGTTGTTCTCTTTCCATACCTTTACTGGTGATGGTGGCAGGTATGTCCCGGGAAGCTGCTCAGGGTGGAGTATGTACATCCAGGTAATCGCTGAGTAGGTTTAAGGCCTCCTTTCCCTTAAAGTGTATGAGTCCTAACCTGCGTGAAGTCAGGTTTAACTCTGAATAGCATAGCTTCGCCCGGCCAACATTGTGGTGGAAGTCTTCTAGTGACAAGAACTAAGTCTACGTGGCGGTACCTGCCAGACTCCTGTTCTGCCTGACCCCGGTTACGTATCGGCACTTAGGGCTACCTTCTGTGACTTGAAGTCCAGCAAGGATTCCGGTTTTCTCCTACTAGCCGTGAAGGTTCTAGCAAGGCTTCGGACCCGGTGTCCGGTTAGTCGAGTGAAGGTGATTTGTCACCGAAATCACTCCTTTCTTGGGTCACCACTCGCTCGTCGCCCTACTCTCATCCTTAACATAAGCACAGGGCAGCAGTAGGTTCCGTTGTTCGCTTTCTTCCTTCTTTCCAAGCTCGCTGACTGATTCTCAGTTCACTCGATGTTCTGCAAACTGTAGTCCCCTTCCTTCTTTCCCTCAAAGACTCTGTCCAGAGCAGCTCTCAGGACGTTCCGTCAGACTGAATACACGCTTGCTCCGAGAGTCACTTTCCACATACATAGGGTACTAACAGTCTGTCTGTTCTGAGATATCAGCTTGCAATCTTTCCTTCCCTGTCTTCTGTCTCTCCTCTCTCTAGCTCAGACTGAGCTCTGACAGGAATCCTCTCACTCTGGTGTCCTGAGGAGAACTGATCTGTCTGAGGTACAACCAACAACTAGAATGACTGTCTGGCTAGAATGCCTACTGCTGCATTTCTCCACGCCCCTAAATACCTGAATCTAAGGGGCTCCCTCTGGTGGCTCCTGGGAAATGTGAAGTGTGAATGAATATCAGATTTTGCAGTTACCTTTCAGTACATACTCCTGGAACATGTGTACCAAGCGCAGCTGGGCCACACATCCCCCCTAGTTATCATCAGCACTCCGGGCTGAAATAGAAAAAAAAACATTTTTATAATAACATCAACATTAACTCTTCCCTTGTGGGAGGTAAGGACTCTTTAACGTTACAATGTGTACAATGGCGAAAATAGAAAAACATCAAAACACTTTTCACAATAAATACAATTTAAGATTCTTGTGGAGGACCCGCACCAAAAACCTCCCACGTGGGTCCTGGGTGGGCTGCAGGACTTCTCTGCTGCAGACCTCACTCTAGGCCACACCATACGGGTTTTTCTTCAGAGGTAGTAAGGCTTTATGTAAAACCAAGATGGGGCACCGAAGTGCTAACTATTTACAACTAAAGTTTTTGGGCTGGCAAAGTCCTCAGCCACGCAGTCCTTGGCATAAGAACATTTTTAGAAAAATCACATTCTATAATAATACTGTGTTACTCATTCCCAACTGGGGTATACTATGCACATATTATGCAAACATCACATATTATCAACATTTCAATAAAGTGCAAATCTTCTTTAACTTTGTACAGATGCAGTAAACCCTGTCTGGGTCCTACTGTTCTTCTTTGGAAATTGCAGTGACACCTTCCATACCTGGGGCTGGAAGTACGCGGTGCGCTCTGGAACGCATCACTAACATATCATGTCTAGCCCCCAGCCGCCGCTGCCCCTGCACAGTACCTCTCATCTGCTGCATCCGCTGCTGGGACAGGCGGCGCTCAGCACATCCAGGTGCGGGAGTCGGCTCGTCCCGCTTCTCCAGGCCGCAGGGCCTGTCCTCCTCCGGCGATGCTGGTGGCAGGCACGGATCTTGTGCAGGCGGCGTGAGAAGACGTTCCTCTGTGGGCTCTCCATGGAGCCGGGTGCCTCCGCTGTGGTGCCAGCTTCGATGTCGGGATCCTGCTCCGCTCCAGGTACGGTGTCTGGTTCCGGGCCTAGCTGGCGTTCCGGTCCGGACAAGGCCTCCGCAGCCTCCTCTCCTCCCACCGCTTCCTCTGCGGGGTCAGGTACAGCTCTTCCAGGATCAGCCTCCGGCCAGATTTCAGCCACTAGCTCAGGTGATGGCGCGGGTGTCAGTCGCGCGCTCTGGGCAGGGAGCGATTGATTCTGCTGCAACCGCATCTTTAGAGTCCGACAGCTTTGCTCCACTTCAATGCTGGGGAGGGTGAGCTCCTTCATTCCCTCCCGTGACAGCTCACAACCGGCAGCCATCTTTTTCCTTTTCCTCCTCTTCACTCCCTTTGGGATCAGGAGGCGGACTTCCCTTGCTGATGGGCTTGTCCGGTTAAGGCAGTCACATTTAGGGTAGGCGGACATTTCTTTCGCGCCACAGGGGGGGCACGCCCACGAATGCACGCCCACCTTCTTCACCAGCGCCTCAGGGCGCGAATATGGCGGTGTCACGCGGTCTTATGATATGTGTACGAT
This sequence comes from Oophaga sylvatica, assembly GCA_033576555.1. Lineage (NCBI taxonomy): Eukaryota > Metazoa > Chordata > Amphibia > Anura > Dendrobatidae > Oophaga > Oophaga sylvatica. The sequence goes on from JARQOD010000001.1 coordinate 764,731,535, forward strand.
GTCAGTAAACTATTCTTAAAAGAACAACACTCTATACAACATATAGATTAGCAACATCAGCATGTAAATATAGAATAGATTTACCTGACACGATATCCGTTGAACTCAGGGTTAATCTTGAGGACTTGATACACTGTCACAGGAAAGAGGAGGACCGGGGGTCTAACCTGACCCTAAACTGGGGTCCTAACTAATCCCTCACCTTGGAGGTACTGATAATGGTTCAGAGGTCCAAGTCTCCAGCCTAACCCTGTCTCCTATCAGTCCCTGAACCCTGTAATCAGTCCTAAGAAGGATACTGATTACCACCAAAGGGATATGGGCTGATCTCTGCTAAATACACAGATTAGACATATAAGACAGACTGGAGAAAACACAGACTTGCATACACACTCAAACACAGAAGGAACATAAATGATCTGGGATATTAAACTCTAAGCAAGGTGAGCTTAAAACAACTAAGGAGCTCTTTAACTTAAGTCTATACAGATACAATCCTATCTGTGGTCTGCATGAAGAATTTCACTGGCAACTCCCAACACAGACAACCAGAGATTTAAAGGAAACCAATCAACAAATAATTAATTGCAGCCGGGAGAAACTGCACCCAGTCCCAGAACTGAGCACAGACAGAATTAACTCCCTAACTGCCAAACACAAAGAAACAGCAACTCAGCTGTGAGAAGTCAGAATGTGCAACCGCGACGATCTTCGTGGCGATGCACACATGACAGTACCCCCCCTTCTACGAGGGGCCTCCGGACCCTCAGGGCCAGGTTTGCCCGGGTGAGTTCTGTGGAAGGTCCGCACCAAACGATCTGCGTTAATGTCAGACGCAGGAACCCACGTCCTCTCCTCTGGACCATACCCCTTCCAATGCACCAAGTACTGAAGGGACCGGCGATTCAGACGTGAGTCAATGATCTTTGACACTTGAAACTCCAAGTTACCATTGACCACCACTGGAGGAGGAGGTAGAGGTGATGGTATGACTGGTGCCACGTACCTCTTAAGTAATGACTTGTGGAACACATTGTGGATTTTAAACGTAGGAGGGAGGTCCAGACGAAATGCCACAGGATTAATTATGGAACTGATCCTGTACGGCCCGATGAATCTGGGGCCCAGCTTCCAGGAGGGAACTTTAAGTTTTATATTCCTGGTAGACAACCATACCAGATCGTTCACATTAAGATCTGGACCAGAAACTCTCCTCCTATCAGCCATACGTTTATAACGGTTCCCCATAGCACTCAGATTATTCAATACACCTCTCCACACTGAAGCAAGTGACGACGAGAAACGCTCCTCCTCAGGAACCCCAGAAGGGCCCCCCCATTGAATGTACAAAACTGGGGATGAAAACCATATGCCCCAAAAAACGGGGACTTACCAGTGGACTCGCTCCGCCTGTTGTTAAGAGCGAACTCTGCCAGAGGCAAGAAAGAAGACCAGTCCTCCTGGTTCTCTGAGACAAAACACCGAAGATAAGTCTCTAGGCTTTGATTCAGACGCTCTGTCTGACCATTGGTCTGCGGATGAAAAGCCGAGGAAAATGACAATTGCATCCCCCGACGTAAACAAAATGCCCTCCAAAACTTGGACACAAACTGAGACCCCCTATCTGACACCACATCAGAAGGCAACCCATGAAGTCTCACAATCTCCCCAATGAACACCTGCGCCAGAGTTTTAGCATTAGGGAGGGCAGGAAGAGCAATGAAATGTGCCATCTTACTGAACCTGTCAACAACCACCAGTATGACAGTCTTCCCTGACGACTGAGGAAGGTCCGTGATGAAGTCCATAGACAAATGAGTCCATGGACGCTCCGGAAGTTTCAAGGGTAAGAGGGTCCCAGACGGACGGGTATGAGGGGTCTTAGAGCGAGCACAAACCCCACAGGACGCGACTGTCATGGGTGCATCGCCACGAAGATCGTCGCGATTGCACATTCTGACTTCTCACAGCTGAGCTGCTGTTTCTTTGTGTTTGGTAATGAGAGAGTTAATTTTATCTAGCTCTTTGCTAAGACTAGGTCCAGCCTCGCCCGGCTGCTTTGGATTATGTTCTAATTAGTTTCCTTTATATTTCTGCCAGTCTGGGTGTTTGATGCCGGTGAAAGCATTCATATAGTTTAGCAGACTGGAGCGGTTCTGAGAATACTTAAGCTAAGAGCTCCTTAGTTGTTTTTACTCTTATAGCTTATAGTTTATCTCTGAGACCTTAGGTGTTCCTACTGTGTGTGAGTGTTGTATGTAAGACTTTATTTACTTTATTTCTTGTCTTTCTTGTATGTCTTTCTGTTCATTAACCGTTACCTGTTCATTCCCTTTGGTGGTATTCAGGGTCCTTCTTAGGACTAGAATACAGTTGGCAGGGATTGACAGGAGACAGGGTTTACGCTGGTGGCCTGGACCTCTGTACCTTTAACAGTACCTCCAGGTTGAGGGATTAGTTAGGACCCCAGTTTAGGGTCAGCTTAGACCCCGGTCACCCTCTAGCCGGAGACAGCGTATAACGGATTCCGTTTTGACCCACTGGACTTTCTGTCAGGTAAATCTATGTTATCATATAGCTATGCGCATGTTATATAGTATGTTGCCCTTTTGATATAGATTATTGTCATCACATATATATATCTGCTATACAGCGTGACATTTTCACCGGCCAATACTAAAGATTCTCCCAGCTGTCATGGATCCAGTAGCCCAGCTGGCCTGGCAGTTGCAGGGGTTGTCCATGGAATTTGCAGACATTAAGTCCAAGGTTTTGTCCCCCCCAGAGCAAACCAGATCTGAACCTAAGGTTGCTCTCCCGGACAGGTTCACTGGTGGGCGGGACAAATTTTTTACTTTCCGGGAGGCATGTAAATTGTACTTTCGGCTGCGGCCTCGGTCATCTGGGAGTGAAGAGCAGAGGGTGGGAATTGTTATCTCGCTCTTACAAGGGGACCCTCAATCTTGGGCGTTCTCTATTCCTCCAGGCTCCCCAGATCTCCAGTCAGTGGATCGATTTTTTGCTGCCCTGGGTCTGGTATATGATGATCCGGATCGAGTCTCCCTTGCTGAAACAAGGTTACGTAAAATACGGCAAGGAAATCGTCCAGCGGAGGAATATTCTTCTGAGTTCCGTAGATGGGCAACAGATACTCAGTGGAATGACCCAGCTCTTAGGAGCCAGTTTTGTCAAGGGTTGTCTGACAAATTAAAAGATGTGTTGGCTCAGTATGATTCTCCTCCATCACTGGAGGCTGCTATGGCCCTCGCTATTCGCATTGATAGACGTCTTCGGGGAAGACGCGAGGTAACTCCGCCCCCCGTGATGACTCCACCTACTACTAAAGTCCCTTATACTGAGGTTCCCCTGGTCTGTTCTGAGGAACCCATGCAGTTGGGAGGGACATCATTTTGTAGGAGGGAATCAGCGGTGAGCCGCAAGACTAGAAGGTGTTTCTTTTGCGGGAGAGAGGGACATTTTGTTGGGGGGTGTCCATCCCGGACCTCTTTGAACCAAGGAGTTAACCTGGGAGTGTGTATTTCGTCCCCAAATCCCTCTCAGTTTCTCGTGCCTGCGGAGGTGGTGATTGGTACTAGAACTGAGAGGATTTCTGTTTTTCTTGATAGTGGGTCCGGGGCTAATCTGGTGGACGCTCGGTTTGCCCAGGTGCATGGTATGCAACTGAGTGTATTGGCCAAACCGGTCCCTATACTCTCTATTGATTCTAGACCTCTTGGTCAAGGTAGCTTGGTACAAGCTGTTCATAACATAGATCTTCGAGTAGGGGCAATACATAAAGAGCAATTGTCTTGTTATGTGTTGGAGGGTCTGCCTGCTCCTATTGTGTTGGGACTTCCTTGGTTGGCTAAACATAACCCAGTGATTGATTGGCAATCCAGAAAGATAAGCCAGTGGGGTGAATTTTGCAAGAATAACTGTATGAGCACGGTCATCGGTGCGGTTGTGCCTAGGACTTTGCCTCCTTTTCTGGAGGACTTTTGGGAGAAGTTCTCAGAGGAGGGGTGTAAGGAGTTACCTCCTCATCGCACATATGACTGCTCAATAAAGTTGCTTCCTGATGCCTTATCTCGTACTTTCCCAGGGGCCGGGAAGACGGATGATCCGGTTCCTATTCCTCAGGAGGGAGTTGTAGTGTCAGCTGTATGCTCTGAGCTTGAGGGGGAGGTATTGGGGGCTCAGGGGGACGCCCCTGTGGGACTTCCAGGGAGACTGATAGTTCCAGATCGCTTAAGACTGAAGGTTACGGAGAACCCTTACAAACGGATGGCTGATAGGAGGAGAGTTTCTGGTCTAGATCTGAAGGTGAACGATCTGGTGTGGTTGTCTACCAGGAATATAAAACTTAAAGTTCCCTCCTGGAGGTTGGGTCCCAGATTCATCGGGCCATACAGGATCAGTTCCATAATTAATCCTGTGGCATTTCGTCTGGACCTCCCTCCTACGTTTAAAATTCATAATGTGTTTCACAAGTCATTACTTAAAAAGTATGTGGCACCAGTCATACCGTCACCTCTACCTCCTCCTTCAGTGGTAGTCAATGATAACGTGGAAGTTCATTGGAGGGGGTATGGTCCTGAGGAGAGGACGTGGGTCCCTGCGTCTGATGATAACGCAGATCGATTGGTTCGGACCTTTCACACAATTTACCCGGACAGACCTGGTCATGAGGGTCCGGAGGCCCCTCGTAGAAGGGGGGGTACTGTCATGGGTGCATCGCCACGAAGATCGTCGCGATTGCACATTCTGACTTCTCACAGCTGAGCTGCTGTTTCTTTGTGTTTGGTAATGAGAGAGTTAATTTTATCTAGCTCTTTGCTAAGACTAGGTCCAGCCTCGCCCGGCTGCTTTGGATTATGTTCTAATTAGTTTCCTTTATATTTCTGCCAGTCTGGGTGTTTGATGCCGGTGAAAGCATTCATATAGTTTAGCAGACTGGAGCGGTTCTGAGAATACTTAAGCTAAGAGCTCCTTAGTTGTTTTTACTCTTATAGCTTATAGTTTATCTCTGAGACCTTAGGTGTTCCTACTGTGTGTGAGTGTTGTATGTAAGACTTTATTTACTTTATTTCTTGTCTTTCTTGTATGTCTTTCTGTTCATTAACCGTTACCTGTTCATTCCCTTTGGTGGTATTCAGGGTCCTTCTTAGGACTAGAATACAGTTGGCAGGGATTGACAGGAGACAGGGTTTACGCTGGTGGCCTGGACCTCTGTACCTTTAACAGTACCTCCAGGTTGAGGGATTAGTTAGGACCCCAGTTTAGGGTCAGCTTAGACCCCGGTCACCCTCTAGCCGGAGACAGCGTATAACGGATTCCGTTTTGACCCACTGGACTTTCTGTCAGGTAAATCTATGTTATCATATAGCTATGCGCATGTTATATAGTATGTTGCCCTTTTGATATAGATTATTGTCATCACATATATATATCTGCTATACAGCGTGACAGCGACAAAAGTTAAAACATCTTTATTAACGTTAGGCCACCAAAACCGGCGAGAAAGGAGATCTAAAGTAGCCTTACTCCCTGGATGTCCTGCTAAAGCAGAATTATGATGTGCCTCAATAACCTTTTGTCTCAACTGATTTGGGACAAACAGTCTCCCTGGAGGTCCTGCAGGGGCGTCCCCCTGAGCCTCTAACACCTCCTCCTCAAGCTCAGAACATACAGCCGACACTACCACCCCCTCCTGAAGGATAGGAATCGGGTTATCCATTTTCCTGGCCCCTGGGAAACTGCGAGACAAGGCATCCGCCTTAACATTCTTAGATCCAGGGCGATAAGTGACAACAAAATTAAACCTGGTAAAAAACAACGACCATCGAGCTTGTCTGGAATTCAGACGCTTAGCAGATTCCAAATACAGCAGGTTCTTGTGATCAGTAATGACGGTGACCGGGTGGACTGCCCCCTCCAAAAAGTGACGCCATTCTTCAAAAGTCAACTTAATGGCCAAAAGTTCCCTATTGCCGATATCATAATTCCTTTCGGCGGACGACAATTTTTTAGAAAAGAAAGCGCACGGATGCCATTTACCAGGGGACGGACCCTGGGACAATATTGCACCCACCCCTACGTCAGACGCGTCCACCTCCACAACGAACGGCTGTGATGCATCTGGTTGGATGAGAACGGGTGCCGAAGCAAAACATTTTTTCAAAGAGGAAAAAGCTTGGCAAGCTTTGTCCGACCATTTAGAAAAATCCGTCCCTTTTCTTGTCATGTCAGTGAGAGGTTTGACAACAGATGAGAAATTACAAATAAATTTCCGGTAGTAGTTAGCAAACCCCAGAAAACGCTGCAGAGCCTTAAGATCCTCTGGCTGATCCCATTCAAGCACTGCTCTCACCTTTTCAGGGTCCATACGGAAACCGGAGGCTGACACCAAGAAACCCAAAAACTGAAGTTCCTGTACGGCGAATACACACTTTTCCAGTTTGGCGTATAGTTTATTGTCTCGCAAGATCTGCAACACCTGTCTCACATGCTCCTGGTGAGACACAAGATCTGGTGAGTAAATTAAAATGTCATCCAAATATACGACCACAAACAGCCCCACCAGATGACGAAAAATGTCATTAACAAAATGTTGGAATACTGCTGGTGCAGTAGTCAGACCAAAAGGCATGACAAGGTTCTCATAATGTCCCTCCGGCGTGTTAAACGCCGTTTTCCACTCATCCCCCTCTTTTATCCTAATCAGATTATACGCCCCCCTGAGATCCAATTTAGAGAACCATTTGGCGCCAACAATTTGATTGAAGAGATCAGGAATCAGAGGGAGTGGATACGGATCTCGAACAGTAATCCGATTAAGTTCGCGGAAATCCAAGCAAGGGCGTAGGCCTCCATCTTTTTTCTTCACAAAGAAGAACCCCGCGGCCACTGGGGAAGATGAAGGTCTAATATGCCCTTTGGCCAGACTTTCCGAAATATAATCTTTCATAGCCTGCCTCTCAGGACCAGAAAGGTTATATAACCTAGCTTTAGGTAACTTAGCATCAGGAAGTAAATTAATAGAGCAGTCATACACGCGATGAGGAGGCAACTCCTGACACCCCTCCTCAGAGAACACATCCCCAAAGTCCTCCAAAAAAGGAGGCAAAGTACTAGGCACGACCGCACTGATGACTGTGTTCATGCAGTTACTTTTGCAAAACTCCCCCCATTGGCTTATATCTCTGGACTGCCAATTAATCACAGGGTTATGTTTAACCAACCAAGGAAGTCCCAACACAATAGGAGTAGGTAGACCCTCCAACACATAACAAGATAATAGTTCCCTATGTATTGCCCCTACCCGAAGGTCAATGTTATGAACCTCATGAACAAAGCTACCTTGGCCGAGAGGCCTGGCGTCAATGGAGAATATAGGGATCGGTTTGACCAATACACTCAGATGCATACCTTGAGCCTGAGCAAACTGAGCGTCAACCAGATTAGCCCCGGACCCACTATCAAGAAGAACAGAAAATCTCTCCACTCTCGTACCAACCACCACCTCCACTGGTACAAGGAACTGAGAAGAACTAGCGGACGAAATACATACTCCCAGGTTGTCGTCCACCACACAACCTGGGATTAACAGTTTTCCGGCGACTTTTTGCTCAACAAGGCACGGGATGGACATCCCCCAACAAAATGTCCCTCTTTCCCGCAGAAGAAACACCTTCTAGTCCTGCGGCGTACCGCCAATCCCCTCCTACGAAATGATGTCCCTCCCAACTGCATAGGCTCCTCCGAACAGACAAGGGGAACCTCAACATAAGGGACTTTAGTAGTAGGTGGAGTAACAACAGGGGGCGGAGTTACCTCGCACCTCTCCCGGAGCCGTCTATCAGTACGGATAGCTAGGGCCATAGCAGCCTCCAGTGATGGAGGAGAATCATACTGAGCCAAAACGTCCTTTAATTTGTCAGAAAGCCCATGACAAAACTGGCTTCTAAGAGCTGGGTCATTCCACTGAGTATCTGTGGCCCATCTACGGAACTCAGAAGCAAATTCCTCCGCCGGACGATCTCCCTGCTGTATCTTACGTAATTTTGTCTCAGCAAGAGAGACCCGATCTGGGTCATCATATACCAAACCCAGGGCAGTAAAAAATCGATCTACTGACTGTAGAGCCGGGGATCCCGGAGGAAGGGAGAAGGCCCAGGATTGAGGGTCCCCTTGTAGGAGCGAGATAACAATTCCCACTCTCTGCTCTTCACTCCCTGATGATCGAGGCCGAAGCCGAAAATACAATTTACATGCTTCCCTGAAGGTAAAAAATTTGTCTCGCCCACCAGTGAACCTGTCCGGGAGAGCTACTTTAGGTTCAAATCTGGTTTGCTCCGAGGGAGACAAAACTTTGGACTTAATGTCCGTCAGCTCCATGGATAATCCCTGCAACTGCAGAGCCAGCTGGGCTACTGGATCCATGGCAACTGGGAATAATTTTATGGGCCAGTGAAAATGTCACGCGGTCTTATGATATGTGTACGATGTCAGTAAACTATTCTTAAAAGAACAACACTCTATACAACATATAGATTAGCAACATCAGCATGTAAATATAGAATAGATTTACCTGACACGATATCCGTTGAACTCAGGGTTAATCTTGAGGACTTGATACACTGTCACAGGAAAGAGGAGGACCGGGGGTCTAACCTGACCCTAAACTGGGGTCCTAACTAATCCCTCACCTTGGAGGTACTGATAATGGTTCAGAGGTCCAAGTCTCCAGCCTAACCCTGTCTCCTATCAGTCCCTGAACCCTGTAATCAGTCCTAAGAAGGATACTGATTACCACCAAAGGGATATGGGCTGATCTCTGCTAAATACACAGATTAGACATATAAGACAGACTGGAGAAAACACAGACTTGCATACACACTCAAACACAGAAGGAACATAAATGATCTGGGATATTAAACTCTAAGCAAGGTGAGCTTAAAACAACTAAGGAGCTCTTTAACTTAAGTCTATACAGATACAATCCTATCTGTGGTCTGCATGAAGAATTTCACTGGCAACTCCCAACACAGACAACCAGAGATTTAAAGGAAACCAATCAACAAATAATTAATTGCAGCCGGGAGAAACTGCACCCAGTCCCAGAACTGAGCACAGACAGAATTAACTCCCTAACTGCCAAACACAAAGAAACAGCAACTCAGCTGTGAGAAGTCAGAATGTGCAACCGCGACGATCTTCGTGGCGATGCACACATGACAGGCGGCAAAATGGCGGAAAACGGCGCCAAAAATCACAAAAATGCAACACAGTCTTTTCTGCACAAAACAGTCCACATAGGCACACAGGACTCACAAATTGTAAGCTTCGGATCCTGTTCGTGACGCCAAAGATGATGCGCACACGGTACCAGGGTCATGGGGTACTCGGCACCGAGCCCGTTGAAGTCTATGGGGAATGTCACAAGTAGCACAGCTCGGTCCGTTGCCCTGGGCGCTCATTCAAAGGGGGATATTTACAGGGAATTGTAGTAATAGTTCGTGACGCCACCTGTGGTTTCTGATCAGGGTGACCAGCGCTGCAGGGTGAATCCTCTGAGGGTTGGGGCAGCAAGGTGTTAAGTCTCCCACAGGCGAGACTAGATGGATCCCTCAGGGTGATATGGCGATACAGGGTGCAGATAATAAGTCAGTCACACACAAGTTGTTCTCTTTCCATACCTTTACTGGTGATGGTGGCAGGTATGTCCCGGGAAGCTGCTCAGGGTGGAGTATGTACATCCAGGTAATCGCTGAGTAGGTTTAAGGCCTCCTTTCCCTTAAAGTGTATGAGTCCTAACCTGCGTGAAGTCAGGTTTAACTCTGAATAGCATAGCTTCGCCCGGCCAACATTGTGGTGGAAGTCTTCTAGTGACAAGAACTAAGTCTACGTGGCGGTACCTGCCAGACTCCTGTTCTGCCTGACCCCGGTTACGTATCGGCACTTAGGGCTACCTTCTGTGACTTGAAGTCCAGCAAGGATTCCGGTTTTCTCCTACTAGCCGTGAAGGTTCTAGCAAGGCTTCGGACCCGGTGTCCGGTTAGTCGAGTGAAGGTGATTTGTCACCGAAATCACTCCTTTCTTGGGTCACCACTCGCCCGTCGCCCTACTCTCATCCTTAACATAAGCACAGGGCAGCAGTAGGTTCCGTTGTTCGCTTTCTTCCTTCTTTCCAAGCTCGCTGACTGATTCTCAGTTCACTCGATGTTCTGCAAACTGTAGTCCCCTTCCTTCTTTCCCTCAAAGACTCTGTCCAGAGCAGCTCTCAGGACGTTCCATCAGACTGAATACACGCTTGCTCCGAGAGTCACTTTCCACATACATAGGGTACTAACAGTCTGTCTGTTCTGAGATATCAGCTTGCAATCTTTCCTTCCCTGTCTTCTGTCTCTCCTCTCTCTAGCTCAGACTGAGCTCTGACAGGAATCCTCTCACGCTGGTGTCCTGAGGAGAACTGATCTGTCTGAGGTACAACCAACAACTAGAATGACTGTCTGGCTAGAATGCCTACTGCTGCATTTCTCCACGCCCCTAAATACCTGAATCTAAGGGGCTCCCTGTGGTGGCTCCTGGGAAATGTGAAGTGTGAATGAATATCAGATTTTGCAGTTACCTTTCAGTACATACTCCTGAAACATGTGTACCAAGCGCAGCTGGGCCACACACATGGTTAACTGTATGTAAACCATGTGTCATTTCATGTCGGGTTCTGTAAGTTCACAAAAGCCGGCAATTGAATTAGCGGCTATTATACTTTTGTTAGGTTTCAACTCGCTCAGCTGCTTCAGAGGCAATTAGGAGACACTTTTCTTATCCAAAAAGTCATCAGGTTTATTACGTCATAAACCTTACAGCCACATGCAATAAAAGTCTTCAGTACTTCAGCTCCTGCCTGGAGCCTCACTCCTCAGACACAGAGACCTCTCTGTAATGTCCCGCCTGGACACAGGAAGTCTGTCCACACTGGCAGACTCCCACAACACTCTCTTCCAGGTGCCAAGCACACTCCATTACATAGGTGTAACTCCACCCACAGGTGAGGTCAGGAATCAGGATCACATGGTTAGATCACATGGTCATGACCTCACCACAGGTCCTTTAGATACACACCATTACATACAGGTTTTATCCCGGGTATTCAGACACATACCCCTTGGGTGGGTTTGTAGGTGACTGGACCCGCCCAGCTCTCCAAGTCACCTGGAAGCCTCCCAATGTATAGCACAACTCAGCAGTAGATCTGCTGAACCAAAACATATCCAGGCTTCCATCACAGGGCAACCCACCTCTGCGATACATACCGTCCATCCATCACATGCCTCCATGCATATCCCGAGGGCCATACACAGTGCCCCCTAGCTGCATCAGGGGTCATTACACCACATACCTCCCCCCTCTGTTCAAACTTGTGGGGTTGAACACATGTTACCCGACTAGAGATCCTTCTCGGTCGTCTCTGCCAGTCACACCGTCTCTCTAAGTCGGGCCCTGCTACTGATCTCTTTTGTAGGCGTCTGTCCTCCGACTCTGTCACATCTGTTGCTGACTCCCCCTTGTCAGACCACCCGTATCCCCAGCGGTCAGTACGGCGTCGCAATTCCCTTGCACCCATACGTCCTGTCTGGTCTGAGTCCTTTTTATTTCGTCCACTACAGGTTCTCCTGCTTAGGACACTCATCACTGGGCTAACTGAGGCATCGCTACTTCTACCTCTTCCATCAGGCGACCTATTTCCTGTATTAGCTCCAGCTTGAGGACTTGTAGTCTTAAGCGAACCTCTTCTCCTCTCAATACCACGGGTTGAAGGTGAAGGCCATCTTCTTTCAATTTCCTGCAGGTTTCTGTTGACCTGGTCCCTCTCAAGTCGTAGCTGCTCTACTTCTCTCAGGTATAACACACGATGCTGCAGGAGCATCCGGATATTCCCAAGGCTCTCCATGGATCCGATAATGAGGAACGAAACCATCCCATCTTTACCCACTACCTGGACTTCGTCATCAGCCGGAATCCTGACTCTCGTCACACCGGACTTGTCCACCATCGCCTGCATCACTTTCCCGAGTCTTCCGATGACTTTCTTCACCAGACCTCTGGGCACTTGAACGATGTCTTCCATCAAGCCAAGCTGATTTTGAGCCTTTCTTGCTTGCTCCAGACGTCGAGCGGCTTCTTTATTTCTCAACAGGATCACCTGTTTCGTGCGGAGACAATGTAGGTGCATGTCCCTCAGGATAGCCACCCGCTTCATCGTGACTTCCCTAGTCGACACTATGACCAACTGTTTCATCTCTGGCACCCAGTTCACACTGCATGCTTCTACTGCCTTTCTAAAGGCCTCATGCACCTCCTCAATGGCACACACTTCTCGCCTGTCTTCGGGTATCTCTATTACACACTTGAAAACGGACCCGTCACCTTCTTGGACAGACTGTTGTACCTCCTCGTCATGAGCGTTAGTACGGTTTTCCAAGACCTCGATCTCCTTTGTGTGGCCATCTGCATGGCACTTCCCCTGCTGGATTTCTTCTCCCGTAGATTTCTGGAGCTGGACACCAGTCTCCTCCTGTATCTTGAGCATACGGAGAACTTTATCTCGCTCCTCTGCCAAACAGCGACACTCATCCTCCCTCCGGAGGAGCTCCTGCTGGTGCTTCACTTGGGCCTCTCTGAGCTTAGAGACTTCCTTCTCCAGCTCCTCCATTCTGTGCTCAATTATTCGTCTCAGGACCCTTTCTTGGTCGACTGCCTCTTTCACTGTTTCTTTAAACAGTTCTATCTCCTGGTCCTGCTCTCTTTTAGCCAGCACCTGTCGCACCATTACTTCTTTAATTAAATTTTTGGCTGAGCACTCTTGCCCATGCACACTCTGTGTCTCCAGAGTTCCACCTGTTCCTGCATCCGCAGTTTCCACTGTCTCACGACGCCCGGTAACTTCAGAGAGCTCCAGCTCTGCCTCCTTATCAAGGACAGTCACCTGACCGGTACCTGACCCTGACTCTTCCTCATCATTTCTCTTCTTAGAGGATGTAGCCTGTCCCGTCTTTCCGCGGCCCCTGCGGCGAGAGGAAGATCGGCCATTTTTACTCGGCTCCACCTTACTGTACTCACTTTCCCTTGCGGTCGAGTCACAGTCTGCACAGGAGTCACTCTCGGGGCCCCTCCCGTTACCCTTTAACCGGGTGTCCGTTCTAGAGGTCTTATCTACCACATCGTCATTGGTTCTACTGTCATACATTTCAGAGGACATCATGTCAGTAAGTCGGGCATATGCATCCTTTCCTCCTGTGTCACAGTCTGACACGTCAGTTTTGGGAGGTGTCACTGTCTCAATGTCTGCCACCCCAACAGTAGAGAGGCCTCCCTCCTGCTGTAGAGGAACTCCCCTGTCCCACAAGCCAGAGAACAGTTTAGAGTCCCGCCCTATGACCACTGGACACGACAAATTAGGGATTATAGCGACATCCTGTCCTGCAATGTCCCAGCCTGTCTCAAAGAACACCCTGGCTACTGGATAATCCCTAGTGTCCCCATGGATACAGGTGACCCCGACCTTTCTTCCAGGTATTTGAAACCCGTCAGGTGCAACCCTCACTAGAGTCACCGGACTCCCCGAGTCGACCAGACCCACCACCTCTTCATCGTGTATCTGCAGGGTACACCCCCGTAGTAGTGTGCCGGGTGGATAGTTCATAAGGCAAACTGGACACAGATAACATATTTGCCCCGGGCAACAGTTTGTCTGCACCTCCCCTTTAACGTTGGGATACTCCACCCCTTTTTGGGCCACCATCCCCTTTTGGGTTGCCGCCCTCTTTTGGGTCTCCGCCCCCTTTTGGGCCATCATCCCCTTTCGGGTTTCCACCCCCTTTTGGGACTCCACCCCTTTTTTAGGGACATCACCCCTCCTTGGGTTATACACCGTGGACTCCCCCACGGCTCTACCAGACCCCAGTTCACACAGACCCTTATGTCTCTCGGGGCTGGTACCGTCACTTTAAGAGGTCACCCACTCTGGACCTCTGATGTCCTTATGGTACCTCACCAGCTCCTGCTGGTACTGCCACCGCTTCGGTTGCAGCCACCAACAACCAGCACCTCCAGATGCTACTCCTTAGCTGCTGTGGCTGTTACTGCAGCTCCGGCTGCTGCAGAACCTCTTGCTGCAACATTCACTGTAGCTCCTGCTACCACAAGTCTCTGCACGCTGCGCTGTCTTGCCGCTTGTCACCTTCATGACTCCTCCGAGCCACAGCAAACACCTCACACATGTTCTAGAGAAAGAAAAAAAAACAGTTTCTCACTGACCCGTCAGCACAACACAGACTCCTGTCTGTCCCACTCTCGGCCACAGAGATTTCCGGACACCTCCTCTCAGAGGCATCCAACAGAGCAAATACAGTTTCTCACTGACCCGTCAGCACAACACAGACTCCTGTCTGTCACACTCTCGGCCACAGAGATTTCCGGACACCTCCTCTCAGAGGCATCCAACAGAGCAAATACAGTTTCTCACTGACCCGTCAGCACAACACAGACTCCTGTCTGTCCCACTCTTGGCCACAGAGATTTCCGGACACCTCCTCTCAGAGGCATCCAACAGAGCAAATACAGTTTCTCACTGACCCGTCAGCACAACACAGACTCCTGTCTGTCACACTCTCGGCCACAGAGATTTCAGGACACCTCCTCTCAGAGGCATCCAACAGAGCAAATACAGTTTCTCACTGACCCGTCAGCACAACACAGACTCCTGTCTGTCACACTCTCGGCCACAGAGATTTCCGGACACCTCCTCTCAGAGGCATCCAACAGAGCAAATACAGTTTCTCACTGACCCGTCAGCACAACACAGACTCCTGTCTGTTACACTCTCGGCCAGAGAGATTTTCCAGACACCTCCTTTTCATAGAGGCATCCCACAGAGGGAAAAAAAAAACAGTCTTTCACTGACCCGTCAGTACAACACAGACTCCTGTTTGTTACACTCTCGGCCAGAGAGATTTTCCGACACCTCCTCTGAGGTATCCTATCAGCATGCTTTTTCCTCAATTTTCAATGACCCCGGTCAATATAACACAGACTCCTGTCTGTCACCACTGTTTAACAGCTTCTTCAGATACCTCATATCAGAGGCACCACATAAACATAACCACAGTTTATTCGTGACCACTGGTCACACTCACGGTTTTCACAGACCGTCCGTTCCTCCTCTGATTCCTGATTCCCAGTCCTGGAACATGTGCTCCTTGGGCCGCTGCCAGCATTCCATCCACCAATTGTAAGGTTTCAACTCGCTCAGCTGCTTCAGAGGCAATTAGGAGACACTTTTCTTATCCAAAAAGTCATCAGGTTTATTACGTCATAAACCTTACAGCCACATGCAATACAAGTCTTCAGTACTTCAGCTCCTGCCTGGAGCCTCACTCCTCAGACACAGAGACCTCTCTGTAATGTCCCGCCTGGACACAGGAAGTCTGTCCACACTGGCAGACTCCCACAACACTCTCTTCCAGGTGCCAAGCACACTCCATTACATAGGTGTAACTCCACCCACAGGTGAGGTCAGGAATCAGGATCACATGGTTAGATCACATGGTCATGATCTCACCACAGGTCCTTTAGATACACACCATTACATACAGGTTTTATCCCGGGTATTCAGACACATACCCCTTGGGTGGGTTTGTAGGTGACTGGACCCGCCCAGCTCTCCAAGTCACCTGGAAGCCTCCCAATGTATAGCACAACTCAGCAGTAGATCTGCTGAACCAAAACATATCCAGGCTTCCATCACAGGGCCACCCACCTCTGTGATACATACCGTCCATCCATCACATGCCTCCATGCATATCCCGAGGGCCATACACAGTGCCCCCTAGCTGCATCAGGGGTCATTACACCACACTATGTAGAAGTGTTAGAACTATAAATATAAATATATATATATATATATATACATGTCACAATGACATGTATATATATATATGTATTCTATGTGTATATATCTATTCTTTCTATTCTTTATTAAAGCTGTCAGTGTGATTTTACCGTATAGCCGGGGATGAATTGCCGGCTTTTCTAAAGGACACCCGTGCGTATTTTTCGCAAGTCACACGCCTGGTCCATGTGTAATCCGATGTTTTTTTGCACCCATAGACTTTCATTGGCGTACAACGGGCGTAAAACGCGTACAATCGCAGCATGCTGCGGGTGTCACGCACCGTAAGATACGCCCGAGAAAATTACGCATGATCAGAGCTGCCCCATAGAGAAATATGGGTCCATGTGTAATGCGTGGTTTTCATGCCTCTCACTCGTCCGTATTCCTCCTTAGGCCGGGATCACACATGCGAGTAAGTCGTCCGACACTCGCATGTGAAATCCCAGCTCTGGTGCCGGCATTCGGGAGTGGAGTGCGCGGCTGCATAGAACTATATGCAGCCGCGCGTTCCACTCCCGAGTGCCGGCGCCAGAGCTGGGATTTCACATGCGAGTGTCGGACGACTTACTCGCATGTGTGATCCCGGCCTTAGTGTGACACCGGCCTGAGGACTTATTTTTTACGCACCGATCTGACATTTTTATTGATACTATTTTGGTACAGATGAGATCTTTTGATCGCCCCTTATTGCATTTTATTACAATGTTGCAGCAACCAAAAAAAGTACTTCTGGGGTTTTGAATTTTTTTCTCACTACGCCGTTTACCAATTGGATTAATTTTTTTATATTGATAGATCAGGGGATTCTGAACGCAGCGATACCAAATATGTGCATATTTAATTTTTTTCATTGTTTTATTTTGAATGGGGCGAAAGGGGGGATTTGAGGACACATTTAATCCTGACCAAATCCCCAACTCCATTTACCGAAATTCAGCCCCAAACTTACAAAGAACTTCCACGATCATTAAATGTTGCCTGCAGATTCTCATTATTGTACCACTCTGAAGCTTTTTGGTGAACAACTTCTGATTCAGCCAAATACTTCATATTTCGACTTATCATAGCCGAGCACTGGAATCCCAGTTCCTATGTTTTTATAAATACACAAGTGTCTTGGATTTGTTTCCATGTCAAAGGTATAGCTTTTTGACTGAAAATATTTGAATCAGACCACTTCTAGACAAACTTCTCTGTTCAGGAGTTGTAAGTAGCTGGCTCTCACTGGTTGCTACTAGAGATGAGCGACTCTGCCTTACTTTCTCAAAAGTCGAGTCGAACAAAGTCAGCCGACTAACGGAAATGGTCGGGTCGGAGTCTAAAATCCGACCCCAATGCAAGTCAATGGGGAAGAAAAGTCGGCATGGAGTGAAGGGCAGTAAACACACCTATAGTGCCCATTTCAATGCCAACGACATCAATTCTTATTACTTAAGCTTGTCAACCTTAATTTACTTAATAATAATAGTAACGCATTGAAAAATGGGGGTTATTTGGCTAAAGTTGTGAGGGGGACAGGGCTGGCTCCAGGTTTTTGAGGGCCCTGGGCCAAAGAGTCTCAGTGGGCCCCTGTGAGGAAGAAACAGCCACCATCTTGGATAGGGCCTATACCAGCCTCCATTTTGTCTATTCACAGATTCACAGCATCTAACTGCTGTAGTTCCCCATGGCCTATGGGCATATTCAATACAGGGTTTGATGTCCACTGTGAATAAAAATGGCTTTTATGCTAAGTAATTCAGGCCCATGTTTGAATGGCAAGGTCTTTAGTGTGGTAACGAGTTAAGACCCAAAACCGAGCTTCAAAGCTTCAGTACGGAGCCAAGCCAGCATGGTGAATAGAAAGGTTTGTTAGCATGGTAATGAGATGCCTGGAGGCTTCAATTAGACTATACCTTTCAGCTAGACACTGAAAACACATCCATTGTATGTTTCCAGACCCGAAGGCTCCGTTCTAGGATTATGAATTATGAGCACATCTTTGTAGGTACATTCTCATAAAAATATCTGTGTGAACCAGCGGACCTCGGATATTTGATGGTGCAACGGATGTGTGAGCACAGTCTTCGCACCTTATGAAGCAGTGCTGGTAACTCCGGATAATTATTTATGAAGCACTGCACCACCAGATTCAAGGTGTGAGCCAGGCAAGGTATGTGTCTGAGTTTTGCCAGGGCTATGGCCGCCACAAAATTATGGCCGTTATCACTGACTACCTTGCCTGGCTCAAGATGTAGACTGCCCAGCCATGACTCAGTTTCTCGCTGCAAGTAGTCGGCCAGTACCTCTGCGGTGTGTCTGTTGTCGCCCAAAGACATCATCTTTAAAACAGCCTGCTGACGCTTATCACTAGCTGATCGATAGTGGTACACCTCGTGTGCAACACTGGCAGCTGCGGATGGAGTGCTCGTGCGACTGCGCTCTGTCGATGAGCTTTCGCTTCTGGAGGAGGAGGAGGGTCAAACGCCTACAGCCAACTGTTGCCTATACCGTGGGCTAGGCAGCAATGTCCCACCGCCGCTGTCCCCTGTGGACCCTGCATCCACCACATTAACCCAGTGTGCAGTGATGGACACGTAACGGCCCAGGCCATGCCTACTGGCCCATGCATCTGTTGTGAGGTGCACCTTTCCACTCACTGATTGTTTAAGTGCATGGACAATGCGGTCTTTCACATGCAGGTGGAGGGCAGGGATGGCTTTTCTAGAAAAGAAGTGCTGACTGGGTAGGTCATAGTGTGGGACAGCGTAGGCCATGAGCTCTCGGAACGCTGCGCTTTCAACCCAACGGAAGGGTATCATCTCTAATGAGATCAGTTTGGCAATGTTGCTGTTCCAAGCCAGTGAGGTTTTGAAGTCCGTCCACGCTTGCAAGTGCATGCTGTTTAAATGTCTAAGCATGCAACTGGTATTCAATTTTCGGAGATTTTTCCCTCGGCTAAAGGTCCTTCCGCACTTCTTACAGATAACCTTTGCCTCATCAATAGGAATTTGGTAAAAAAAAGTGCCACACTGCACTCTTCCTACTATGGGATAAATTTTCAGGGCTTGCACACTGTGCTAATTTGACCGTCTGGCCAAGCTGTCCTGCAACTCTTTTTGCTTTTTTAACACGTTTTTGGACTGCTACTGGCCTGCCAGATAACCGCAGCTGCGATGTCGATGCCTGTCGAGGATCCTCCTCCACTTCTGAGCTATTGCCAGTGGCACCCTCTTCCCCCAATGGATGCCAATCCGGGTCAACAACTGGGTCATCCATCACCTCCTCTTCAATTTCATCTGCACATTCCTCTGTGTCACCGTGTAAGGTGGTAGAGTATGCGGGAAGGGGCACCTGAGATTCATCAGGGTCAGATTCTGGCTCAGTAGACTGCAAGGGCAATGTAGTGCTCTGGGTGCATGTACCAGCAGAATCATATATCAGTGGCTGTGCATCAGTGCACTCCATGTCAGATTCATCTTGGACAGGGGAATTCAGGATTTGACTTGATAACCTAGGCATGGTATGTGAAAAGAGCTCCATGGAGTAATCTGAAGTGTGGCCTGCCGCATCCTTCACTTTTGGTGGGGGTGAAGGAAACAAGGAAAGGTGTTGTTCCTGACCAGGAGCCTGCACTGACGACTCAGTGCTTGCATTTTTTGAAACTTCAGAAGAGGAGGCGATAGAGCTGGAGGCTGTTTCGGCAATGTAAGCCAAAACCTGTTCCTGATGCTCCGGCTTTAAAAGCGGTTTACCTACTCCCAGAAAAGGGAGCCTTCCAGGCCTTCTGGAGCCAGACGATGACGCAGGCTCAACACCTCCTGCCTTAGGTGCTATTGGGCTTTTGGCACTACCAGCAGAAGCACCACCACCACCATCATTCCCAGCTGGCCCCCCCGCCCACGTCCACGGCCTCTTCCACCATACTTCCTCATGTTTGGGAAAATGTACCAAAAATACCAGCAGATATATGGTACTGTACAGTCATGGCCAAAAGTTTTGAGAATGACACAAATATTAATTTTTACAAAGTCTACTGCTTCACTTTTTCTAATGGCAATTTGCATATACTCCAGAATGTTATAAAGAGTGATCAGCTTAACAGCAATTACTTGCAAAGTCAATATTTGGCTAGAAAATGAACTTTATCCCCCAAAACACATTTCAACATCATTGCAGCCCTGCCTTAAAAGGACCAACTAACCTCTTTTCAGTGATTGCTCCATTAAAACAGGTGTGGGTGTTGATGAGGACATGGCTGGAGATCAATCTGTCATGATTAAGTAAGAATGACACCACTGGACACTTTAAAAGGAGGCTGGTGCTGGGCATCATTGTTTCTCTTCTGTTAACCATGGTTATCTCTAAAGAAACACGTGCAGTCATCATTGCAATGCACAAAAATAGCCTAACAGGGAAGAGTATCGCAGCTAGAAAGATTGCACCTCAGTCAACAATCTATCGCATCATCAAGAACTTCAAGGAGAGAGGTTCCATTGTTGCCAAAAGGCTCCAGGGCGCCCAAGAAAGACCAGCAAGCGCTAGGACCGTCTCTTAAAAGTGTTTCAGCTGCGGGATCGGGCTACCAGCAGTGCAGAGCTTGCTCAGGAATGGCAGCAGGCAGGTGTGAGTGCATCTGCACGCACTGTGAGGCGGAGACTCTTGGAGCAAGGCCTGGTCTCAAGGAGGGCAGCAAAGAAGCCACTTCTCTCCAGAAAAAACATCATGTACAGACTGATATTCTGCAAAAGGTACAGGCAGTGGACTGCTGAGGACTGAGGTAAAGTTATTTTCTCTGATGAATCCCCTTTTCGATTGTTTGGGACATCAGGAATACGCCTCATTCGGAGAAGACAAGGTGAGCGCTACCACCAGTCTTGTCTCATGCCAACTGTTAAGCATCCTGAAACCATTCATGTGTGGGGTTGCTTCTCAGCCAAGGGAATCGTCTCTCTCACAGTCTTGCCTAAAAACACAGCCATGAATAAAGAATGGTACCAAAATGTCCTCCAAGAGCAACTTCTCCCAACCCTCCAAGAGCAGTTTGGCGATCAACAATGCCTTTTCCAGCATGATGGAGCACCTTGCCATAAAGCAAAGGTGATAACTAAATGGCTCAGGGAACAAAACATAGAGATTTTGGGTCCATGGCCTGGAAACTCCCCAGATCTTAATCCCATTGAGAACTTGTGGTCAATCATCAAGAGACGGGTGGACAAACAAAAACCTAAAAATTCTGACATAATGAAAGCATTGATTGTGCAAGAATAGACTGCTATCAGTCAGGATTTGGTCCAGAAGTTGATTGAGAGCATGCCAGGGAGAATTGCAGAGGTCCTGAAGAAGAAGGGTCAACACTGCAAATATTGACTTGCTGCATTAACTCATTCTAACTGTCAATATAAGCTTTTGTTACTCATATGTTTGCAATTATATTCATGTCTGTGATAAAAACATCTGTCAAAACACACATAAAAACCAGGGCAGCAGAACATGTGAAAATATAATATTTGTGTCATTCTCAAAACTTTTGGCCATGACTGTATGAGGAGCATACAGCTGTATACGGTGTAGGGGAAATTTGAAATCTCCGTGTATATTTCTGGAGTCACACACAGACGCTCACTCAGTATGGATTTGACCGTAATACAAAGAGCAGATATACGGTACTGTCTCAGAAGCATATGTCTCGACCACGCACCACAATTGTGGGTTTCCAGGGATATGGGGTACTCGGAGCCGAGCCTGTAGATTTCTATGGGGGATGTCACTGGTAGCGTGGCTCGGTCCGTGTCCCTGGCGGTCAGGCGTTAAAGGGGGATTTATTTACAGGGGATTTAGTAGATAACAGTTCGTGACGCCACCTGTGGTTGTCTGATCACTAAGACCAGCGCTGCAGTAGATCTCTGAGGGGATGTTGTGGCAGCTAGATGACGGGTCCCCCACAGGTGGGACTGGTCCCTCAAGGTCTATGGTATTAATGATGTAGGGTGCAAATAAATGAATCAGTCTCACACCATCCAGCGTCTTTCCATACCTTTTACTTGTCAGATGTTTAGGCAGGTCCCAGAGAGCTGGTCGGGGTGGAGAATGTGCTTCGAGATAACAGCTGAACAGGTTAGAGGCCTCCTTTACTTCCAATATGATGAGTCCAACTAGCATAGAGCTAAGTTAACTCCGAATACTCCAGCTAACTCCATAGCTGTACTGCCCGGTCAGCATTGTGGTCGGAGCCTTCCAAGTGATGGAACTAGGTTCTTGCTTTTGTCGTGCACTGACTCAAAGTCCCTATTCCACCTGACTCCGGTTACGTACCGACACTCCAAGGGCTGCTTTCTGCGACCCCAGTAAGACTCTGGTTTTCCTGTCACTACGCCTGAAGCTGTAGCGACACTTCGGTCCCCAGTGACCGGTAAACAGTGCAGGATAGTTCAATCCTTACGGCACTTCTCTGTTTCTTTCCACTGCGCCCTTCGCCCTGTTCGCGCTTTTAACATAAGCACTCCACACTTCCTAAGGTAGAACAAGCCAATCCTTCCTTGCTTCTTCCTTGGAGCTTGCTGACAGATTCTCAGTATTCTCCTAGTTCAGGAACGCATCAACTGAACTTCACTGTCCTTGGGACAGGCGACTGAAGTTTCTGCTGCAAACTTTCCTTCCTTCAAAGCTGTCTCTGTCTGTCTGACTTTAGCTCACCCAGAGCTCTGACAGGGAATGCAATCTGATCTCCTCTCCTCCCTCCGAGTCCAGACTAGACTGACTGACTACTCTGTCCGAAGACAGGAAACAGACTGACTCTGCTGTATCTCACTAGCTTATATACCCTATGGGTGTGTCCAAGTGTGTGATGGAGTGAATGGATATCGAGCATTAAACTGTTACCTCTCCGCACATCCTCCAGGGTACTGTGTGCCTTACACACCAGGGCTACACATTCCCCCTTGGTAAAACACAGCACTCCCGGGCTGTAAAATACAGAAAGAAAGACATTTTGTTTTGCATTAACAATAACATGAAACTCATCCCATCCGGGAGGTACGAAATTCTTAAAACGTTGCATTTTGTACAGTAGGAAAATACAAGAGTATTAAAACATCAAGACACTCAATAAATATTCACATTAATACTTGACTTTATTCTCTTGGAGGACCCGCACCAAAAACCTCCCACGTAGGTCCTGGGTGGGCTGCAGGACTTTATTGCAGACCTCTTTCTGGGCCCCACCATACGGGTTTTTCTTCTGAGGTAGTTGTATAATAGTGGCTTCGTGTAAAACCAATATAATGCACCGAAGCGCAACTATTTACAGGATAAGTTCTGGGCTGGCACAGTCCTCAGCCTCTCAGTCCATGACATAATAAAAGACACATATTGGTAACTTCTGAAACTCACATTATACTTCTCACGGTATTTACCCAACCAGGGTATTCTATATGTAAAACTATGCAATCAACATATTACTTTTTAATTTCTCAAAATTCTTCAACTTTTCAAAATTCCTTTTACCCAGCCGGTATATATTTTACTCAATATATATAAAACTATATAAACACTATACATAGCAATAAAGTGCAAAACAGCAATTATTTCTTTTATCAAAAACTTTTTACATCTTCTTAGTTGCGGTAAACCCCTGTCTGGGTCCTACCGGTCTTCACATTTTCTTGCAGACTTCAATGACATTTTCCACCCCGGGGGCTGGAACAATGCGATGCTCCTTAGAGCACATGACAAACAGGTCGTGACCTGCTATCAGGGTTTGGGTCGCTACAGTTCTTGTGCGAACCGCTTGGGGCACGCCGGGCGCTTTCTCCTTGTGAGACGCTGTCTGCGTCGCTGTAATAGCCACTTTCTCTCGTGATGCAGAAATAGTCGCCATGCGCGACGTCATGTAGACCGCTGATTGCGATGTGGAATGGGTCGCAGGTTGCGATGTAGTAGGAGGACAAGGCAGTGAAGAGTATGCAGGCGGTGCTTCGAACTGCGATGGACATTCAGGGGGCGATGCCGGGGCACGGCCTGGTGCAGCGGGAGCTCGAGACTGTGACGCGCTGGCAATGGTGACGTTACCTGCGTCGGGGACGGGGTCACAGACGATTTCCACATTAAGGGCATACCATCCCTTCAGGCCCCAGTGACGTGTATAAGTGACAATGTCCCCATTAATCAGGTCCCTTCCCGGATGACCTTGTGGTAGGTGGGACTCTACATCGCGACGGCTCACGAAGACCCCTTGATAAAGTCCTGGCTCGCGGATGAATCCCCAGCCCTTGCGAAGCTGAAACTCCACTACGCACCCCTGACGCCGTGGTTCCCTCCGGGTACCTTTATCACGGCGAACGGTTTCCTTATCTGCGATGAGCTCTGCATGCTGTCGCTGCCGGTTCCGCTGCACCTCCCGCTCTTCCTCCTGCCGGCGTCGCTGCTCCTCTTTGCGACACGGCATCTCTCTTTCCCACTGGACCGCGTACGTGACGTCATCAATCCGCTCCATTGCATCCCAGTCGACGTCTGGTAACGATGGGCAGGACCCCTCCGGTGTCCCTGCCGGGGAACGGTAATCCGCTGCGGCCCTCTGACCTGGCTGGCATTCAGGGACGGGCAGGACCTCCTCAGCCTCCTTCGCCTCCACCGCTCCATCGGTGGGATCAGGTACAGCATATCTGGTGTCCGCCTCCAGTCGCTCCGCAGCCTTTTTCATCAGGGCCTTTGGATAATCCAGTGATAGAGGGGTATCAAGAGACGGTATTTCACTTGTGGGAGAGAACATGGCGTCCCACAGCAGCCGCTGTGTTTGGGTGCGCCAGCGTCTCTCCGTCTCTTGTCTAATTGCACGATTCTGCAGCTTCTTTTTCAACTCAGCATTTTCCTTCCGCAACTCCATCATGGCGGGGTCGGTGTCCCGATCTGGGGACAGCTCTGGCACAGGCAGACAGTCCTCTAGTAATGGGCACTGATTCTCCTGTCCTTCCGCCATCTCGGTCCATGTATGTCTGTGGTATCCAACAGGAACATTCTGGTCCTTTCCGTGGAGGCCGGATTTGCGTCTCCTCCTCTTCGCATAGAGGATGAAGAGGAGGCGTATTTCTTTAGCAGTGGGGCTGGATCTCACATTGTAATAGGCCTTGGAGAGGGCGGCCATCACTTTTCGCGCTTCAGGGGGGTACACGCCCACGAAGGTACGCCCACCTTCTTCACCAGCGCCTCAGGGCGCGAATATGGCGGCAAAGATGGCGGTATTTGGCGCCAAAAGTGCAAACAGTCCTTTTTCACTGAAACATTTCACAGGCACACAGGACTCACAATCTTGCAAGTTTTCGTATCCTGTTCGTGACGCCAAGTTTTATGTCTCGACCACGCACCACAATTGTGGGTTTCCAGGGATATGGGGTACTCGGAGCCGAGCCTGTAGATTTCTATGGGGGATGTCACTGGTAGCGTGGCTCGGTCCGTGTCCCTGGCGGTCAGGCGTTAAAGGGGGATTTATTTACAGGGGATTTAGTAGATAACAGTTCGTGACGCCACCTGTGGTTGTCTGATCACTAAGACCAGCGCTGCAGTAGATCTCTGAGGGGATGTTGTGGCAGCTAGATGACGGGTCCCCCACAGGTGGGACTGGTCCCTCAAGGTCTATGGTATTAATGATGTAGGGTGCAAATAAATGAATCAGTCTCACACCATCCAGCGTCTTTCCATACCTTTTACTTGTCAGATGTTTAGGCAGGTCCCAGAGAGCTGGTCGGGGTGGAGAATGTGCTTCGAGATAACAGCTGAACAGGTTAGAGGCCTCCTTTACTTCCAATATGATGAGTCCAACTAGCATAGAGCTAAGTTAACTCCGAATACTCCAGCTAACTCCATAGCTGTACTGCCCGGTCAGCATTGTGGTCGGAGCCTTCCAAGTGATGGAACTAGGTTCTTGCTTTTGTCGTGCACTGACTCAAAGTCCCTATTCCACCTGACTCCGGTTACGTACCGACACTCCAAGGGCTGCTTTCTGCGACCTAAGGTCCAGTAAGACTCTGGTTTTCCTGTCACTACGCCTGAAGCTGTAGCGACACTTCGGTCCCCAGTGACCGGTAAACAGTGCAGGATAGTTCAATCCTTACGGCACTTCTGTTTCTTTCCACTGCGCCCTTCGCCCTGTTCGCGCTTTTAACATAAGCACTCCACACTTCCTAAGGTAGAACAAGCCAATCCTTCCTTGCTTCTTCCTTGGAGCTTGCTGACAGATTCTCAGTATTCTCCTAGTTCAGGAACGCATCAACTGAACTTCACTGTCCTTGGACAGGCGACTGAAGTTTCTGCTGCAAACTTTCCTTCCTTCAAAGCTGTCTCTGTCTGTCTGACTTTAGCTCACCCAGAGCTCTGACAGGGAATGCAATCTGATCTCCTCTCCTCCCTCCGAGTCCAGACTAGACTGACTGACTACTCTGTCCGAAGACAGGAAACAGACTGACTCTGCTGTATCTCACTAGCTTATATACCCTATGGGTGTGTCCAAGTGTGTGATGGAGTGAATGGATATCGAGCATTAAACTGTTACCTCTCCGCACATCCTCCAGGGTACTGTGTGCCTTACACACCAGGGCTACACACATACAGCTGTATATGGTGTAGGGGAAAATTGCAATTTCCGTACATATTTCTGGAGTCACACACAGACGCTCACTTAGTATGGATTTCACCATAATACAAAAGAGCAGATATACGGTAGTATCTCAGAAGAGTACAGCTGTATACGGTGTAGGGGAAAATTGCAATCTCCGTATATATTTCCTGAGTCACACACAAATAGTCAGCATGTATTTGTCCATGATACCAGCTGGTACACGGTAGTGTGTGAGTAGTGTACAGCTCTATACGGTGTGGGAAAAAATGAACGGTCTGCAAGCAGTCTGCACAGCAGTGTACACAGCAATACAGCTAGCAGGCAGCCTAATAACCAGCGCTGCTGCACACAAGAAAATCCTCCCCTGTCACTGCACACTAACTGTACAGCACAATTGCTATCATCACAAGCACAGAAGAACTTCTCTTTCCTGCCCTAACTCTCTCAGTACTGATAAACAGCGTCAGCAACCTCTCCCTACTATTAATATCAGCAGAAGTAAAATGGAGGTCGGCGGTGAGGGCTTTTATAGACACTATGATGCCCCCCCAAAGCAAGCCAATCACTGCAATGCCCTTCTCTAAGATGGTGTTGGACGCTGCCCATGTCATCTTGTTGCCCACAGTGTACGTCCTTGCTCATTGGCTGAAAAAAGGCGTCTGCAAGCATTATGGGAAAACCGACTTGGGCGCTTGGGTCGACGAAAGCATGGCCGACTGCACGCTATGGTCGGGTATCGGCCAATGAAACCCGACTTTGGCGAAAGTCGGCGACTTTTGAATCTGACTAACCTGTGTCGCTCAACTCTAGTTGCTACCAGTTATGAGCTGATTGTACTGCTGGATATATTCCCATTTCAAAGAAATGTAAGCATGATGTATATTTCAACTGCTGCACTAAGTTTCCTTGACTGATTACTGTGCCTACAATCCTCAATATTGCCCATTTCTTGGTGCTTCTTCAAAAGAGCTTGAACAGCACATCTTAAAACTGATGCATGCTTTGAAAATCTTGCCTAGCATAGACCTTGATGATGCTGTATGTCTCATCTCTTGTTTCTGTGCTCAATCTTGACATGGTGTATGACCTGTGACATCAAACTGTCTTCCACAACCTCACCTTTGCAGTAGTTTGGCCTCACTTAGTGTTAAGCCTCCTGCACAGATGATTCTGTTTCAATTCATGACTGTTTTTCAACCTACGTAAGAAAATGATTATCACAAACAACTGTTTGGTATAATTGGTTATTCATACACCAGACTGTAATCCTCCAAAATCCCTGACTATGTACAGAGAAGAATTGATGTTGTTTTGGATGAAAAGGGTGCTCACACCAAATATTGATTTGATTTTTTATTTAACTTTTCTTCATTCTCTTTGCATTTTGCTAATTGATAAAAAAAATATTATCACTTCTATTTTTTAAAGCATTTTTACTTTGCAGGATCTTTTTCCAAACCTGAAAAACTATTACACAGCACAATATTTTTTAAGGTAATGTTAAAAGAGGTATTTCCAAAAAGACAGTCTTAAAATGCACCAAATTTAAGAAACACATGATGTTTCCTAAACATCCTCCCCACTACTGGAGCTACCACCTCACCATCACTGGAGCTACTGCAACCGCCCAACCGACTGTCTCCTTCCCCACCATCCTGTAGAATGTAAGCCCGCAAGGGCAGGGTCCTCTCTCCCCTCTATATCGGTCTGTCATTGTTAGTTTGTTTACCTGGTGTACAATAATAAATTATATTGTGGTACCGTGTTAGCCAGAAAAATCGATGTGAATACTTTTCCATCCAATTATGACAAGAGCATTCTTAAGGTGATACCTTTATTGGCTAACCAGAAAATTATATGTTCGCAAGCTTTCAGAGCGCAGAGGCTCCTTCTTCAGGCAAGATTACATTTGATTACAAATGTAATCTTGCCTGAAGAAGGAGCCTCTGCGCTCTGAAAGCTTGCGAACATATAATTTTCTGGTTAGCCAATAAAGGTATCACCTTAAGAATGCTCTTGTCATAATTGGATGGAAAAGTATTCACATTAGTTTGTTTACCGTAAGGGATATCTGTATGTAACCCCTTCTCATGTACAGCACCATGGAATCAATGGCGCTATATAAATAAATATTAATAATAATAATGTTTCCTAAATTTGGTGCATTTGTGAACTATTAAGGAAATATATAATTGTAGAGGAAATGTATAACTGCAGTAGAGTTACATTTAGCTGACAAAAGGACAAACTTGATTTACCAGTATTGGAAGAACAAAGAGGCTTTCACTAGAGGTGTCAAACATGGCACCTCAGCTCTGGGACTCTGAGTTCAAAGGGTTAGCAAATGGTCATTATAACCAAGATTCACTGTAAAGCCTCCATCACATACAGAGATCTCTCTAGCGAGATCGCTCCTGAGTCACTAGTTTTGTGACGCAGCAGCGATCTCCCCAGCGATATCGCTGTGTGTGACATTCAGCGATGATCAGCCCCCCTGCTGGGTATCGCTGATCGTCGCTGAATGTCCTGGACATTTCTTTGCTCGTTGGTCTCCTGCTGACAGGCACGCATCGCTGCTGGAAACCAGAGGTCCGCGGACCGCATAGTACACGCCCGCTCGCTGTCTCCGTTGTCTCCCTAGGCGCAGTCAGTATTGGTTGAGGAGGGGCCTCCGGCCACTTCCTCCAACAATGAGCATGTGAAACAGCTTACGCGATGACGCCGGAGAGTCAGTGCACCGGAGACAGCAACAGAAGTAGAAGCAGAGCGCCGGGGAATGGGACCGAGGTGAGTATGTGGTGTTCTTTTTTTTTCATGTGTATGAACATGGAGATTCTATGGGTTTGATATACAGCACATGGGGATTCTATGGGGGTGACATACAGCACAAGGGGATTCTATGGGGTGACATACAGCACAAGGGGATTCTATGGGGGTGACATACAGCACATGGGGATTCTATGGGGTGACATACAGCACATGGGGATTCTATGGGGGTGACATATGTGTAGCCCTGGTACACAATACCAGGAGGATGAGTGGAGAGGTAATGGTTAAGGGCTCTTCATAGTATCACGTACACTTCGGACACACCCAGTAGGGGTGTGGAGGGGAGTGATTCATTCAGTCAGTTTCCTGTCCTTGGACAGAGCAGACGTGTTTAGTCTGAGCCTGTTAGCAGTTCAGAAAGTGGAGGCTAGTACAGGTGAGCTAGTTCACCTCAGCCTAGTCAGAGCTGTGCCCCACTGGAAGACGGACTGAGATATCTATTAAGAGTGTGAGCAAATCGAAGGGCAAAGTGGAAGAGAACAGTGAAGTGCCATAGGTATAGGATACCTGCACATTGTAACCGGTCACTGGGGACCGAAGGATCACTATAGCTTTACGCATAGTGGTAAGAAAACCAGAGGCTTACCGAACCTTAGGTCGCGGCAAGCATCCCTGAAGAGTCAGTACGTATCTGGGGTCAGGGAGAGTGGGAACCTTGAGCCTGATCAGCAAGAATAGGAACTCAGCTCTCTCACTGGAAGGCTCCGACCACAAAACTGACCGGGCAGAACAGCTTTGGAATAGCTGGAATTATAGAGGGAACTACGCTTCAGGCTGGTTGGACTCATCATCATTGGACAGTAAAGGAGGCCCCTAACTTGCTTAACCGTTGCCTCAAAGCTCATCCTCCATCAACCCCATCAGCCTCCCTGGGAACTGCCTTACCATCTTACAAGTAAAAGGTATGGAGAGACGCTGATGTGTGAGACTGAGTTATTTATTTGCATGCCTGCACAACCCTGCTTTAACTACCGACCTGAGGGAAGAGTCCCACCTGTAGGGGACCCGACATCTAGCTGCCTCACCATCCCCTCAGAGATCTACAGCAGCGCTGGTACAAATTACCAGAAAACTACAGGTGGCGTCACGAACTGTATATAAATCTATCCCCTGTAAATATTCCCCCCCAACATACGCCAGACCGCCAGGGCCACAGACCGAGCCACCGCTACCTGTGACAAACCCCATAGACTTCCATGGGCTCGGCTCTGAGTACCCCATTGCCCTGGTAATCCACAATTGTGGTGGCGGGTCGACACAAAACTTTGGCGTCACGAACAGGATACGAAACTTGCAGCATAGCGAGCCCTGTGTGCCTGTGGAGTGTTTTGGTGAAAAAGACTGTTGCTGTTGTTTGGCGCCAAATACCGCCATATTTGCCGCCAGATTCGCGCCCTAAGGCGCTGGAGAAGAAGGTGGGCGTACCTGAAAGAGCGCGCAGAGTCTTGGACACGCCCCCGGCTCTGACTCATCAGCAGGTCCTGCAACAGGAAGTGAACGCTCTGACATCAGAGCGCCTGCGACGAAGGTCCTGTTCCCACTGCTGTGCCTGTGAAATAGCAGCGTTTGAAACCGGTAGGCTCCGTTTAACCAAGGGGGCGCTAAGATGTCACAACAACCGGCTGACAGTGCGGCCCCGGCCGGAGGCCCCAATCCCGCACCGCCTGGTATTGTAGCGCCAGATGGGGGTGCAGGTCCAGCACCCAGTCCGGTAGTCCCGATCATGCCACTAACGCTCCCATATATGCCTGGGGCGAAATGGCTTCCCCAATACAGCGGTGAGCCAGGCACTTTAGCAGGCTTCAAGCGGAAGTTATGCAGCATCCTAGAAATGTACTCCATGCCTGAGAGACAAAAAGCTGCTGTGCTAATAGGGCAGCTAACTGGCGCTGCTGAGAGGGAAGTGGAGACTTGGGATACCGTTGATCAGGAGTCGGTACCTGCGATCCTCCTTAAGCTGCATGCCATATTTGAAGACCGCACAGAAACAGATCTCCGGATGGCCTTCTATCACTGTTCACAACAGCCAGGTGACAGCATCCGGGACTATGCTTGCCGACTACAGGGAGCCCTGAGAGCCCTCAAGCAGATTAACAATTTAAATGCTATCGATGAGAATAAAATGCTGAAAGAACAATTTATACAGGGATTGAGATCCCAAGAGGAACGCAGAACTGTAAACTGGTGGTCCTTAGATCATCCGGATGCTACCTTTGATGCCCTAAAAGACATGGCAATAAAAGGGCTGCGGCCCCTGGGCAAACCTGAGGTGGCAACCCAACATCATCAGGCTGAAGTCACTCTGGAACCGGCAGTAACCCCCTGTTCCCCGTTAGTGGCCGAAGCCAAAGCGCAGATGACACCTCCCAGTGAATTGGATTGTCTGCGCTCAGAGGTGCGCCAGCTGACTAAAAATATGGCTGCTGTGATGAGTGCCCTGCAGCTGCGGAAAGAGGAGGAAGGGAAGATCTTGTTAGCTGACTGCCCAGAAGACGTCCCGTGGATGCACCGGAGAAGAAAGAAGACGTCGCCCCCCCGGAGGAGGACAACGCCACCCCCAGGAGCGACCTCTGATCAACACCCTCCTCGTCGAGAGATCATCTGTTATCGCTGCAACCGGAAAGGTCATCTGTCTCCACAGTGTCCTTTAAACGGGCAGAACCTGGGTCCAAGGGCCAACACCCAGGAGAATACCCGTCAGGCCCCCTAGACTGGAACCGCAGGTATGTGGGCGGGCGACCCTACCTGTCTATTATTCTAGATGGTATTGCTGTTCCGGCATTGTTAGACACTGGGTCGCAGGTGACCCTAATACCTGATGCCCTATATACCAAGTACTGGTCAATGGACAGTCTTAAACCTCCGAGCCTTGACTTTACCGTGTATGCTTCTAATGGTCTTCCTGTAGAAGTACTCGGGACAAAATGTGTAGATGTGAAGGTGGGCAGAGAGGAGTTGAAAGACCAGGGGCTTCTGGTAGTAAAGACTGTAAATGAGGAGAACGGTTTAAATATAATTTTGGGTACTAACATTATCGGTAATTGTTTGGGAGAAGTTGTGTTCTTGCTCCAACAGCTCGCTGAGATTGCCCGACCAAGGCAGAGAGGAGTAATCCAAAGAGAGATCCGGGCCCTGGTGTGTCAGCAGCAAGCGAAGCTTACAGACGGCGAAATTGGTAATGTACGGGGCACTGACTCGGATCCTATTGTGATACCCCCAATGAGTGAAATGATCATCTGGTGCAGGGCAGCCATAGGTCTGAGAGGACAGAATTACCAAGCTGTAGTAGAACCCCACCATTCAGAACATAGACCTACACTTATGACTGCTAGAGGAGTAGTAGAAGTGGTGAATGGAAGAGTACCGGTACGGCTTCTCAATTGGGGAGATGATGAGGTAAACTTACCCCGTTATGCAACCATTGCTAAACTACATGCTGTCGACAATAATTCTATTCTCCCGGCTGAGTCCTTAGACTCCTGTCAAATAGCGGAGGATAATGACCCGGCAACTCAGGTGGCGGAATGGTGTCAGCAACTCCATGTTGGGACGGACACCACTCCCGCTCACCAGAAGCAAGGGGTATTGCGGGTGGTGCAAGAGTATGCCCAAGTGTTTAGCAAGCACCCACTTGATTTTGGGGTAATTAAGGGAGTCCAACATCATATCCCTACAGGCAGTCATCCTCCCATCAAAGAGCGGTATAGGCCCATACCTCCAGCTCATTATCAGAAGGCTAAAGAAATGTTGAATGATATGAAGAAAGCCGGGGTGATAAGGGATAGTTGTAGCCCCTGGGCAGCCCCTCTAGTTCTGGTTAAAAAGAAAGATGGTAGTATGAGAATGTGTGTGGATTACAGGCAGGTGAACCGCATAACACACAAGGATGCATACCCGTTACCACGTATAGAGGAATCATTAGCTGCTCTGAAAACGGCTAACTACTTTTCTACCCTCGATCTGACTAGTGGTTACTGGCAAGTGGCTGTGGCTGAGGAGGATCGTGAGAAAACGGCTTTCACCACCCCAATGGGGCTCTGTGAGTTCGACAGAATGCCGTTTGGGCTCAGTAGTGCCCCAGGAACATTTCAGAGAGTGATGGAAAACTGTCTGGGACATCTCAATTTTGAAACCGTGCTGCTATACCTAGACGACGTTATCGTGTATTCCAAGACATATGAGGACCATCTGAAGCACCTGGCAGAAGTATTCGAGTCCCTGTCCAGGTACGGGATGAAGTTGAAACCCTCAAAATGCCATCTACTCAAACAGAAGGTACAATACTTGGGGCACATCGTCAGTTCGGAAGGAGTAGCGCCGGACCCAGAGAAAGTCACTGCCATCCAGAAGTGGCCGGAGCCGAAGAACCTTAAGGAAGTGCGACAGTTCCTGGGACTAACGGGTTACTACAGGAGATTTGTGAAAGATTACACGAAGAAGGCAGCTCCTTTACAGGACCTCCTAGTAGGACAATCCCTAAAGAGCAGAACCCCTCCCTTTAATTGGGGTAAGGAACAGGCTGAAGCATTTCAAAAGATGAAAGAGATCCTTACAGGTGATGAGATCTTGACGTATCCTGATTACAGTCAACCGTTCCTGCTGTACACCGACGCCAGTAATGAAGGTTTAGGAGCAGTTCTCAGTCAGAAGCAGAATGGACAAGAAAAAGTCATCGCTTATGCCAGCAGAAAACTCAGGCCAACTGAGAGAAATCCGGAAAATTATAGCAGCTTCAAGCTGGAGTTTCTGGCGTTGGTCTGGGCCATTACTGAAAGATTTAAGCACTATCTGGCCTCCAATCAGTTCACTGCGTTTACAGATAACAACCCCTTAACGCACCTGGAGACTGCTAAGCTGGGTGCCATGGAGCAGCGATGGATGGCTCGGTTGTCCAATTACCAGTTTACTATCAAGTACCGGGCAGGTCGAAAGAATGCTAATGCCGACGCATTGTCCCGAATGCCGCATGACTCTGACACGGAAGAAGAATCGGACGACCTGGAAGAAATTGAGCTACCTGCGTTCCATCGAAATGGGGTAGTCCATGAGCATCGAGTCAACAGAAAGCAGTATGGTGCAACATTAAATCCTTTACCCCATCACAGCTGGAAAGAGACTCAGGACAGTGATCCAGTGGTCAGCCGCATCAAGGAGTTGTTAAGACAGGAAGGTTCCTCCTTGGAAAAGGATGCACCTATGTCAGCAAAGCTCCTGTGGAACGAGAAAAGCAGGTTGTTCCTATACCGTGAGAAGTTGTGCAGGAGATACGTCAACCCCAGAACCCACGAGATGGTCTGGCAAATAGTGGTCCCCAAGGCAGACGTCCAAATGGTGTTGGAAGCATACCACGATCAAGCAGGACACTTTGGCTGGAGAAAGCTGGAGACCCTGTTGAGATGCCGGTTCTACTGGGTAGGGATGAGCAGCTCCATCGAGAGGTGGTGTCGAAACTGTGGACCCTGTGGTCTCAGAAGAAAGGACTACGGTAGTCAGAAGGCACCCCTGCAACCTATCCGGACGACTCGTCCCCTGGAGATTGTGGCCCTGGACCACGTCAAACTGTCGCCAAGTAGAACTGGATACTCATACGCCTTGACCATGGTGGACCATTACTCCAGATTTCTGGTGGTTGTCCCAGTTAAGGACCAGACCGCAGTGACGGCAGCGAAAACCTTTCAAGCAAGCTTCTGCAGACCGCATGGGTATCCGGAGCAAGTATTAACCGATCAGGGACCTGCTTTCGAAGCCGATTTATTCAAGGAATTCTGTCACATGTACGGGTGCAAGAAAATTAGAACAACACCATATCACCCTCAAACCAACGGTCTTTGCGAAAAAATGAACCATATTGTCCTTGACTTGTTGAGATCCATACCGTTGGAAGACAGGAATCGATGGCCGGACTTACTACCTGATTTAGTTGATTTGTATAACCATATACCTGTAAGTTCAACTAACTGCACTCCAGCTTATCTTATGAGAGCAAGGCCCGGAAGACTACCAATGGATCTAGAACTTGGAGTGGTAGAACCGGAGGCAGACGACGCCGTTGAAAACTGGGACATCAATCGGCAAGAGCAATACAGAAGAGTGCAAGTCTGCGTGGAGGAAAGTCTCAACAAGGCACGGGGAAAACAGGAAGATGTTTACAACAGAAATGCTCCTGCCAAGCCTTTGATGCCTGGAGAGGTAGTATTAAAAAGGAAAAGGAAGATGCACAAATTGGATAACCAGTGGGAGCAAGAACCCTACGTCGTACAAGATTCTAAATATGACAACAGAAAAGTTTGTGTCGTCAGTAAGGACGGAGGAAGAACAACAACCACTGTGTCCAGAGACCATTTGAAATTGTGTCCAGAACCCTTAAAGCGTTGTGAAAAGAACCCTGTCATCAATCAAGAAGAAAGAAAGGAAGAGGTCATACACACGGATCTGGGAGATTTTCCTGCGGATTGGCCCCGACTGGGAGATGCTGTAATAGTTCCAGTGTTGCAGTTTTATCAGCCACAAGAGGAAGTTCTACCTCCAGTTGTGCCCGTGGTGCCAGTTGAGCCCGTTCAGGAGTTACCCATCCCAGCAACACCTCAACCTGTGGAATCTCAAGAAGGATCATCTGAAGCAGCGCCCCATACTATGGGATCCCCTGGTGAAGCTGACTCACATCGCCCAGCCATCAGTACGCTTGCCAGATCCATAGAAAGATTGAGGCAGTTCTATAGTTTGCCGTTACGCAGTGCAGACAGATCGCAACTTAGTATACCTGAGGCTACTCCACGTAGATCAGAGCGAACCACCAAAGGGAAGTTACCCATTCGATACCAGCAGTGATTATAACGAATTAATGTGAATATTGTAAAAAGTCTATATATATATATGTGTTTTTCCCTATTATGTCTTATAATGGACTCAGAGGCTGAGGACTGAGCCAGCCCAAAAACTGTATCCTGTAAATAGTTGCACTAAGGTGCCTTTAATGGTTTCACACGAAGCCTTGACTTACCTCTGAACAGAAAACCCGTGTGGTGTGGCACTGAGTGAGGTCTGCATCCAGATGTCCTGCAGCCCACCCAGGACCCACGTTGAAGGTTTGGTGCGGGTCCTTCACAAGAATATTGTGTATTTATTGAATGTTTTGATGCCTTAATACTTTTTGTATTTTTCTATATTTACTGTTTTATCGCAACGTTTCAAGACATCCTTACCTCCCAGATGGGACGAATTAATGTTTAATATTTGATGTTTAATGTTTAATGCATAAACAAAATGTCTCTTTGTATTTTACAGCCCGGGAGTGCTGTCGTTTACCATGGGGGAATGTGTAGCCCTGGTACACAATACCAGGAGGATGAGTGGAGAGGTAATGGTTAAGGGCTCTTCATAGTATCACGTACACTTCGGACACACCCAGTAGGGGTGTGGAGGGGAGTGATTCATTCAGTCAGTTTCCTGTCCTTGGACAGAGCAGACGTGTTCAGTCTGAGCCTGTTAGCAGTTCAGAAAGTGGAGGCTAGTACAGGTGAGCTAGTTCACCTCAGCCTAGTCAGAGCTGTGCCCCACTGGAAGACGGACTGAGATATCTATTAAGAGTGTGAGCAAATCGAAGGGCAAAGTGGAAGAGAACAGTGAAGTGCCATAGGTATAGGATACCTGCACATTGTAACCGGTCACTGGGGACCGAAGGATCACTATAGCTTTACGCATAGTGGTAAGAAAACCAGAGGCTTACCGAACCTTAGGTCGCGGCAAGCATCCCTGAAGAGTCAGTACGTATCTGGGGTCAGGGAGAGTGGGAACCTTGAGCCTGATCAGCAAGAATAGGAACTCAGCTCTCTCACTGGAAGGCTCCGACCACAAAACTGACCGGGCAGAACAGCTTTGGAATAGCTGGAATTATAGAGGGAACTACGCTTCAGGCTGGTTGGACTCATCATCATTGGACAGTAAAGGAGGCCCCTAACTTGCTTAACTGTTGCCTCAAAGCTCATCCTCCATCAACCCCATCAGCCTCTCTGGGAACTGCCTTACCATCTTACAAGTAAAAGGTATGG
Organism: Oophaga sylvatica; assembly: GCA_033576555.1. Classification (NCBI taxonomy): domain Eukaryota; kingdom Metazoa; phylum Chordata; class Amphibia; order Anura; family Dendrobatidae; genus Oophaga; species Oophaga sylvatica. The sequence continues at coordinate 764,768,961 of JARQOD010000001.1, forward strand.
AGAGACGCTGATGTGTGAGACTGAGTTATTTATTTGCATGCCTGCACAACCCTGCTTAACTACCGACCTGAGGGAAGAGTCCCACCTGTAGGGGACCCGACATCTAGCTGCCTCACCATCCCCTCAGAGATCTACAGCAGCGCTGGTACAAATTACCAGAAAACTACAGGTGGCGTCACGAACTGTATATAAATCTATCCCCTGTAAATATTCCCCCCCAACATACGCCAGACCGCCAGGGCCACAGACCGAGCACACGCTACCTGTGACAAACCCCATAGACTTCCATGGGCTCGGCTCTGAGTACCCCATTGCCCTGGTAATCCACAATTGTGGTGGCGGGTCGACACACATACAGCACATAGGGATTCTATGGGGTGACATACAGCACAAGGGGATTCTATGGGGTGACATACAGCACATGGGGATTCTATGGGGTGACATACAGCACATGGGGATTCTATGGGGTGACATACAGCACAAGGGGATTCTATGGGGTGACATACAGCACATGGGGATTCTATGGGGTGACATACAGCACATGGGGATTCTATGGGGGTGACATACAGCACAAGGGATTCTATGGGGGTGACATACAGCACAAGGGGATTCTATGGGGTGACATACAGCACATGGGGATTCTATGGGGTGACATACAGCACATGGGGATTCTGTGGGGGTGACATATAGCACATAGGGATTCTGTGGGGGTGACATACAGCACATAGGGATTCTATGGGGCGACATACAGCACAAGGGGATTCTATGGGGTGACATACAGCACATGGGGATTCTATGGGGTGACATACAGCACATGGGGATTCTATGGGGTGACATACAGCACATGGGGATTCTATGGGGTGACATACAGCACAAGGGGATTCTATGGGGGTGACATACAGCACAAGGGGATTCTATGGGGTGACATACAGCACATGGGGATTCTATGGGGTGACATACAGCACATGGGGATTCTATGGGGGTGACATACAGCACAAGGGGATTCTATGGGGGTGACATACAGCACATGGGGATTCTATGGGGTGACATACAGCACATGGGGATTCTATGGGGTGACATACAGCACATGGGGATTCTGTGGGGGTGACATATAGCACATAGGGATTCTGTGGGGGTGACATACAGAACATGGGGATTATGTGGGGGTGACATACAGCACATAGGGATTCTGTGGGGGTGACATACAGCACATAGGGATTCTGTGGGGGTGACATACAGCACATAGGGATTCTGTGGGGGTGACATACAGCACATGGGGATTCTATGGTGGGTGACATGCAGCACATGGGTATTCTATGAGGGATACATACAGCACATGAGGATTCTATGGGGTGACATACAGCACATGGGGATTCTATGAGGGATACATACAGCACATGGGGATTCTATGGGGGTGACATGCAGCACATGGGGATTCTATGGTGGGTGACATGCAGCACATGGGGATTCTATGGTGGGTGACATACAGCACATGGGGATTCTATGAGGGATACATACAGCACATGGGGATTCTATGGTGGGTGACATGCAGCACATGGGGATTCTATGAGGGATACATACAGCACATGGGGATTCTATGGTGGGTGACATGCAGCACATGGGGATTCTATGGTGGGTGACATGCAGCACATGGGGATTCTATGAGGGATACATACAGCACATGGGGATTCTATGGTGGGTGACATACAGCACATGGGGATTCTGTGGGGGTGACATACAGCACATGGGGATTCTATGAGGGATACATACAGCACATGGGGATTCTATGGTGGGTGACATACAGCACATGGGGATTCTATGAGGGATACATACAGCACATGGGGATTCTATGGTGGGTGACATGCAGCACATGGGGATTCTATGGTGGGTGACATGCAGCACATGGGGATTCTATGAGGGATACATACAGCACATGGGGATTCTATGGTGGGTGACATGCAGCACATGGGGATTCTATGAGGGATACATACAGCACATGGGGATTCTATGGGTGACATACAGCACATGGGGATTCTATGGTGGGTGACATGCAGCACATGGGGATTCTATGGTGGGTGACATGCAGCACATGGGGATTCTATGGTGGGTGACATACAGCACATGGGGATTCTATGAGGGATACATACAGCACATGGGGATTCTATGGGGGTGACATACAGCACATGAGGATTCTATGGGGTGACATACAGAACATGGGGATTCTATGAGGGATACATACAGCACATGGGGATTCTATGGGGGTGACATGCCGCACATGGGGATTCTATGAGGGATACATACAGCACATGGGGATTCTATGGGGGTGACATACAGCACATGAGGATTCTATGGGGTGACATACAGAACATGGGGATTCTATGAGGGATACATACAGCACATGGGGATTCTATGGGGGTGACATACAGCACATGAGGATTCTATGGGGTGACATACAGAACATGGGGATTCTATGAGGGATACATACAGCACATGGGGATTCTATGGGGGTGACATGCCGCACATGGGGATTCTATGGTGGGTGACATGCAGCACATGGGGATTCTATGAGGGATACATACAACACATGGGGATTCTACGGGGGTGACATACAGCACATGAGGATTCTATGGGGTGACATACAGAACATGGGGATTCTATGAGGGATACATACAGCACATGGGGATTCTATGGGGGGTGACATGCCGCACATGGGGATTCTATGGTGGGTGACATGCAGCACATGGGGATTCTATGAGGGATACATACAGCACATGAGGATTCTATGGGGGTGACATATAGCACATAGGGATTCTGTGGGGGTGACATACAGCACATGGGGATTCTATGAGGGATACATACAGCACATGGGGATTCTATGGGGGTGACATGCAGCACATGGGGATTCTATGGTGGGTGACATACAGCACATGGGGATTCAATGGGGCTGTCGTGCAGAACATGGGGATTCTGTGGGGGTGTCATGCAGAACATAGGGAGGCTATGGGGTGATATGCTGTACATGGGGAGGCTATGGGGGTGACATGCAGCACATAGGGATTCTATGGGGGTGACATGCAGCACATGGTATTCTATGGAGGTGACATGCAGCACATGGGGATTCTATGGGGGTGACATGCAGCACATGGTATTCTATGGAGGTGACATGCAGCACATGTGGAGACTATAGGGCTGTCGTGCAGAACATGGGGATTCTATGGTTGTGACATGATGCACATGGGGAGCAGGGCCGGCTCCGGGTTTTTATGGGCCCCGGGCGAAAGAGTCTCAATGGGCCCCTTTAACACAGACCACGATTCATGATGCACAGATACGGCAGAGAAATATAGGTATAGTACAGTGCCAAAGATTTCACTTCTTACATTACATGAGTGATATCTATTGTAAATTCTACAATAGATCAGAAACCGCCGAATCCTCACAGCGCACAGTACAGACCGGACAGTACAGTCCTCCATACAATATTATGGGCACCACATAGTCTCCCCCTCATCACCCATATAATACCCCATGCAGGATGTCACCCCCCATCCCCCATATAATGCTCCATACAGAATACTTGACCCAATATAATGCTCCATACAGAATACTGGACCACATATAATGCTCCATACAGAATACTGGACCACATATAATGCTCCATACAAAATATGGAGCTCTTCTCTGCACTGCGCTGCGCTCTGCATTGTTACGGCTCAAGAGAGGCCATATCACCTCCCCATCACCTCCATCATGGCCTTCTCCCCATCACCTCCATCAATGCCTTCTCCCCATCACCTCCATCAATGCCTTCTCCCCATCACCTCCATCAATGCCTTCTCCCCATCACCCCATCATTGCCTTCTCCCCATCACCTCCATCATGACCTTTTCCCCATCACCCCATCAATGCCTTCTCCCATCACCTCCATCAATGCCTTCTCCCCATCACTTCCATCATTGCCTTCTCCCCATCACCTCCATCAATGCCTTCTCCCCATCACCTCCATCAATGCCTTCTCCCCATCACCCCCCATCATTGCCTTCTCCCCATCACCTCCATCAATGCCTTCTCCCCATCACCTCCATAATGGCCTCTCCCCATCATTGCCCTCTCCTCCACCTACACACACACACACACAGCAACATTCACCTGTCTGCACATTCTCACACACACACACCACATCTCACCTGTCCGGCGTCCGCACCGCAGGCATTCCCGCAGCATCACCGGCGCCAGCGCTTTCTCTCTCTGCCACAGCCGGCCGCTGAATGATGACATCATCCAGCGGCGCTGCTGTGAGAGGAAGCGCGGGCGCCCTACAGGGGTCCTCTGGAGCTGTGGAGGCACGGGGAGAGGTAAGTATTGTGCCGGCTGCCGGGGCCCTGAGCAAGCGGGGGGCCAGTGGCAGCGCTGGCACCACTCTCCTCCTCTGATGGGCGCCGGGGTGCCCGACGGCAAGTGGGCCCTGGCCCTTGCCTGGGTATGCCGGGTGCTGACGCCAGCCCTGATGGGGAAGCTATGGAGCTGTCGTGCAAAACATGGGGATGCTATGGTGGTGACATGCTGCACATGGGGAGGCAATGAGGGTATCATGCTGCACACGGGGATGCCATGAGGGTATCATGCTGCACATGGGGTGGCTATGGGGGTGACATGCTGCACATGGGGAGGTTATGCAGTATATAGGGAGGCTATGTGGGGCTCATGCAATATATAGTGAGGCTGTGTGGGGCTCATGCAGTATATATAGGGAGGCTGGGGCTCATGCAGTATATATAGGGAGGCTATGTGGGGCTCATACAGTATATAGGGAGGCTGTATGGGGTTCATGCAGTATATGGGGAGGCTGTGGGAGCCTCATTCAGTATATATAGGAGGCTGTGGGGGCCTCATTCAGTATATATAGGGAGGCTGTGTGGAGCCTCATGCAGCATATGGGGAGACTGTGGGACTCATGCAGTATATGGGGAGGCTGTGTGGGGCCTCATTCAGTATGTGGAGAGACTGGGGCTCATGCTGTATATGGGAAGGCTGTGTGGGGCTCATGCAGTATATATAGGAAGGCTGTGTGGGGCTCATGCAGTATATATAGGAAGGCTGTGTGGGGCTCATGCAGTATATATAGGGAGGCTGTGTGGGGCTCATGCAGTATATGGGCAGGCTGTGTGGGGCTCATGCAGTATATGGGGAAACTGTGGGGCTCATGCAGTATATGGGGAGGTTGTGTGGAGCTCATGCTGTATATGGGGAGGCTGTGTGAGGCTCATGCAATATATGGGGAGGCTGTGGGGGCCTCATACAGTATATGGGGAGGCTATGTGGAGCCTCATGCTGTACATGGGGAGGCTGTGTGGGGCTGATGCTGTACATGGGGAGTCTGTGTGGGGCTCATGCAGTATATAAAGGGAGGTTGTGTGTGGCTCATGCTGCACATGGGGAGGCTGTGTGGGGCTCATGCTGTACATGGGGAGGCTGTGTGGGGCTCATTCTGTACATGAGGAGGCTGTGTGAGGCTCATGCTGTATATGGGGAGGCTGTGTGAGGCTCATTCTGTATACAAGGGGCTGTAGGGAGGTTCATGTGATATTCAGAAAAGGCTGTACTTGGGTTCAAAGATATATAGGGGGATGTCAGCATACTTATTTCTACTTAATATTAAGTGATACAATTAATATTAATAAATTAATATTGAGTACAATTAATTTCAAGCTATTGGTTCGGCCCTCCACAACAGTCATGTTCAAAGATATATAGGGGGATGTCAGCATACTTATTTCTACTTAATATTAAGTGATACAATTAATATTAATAAATTAATATTGAGTACAATTAATTTCAAGCTATTGGTTCGGCCCTCCACAACAGTCATGTTCTCTCATGTGGCCCCTCAGGACCCTTCCCCCACCCAGGGAAGAGGGGAGTAGTAGTCTACCATAGTACACCAACTAGACTAACAAGGTAATAACGAACAGGGGTAAAGAAAAATACCAAACATACAAATATATTCACAAATATAACAGAGGAATGCTCAGGGGACTGGAGGATGGGGTTAAACCAAAGTAGGAGAAGAAAGGGAATTATCACACACTCAAAACCTAGCAACAATCACAGATAAATCCACCAAATGCCTTCTCTAATAATAACCAACAACAACTTCCAGCCATGCATAAGCAACTCTGACAATGAGTGCGAGCCAGGGCCTAGTTTATATAGGAGATGAGACTGACTAAGGCTATGTGCACACGTTGCAGATTGGTCTGCAGAATTTTCTGCACAGAATCTGCATCTCTTGGCAGAAACCGCAGGTCAAAGTCCGCGCAGTTTTTTTCCTTTTTTTGTCCTTTTTATCTGCAGATTTACTGCAGTTTTTGTGCGGATTTCCCCTGCCTTTTGAGACCTGCAGATTCCTATAATGGAGCAGGTCTCAAAACACTGCAGTTCTGCACAAAAGAAGTGACATGCTGCAGTTTTAAATCCGCACCAAATCTGCGCGGAAAAATCTGCAGCATGTGCACTGCGTTTTTTGATTTCCATTGACTAGAATGGCACTGTACATCACTTGCAGTTCTGCTGCAGATCTGCAAGGCAAAATCTGCTGCAGAACTGCAACAGAATCTGCAACGTGTGTACATACCCTAATAGTGCACAGCTGAGAGCCTTAACACAGGAAAGCTTCCAGGAGCTCTCAACTGAGCAGATTAACCCCCTGCACCGCTAAAAGAAATTTAAACCGTTTAATATGAAGGTGAAGTGCTTCTAATCAGTGCAGTAGTAGGAGAAATCAGACGCTGCGGTCTTCTGGCTCCTCTCTGTAAACCTGTGACAGCAGAGCTATCTAAGCGTAGTGAAATTGGATTAAAGGAAATCTGTCACCCTAAATTGGCGGGATATTTAAATGATGGCAGTCAGGTCAGATGGGCGGTGTTTTGGGTACTTGCCTTAACATGTTGTTCGCCGCTGTCTCCATTATTTCTGGGAATTGTAGTCGTTGCCCTCCATATAACGCGCCTGTGCATTGCAATCTGCGGGCAAAGCATACTGCGCGTGCGCAATTCAAGATTGCAATGCGCAGTCACGTTATATGGAGGGCAACGACTACAATTCCCAGAAATAATGGAGACAGCGGCGAACAACATGTTAAGGCAAGTACCCAAAACACCGCCCATCTGACCTGACTGCCATCATTTAAATATCCCGCCAATTTAGGGTGACAGATTCCCTTTAAATGAAAAGGTGAGTTGTAAAGGAAACTTGTTCACCTGATAAAATCGTGTAATCTGAGGAACAACTCCCATTTTGGTATGGGGTTTATTGCAAGAAACTGCCGCTGACCTGGTGGGTTGGGAAAAACCGCATCCAGTGGTTTCAACAATGTGAAGACCAAAGAAAAAATACCAGGGAGTGGCACTGCCATTTGTTCCCTTATTCTTTTGTGTGTTAAGAAGTCATGGCAGCTTGCACCTGTTCACACAACAAGCCTCCAATCAGGTCCTTTATCGGTAATTCGGTTTCTAGGAACCCTCCATTATAGCATGGGTAGTTCCAGTCTTTCTGATTATTTGTAATACTTTATTCCCTGGAGTTAAATAATTGAAGCATTCATTCCTGTGTCGTCCCTATAAGTCACAGGAACATCTATATAAGTAAAACGCATTATGCGACACTCTAAACCATTATGTCTGCTGAAGATGTGTGTACTGAGATGGAGGCGTGGAGAATAAGATCAAACACTAGCATTATGGGCTCACCCCTCTGAGGCGGATTCTATAAAACCGTAGGTCAGGGTGAGCAGCATAGTCCAGAGGTGATGGAGTAGTGGAGCTGGTCTTGTCAGGTAGTGAGTCGACCAGCCACCACAATTGTGGGTTACCAGGGCAATGGGGTACTCAGAGCCGAGCCCGTAGAAGTCTATGGGGATTTTGTCACAGGTAGCTGTGGCTCGGTCTGTGGCCCGGGCGGTCTGGCGTATGTTGTTGGGGATATATTTACAGGGGGTTGATTTATGTACAGTTCGTGACGCCACCTGTAGTATTCTGGTAATTAGTACCAGCGCTGCTGTAGATCTCTGAGGGGATGGTGAGGCAGCTAGATGTCGGGTCCCCTACAGGTGGGACTCTTCCCTCAAAGTCTGTTAAGATGGTGAAGTCGGGTGCCGGTAAATAACACAGTCTCACACAGTCAGCGTCTTTCCATACCTTTACTTGCAAGATGTCAAGGCAGGTCCCAGGGAGGCTGATCCACGGAGAGTGTATTTTGAGGCGGCAGCTGGACAAGTTAGGGGCCTCCTTTATCTCCAATATGGCGAGTGCAACTAGCATGAAGCGTAGTTCCCTCAATCTTCAGCAATGCTTGCTGTAACTGCCCAGTCAGTGTAGTGTTAGGAGCCTTCCTGTGAAGGAGCTGAATACTTAAGTAGTCCTGCAGAACTCCGAAGCCTTCACTCCCTCTGACCCCAGCTACGTACCGACTATAAGGGGCTTGTCTGCCGCGACCTAGGGTCCGGTAGATTCCTGGTTTTCCTGCCTCTGTGCCTGAAACAACAGCGACTCTTCGGTCCCCAGTGACCGGTAAACAGGGTGCTGGACTTATGCAATCCTGTAGCACCAATTCTATAATCCACTTGCCTTTCGCCTTGTCCACGCTGGTAACATAAACATTCTCACTAGCCAGGGGTCGAGCAGTCACTTCCAATCTTTCTCCTTCCAATGAAGCCAGCCACAGATGCTCAGTTGTCACAGGCAGGAGCACGTCTCTGTACCTGATACTGTCCTTGAGACAGGAATGCTGAAGACTTTCTGGGTTACAACTTGTTCTTTCTTTCAATGTATGCTGAGGAGATGACACAGCTCTGACCAGACTAAGGTGTATTCCCACACCTATACCAGACTCCACTTTCCAAGCTGAAGAGATAGCAATCCAGACTCCTTCCTCCCTCCAGATGCAGACTCTCTCACTGTAGTCTAGACGCAGACTCTCCACGTCCTTACTGCCCGAAGACAGGAACTAGACTGACTGACTAAAATCACTCCTACACAAACCTTCTTGACCACTCCCTAGAGTATACTTCACTACCCCAAGGGTGTGTCTAGTGTGTGTAGAGTGAATGCATATTGAGCATTAAGCCGCCGCCTCTCCATACACTCTCCAGGGTACTGCGTGTGCCCACCACCAGGGCTACACATTCCCCCATGGTAAACGACAGCACTCCCGGGCTGTGAAATACAAGAAGACAGAAAATTTTGTGTATGCATAACAACAAACATTAACTTCTTCCCATCCGGGAGGTACGAATATCTTGAACGTTGCATTAAACATAGAAAAATACACAAAGTATTAAATAGACATTTTTCATATTAACGGCACAAACTACTTTCACTTTTATAAAAACTTATATACATCTTCTCAGCTGCGGTAAACCCTGTCTGGGTCCTACCGTTCTTCACATCTCTTTATTAATTTCTGTTACACTTTCCATCCCGAGGGCTGGAACAATGCGATGATCCCTAGATCTCATGACGAACAGTTCATGTGCTGCGATCAGAGTCTGAGTCGCAACAGTCTTTGTATGAACCATCAGGGGCGCAACGGGTATCTCTTTCTCGGGAGACGCCGACTGCGTCTCAATTTGCGTTGCAGGGGGCGATTCAGCTGTAACCACAGTTTGCGATGTAGACTGGGTCGCCGATTGCGATGCAGAGTAGGTCGCCGATTGCGATACTGAGGTGTACGCAGGGGGCGATGCGGAATAGGACGCACAATGCTGGTGTGATGCAGAGCAGGAAGCAGGTGTGCGCAATGGCTCAATTGAGGACGCACTAACCTGCTGCTGTCGCTGCTCCATCCCTTCCCAGTCGCTCTCCATCATTGACGGCTGGGTCCCCGCCGGTGTCCTACCAGGGATTGATCATCTGCTGCGGCCTCCTGGCCGGGCGGGCGTTCCGGAACTGGCGGTACCTCCTCAACCTCCTTTGCCTCCACCGCTCCATCGGTGGGATCAGGATCGGTACTTTTGGGGGCTGCCTCCGGTTTCTCTTCAGCCTTCCTCAGCAGGGAACTTGGGAATTCAGGAGACGGCATTATGCTTGTAGGAGAGAACACTGCGTCCCACAGCAGCCGCTGTTTCAGGGCACGCCAGCGTCTCTCTGTCTCCTTCATTCCTTTTCGGTGGGGACAGGACCTTCGTCGCAGGCGCTCTGATGTCAGAGCGTTCACTTCCTGTCGCAGGACCTGCCGCTGAGTCAGAGCTGGGGGCGGAGCCAGGCAACAGCGCGCTTTTACAGGTACGCCCACCTTCTTCTCCAGCGCCTGAGGGCGCGAATATGGCGGCAAAATGGCGGATTTTAGCGCCAAAAATAGCAACAGTTTTTTTTTACAAAAACAAGTCCTTAGGCACGCAGGGCTCGCAATTTCGCGAGTTTGGTATCCTGTTCGTGACGCCAAATTGAGTCGACCAGCCACCACAATTGTGGGTTACCAGGGCAATGGGGTACTCAGAGCCGAGCCCGTAGAAGTCTATGGGGATTTTGTCACAGGTAGCTGTGGCTCGGTCTGTGGCCCGGGCGGTCTGGCGTATGTTGTTGGGGATATATTTACAGGGGGTTGATTTATGTACAGTTCGTGACGCCACCTGTAGTATTCTGGTAATTAGTACCAGCGCTGCTGTAGATCTCTGAGGGGATGGTGAGGCAGCTAGATGTCGGGTCCCCTACAGGTGGGACTCTTCCCTCAAAGTCTGTTAAGATGGTGAAGTCGGGTGCCGGTAAATAACACAGTCTCACACAGTCAGCGTCTTTCCATACCTTTACTTGCAAGATGTCAAGGCAGGTCCCAGGGAGGCTGATCCACGGAGAGTGTATTTTGAGGCGGCAGCTGGACAAGTTAGGGGCCTCCTTTATCTCCAATATGGCGAGTGCAACTAGCATGAAGCGTAGTTCCCTCAATCTTCAGCAATGCTTGCTGTAACTGCCCAGTCAGTGTAGTGTTAGGAGCCTTCCTGTGAAGGAGCTGAATACTTAAGTAGTCCTGCAGAACTCCGAAGCCTTCACTCCCTCTGACCCCAGCTACGTACCGACTATAAGGGGCTTGTCTGCCGCGACCTAGGGTCCGGTAGATTCCTGGTTTTCCTGCCTCTGTGCCTGAAACAACAGCGACTCTTCGGTCCCCAGTGACCGGTAAACAGGGTGCTGGACTTATGCAATCCTGTAGCACCAATTCTATAATCCACTTGCCTTTCGCCTTGTCCACGCTGGTAACATAAACATTCTCACTAGCCAGGGGTCGAGCAGTCACTTCCAATCTTTCTCCTTCCAATGAAGCCAGCCACAGATGCTCAGTTGTCACAGGCAGGAGCACGTCTCTGTACCTGATACTGTCCTTGAGACAGGAATGCTGAAGACTTTCTGGGTTACAACTTGTTCTTTCTTTCAATGTATGCTGAGGAGATGACACAGCTCTGACCAGACTAAGGTGTATTCCCACACCTATACCAGACTCCACTTTCCAAGCTGAAGAGATAGCAATCCAGACTCCTTCCTCCCTCCAGATGCAGACTCTCTCACTGTAGTCTAGACGCAGACTCTCCACGTCCTTACTGCCCGAAGACAGGAACTAGACTGACTGACTAAAATCACTCCTACACAAACCTTCTTGACCACTCCCTAGAGTATACTTCACTACCCCAAGGGTGTGTCTAGTGTGTGTAGAGTGAATGCATATTGAGCATTAAGCCGCCGCCTCTCCATACACTCTCCAGGGTACTGCGTGTGCCCACCACCAGGGCTACACAGTAGCATATGGATAAGTGAGGGCCAGGATAGGAAGATAGACAAGAAGAGTAGATGAAGCTGAGCCAGGTGTCAGGATACACATCGAAACAGTGGAAGTATAGAATCTCGTATCTTCCTGCAGGGATGCTTTTTGTCATAGGGATAACATACAGTAGATGCATATGAATTAAGGTATCTTCAAGCAGATATAGCAGGGGTTAGCTCCAATTTGCTATCTCCTTACCAATACTTTGAAGATGTTTTTGACCATGGGGTGATACTCGTTTATCTGCAAAGAAAAGTAAAAGGAAGGTGTTCACATGAGCAGGTTGTGTGCAGGCACAACTTCCACGCCTCCTGACGAAGTTATTTCGAAACATGCGTAGGGGCGCCGGGCTCGGGGAACACTGCTTTCAGTTTCACTCCAGTAAGTACTTCCTTTTTTTGCAATCTGCTGCTAATTTTGATATCTTCATCTTTATTATGAATAATAATAATAATATTCCTATGGCAGCTATACTTTATCTTTTAGCGCTAGTGGTTGGATTATTCTAATTATTCTACCTCATTGACATCCATGGCAGTTGTACCATATTATTGATTAGCGCTGGTGTTCATACTTACCCTTATTTTGGAGGCTAATTTGACATTGCTGGCACTCAGCGCTAGTGATTTTATTATTTTTTTTTTTTTTATACGCTACCTTCTTGATATCTATGGTAGTCATACCTTAATAACATTTAGCGCTATTATTTATATTTACTCCTATTTTAAGGCTGGTTTGGCACTGTTTGCACTTTATGATTATGACACATTTATATGAGCAATTAATTAATTATAGCATTTTTTATAATTTATGATCACAAATTGTCTGATGATACTAGTTTCATAATTCATATAGATTATTGGCAGTGTATATATTTAAACCCCTGAATATTAATTGGCCTGGTCTTTTTGGCTTGTGGTGCTCTTTGTATTTTTATGTATTTATTTATGCAATAAAGTTTACAATTTTCTCAAGAAAACTCCTTGGTAACTCCTTTTTCTTCACTTCTTTTGGGCATGATTTGAACTGGGAGTTGCAATTGTGTTATTACAACTCATATGAACACCTGAAGATATCAGCTGCTGCTGCCTCGTGGCTGGGTGATGATCTCCCCCAGAATGGTTGACCAATTTGGATGATAACATGATATCGGGCTGCTCTGCATAGTATGCAATTGTTTTTTTCACTTGAAGAAGAGTCTAGTCCAGTGTTGAAACGCGTTTTGGAAATATAAAACGTTCAACTCATCTTGGTCCTAAGGAGTTTTTTTTACAGCAGTGCAGCCCGATATGTTATCATTCGAAATTGATCATCTACATGTGCTTCTCACAAAATTAGAATATCATCAAAAAGTAAATTTATTTCAGTTCACAAATACAAAAAGTAAACATGATATATTACGGTATATATAGTCATTACAAACAGAGTGATCTATTTTGAGTGTTTATTTCTTTTAATGTTGATAATTATGGCTTACAGGTGTGGCACCCCAGAGTGCGGTTGCCACGGTGACATTGCCTCCCTCTAAGGGGTGATGTCATGCCTGGAGAGGCAGGCGGGGGTCCCCATGCCAGGTAACACAGTGTGCATGTCAATTCCTGCTCCAGGCCAGAAAGGGGAGCTCCCTTATAAATTCTGGCCAGCAGGTGGGGTTAGTGAGTCAGAAAGAAGTCAGCTGAGAGAGTGAACAGGAGAGTTGTCATGGAAATGGGAGCCAGCTGGAGCTCATGACAGGACAGTGAGAGAGGAGAGTTGGCAGTTGGTCTGTGGATAGGGAAGGAACAGGAGCAGAGACAAGAGCTCAGGGGGATAAAAACTGCATATAGCTGACCCCAGAGCGGAGCGCTGATAAAAAGGGACGTCAGAGTCCTTGGCTAGGCGGGTGCTGTACGCCCTGACAGTTGAATCGGTAGGGCAGGGTACTGCAAGCTCCCTGGCCACACCGAACACCTGAAGGCACGACAGCAGACCAAGAGCTTGGGGCTGACAGTGAAAAGGACAGTGCCCGTGATATAGGCTCACGCTGTCTGCCATACAGGTTAGAAACCATCACGCACTAAAGGGTCGCAGCTTGGCTACAAGCAGCAGGGACCCGAAAAGAGAGCGCAGAAGGAAGGTCCCCAAGCCCACCTGGCAAGGTGGATCCCCTGAATGCCTTCAGGCAAACCGTACTCAATCCGTCATCTGTAATTGTGTAATTGGTACCCCAGATTTCATCTACTTTCAAGTAAAAGGTAAAGAAAACTGCACCTCTCTGTGTCCTTCACTTATTCTCTGCACCCCATTGTTCACTACTATCTGAACAATAAAGTATATATTTGCCCTGGGGCCCCGCTCTACCCGTGGGGAGCTGAACCATCTATGCTGCGTCACCATCAGACCCAATGGACCAAAAAATCCTCAGCATCGGCCACCCATTGCTGAACACCACGTGTGGCGTCACGATTAAACACCACATATCTATCTATTTTATGACACGGCCAGGGCCACGGAAACGGATCACGGCCCCGTGACCTCCCCCATAGAACTGTCCGATTCCGAGTTCCCCATGGCCCTGGTGGGCGCGTCACAGGCAATAAAAACCCAAAAGTCATTATCTCAGTAAATTAGAATAATTAATAAAAAAACACCTGCAAAGGCTTTCTAAGCATTTAAAAAGGTCCCTTAGTCTGTTTCAGACTGCTGGTTTGACAGATGTCCAGAAGGCAGTCATTGACATACTAGACAAGGAAAGTTAATTTAATCTGGAATCCTTTATAACAGCCTTAAAGGTCAGATTACAAAATTATACTAAATATCCACCAACACTATCACCGTATTCATTTGTACTATTTCCCATTCCCAAATATTCTGCATCATCCATCAATAACATGGTCTTTTCACTTATATAACAAGTGTTTAACCAGCCTTTCTTACATAGTGTACTTTAACATTCAATATTCTCTAAAATTCCTTTGCTCCTCGGAGAGTTAATAAATTAATGCCCAGAATCACTGATTTCAGATTTCTTTCATCTTTCCTCCTCATTACTTCATAAACTCTATTACTTTTCATCTGCATCAAATTTTGCCGGAAACTCTGAACAATATTCAAAGATAATCAAAGTCCATGAAATGTCCAATATAAAAGGACAAATGAAAAATAAAGTATAAAAGAATACATGAAGGGATTGTTCCCAATTGTTTCAACTATTTCACAAGGAACTCACACTTTTTCTCTTCCCTTTTATAGTTCTGTCAAAATAATGCAGAACTTTGGCTTAGGACATCTCACATATACCTTATTAAAACTGATCTAATACCCCTATACCAGACAGTTTCTGAAAATGCCAAAAATAGCATTCTAAATGTGTAAATGAGTCTATGCAACAACTTCCAATTGTTAAAAGGGTTGTTTGGTCTTAAACTTCAAGTCTGCAGATACTCTATTCTATGATTCTATCAAACAGAGGCTGGACAGACATCTGTCTGGGATGATTTAGTGAATCCTGCTTTGAGCAGGGGGTTGGACCAGATGACCCAGGATGTCCCTTCCATCTCTACCATTCTATGAGTCTATCTATTTAACTGCTGACTTGTGAATCATCACTTTGCGTGCTCTGCATGCTATGAGGATTCTCCAGTGACTGCGTAGGGAGCGGGGCTGTCATGCAACAGCAAGTATGTGATATAATAATAATAATAATCTTTATATAGCGCCAACATATTCCGCAGCGCTTTACAGTTTAACAGTTTCAAAACATAAGTCATAAGTAACAACGTTAACAATACAATAATTAAAGCAAAATAAGCCGACCCTGCTCGTGAGAGCTTACAATCTACAATGAGGTGGGGGAGATACAAAGTACAGGTGTGTATATACAATGGTGCATTTACAATGATGGTCCAGCCATCTTGGGGGAGTGAGGGATGGATGGAGATAGTGAATGGGCTACACACACACACACTTAAACATAGAACGACTTTGATTAGTGAATTGATAGGCCACTCTGAACAAATGTGTTTTGAGGGAGCGCCTGAAACCATGCAAATTGTGGATAGTCCTAATTTCTTGGGGTAGAGCATTCCAGAGGATTGGCGCAGCGCGGGAGAAGTCTTGGAGTCGGGAGTGGGAGGTACAGATTAGTGCAGAGGTTAGTCGAAAGTCGTTTGCAGAGCGCAGCAGTCGGTTAGGCCGATAGATAGAAATGAGGGAGGAGATGTAGGGGGTTGCTGCACTGTGGAGAGCTTTGTGGGTGAGAACCAGTACTTTGAATTGGATCCTATAATTAATGGGCAGCCAGTGTAAGGACTGGCGAAGAGCGGACGCGTCCGAGTACCGATTAGCCAGATGGATGACCCTGGCTGCTGCATTAAGGATGGACTGGAGAGGGGATAGTCGAGTAATGGGGAGGCCAAGTAATAGAGCGTTGCAGTAGTCCAGGCGGGAGTGGATCAATGCTACAGTGAGGGTTTTTGTTGTTTCCATGGTGAGAAAAGGGCGGATTCTAGAGATGTTCTTTAGGTGTAGATGGCAAGAGCGGGCAAGAGATTGTATATGGGAGGTGAAGGAGAGATTGGTGTCAAACATAAGACCCAGACAGCGAGCCTGCTGCCGGGGTGTTATTATGGTGCCGCCCACAGAAAGGGAAATGTCAGATTTAGGGAGATTAGTAGACGGCGGGAGCAGAAGGAGTTCAGTCTTGGAGAGGTTAAGTTTCAGATAGAGAGCGGACATGATGTTGGAGACTGCGGACAAACAGTCGGTGGCGTTCTGTAGAACAGCGGGGGTAAGGTCGGGGGATGACGTGTATAGTTGTGTGTCATCAGCATAAAGATGGTACTGAAAGCCAAATCTGCTGATGGTCTGTCCAATTGGGGCCGTGTAGAGAGAGAAGAGAAGGGGACCAAGGACTGAGCCCTGGGGTACACCGACAGTGAGAGGAAGAGGAGATGATGTGGAGCCAGAGAACGAAACACTGAAGGAGCGGTCAGAAAGATAGGAAGAGAACCAGGAGAGAACAGTGTCCTTAATACCTAGTGACTGGAGCCTAGACAGTAGGAGACAGTGGTCAACAGTGTCAAAAGCTGCAGAAAGGTCGAGTAGAATGAGCAGAGAGTGGTCGCCGTTACGTTTTGCTGTCAGAAGGTCATTGGTCACTTTGATGAGTGCAGTTTCAGTCGAATGTAGGGGGCGGAAGCCGGACTGTGAAAGGTCTAGGAGGGAGTGAGTGGAGAGGTAATGGGTGAGGCGGGAGTAGACTAGGCGCTCCAAAAGTTTAGAGATGAAGGGGAGATTGGAGACCGGTCTGTAGTTATGCATATGATATGCATATTTCTCCATAAATTCCTACTAGACTGTTTCCGGTCTCACTCTATCTGATTGCATTGAGCATGGCCATGCCCATCTAGCCAGAATGTAGCCGGGTGTATGCATATCGCATACTTGTGATCACATGACCACAGTTCCCAACTCTGGCAGCAGAGACTCCTCACACGCAATGTGAGGATTCAGAAGACTGCAACCACATGGAGTGACTGCAGATACATAGTTCAAGACCAGACAACATCTTTAACTCTCTGACCCATACATGCACTATTAGTCTCTCACCCATACATCACTATCAGACACAAATGCTCAATGAGATGTATTGGTCACATATACTCCATAGCTCAATGTACACTCAACTAGTTCTTAAAAGTGCTAATCTTGTTTTTGGACCTAAGATCATTCTTCTAGTTGTTACAGAGGCATTGACTCACAATATTTAAAGGGTGGTCTGAAACTAACTTTTATTGTAATCCTAAATGTCTGTCTATTTAATCTCATAACCTTTACTAATATGGTTTAACTAAAAAGTCCCTATCATTCCCTCACTAGTTTTTTTCTTTTTTTTTAATGGACTTTGGCTCAAGCTCAAACCATGGCAACTTGATGGATGAATGATCTGTTAAGAAAATCAATTTTGTGCAAGCTTAGATATTTCCAATAGGGTCTTCTCCACTGCTATTTTGATAGTATCAAGTCATCTGGTTGCTGGTCTTCCTCTCGCCTTGTTCCTTCTATTCTTCTGACCATGATGTCATTCTCCAGTGATTGCTTCCTATGTTGTGTTCAAAGTAGGCAAGTCATAGCTCGTTGATCCTTACTTCGAGTGACATGTCTGGCTTGATTTGTTCCAAAACTGATTTGTTTGTTCTTGCCATCCATGGTATTGATAGCATCCTTCTCCAGCACCTCATTTTGATGACATTGATCTTCTTCTGTCTTGTTTCTTTATCTGTCCAGGTTTCGCATCTGTATGTTTTCGCAGAAAAGACAAAATGATGTATGACCATTGTCTTCTTTGCCAGTGAAATGATCCTTGATTTGTAAATTTTGTCTAGTGACTTCATTGTTTATTTGTCCATAGCTATTCTTCTATTGCAGGGGTGGGGAACCTCAGGCCCCAGGGCCGTTTACGGCCCTCGATGACCTTTTATCCGGCCCCCAGGCAGATTCTCAGGGACTGCTATGCTTTGGCAAGGAGCTGTATTTTGATTGCCACCAGCTCATTAATTTCTTCTTGCTCTGTAAGCACACACGCAGTGTTCACTACTGAACACTGAACGGCATGCAATGAAAGATTACGTCCTGACACCAGTGCCAGAGTCAGGATGTACTTTGTGGGTGGAGTTTGTATGGCACCTGAAGGATGGTATAAATATCCAAATGGCCCTTGGCAGAAAAAATATTCCCCACCCCTGTCTATTGCCTTGTGGTATCGTTGCTGCATGTTAAGTGATCTTCGATCAGAGTAAGCTGAAGTTCTTTAAAACTTCCAGTTTATCGCAGTCCTTCTCAAATGTGTCCTGGTCACACCTGGCAGTAGTCAATATCTTTGTCTTCTTTGTGTTGATTAACAGTCCCATGTTTGAGAATTCTATCTCGCCACTCCGTAATAACTAAGTCATTCATTTCATCTATGCTTGTTGCTATCAATGTTGTTTTGTCTGTTTAAATTAGATTGTTGATCATTCATCCAGTAATTTTGATTCCTTTTTCTTTATTGAAATGTCCAGCCTTCCTGATAATAACTTCTGCATATAAATTGAACAGAAATGGGAACAGGATGCAGCCTTGTCTAACGCCCTACTTTGCTTTGAACCATGTCACGTTGCCGTGTTCCGTTCAGATTGTTGCTTCTTGGTTGATGTAAAGGTTCCTAATGAGGCTGATCAGGTGGTTCGACAAAAACATACATTTCATGGTTTTCCAAAGTTTTTGCTAATCAACACAGTCAAAAGCTCTGTTGCAGTCAATGAAGAAAAAATAGATCTCCTTGTTGCATTCTTTGGCCTTTTCCATTATCCATATAATGTTAACAATCACATCTCTTGTTCCTCTACTTTTTCTGAATCCTTGTTTTTACTTTGGCAGCTCTTTTTCAAAGAAAGGATGTAACCATCTTTGTAGGAACTTCACTAGTATTTTGTTGGCATGGGATATGAACGCAATAGTACGGTAGTTTCCACAGTCTTTAGCATTTCTCTTTTTTGTAATAGGAATAAACACCAATCTTGTCTATGTCCTCAGGCCATTAAGCAGTTGTTCACATCTGTTGAAACAGGCATGTGATGACATCAACTGCTGCTTCAGAATACTTTATTAGCCCTATTAGAATATTGTCACATCCAGGCAGTTTATAGAACCTAAAAATGTGATACACAGCCACAAATGCAGAAAATATGTTTAACCCCTTAATGACCGCCGATACGCCTTTTAACGGTGGTAGTTAAGGGTACTTAAACCACAGTGCTGTTAATTACTGTGGGAAAAGCCTATAGCGTCCCCCAGAGTCGGATTTTCTCTGGGGTCTCGGCTGACAGGGGTAGCTGAGACCCCAGAGAACATGATTCGGGGCGGTTTTTATGGACCCCGCTAATGCGCTCGCCATCATTAACCATATAACGGCGACGGAAAAAAAAATTAAAGCCGCGATTTTGCATTAACTTTCTCTGTGCGATCACATCAGAGGGGAAATAGGGTCCTCGATCCCCCCCTGGTACCTCCCGGAGGTCCCTGGGCCCTCCCTCCTGCATGCTCAGGTGGGAGCCGCCATCTTATTCCGGGAATAAAATGGCGGGTGCATGCGTAGTGCACCCGCAGCGATCTGTCGGCTGGCAGATTCCATTCATTCATTGAATGTACATTTTGTTCACTGTGATAAACCCTATCACAGTGATCAAAATAAAAAAAAGTAAATAACCCCCTCCTTTATCACCTCCTTAGTTAGGGAAATATAATGAAATAAAGAAAATATATTTATTTTCATTTTTCCATTAGGGTTAGAATTAGGGTTAGGGTTGAAATTAAGGTTAGGGTTAGAATTAGGCTTAGGGTTAGAATTAGGATTAGAATTAGGGTTAGAATTAGGGTTGGGATTAGGGTTGGAGCTAGAATTGAGGAGTTTCCACTATTTAGGCACATCAGGGGGTCCCCAAACGCACCATGGAGCCACCATTGATTCCAGCCAATTTTGCGTTCAAAAAGTCAAATGGTGCTCCCTCCCTTCCAGGCCCAGACGTGTGCCCAAACAGTGGTTTACCCCAACATATGGGGCATCAGTGTACTAAGGACAAATTGCACACCAACTTTGGGGGTCTAATTTCTCCTGTTACCCTTGGGAAAATAAAAAATTGGGGGCTCAAAAATCACTTTAATGGAAAAAAAATGATTTTTTATTTTCACGATTCTGCGTTATAGACTTCTGTGAAGCACTTGGTGGTTCAAAGTGCTCACCACACATCTAGATAAGCTCCTTGGGGGGTCTAGTTTCCAAAATGCTGTCACTTTTGGGGGGTTTCTACTGTTTAGGCACATCAGGGGCTCTGCAAACGCAACATGACGCCCGCAGAACATTCCATCAAAGTCTGCATTCCAAAATAGCGCTCCTTCCCTTCCGAGCTCTCCCATGCGCCCAAACAGTGGTTCCCCCCACATATAGGGTATCAGTGTACTCAGGACAAATTGCACAACAACTTTTGTGGTCCAATTTCTCCTGTTAGCCTTGTGAAAAAAAAAATAGCGGACTAAAAAAATCATTTTTGAGGAAAAAAATTATTTTTTATTTTCACTGCTCTGCGTTATATACTTCTGTGAAGCACTTGGGGGTTCAAAGTGCTCACCACACATCTAGATATGTTCCTTAAGGGGTCTAGTTTCCAAAGTGGTGTCACTTGTGGGGGGTTTTCACTGTTTAGCCACATCAGGGGCTCTCCAAACGCGACATGGCGTCCAATCTCAATTCCAGCCAATTCTGCATTGAAAAAGTCAAACGGTGCTCCTTTCGTTCCAAGCCCTGCCGTGCGCCCAAACAGTGGTTTACCCCACATATGGGGTATCAGCGTATTCAGGAGAAATTGCACACCAAATTTTGTAGCTCATTTTCTCTTTTTACACTTGTGAAAATAAAAAAAATAGTTCTGAAGTAAAATGTTTGTAAAAAAAGTTAAATGTTAATTTTTTCCTTCCACATTGCTTCAGTTCCTGTGAAGCATGTAAAGGGTTAATAATCTTCTTGAATGTGGTTTTGAGCACCTTGAGGGGTGCAGCTTTTAGAATGGTGTCACTTTTGGGTATTTTCTGTCATATTGACCTCTCAAAGTGACTTCAAATGTGATGCGGTCCCTAAAAAAAATGGTGTTGTAAAAATGAGATATCGCTGGTCAACTTTTAAACCTTATAACTTCCTAACAAAAAAAATTTTGGTTCCAAAATTGTGGTGATGTAAAGTAGACATTTGGGAAATGTTATTTATTAAGTAAGTTTTGTGACATATCTCACTGATTTAAGGGCATAAAAATTATCTTTCTCTGAATGTCACCTGCTTCCACATGTTTGGCCAGGATAGACATCTGTCGCTCCATCTCCTCCAAGGCTGCCATATTCATTAACTGGCAGTCTGCCAGATGACCTCTGAGCTTGGACACCTCTTTCTCTAGCTCAACTATTCTGCTTTCAGCCGCTTGTCTCTGGAGTTCTTCACTGAGTTATCTTGACCCTCTTCTTCCTGACACTTCTGAGTTTTCTCTGCTCCACCATCCTCAGATTCAGTTGAGCTTGCATCCTCTGATGAGTCATCTGGTACCAAGGTCACCTTTTTAGTGGCTTCCACCACCTCTGTGCCTTTGGCCTCCTCTTGGGGCTCTACAGTGACAACTTTGACCCTCTCTTGAGGTCCTGCCATGTCAGCCTTAGCTACCTCCTGATTCTCTGGAACTTTAGAGTACTCCAGCTCCTCAGCATCAGGTTCTCTGGAGCCTTCACCATATACAGCCATCTCACCCTTTTCTGTCACCACAGATGTGGGTCTATTACAGGTCTGTTCTCCGTGACCTTCGTGGATTCTTGCCCCACCAGCGCTCTCCAGGATTCCTTCTCATATAGCGCCCTCTAGCAACCGAACATCAGATTCCAACCTGCGCTGTCTTACCACTCTCAGAGAGAAACAGCCCATATTGGAGTTACTGTCACCCAACCTAGTGTCAGACCCTTCTCTTGAGCTACCCCACTTCTAACAGTCATACTGTCTTGTATTGCTTCCGCCATCAAGTCGCTAAGTTGGGCCCATCCACCATTTTCCTTGGTCATGCCTAACTTAGGACTGTCAACTGTATGGGGCGCATTCTCCTCATTATTACCTCTCATACACATTAATTCTACAAACACTTGTCCCTTTATCTACCAGTCCTGTTATGAATGTGCTAGAGATGGTTTCTGAGCAGAGGCTCCCTCTGTTGGTTACAGACAGTACTGAACCTTTCAGAGAGGAATGGCAATCTGGGATCACGGACTGGTCTGATATAAAGGAGGTTCCCTCCCATGATGGTTGCCGGTGATCAATTGTTCTTGTCTCAATTGTGGTTTCTGGTTCATTTGGAAGTTTGCTGAGTCTTGCCTGCATCTTCTGCTATCAGATAAGATATTTTCTGCTTTTATTTTTGTGCTTGCTATTTGCATTGTTTTCTGCACATTTGTGGAGGATAGCCGGGTCCCCTCCTGGGGCCTGAGCTCCTCACAGTTTGTCTGTAGCCTCTTTTGTTTTTTCATTTGCTTTTTCCTGCTTTTTCAGTGGCTGCAGCTTGGTTTTGTTCACACTGAGATCTGATTTAGTGGGTGGCGAGATCGTGTGATCTCAGTATTTTTGTAATCAGAATTGTTGGATTTTTGTAGGGTTTTCTGGGTTGCAGAAAGTAATCTCTCCTGTCCTTTCCTATTTAGTCAGCTTGTGGCCCCAGCGTTTGCTCAATCTGTTTTCTGCTTGCGTTTGTGTTTTCATCTTGTCTAACTGCCATTATATGTTTGGGGGCTGCCTATTCCTTTGGGGCTGTGTAGCCCAGCTGTGCTTGGTGCCACATGTTACCCTGGAGGATGCATGAAAGGTAATTCACAATCACCCGATATTCATTCACACTTCACATTTCCCAGGTGCCACCAGAGGGAGCCCTTTAGAATACGTAGGTATATAAGGGTGTGGAGAGACGCAGCAGTAGTCATTCTAGCCAGACAGCCATTGTCAGACATTCTAGCTCAGAGCTCAGATTACACTAGTCTGTGTCAGAGCGTGTTGGAGAGCAGACGAGCTAGTTACCTCAGACATTCTGAGAGGGAACTCTAGCCAGAAAGAAAGACTTATCTGAAAGCCTGAGGACTTCAACAAACAGTCAGCTTATATCGTGGAGTCCAGTGTAGTGGGAAGGATTGCCACTTGGTCTGGTCAAGGTTGAGTCCACTGAGATTCCAACAGTGAGCGTTTCAGAAAGTAAGCGTGTCGACGCTTGGAGAGCGGTGAAGGAAAGAAAGCTGACATCTACTGCCGCCTGTGCTTATGTTAAAGGTGTGAGTAGGGCGACAGGCAAGTGGAGAAGAAGAAAGAGAGAGCGACAGAGGCCGACAGCATTAATAGCTTACCTCAGCTCTGCACTACCGGACACCGGGTCCGAGCTTGCTAAAACCTTCACGGCTAGTGGGAAAAGCCGGAGACCCTGCTGGACTTCAGGTCACAGAGGGGCCCAACAGTGCTGATACGTAACCGGGGTCAGGAGAACAGGAGTCTAGCAGTGCACTGCAGATAGAGACTTAGTTCTGTCCAAAAGAAGGCTCCACCACAATGTCAGCCGGGCGTAGCTGTTTCACACGGAGTTAGGCTTTGTTTCATGCAAGTCAGAAACTCACACGTATAAAGAAGGAAGGAGGCCCTACACCTACTCAGTGGATTACTGGACATGCATCCTCCACCCTGAGCAGCTTCCCGGGACGTGCCTGAAGTTACCACCAGTAAAAGGTACAGAAAGAGACTGTCTTGTGTGTGTCTGGATTATTGCCCCGCACCTTTACACCGCCATATACCTCGAGGGATCAGTCTCACCTGTGGGAGACTTAACACCTTGCTGCCCAATAACAACCCCTCAGAGGATTCACCCTGCAGCGCTGGTCACCCTGATCAGGAACCACAGGTGGCATCACGAACATTCTATTATCCCCTGTAAATATCCCCCTTTAGTGAGCGCCCAGGGCAACGGACCGAGCTGCGCTACCCGTGACATCCCCCAGTGAAGTGAACGGGCTCTGTTATGTTACGGTAGCTGAGGAGTGCAGGTAAAAAAGGAAATACACCAGAGCAGTTGGAATCTATGGGATTGCAGTACCCTGACTAACCACCACAACTAGAGGCAGCCGTGGAGCGTTCCTACGATGGTCCTAGACGCCTCGTCACAGCCTGAGAAACTAACTACACCTAAAGATAGAAATAGGAAAGCTATCTGCCCCGGAGCAGAACCCCAAAGATAATAGAAAGCCCCCAAACATGTAATGGCGGTTAGACAAGAGGAAATACTGACACAGAAAGAAAATAGTATGAGCAAACGCTGGGGCCCAAACTATCTAAATAGAAAAGGATAGGAAGGGCACTTACTGCAATCCCAGAAAACCCTGAAAAACACCAACTCTACTAATTTCAAAATCACCTGAGATCACACGACCTCAACCACCTAAATTAGTTCTCTGGTGTAACAAAAACAGCAGCCACTGAAAAAACTGGAAAAAGCAAAAGTACAAAACACAGTGGCAGAACTAAACTGAGAGGGCAAAAGCCCCAGAGGGGACCCAGAAGGCCCCCACAGAAGTGCAGGACAAAATGCAAAAATATAGCAAAAACACAAAATAAGAAATTGTCTTATCTGATAGCAGGAGATGCAGACACGACACAGCAGGCTACAAGGGAAACTGGAAAGAAGGATTCAGACCAGAACAATTGATCACCGGCAACCCTGATGGGAAAATGATTCCCTTAAATAAGACCAATCAGTAACACCTGATTCCCAATCCTCACTAGTACCGCTTGTAACCACCAGAGGGAGCCTCTGCTCAGAACTCATCTCAAACCCATTCACAACAGTACCCCCCCTTGAGGAGGGGTCACCGAACCCTCATTTGAGCAACCAGGTCGGTCAGGATGAGTTCTATGATACGCACGGATAAGTCTCCTAGCATGGATGTCCGAAGCAAACACCCAAGAATTATCTTCCTGACCATAACCTCTCCATTTAACCAAATACTGGAGTCTTCGTCTAGAAAAACGAGAATCCAATATTTTCTCAACCACATACTCCAGATTGCCCTCAACCAAAACAGGGTCAGGAGGCACAGCAGCAGGAACCACTGGCTCAACAAACCTCTTCAACAAGGACTTGTGGAACACGTTATGGATCTTAAATGTCCCTGGAAGAAGCAAACGAAAAGAAACAGGATTAATAATCTCCATGATCTTATAAGGTCCAATGAACCTAGGCTTAAATTTAGGAGATGCTACTCTCATAGGAATATTCTTTGAGGACAACCAGACCAAGTCCCCCACTTTAAACCGAGGACCATCAGTCCTATGCCGGTTAGCAAACCGCTGGGCCTTCTCCTGAGAGAGGGACAACCTCTCCACTACCTGGTCCCAAATCTGCTGCATACGCTCAACAACAGAGTCAACACCTGGACAGACAGAAGCCTCCGTCTGTCCTGAAGAAAATCGAGGGTGAAACCCAGAATTACAGAAAAACGGAGACATCAAAGTGGCAGAGCTAGCCCTATTATTAAGAGCAAACTCAGCCAAAGGCACAAAAGAGACCCAGTCATCCTGATCAGCAGACACAAAGCATCTTAGATAAGTCTCCAATGTCTGGTTTGTTCTCTCAGTTTGACCATTGGTCTGAGGATGAAATGCCGAGGAGAAAGACAATTGAACACCCAGTTTAGAACAAAAAGTCCTCCAAAATCTGGAAACAAACTGGACTCCTCTGTCAGACACAATGTTCTCAGGAATGCCGTGTAAACGAACCACGTGCTGAAGAAACAACGGCACCAATTCAGAGGAGGAAGGCAACTTAGGTAATGGCACAAGATGTATCATTTTGGAAAACCTATCACAAATTACCCAGATGGTGGTCATTCTCTGAGAAACAGGAAGATCGGAAATGAAATCCATAGAGATATGGGTCCATGGTCTCTTGGGCACAGGCAATGGCATCAACAAACCACTAGAGCGAGAGCAAGGCTTGGAGCGAGAGCAAGTGCCGCAGGACTGCACAAATTCCCTGACATCGCGAGACAAGGTAGGCCACCAAAAGGACCGACTAACCAAGTCTCTGGTACCAAAAATTCCGGGATGCCCAGCCAATGCGGAACAATGAATCTCAGACATCACACTCTTTTTCCATTGGTCCGGGACAAACAATTTTCCAACAGGGCAGCGCTCGGGCCTATCCTCCTGACACCCCTCCAGAGCAAGTCTCAAATTGGGCGAGATGGCGGAAAGAACTACACCCTCCTTCAAAATAACAGAGGGATCAGATAGCTCAGGAGAGTCCGCAAGGAAACTCCTCGAGAGGGCATCCGCCTTAACATTCTTAGTGCCAGGAAGAAAGGAAACCACAAAATTAAAACGTGTGAAAAACAAGGCCCACCTGGCCTGTCTAGGATTGAGTCGCTTGGCAGATTCCAGATGGACCAGATTCTTATGGTCCGTAAGGACCACCACCTGATGTTTGGCTCCCTCCAGCCAATGTCTCCACTCTTCAAAAGCCCACTTCATGGCCAATAACTCCCGATTACCCACGTCATAATTACGTTCAGTAGGAGAAAATTTTCGAGAGAAAAAGGCACAAGGGTTACTTTTAGAGGTCTCTGGATCTTTTTGGGACAAAACGGCACCTGCCCCAATTTCAGAGGCATCAACCTCCACCTGAAATGGCAGAGAAACATCAGGCTGCCGTAGAACAGGAGCAGAAGTGAATCTCTGCTTAAGTTCCTGAAACGCAGAGACTGCCTCAGGAGGCCAATTCACCACATCAGAACCCTTTCTGGTCAAATCAGTTAATGGTTTAACAATAACAGAGAAATTACCAATAAATTTACGATAAAAATTGGCAAAACCCAAAAATCTCTGAAGAGCCTTTAATGAAGTAGGTTGGACCCAATCACAGATGGCCTGAACCTTGACCGGGTCCATTTCAATAACAGATGGGGACAAAATGAATCCCAGAAATGAGATCTTCTGTACGCCAAAAAGACACTTTGATCCCTTCACATACAGAGCATTCTCTCTCAAAATCTGGAATACAGTTCGAACATGTTTCACATGAGAGTCCCAGTCATTAGAAAAAATCAAGATATCATCCAAATAAACAATCAGAAACTTGTCCACAAAATCCCTGAAAATGTCATTCATGAAGGACTGGAAGACGGAAGGAGCATTAGTGAGCCCAAAGGGCATCACAAGGTACTCAAAATGCCCTTCAGGGGTGTTAAATGCCGTCTTCCATTCATCCCCGTGCTTAATGTGAATAAGGTTATACGCCCCCCTGAGGTCAAGCTTAGTAAACCAAGTAGCGTTTTTCACCCTGGAAAACAGGTCAGAAATCAAGGGTAACGGGTATTGATATTTCACAGTAATATTGTTCAAGAGACGATAATCAATACACGGCCTTAATGAACCATCTTTTTTGGCCACAAAGAAAAAACCGGCACCTAAGGGTGAAGAGGATGGTCTGATATGACCCTTCTCCAATGATTCCTTGATATAAGACCGCATAGCGTCATGTTCAGGTACAGACAAGTTAAAAAGGCGACCCTTAGGGAATTTACTACCCGGCACTAATTCAATAGCGCAGTCATAGCTCCTATGGGGAGGTAAGGATGCAGATTTACTTTCGCTAAACACATCAGAAAAATCAAACAAAAAGTCAGGAACATCCTCAGCCTGGGGGAGGCAGAAAAAACAGGAGTGTTGGCACTAACACATTGGCAGCCCCAACTGGTTACAGACACAGATTTCCAATCCAAAACAGGATTATGAGACTGTAACCAAGGGAAACCCAGCACTATAATGTCATGCAGATTATATAGAACCAAAAATTTGCAGCACTCCTGGTGATCAGGTTCAACCCTCATTATCACCTGAGTAGAAAACTGGGGTTTATTCTCAGCCAAAGGGGTAGAATCGATCCCCAGTAAAGGAATAGACTTCTGTAGGGGTATCAAGGAAAACCCACAACGCTTAGCAAAATCATAATCCATCAGGTTAATAGCTGCTCCAGAATCAACGAAAGCCTGAGCAGAAAATGAGGACAGAGAGCATATCAGAGTGACAGTTAATAAAAACTTAGTCTGAACACTACCCAAGACAACTGAGCGTGCAAAATGTCTTCCCCGCTTAGGGCAGACTGAAATAGCATGAGAGGCATCACCACAGTAGAAACATAACCCATTGCGCTTTCGAAACTCATGACGCTGTGCCCCAGACACCACTCCATCACACTGCATGGGCTCAGCAGCTGGCTCACAAGGCAACACCACTCCACGCATACTTCTCCGCTCACGCAAACGTCTGTCAATTTGAATCGCTAATGACATAGAATCATTGAGACCAGAGGGGACAGGGAATCCCACCATAACATCCTTTACATTATCCAACAGACCCTTCCGGAAAAGGGCCGCCAAAGCGTCGTCATTCCATTTGGTCAGGACTGCCCACCTACGGAATCTCTGACAGTATAACTCAGCGTCATCAAGCCCTGATTTAATGCCAACAAGGCTTTTTCAGCTTGATCAGTGACATTAGGCTCATCGTACAATAACCCCAAAGCCTGAAAAAATGCATCAACATCACTCAAAACAGGATCCCCAGGTGTCAGGGAAAAAGCCCAATCCTGAGGATCGCCGCGCAGGAGAGAGATGACAATTTGAACCTGCTGCGCTGCGTTTCCTGAGGACTTAGATTTTAAGGCAAGAAACAATTTACAATTATTTTTGAAATTCTGAAACTTAGCTCGATCCCCTGAAAACAAATCTGGCATGGGGATCCTAGGTTCCACAACAGGCAACCTAGCAAGATATGCAGCAATACTCCGAACCTCAGTGGCAAGCTGATCCACACGGCCAGACAACTGTGCAAACTCCATTGGGAGAAAAGATCCTCCCCAGCACCCAGAGATACAGAGGAAAAAAAAAATGCAACAAACAGAAAAATATCTCTGACAACTTTTCTTCCTTCAAAATATTTTTTCCCTTCTGTGAGTACCATACAATTTTTAAGGCCGGTGATACTGTTATGTTACGGTAGCTGAGGAGTGCAGGTAAAAAAGGAAATACACCAGAGCAGTTGGAATCTATGGGATTGCAGTACCCTGACTAACCACCACAACTAGAGGCAGCCGTGGAGCGTTCCTACGATGGTCCTAGACGCCTCGTCACAGCCTGAGAAACTAACTACACCTAAAGATAGAAATAGGAAAGCTATCTGCCCCGGAGCAGAACCCCAAAGATAATAGAAAGCCCCCAAACATGTAATGGCGGTTAGACAAGAGGAAATACTGACACAGAAAGAAAATAGTATGAGCAAACGCTGGGGCCCAAACTATCTAAATAGAAAAGGATAGGAAGGGCACTTACTGCAATCCCAGAAAACCCTGAAAAACACCAACTCTACTAATTTCAAAATCACCTGAGATCACACGACCTCAACCACCTAAATTAGTTCTCTGGTGTAACAAAAACAGCAGCCACTGAAAAAACTGGAAAAAGCAAAAGTACAAAACACAGTGGCAGAACTAAACTGAGAGGGCAAAAGCCCCCGGAGGGGACCCAGAAGGCCCCCACAGAATTGCAGGACAAAATGCAAAAATATAGCAAAAACACAAAATAAGAAATTGTCTTATCTGATAGCAGGAGATGCAGACACGACACAGCAGGCTACAAGGGAAACTGGAAAGAAGGATTCAGACCAGAACAATTGATCACCGGCAACCCTGATGGGAAAATGATTCCCTTAAATAAGACCAATCAGTAACACCTGATTCCCAATCCTCACTAGTACCGCTTGTAACCACCAGAGGGAGCCTCTGCTCAGAACTCATCTCAAACCCATTCACAACAGGGCTCGGTGCCGAGTACCCCAAAGCCCTGGTACGTGCGACTCAGGGCTCTACTCCGGGGCAGTTAGCTTTCCTGTTTCTATCTTTAGGTATAGCTAGCTCTCAGGCTGTGACGAGGCGTCTAGGATCAACGTAGGAACGCTCCACGGCTACCTCTAGTTGTGTGGTTAGTTCAGGTTTCTGCAACCCATTAGTTACCAACATCTCAGGTGTTCGGCTGCCCTGCTGTTGTTCCTGTCCTCCTCAGCTACCGTACATAACACAGTCCCACAGTGCTTCCAAGTCCTGACCTATTACCATGGGATACGGCAAGTCCGGGACTACATCTGACGCGCACCACATTGGTGGTACCAGGGCTATGGGGTACTCGGAACCCAGCCCATGGAAGTCTATGGGGAATGTCACTGGCAGCAGAGCTCGGTCCGTGGCCCTGGCGGTCATGCAATGGGGGAATATTTACAGGGGATTGTAGTTATAGTAGTTCGTGACGCCACCTGTGGTTTCTGATCTGATTGACCAGTGCTGCAGGGTAGATCTCTGAGGGGATGTTATGGCAGCTAGGTGTTAAGTCCCCCACAGGTGGGACTGGTCCCTCAAAGTCTATGGTGGTGATGCAGGGTGCAGATAAGAATTCAGTCACACACAATGCAGTCTCTTTCCATACCTTTACTTGTAGATGTTGCAGGTATGTCCCGGGAAGCTGGTCAGGTTGGAGAATGCACATTCAGGGAATTGTTGAGCAGGTTAGAGGCCTCCTTTCTCCTTCTAATGTGTGTGAGTACAAACTTGCATAAAGTCAAGTGCAACTCTTTCAATAGCAACTACGCCCGGCCAACATTGTGGTGGAGTCTTCTATGTCTCTGATTATCAGATGTTGAGAGAACTAAGTCCTTGCTTTTGCAGGGTCCTGCTCAAAGTCCCCGTTCTCCCTGACTCCGGTTACGTATCGGCACTTAGGGCTACCTTCTGCGACTTGTAGTCCAGCAAGGCCTCCGGTTTTCTTATCACTAGACGTGAAGTACTAGCAATGCTTCGGACCCCGGTGTCCGGTTTAACTGAGTGAGGGTGATTTGTCACCTTAGTCACTCTTACTTCTCCACTCGCCCTTCGCCCTGCTCTCGCCCTTAACATAAGCACGTGTAGCAATGATGTAAAGGTCAGCTTTCCTTCAGTGCTCACTGACCTGTTCTCAGTTGGCTCGTTGGTATAACTGCTGTAGTCCCTTTCCTTCTTTCCTTCACAGAACTCTGTCCAGAGCAGCTCACAGGACGCTTCGTCAGACTGTATTTACGCTGTAGCTCTGAGAGTCACTTTCCACTTTCTTAGGAACACAGGCAGCTTGTTCTGAGATAGCAGTTTCAGATTCAGATATAGTTCTGACTAGGCTAGAGTAAGTCCGTCTACTCGTACCAGCCTCCACGTCTGTATAATGAACTATCTGAGCTCCTTCAGGAATCAGTCTTCACTCCTTTCCCTCCAAGACTGAACTCTCCTCTCCTTCCATCTGTCTCTGACTGAAATAGAAACTAAACTGCACTGAACAGAATGTGCTCACTCCTGAGCCACCCTAAGCTTGACTGACTGACTGCTACGTCACACTACTTAAATAGTCTGAAATGCCTCTAGTGGCAGTGTTGGGAAGTGTGTGATGTGAATGAATATCAGGCTTTACAGTTACCTTCTTGTGCATTTTCCAGGAGACATGTGTGCCTTGCGCAGCTGGGCCACACATCCCCCCCTAGTTAAACTCAGCACTCCCGGGCTGAAATAGAAAAGAAAAACATTTTTGTTTTGCATATAACATCAACATAATAACTCATCCCTTGCGGGAGGTAAGGACTCTTTAACGTTACAATTTGTACAATAGAAAAGTATCAAAATTTTCACATTAATACAAGATACTTGTGGAGGACCCGCACCAAAAACCTCCCACGTAGGTCCTGGGTGGGCTGCAGGACTTCATTACTGCAGACCTCACTCTAGGCCACACCATACGGGTTTTTCTTCAGAGGTAGTTTAGTTTTTATGTAAAACCAAAATGGGGCACCGAAGTGCGAACTATTGACATTTAAAGTTTTTGGGCTGGCAAAGTCCACAGCCATGCAGTCCTTGCATGATAAAACACATTTCACATGTCAAGAGAAATCACATTTCACTTTAACTCTTTACCAGCCGGGTATTCTACTTTAA
Organism: Oophaga sylvatica; assembly: GCA_033576555.1. Taxonomy (NCBI): domain Eukaryota; kingdom Metazoa; phylum Chordata; class Amphibia; order Anura; family Dendrobatidae; genus Oophaga; species Oophaga sylvatica. Next base: position 764,801,402 of record JARQOD010000001.1, read on the forward strand.
ATAAGCAAACATACTATGTAAACATTTATCAATAGTAAAGTGCAAATCTTCATAAAACTTCTTCAAACTTTATACATGTTCAGGTGCAGTAAACCCCTGTCTGGGTCCTACTGTTCTTCTTCTTTACAGATAGTAGTGACGTCTTCCACTCCTGGGGCTGGAAGTACGCGGTGCGATCCGGAACGCATCACTAACATGTCATGGCCTGCAATCTGTGTTTGAGTGGCCACAGTCCTTGTTACAATTTTGCGATTTGCTTTGCGACTTCCTGGAGGCCTAACAGGTGCCTCTTCTAAATATAGATTTGGCTCAAAAGAAGTCGCTGTTGCAGCATAAGATACTGGGCAAGAAGCAGGCTTTTGTAGTGGCTCAATTGAGGTCGCATCAGACTTTTGCGATGCAGAGTAGGAAGCAGTATACGATGCAGGGCACGATGCAGGTGCGCGCAGTGGCTCAGTTGGGGACGCACTAACCTGCTGCTGTCGCTGCTCCATCACGGACGGCTGGGCTTCCTCCGGCGTCCCTACCGGGGGACTGCACTCCGCTGCGGCCTCCTGGCCTGGCTGGCACTCCGGAACGAGCAGGGCCTCCTCAGCCTCCTTCTCTCCCGCCGCATCATCGGTGGAGTCGGGATCAGCACTTTTGGAGCCAGCCTCCGGTTCTTCATCAGCCGCTTGCAGTGGTGGCACAGGGAGCACAGGTAATGGCGTTGTTCCTGTAGGAGAGAGCACTGCGTCCCACAGCAGCCGCTGTGTCTGGGTACGCCAGCGTCTCTCCGTTTCTTCCATGTCGGCATGGCGCTGGATCAGTTTTCTGAGCACCGCATTCTCCTCCTTTAACTCCAGCATGGTTTGTTGAAGGTCCTGTACTAGGGACGGCTCCGGTACAGGCGGTAGCTCTTCTGGGGAACGGGGCCTGCGCGCCGCCGCTCCTCCACACAGCACCTCCTGTCCCTCCGCCATCTCTCTCCAGGCCAGACTGTGTTTTCCATCTGGAACAATCTGGTCTCCTCCGTGGAGGCGGGATTTGCGCTTCCTCTTTTTTGCATAGAAGATTAAGAGGAGGCGGATCTCCCTTGCAGTGGGGTAGGATCTCACATTATAGTAGCATTTAGAGAGGGCGGCCATAACTTTCGCGCCACAGGGGGGTACACGCCCACAAATGCACGCCCACCTTCTTCACCAGCGCCTCAGGGCGCGAATATGGCGGAAAAATTGCGGAAAATGGCGCCAAAAATAGCAAACAGTCTTTTTGCACAAAACAGTTCAATAGGCACACAGGACTCACATCCAGTAAGCTTCGGATCCTGTTCGTGACGCCAAAGATGACGCGCACCACATTGGTGGTACCAGGGCTATGGGGTACTCGGAACCCAGCCCATGGAAGTCTATGGGGAATGTCACTGGCAGCAGAGCTCAGTCCGTGGCCCTGGTGGTCATGCAATGGGGGAATATTTACAGGGGATTGTAGTTATAGTAGTTCGTGACGCCACCTGTGGTTTCTGATCTGATTGACCAGTGCTGCAGGGTAGATCTCTGAGGGGATGTTATGGCAGCTAGGTGTTAAGTCCCCCACAGGTGGGACTGGTCCCTCAAAGTCTATGGTGGTGATGCAGGGTGCAGATAAGAATTCAGTCACACACAATGCAGTCTCTTTCCATACCTTTACTTGTAGATGTTGCAGGTATGTCCCGGGAAGCTGGTCAGGTTGGAGAATGCACATTCAGGGAATTGTTGAGCAGGTTAGAGGCCTCCTTTCTCCTTGTAATGTGTGTGAGTACAAACTTGCATAAAGTCAAGTGCAACTCTTTCAATAGCAACTACACCCGGCCAACATTGTGGTGGAGTCTTCTATGTCTCTGATTATCAGATGTTGAGAGAACTAAGTCCTGCTCAAAGTCCCCGTTCTCCCTGACTCCGGTTACGTATCGGCACTTAGGGCTACCTTCTGCGACTTGTAGTCCAGCAAGGCCTCCGGTTTTCTTATCACTAGACGTGAAGTACTAGCAATTCTTCGGACCCGGTGTCCGGTTTAACTGAGTGAGGGTGATTTGTCACCTTAGTCACTCTTACTTCTCCACTCGCCCTTCGCCCTGCTCTCGCCCTTAACATAAGCACGTGTAGCAATGATGTAAAGGTCAGCTTTCCTTCAGTGCTCACTGACCTGTTCTCAGTTGACTCGTTGGTATAACTGCTGTAGTCCCTTTCCTTCTTTCCTTCATAGAACTCTGTCCAGAGCAGCTCACAGGACGCTTCGTCAGACTGTATTTACGCTGTAGCTCTGAGAGTCACTTTCCACTTTCTTAGGAACACAGGCAGCTTGTTCTGAGATAGCAGTTTCAGATTCAGATATAGTTCTGACTAGGCTAGAGTAAGTCCGTCTACTCGTACCAGCCTCCACGTCTGTATAATGAATTATCTGAGCTCCTTCAGGAATCAGTCTTCACTCCTCTCCCTCCAAGACTGAACTCTCCTCTCCTTCCGTCTGTCTCTGACTGAAACAGAAACTAAACTGCACTGAACAGAATGTGCTCACTCCTGAGCCACCCTAAGCTTGACTGACTGACTGCTATGTCACACTACTTAAATAGTCTGAAATGCCTCTAGTGGCAGTGTTGGGAAGTGTGTGATGTGAATGAATATCAGGCTTTACAGTTACCTTCTTGTGCATTTTCCAGGAGACATGTGTGCCTTGCGCAGCTGGGCCACACACATCCATCTCGTGGTTCGTGACAACCTCAGCCGTGACAATGTAAAGAGAGGCTATCAGACGTCCACACTATGAAGTAGACCTGCCCCTTTTGCCTTGGGACACTCTGCCCCTTTTTGTACTTCACCCCCTTACAGGCAACCATCCCTGTTGAGTCACCACCCTCTTTCAGACAACCACCCCTTTTGGGTCACCGCCCCCTTTTGAGACTCCACCCTCTTTTGGGCAACCACCCTTTTTGGGTCATCACCCCCTTATGGAACTCCACCCCTTTAAGGGACACCATCCTTCTCTTTGGTACACCCCATGGACTCCCCACGGTACTCTCAGGCCCCAGTTCGCACAGTTCACTGATATCTCTCTGGGCTTGCACTGGCCCTTTAAGAGTTTGCACGATCTTGTCCACCAATGTCCTCTTGCGACACCCCACCATCTCCTGCTGGCGCTGCCACAGCTCCTCACAGCGAAGCTCTGCACTGTTCGGCATGGTTCTGCCATGCTCTGCATGGCTCCGCCCGGCTCCACAAGGCTCTGCCCCTCTCTGCACGGCTCTGCATGGCTCCACAAGGCTCTGCCCCTCTCTGCATGGATCTGTGCAGCTCCACAAACTATTTCAGTACATCACGAACATGCTGCGATCACCAGTCTGTTCCAATAGGAGATACATCTGTCTGCCTTTCCTACAATCCCCTTGTCTGAGGTTACCTTACAGGAGCTCCATTCCACACGCTGACTCCTAGTCAGTCCTGACTTCCAGGGAAATTCCTTACTAGGATCACTGACCCGTACTGTGACTTGCTCAACCAGCTCCAATCTGTCAGTTCCAGACCCTTAGAAGGACAGTAATTTTCCCCAAATCAGATAGTCGTCACGGACTCTGCAGGCACATGACCTCCTCCATGTGCTTCCAGGAAAGCCTGTCCTCTTCAAGGACCTTCCAACACAGAGACCATGTGGCCAAACAACAGTCTCATTATATCCCATGAGAAACACCAATTGATGGGAGGTGTGTAGTTAGCCAGACCCGCCCAGCTGTCCGACTAACCCTGCAAACCCAGCCCACATACTAAGCAAGGCTTGTGGAACTACAGATCCCAGAGAAACATTCCAGGCTTATAGCGCAGAGGACCTCGGCGACATATACCGGCCATTCACAATAACGCCGGTCACTGTCTCACAACCATGTTTGTATAGTAACAATTACATAAAGCCTCAGGCACATTGCAAAGACATAAGTGCTCATGCATGGATTTAAATGACCACAGAGAAATGTGAAATTGTAGATAGTCTATAAAAATAAATAAAAATAAACTAGCAATGGCTAGAAGAAAAGTGCATATGTATGGACAAAAGGAGACCACATAAGGGGAAATATATGTAATGTCTGCAAAGAAGTGCATAGCAGCCTAGGATGAATGACAAAAGATGACCAAAGTCAAAAGGTGAATGCAAACAGATGGTAAGTAATTGTTCCAGATTATACTGACTCACAAGTATTGCACCTGCCGGACGTGCATTTCGCCAATGGCCGATGGCTTGATATTTTTAAACATATTTTCTGCATAGATAGCTGTGTATCACATTTTTAGGTTCTCTATTCATTGCGGATTCACAGCAATTAGTTAAACCATTTTTCAGTGTTCACATCCAGGCACTTTGTTGTTTGACAAAAGCTTTATCGCAGCAAAGACATCGTCTTTTAGGATGTTTGTCTCTCTATCATTTCCAGTCTCAGTTTCTTGTTGAGGTGCTCCATGTATTTTTTCCATCTTTCCTTGATCTGCTCTGGCTCAGTTAGTTTTTTCCCGTTCACGTCTTTCAACATGCCCACTCATGGTTGAAACTTTCATCATATTTCTTTGATCTTTATGTATACCTTATGTATAACTTATTGGTCTTGCTCAGTAGCGTAGCTACTGGGGGGGCAGAGGGGGCCGTTGCCCCCGGGCCCAGTCACATGCAGGGGCCCACTGGGAGACATGGCCAGTATCAGACGTGTCATGGAGAGAGCAGCACAATGCCGGCTCCCTCTGCCAGAGGTTGCAGTGCCTGTCTGTGTGCGCAGTGCACGGTGCTGCTGTCTCACCAGAGGAGCTTCTTCCTGCCGGCAGCAGCTGTAGTTTCACTTTCTGCCCTGCAGGCTCTGGTTGTCTCAGCCACACTGGGTCCTAGTGCCCTCTGTGTGCATACACTGGACACTTCCTGCTCCTGCCTCAGTCACTGCCTGCAAGCTTCATTAGTAAGTGGGGATGGAATTTATTAAATTCATTCAGCTCAGGCATGTCATGGTCACTGTGGGGGGAATGTGAGAGAATGGGGGTATTGTGGGGGAGGGGGTATTGGACACTGGGGGTGAATGTGAGAGGATTGGGATATTGTGGGGGCTGGCACACAGGGGTTGATGTGAGAGGATGGGAGTATTGTGGGGAGGGGGTACAGGGCACTGGGGGTGAATGTGAGAGGATCGGGATATTGTGGGGGCTGGCGCACAAGGGTTGATGTGAGAGGATGGGGGTATTGTGGGGGAGGGGGTACAGGGCACTGGGGGTGAATGTGAGAGGATCGGGATATTGTGGGGGCTGGCGCACAGGGGTTGATGTGAGAGGATGGGGGTATTGTGAGGGAGGGTGGACATGGCACTGGGGTTTAATGTAAGAGGATGGGGTATTGTGGGGGCTAGGGAACTGGGGGTTTACTGTGAGAGGATGGGGTACTGTGGGGGCTAGGGAACTGGGGGTTTACTGTGAGAGGATGGGGGTATTGTGGGGGCTAGGGCACTGGGGGGTTTACTGTGAGAGGATGGAGGTATTGTGGGGGCTAGGGCACTGGGGCTTTACTGTGAGAGGATGGAGGTATTGTGGGGGCTAAGGCACTGGGGGGTTTCTGTGAGAGGATGGGGTATTGTGGGGTCAGGGGGACAGAGCACTGAGGGGTGCATGTGAGAGGATGGGCTGTTGGGGTGTGGGTGGGGACAAGGGGGAGGTAGGGGGCTTTTTTTTACTTGTGAGCTCATTAATACTTTAATGCTTAATTGTAAAACACTGGGCAAAACTGTCACTGAAAAAGACCTGGGTTAATGGGTGGATGACAAACTCACATTTAGTGGTCAGTGTCAGGCAGCTGCTGCAAAGACAAATAAAATAATGGGGTGCATTAAAAGAGGCATAGATGCTCATGAGGAGAACATAATTTTATCTCTATACAAGTCACTAGTGCGACCACACTTAGAATACTGTGTGCAGTTCTGGTCTCCGGTGTATAAGAAAGACATAGCTGAACTGGAGCAGGTGCAGAGAAGAGCGACCAAGGTTATTAGAGAAACTGGGGGGTCTGCAATACCAAGACAGGTTATTACACTTGGGGTTATTTAGTTTGGAAAAATGAAGGCATAGGGGTGTGAGCCGCCCGCCAGGGCCGTGGGGTACTCGGCACCGAGCCCGTCGACTTCTATGGGGGATGTCACAGGCAGCACACGGCTCGGTCCGTGGCCCTGGGGCTCACTGAAATGGGGGATATTTACAGGTGAATTGAATATTGGTATGGGGATTCGTGACGCCACTTGTGGTGCCTGGTCAGAATGACCAGCGCTGCTATGCAGATCCACTGGAGGGTTAATATTGTGCAGCTAGATGTTAAGCCTCCCACAAGTAAGGCTGATTCCTCCAGGGCAGATGGATGTGTAGGGGTGCAGGACAGACAGGGACCCGGCAGTCAGGAGTAGTAAGGGAGACACACACATAAGTCACTTTGGTACCTTTACTGAAGATGTTGCAGGCGTTCCACGGAGCACTGTAGGGTGAAGGGTGCACATCCAGATTCCTCCACAGAGTAGGTGTGTGGCCTCCTGTTCCTTGCCTTTATGTGATAAAGTCCTGACCTGCTTGTAGCTAGGTCTAACTTGGTCTCCGTCTTGCACCTGGCTGACCTTGTGATTGGACCTCTTCTTGAAGTACACAGTCCCTATTTGCAGTGCACTGCTAGACTCCGTCCTCCTGATCCAGCTACGTATCAGCTCTGTGGTACTCCTGGGACTTGTAGTCCTCCAGGAACTCCGGTGTTCTCCTAATGGGTCGTGGAGATCCCTATAGGCTCGGACCCCGGTGTCCGGTGAATACTTGCTGAGGTAAGCTCTAAAGGCTTTTCTACCCCTGTTGCTGCTCTTTCCACTTGCCTTCGGCCTACCCGGATCCTCACACGATCACACACTGGCAGTTGGTGGGCTGCCTCTTCACCGCTCTCTAAGCGTTCTCATTAAGCTGCACTCCTAGATTCAGCTCTGACTAGGCTGGAGTGATTGCTGTTTCACTCTTTACTAGACTCCACTTGCTTGTGAACTGAATAGCTCTGCAGCCTCTCAATCTCAGCTCTGCACTTCCCTTTCTGCAGACTGATTGAGCTCTCTAAGATCACTGCACTCTCTGAGATGGCTGCACTGAACTAAACTGAAACTAGACTGGACCAGACTGAGCTCCAGCTTCCTGTGTAACTGTCTTTTATATGTCTTACACAGCTCCCTCTGGTGGTCTTTGGGGATAAGTGAACGTGTGTGCATGTGTATAATGACCTCTAGTGGGATATTCTTTCAGTGCACCCTTCTGGGAGATATGGATCCAGTCGCAGCTGGGCTCCACAGGTGATCATATTATAATGTATAAATATATGAGGGGACAGTACAAAGACCTTTCTAATGATCTTTTTACTCTCTTTTACTCTCTTTTACTCTCTTTTTACCTGAGACGGGGACAAGGGGACATCCTCTACGTCTGGAGGAAAGAAGGTTTAATCATAATCACAGACGTAGATTCTTTACTGTAAGAGCTGTGAGACTATGAAATTCTCTCCAGTAATGTTGTAATGAGTGATTCACTACTAAAATTTAAGGAGGGACTGGATGCCTTTCTTGAAAAGTATAATGTTACAGGTTTTATATATTAGTTTCCTAGATATTGCGTTGATCCAGAGAACTAGTCTGATTACCGTATGTGGAGTCAGGAAGGAATTTTTTTCCCCAATGTGGAGCTTAGTGGTTGCCACATGGGTTTTCCTTGCCTTCCTCTGGATCAACATGTTAGGCTATGGGTTGAACTAGATGGACTTAAAGTCTCCCTTCAACCTTAAATACTATGTTACTATGTTATTGTCTTGTTGTAAGGTGAACCTTCGGTCAAGTCTGAGGTCCAGAGCACTCTGGAAGAGGTTTTCTTCCAGGATATCACTGTACTTGGCCTCATTCATATTTCCTTCAATTGCAACCAGTCGTCCTGTCCATGCAGCTGAAAAAGACCCCCATAGCATGCACCACCATGTTTCACTGTTGGGATTGTATTGGGCAGGTGATGAGCAGTGCCTGGTTTTTCTCCACACATACCGCTTAGAATTATCACCAAAAAGTTCTATCTGCGTCTCATCAGACCAGAGAAATCTTATTTCTCATAGTCTGGGAGTCCTTCATGTGTTTTTCAGCAAATTCTATGGGGGCTTTCATATGTCTGGCACTTAGGAGAGGCTTCCGTCGGGCCACTCTGCCATAAAGGCCTCAGTGGTGGAGGGCTGCAGTGATAGTTGACTTTGTGGAACTTTCTCCCACCTCCCTACTGCATCGTAGAGCTCAGCCACAGTGATCTTCGGGTTCTTCTTTACCTCTCTCACCAAGGCTCTTCTCACACGATTGCTCAGTTTGGCTGGACGGCCAGGTCTAGGAAGACTTCTGGTAGTCCCAACCTTCTTCCATTTAAGGATTATGGAGGCCACTGTGCTCTTAGGAACCTTGAGAACTGAAGAAATTCTTTTGTAACCTTGGCCAAATCTGTGCCTTGCCACAATTCTGTCTCTGAGCTCCTCAGTTTTTCTTTTTTAATAAATTTGCAAAAAATTTCTACATTTCTGTTTTCTTTCAGTCAAGATATGGTGCAGAGTGTACATTATGAGAAAAAAATGAACTTTTTTAAATTTACAAAATGGCTGCAATGAAGCAAAGAGTGAAAAATTTAAAGGGGTCTGAAAACTTTCAGTACCCACTGTATTCATAGCTATAGGGCTGTGGCTCCTTATTCTTTCCTCGATCCAAATCTATCGCAGAGGTTACATATATGGGATATTGAGGGTATATAAGTGCTATATAAGTGCATTAAGCTACAGTGCTATGTATCTACATTAGATGCCCTACATTATTTAATTAGATTTACCATATGTCTCTATGTGATGATTTGTGTTAAAGATACATCCATCAGCACATGTTATCCTTATCCTGGTATATGTCCCTTAACCTGCGCCCTATCCTGGTAATATAGACAAAAAACAGACAAAAAAACCTGACTGGCACATCCAGACTAATGTGAACTAGGTGCAAACCAAGGGAAGCTACCCCCATGTAAAACATACAAAAAAAGGCTGCACTCTAGCATACTAAAGCATGACAATATTGAATACATGAAATTTAGAATAGCAATATGGCTTTGGAATATAAGGAAAAATTTGAGACGCTTAGTATAAACATTTGGCCAAACATTTTAAAGCCCACCAACCATCGTCAAGGTGGTCTCAATACTGGTGAGTCCCTGACCTAATGTGAACATACCTCTATTAGGCTGATATCTGAATTTCTGGGTGAATATGCACCTCTGTCAGCAATGCCTGCATTTATGGGTAAAGTAGGGACCTGGTGTAATTAAAATCACCACCTGGTGGGGGCGGAGTGCTCGGTCAGCAAGCTAACATTCAATAGACAAAAAAACCTGACTGGCACATCCAGACTAATGTGAACTAGGTGCAAACCAAGGGAAGCTACCCCCATGTAAAACATACAAAAAAAGGCTGCACTCTAGCATACTAAAGCATGACAATATTGAATACATGAAATTTAGAATAGCAATATGGCTTTGGAATATAAGGAAAAATTTGAGACGCTTAGTATAAACATTTGGCCAAACATTTTAAAGCCCACCAACCATCGTCAAGGTGGTCTCAATACTGGTGAGTCCCTGACCTAATGTGAACATACCTCTATTAGGCTGATATCTGAATTTCTGGGTGAATATGCACCTCTGTCAGCAATGCCTGCATTTATGGGTAAAGTAGGGACCTGGTGTAATTAAAATCACCACCTGGTGGGGGCGGAGTGCTCGGTCAGCAAGCTAACATTCAATAGACAAAAAAACCTGACTGGCACATCCAGACTAATGTGAACTAGGTGCAAACCAAGGGAAGCTACCCCCATGTAAAACATACAAAAAAAGGCTGCACTTTAGCATACTAAAGCATGACAATATTGAATACATGAAATTTAGAATAGCAATATGGCTTTGGAATATAAGGAAAAATTTGAGACGCTTAGTATAAGGTCCCTACTTTACCCATAAATGCAGGCATTGCTGACAGAGGTGCATATTCACCCAGAAATTCAGATATCAGCCTAATAGAGGTATGTTCACATTAGGTCAGGGACTCACCAGTATTGAGACCACCTTGACGATGGTTGGTGGGCTTTAAAATGTTTGGCCAAATGTTTATACTAAGCGTCTCAAATTTTTCCTTATATTCCAAAGCCATATTGCTATTCTAAATTTCATGTATTCAATATTGTCATGCTTTAGTATGCTAGAGTGCAGCCTTTTTTTCTATCCTGGTAATATGTCCCTTATCTTTGGCCCATTCCTGGTAATATGTCCCTTATCCTGGTATATGTCCCACATCCTGGGCCCCATCCTATTAATAGGTCCCTTATCCTGGTCTATGTCCCTTATCCATTGTGATATTTATACCCATTGTGGCCATACATTTTTGGATATGCTATATGCTTCTACAATTATTCAGGACCATATTGTTCTGCATTTTTTCTAATTGTTTTTTGTGTTTTTTTTCCCGAATAGTCTTATTAGTAGGACATATCCGGCATATATATGTGTAGCTTAAGACGAATGTCGTTTTGATATACGGTACATAATTCAGTCTACACATATACTATTTGCATAGTTCAAGTCTACTGTGTAATTAGTGCATTTGTAATCTGATTTGGTGTTGGTAAGGATATATCTTTTTTTCTGTGATTTTTTCAAACATTTTGTACTAGGTTAGCAGTTATAAAATGCACCTCCATTTTCCTCAGAAATTTGGGGAAAAAAGGGCGTCTTATAATCCAAAAATTACAATAATTGCACAATCACACCCCCCAACATATTATATAATTGCACCCTGTGGAACTTATTTGACTGCTTTTTATGATTAAATAAATAAATAATTAAAAAACATTTGGGATCACCCCTCGTTTTTGTAACCAGCAAAGGTAAAGTAGACAGCTATGAGCTGATATTATTAGGCTGGAAAGGTCCATGGTCATTGTGCCCTTCACAGCCTACAAATATCATCTGGCAGCTACTCCAGATGTGGCGCATCACATCAGATATGCCAATTCTGGTGCTTCATCTTGGCTTTTCCTGATTGCCCTGGTGCATTGGCAATTGCGGTAATGGTGCTTGGGGTTGAAGTCAGCTGTGAACTGTCCCAAAACACAGCTGACATCAAGCCCTGGTGTTAGTTATGGAAAGGTGTCTATCAGACACACCCTATAATACCAGACCAGTAAGAAAATAGAAAACACAGGCAAAAAATAATTAAATAAGCACACCACACTCTTTCCCTGGTACACCATTTTCTTAAAAAAAAAGTTTCCTCACAGGTCTGATGTAGTCCATCGAATCTGACATAGTCCACAATTGGAAACCTGAAAAACATAAACAGAGGGAAATAAAACAAAAACACTGTCCTTCATTCACCACTTTATTAGAAAAAAGGTCCAACGAAGTCCAGCGATTCTCAAAAAATTCCCCCAACCGTCTTCCAAAGCTGTGGCTTAACTAGAATCTGCTGGGCTTAGGTTCAAGAATTGGACCGACTCTTCCATCCTGGAACATATATACACCACTCAAAAATATAAACAACACTTAACACTTAAACAACACAATGTAACTCCAAGTAAATCACACTTCCGTGAAATCAATTTGTCCAGTTATGAAACAACACCGAATCGATTTCTGCTGCTGTTGTGCATATGAAACAGACAACAGGTAGCAATGATAGGCAATTAGCAATACAACCCCTATAAAGGAGTGGTTCTGCAGGGGGTGACCACAGACCATTTCTCTGTTCTCATCCTTTTTGCCTGTTGTTTTGGTCACTTTTGGATTTTGTCATTGCTCTCACACCTAGAGGTACTGTATGTAACGAATGGAAGCGGAGGCAGAGGTGGTGAAGTTCACATTCGTTTTTATTTTTTAATGTGGAACCTCGAGACCGCGGTCCGGGGGGCTCCGAAGGGGGCGTAACTAGTGAGCCCCGGGTACCCGTAGTAAGGCCCCTCGAACAGGACCAGAATGGAATACCCGGAGGACACAGGTGCTACCTCCAGTTAGACCCCGGACACGTGGCAGCTGTCCCAGAGGGACCAAAAGGGTAACAAGTATTTACAGAGTCCGTGGAAAGTTCTAGACGGAGAAGGGTAAGGTCCTGGTCCAGAACGGATGGTAGAAGGCTGGCTTCAGTGACCTTGTCACGGTCCACGGGTATGGATGGCTGATGGCGGAACGGGATGACACTTGCGCCAGTAATAGCCGAGATTGTCCAGATTAGCCAGATATGGGTTAGCAATGATCTGAGGAGACAAACAGTATCAGCGAAGCACAGAGACTGCAGACGCAGCGCAGACAGAACAGGCACAGAACCGGATGTAGCAATGATAGAACACGTTGCTCCGGCACTCCCCTAATGGTGGAGTGACCAGATATAGTACTGAGTGTGCAGCCATTGGATAATTAGCTATTTCAAAAGATGCACGCTGCCCCTTTAAGAGAGGCGGTGGGCGCGGCCTCGCGTCCTAAGCCGACTGTCTGGAGGCCTGCCAGCAGCGTGCCAGGAAGTGGAGAAGGACTCAGGACGCCGGAGAGCAGATGGGACAGGGGACCCCAGCCCACGCACAGACCGCCGCAGAGGGACAGCCCGAGGAACAGGTGAGTGAGCAGAACGGAGTGCAGAGCCAGCGCTGGGACTGGGTGTAACAGTATCCCCCTCTTTACTCCCCCTCTTTTTCAAGCCTGCGTGAAATCTTTTAAGAAGAAGAGGAGCCTGGATGTTCTCTTTAGGCTCCCAAGACCTCTCCTCAGGACCAAAACCCTTCCAGTCCACCAGGTAATAGATCCTACCTCTTACTTGCTTAGAGGCCAAGATATGTTTTACCTCAAAAACATCATCCTCAGAGACCGGATCAGGAGTGGTACCCGGGTCCTTAAAAAAGGAGCTCAACACTACTGGTTTGAGGAGGGAAACATGAAAGGAGTTAGGTACTCTTAGAGACTTAGGCAATTTCAGTTTATAAGAGACCGGGTTGATCTGTCTCAAAACTTCAAAGGGACCAATGAAACGAGGACCCAATTTGTACGATGGTAACTTCAGACGGATGTACTTGGAGGAGAGCCATACCTTGTCTCCTGGACGAAAGATGGGAGCCTCCAAACGTCTTTTGTCCGCATGCGTTTTCATACGTTGAGAAGCTTTCTCCAAAGCTGACCTGGTCTCTCTCCAAATGTCCGAGAAATTCTTTGACAAGGTATCGACTGCCGGAACATCCGACAATCCCGAGACAGGAAGAGGAATTCCGGGTTGCAGTCCAAACACAATCTGAAAGGGAGACTTTCCAGAAGATTCACTTACTTGATTGTTGTAGGAGAATTCCGCCCAGGGCAGTAATTCTACCCAGTCATTATGATGAGCGTTGACGAAGTGACGCAGGTATCCAGCCAGGATTTGATTGATCCTCTCCACTTGCCCATTAGACTGGGGATGATATGCAGAAGAAAAATCTAGTTCAATTTTTACCATTTTACAGAGTCCTCTCCAGAACTTAGAGGTGAACTGGACACCCCTGTCGGACACGATGTGGAGAGGAAATCCATGTAGACGAAAGATGTGCTGGATGAAGTGAGTGGCCAGTTCTGGAGCAGACGGGAGGCCAGATAGCGGAACGAAGTCAACCATTTTAGAGAAGCGGTCCACCACAACCCATACCACTGAGCAGCCAGAAGAGATGGGAAGATCCGTGATGAAATCCATCGCGATGTGCTGCCAGGGAGCGGACGGAATCGGAAGAGGCAGAAGCCTGCCGGCTGGTAGATGTTTTACAGTTTTGTTACGAGCACATGAAGGACATGCTGCGACAAACTCCTGGATATCTTTGACCATGGTAGGCCACCAGTAATACCGGGAGATGAGTTGCTGCGTCTTTTTCTGACCAGCATGGCCAGCCAACTTAGAAGAATGACCCCAGTGCAGAACACGAGTACGGTCAGAAGCAGACACGAAAGTCTTCCCAGGAGGAAGCCGGGCCAGGTCAGTGGAGGCAACAGAGACTAACCTAGAAGGTTCAATAATGTGCTGAGGTTCCTCCTCCAGTTCAGGAGGCAAGAAGGCCCTAGAGAGTGCGTCTGCCTTGATGTTCTTGTCAGCTGGACGGAAATGAAGTACAAAATTGAAACGGGCAAAAAATAATGCCCAACGGGCCTGACGGGGATTCAGTCTTAAAGCAGATTGGAGATAGGCAAGGTTTTTATGGTCGGTGAATATGATTACCTGGTGATGAGCTCCTTCAAGAAGATGTCTCCATTCCTCCAGAGCCAATTTGATGGCCAACAGTTCGCGATCACCGACAGAGTAGTTCCTTTCTGCAGGAGAAAAAACCTTGGAAAAAAAACCACACGAGATCATCCGCCCGGTAGACGACTTCTGGGTCAGAACTGCTCCTGCACCTATGGAAGAAGCGTCAACTTCAAGAAAAAATTGCTCACTTGAATTAGGACGATGGAGAACGGGTGCGGAAGCGAAGGCTTTTTTGAGAGAAACAAAGGCCTCTTCTGCCTCGGAGGACCATTCCTTAGAGTTTACTCCTCTCCGGGTTAAGGCTGTGATTGGAGCCACTCGGGTGGAAAAGTGTGGAATGAATTGCCGGTAGTAATTGGCGAATCCGAGGAACCTTTGTATGGCTTTTAGCCCAGACGGACGAGGCCAGTTGAGAACTGCAGACAACTTCTCCGGATCCATCTTTAATCCTGTGGAAGATACAATGTACCCAAGGAAAGGCAAAGAGGACTGCTCAAAGAGGCATTTCTCATATTTGGCATAGAGCCTGTTCTCTCTCAGTCTTTGTAAGACCAGGCGTACTTGCCTCCGGTGTGACATCAAGTCAGCAGAAAAAATCAAAATATCGTCCAGGTAAACCACGACACAAGTATAGAGCAAGTCCCTGAAATGTCATTAACAAATTCCTGAAAAACCGCAGGTGCATTGCTTAGGCCGAATGGCATTACCAGGTATTCATAGTGGCCGTCACGGGTGTTGAAGGCTGTTTTCCATTTGTTTCCCTCTCTGATTCGGATCAGGTTGTAGGCCCCTCTGAGGTCCAATTTGGTGAAGATCTTGGCCCCTCGGAGACGATCAAACAGCTCTGAAATAAGAGGCAATGGATACCTGTTTTTTACCGTGGTTTGATTTAGACCCCGATAGTCAATGCAGGGCCGCAAGGATCCGTCCTTTTTCTTCACAAAGAAGAATCCAGCTCCTGCCGGTGACGATGACTTTCGGATAAATCCTCTAGCCAAATTCTCTTGAATGTAGTCCGACATGGCCTGAGTCTCTGCCTGTGAAAGAGGATAAACTCTCCCGCGAGGGAGTGATGCTCCTGGAAGAAGCTCTATCTGACAGTCATACGACCTGTGTGGAGGTAGTCTCTCAGCCTCTTTTTTCCCAAAGACGTCAGAGAAGGACCAATAGGCGGAAGGCAACCCTGGCAGGGTATCAGGCTGGACTGGAGGCGAAACAGGTTGAATCCGGGTTAAGCAACGATTCATGCAGGTATCTCCCCAACGCAGAACTTCTCCAGTTTTCCAATTAAGGACTGGTTCATGCATCTGGAGCCAAGGTAAACCTAGAAGCATGGGATGGGATAAACCAGGATATACATAAAATCGCATTCGTTCAGTATGCATTAGACCTACCCGGAGTTCCACCAACTCGGTTTGAAACTGGACGGGCTCGGTCAGAGGTTTGCCATCCACGGCGGACACCTGTAACGGATCAGGAAGACGCTGGACTGGTAAGCGGTAATGGTCCACAACCGCCTGCTGGATGAAGTTCCCTGCAGCTCCAGAATCCAGTAGACAGTGTTCGGAGAATTTTATTGCTCCATAGGACACGGTGACAGAGATGTGTAAAGAGGGAGAGGACTGCTCTTTACCTAGGTTGGCCCCTCCTACCGGACCTAGGCACTGGAGTTTCCCGACTTTTTAGGACAGAAATGAATCAAATGTTCAGAACTGCCGCAGTAGTAACAACTTCCCTCCTTGCGACGTGCCTCCCGGCGGCGGGTGGCCAAACTTACATGGTCCACCTCCATGGCCTCGGAGGCGGATGGTGAAGTACCTGTTTTGTACCAACTAGAGTCCAGGTGATAGGACCTTTTGTCCCGCTTGATCTCTATGGAGCGCTCCTGAAAACGCAGGTCAATTCGGGTTGCCAAGGATATTAGCTCTTCCAAGAGAGTAGGTCTGTCCCGTCCCGCCAGCTCATCCTTGATTCTTCCGGATAGGCCCTCCCAGAAGTTAGCAACCAGGGCCTCATTGTTCCATGATAATTCAGACGAGAGGGTGCGGAATTTAACAGCATACTGAGCTACCGTGAGAGTACCTTGGCGCAGGCGGAGCAGAGCTGATGCAGTCGAAGTGGTACGACCAGGTTCATCGAAAGTCCTGCGAAAAGCCTCTAGGAAAGATTGAAGATCGTTAACCACCGGATCCCCTCTCTCCCATAGCGGATTTAGCCAGGCGAGGGCTTCTCCTCCCAGGTGTGACATGATGAAGCCCACCTTGGCTCGGTCAGAAGCAAACATATGCCCCAAGATTTCGAAGTGTAGAGTGCACTGATTGAGGAAACCCCGACACAGAGTAGGATCACCCTGGAAACGGGTAGGAGCCGCCAGACGGGGACCTTGATTTGCCATGGGAACTGGTACCTGATTATTGATAGAAGAGTCAGGTGCAGACGAGGACCCTAGGGAATCCATGCGAGTAGACAAGCTGGGCAGATAAGTCGTGATCTTGTCCTGTTGAACTCCCAAACGGGCCACCTCCTGGCACAGATCCGTGGTCGGAGGTCTCTGGGATCCAGCGGGTTCCATGGCCGGAGCAATCTGTAACGAATGGAAGCGGAGGTAGAGGTGGTGAAGTTCACATTCGTTTTTATTTTTTAATGTGGAACCTCGAGACCGCGGTCCGGGGGGCTCCGAAGGGGGCGTAACTAGTGAGCCCCGGGTACCCGTAGTAAGGCCCCTCGAACAGGACCAGAATGGAATACCCGGAGGACACAGGTGCTACCTCCAGTTAGACCCCGGACACGTGGCAGCTGTCCCAGAGGGACCAAAAGGGTAACAAGTGTTTACAGAGTCCGTGGAAAGTTCTAGACGGAGAAGGGTAAGGTCCTGGTCCAGAACGGATGGTAGAAGGCTGGCTTCAGTGACCTTGTCACGGTCCACGGGTACGGATGGCTGATGGCGGAACGGGATGACACTTGCGCCAGTAATAGCCGAGATTGTCCAGATTAGCCAGATACGGGTTAGCAATGATCTGAGGAGACAAACAGTATCAGCGAAGCACAGAGACTGCAGACTCAGCACAGACAGAACAGGCACAGAACCGGATGTAGCAATGATAGAACACGTTGCTCCGGCACTCCCCTAATGGTGGAGTGACCAGATATAGTACTGAGTGCGCAGCCATTGGATAATTAGCTATTTCAAAAGATGCACGCTGCCCCTTTAAGAGAGGCGGTGGGCGCGGCCTTGCGTCCTAAGCCGACTGTCTGGAGGCCTGCCAGCAGCGTGCCAGGAAGTGGAGAAGGACTCAGGACGCCGGAGAGCAGATGGGACAGGGGACCCCAGCCCACGCACAGACCGCCGCAGAGGGACAGCCCGAGGAACAGGTGAGTGAGCAGAACGGAGTGCAGAGCCAGCGCTGGGACCGGGTGTAACACTGTACAGTAGCATGAGGCGGTGTCTACAAGCCACAAAAGTTGCTCAGGTAGTGCAGCTCATCCAGGATAGCACATCAGTGTGAGCTGTGGCAATAAGGGTAGCTGTGTCTGTCAGCACAGTGTCCAGAGCATGGAGTAGATACCAGGAGACAGGGCAGTACATCATGGAGATGTGGAGGGGGCCGTAGAAGGGCAACAATCCAGAAGCAGGACTGCTGCCTCCTCTTTTGTGCAAGGGGGAACAGGAGGAGCAATGCTAGAGCCATGCAAAATGATTTCCTCCTGCAGGCCACTAACATACACGTGTCTGCTCAAACTGTCAGAAACAGACTCTTTGAGGGTGATATGAGGACCCAACATCCACAAGTAGTTGTGCTTACAGCCCAACACTGTCCAGGGCGATTGGCATTTGCCAGAGAACGACAAGATTGGTAAATTTGACATTGGTGCCCTGTGCTTTTCACATGAGAGCAGGTTCACACTGAGCACATGTTACAGATGTGACAGAGTCTGGAGATGCCGTGGAGAATGTTCTTCTGCCTGCAACATCCTCCAGCATTACCGGTTTCGCAGTGGGTTAGTAATGATGTTGAGAGGCATTTCTTTGGTGGACCGCACAGCCCTCCATGTGCTAACCAGAGGAACCCTGACTGTTATTGGGTACCGGGATGAGATCCTTGGACCCATTGTGAGACTATATGCAGGTCCAGTGGGCCCTGGGTTCCTTGCAATGCTAGGCCTCATGTGGTTAAAGTGTGTCAGCAGTTCTTGCATGATGAAGGCATGGACTGGCATGCCCATTCCCCTGACCTGAATCCAATCAAGCACATCTGGGACATCATGTCGTGTTCCATCCGCAGGCGTCACATTACACCACAGACTGTCCAGAAGTTGACTGATGCTTTAATCCAGGTCTGGAGATCCCTTAAGAGAACATCCGCCACCTCATCAGGAGCATTCCCAAGCATTGTAGTGAGGTCATACAGGCATGTGGAGGCCACACACTACTGAGAATCATTTCCTTAATGTAAGGCATTACCATTGAAGTTGAATGAGACTATAATTTGATTTTCCACTTTGATTTTGAGTATGATAACAAATTCAGACCTCTATGGGATTTTGATTTAATTAATTTTGATTTACATTGATCATTTTCATGTTTTATTGTTCTCAACACATTACACTATGTAATGAATAATGCAACTGGAATAATTCATTCAGTGATATCTAGGATGTGGTATTTTATTGTTATCTTTATTTTTTTGAGCAGCATATATATATATATATATATATATATATACAGTAGCGTAGCTACCAGGGGGGCAGAGGGTGCGGTCGCCCCGGGCCCACCTCTCACAGGGGCCCACCCATAGCTACACTACCCTTAACTTTATCAGCATGCACAGCCCACCGATATGGTTAAGCTCTGTGGTAGAGCAGGGAGACACGATCTCCCTGCACTACCTCGGGCAGTGGGCGGGGAGAGGCAGAGGAGCATGTGCCCCCTGGGACGCTGGGTGCTGGCACTGTACCCATGAGCGTACCCACCGTGTGGCAGGGGGGGGCGGGTGCCCCCCCCTAGAAGCAGGGGCACACAATGAAAGAGAACGGAGAGAGCAGCACAATGCCGGCTCCCTCTGCCACAGATTGCAGTGCCTGTCTGTGTGCGCAGTGCTGGGAGCTGCTGTCTCACCAGAGAAGCTTCTTCCTTCCTTTCTTCCTGGCGGCAGCAGCTGTAGTTTCACATGTAGTTTCATGTGGTATTTTATTGTTATCTTTATTTTTTTGAGCAGCATATATATATATATATATATATATACAGTAGCGTAGCTACCAGGGGGGGCAGAGGGTGCGGTCGCCCCGGGCCCACCTCTCACAGGGGCCCACCCATAGCTACACTACCCTTAACTTTATCAGCATGCACAGCCCACCGATATGGTTAAGCTCTGTGGTAGAGCAGGGAGACACGATCTCCCTGCACTACCTCGGGCAGTGGGCGGGGAGAGGCAGAGGAGCATGTGCCCCCTGGGATGCTGGGTGCTGGCTCCCTCTGCCACAGATTGCAGTGCCTGTCTGTGTGCGCAGTGCAGGGAGCTGCTGTCTCACCAGAGAAGCTCCTTCCTTCCTTTCTTCCTGGCGGCAGCAGCTGTAGTTTCACTTTCTGTCATGCAGGCTCTGGTTGTCTCAGCCACACTGGGTCCTAGTGCCCTCTGTGTGCATACACTGAACACTTCCTGCTCCTGCCTCAGTCACTTGCCTGCAAGCTTCATGGTAAGTGGGATGGAATTTATTAAATTCATTTTGCTCAGGCATGTCATGGTCACTGTGGGGGACTGTGAGAGGATGGGGGTATTGTGGGGGAGAGGGTACAGGGCACTGGGGGTGAATGTAAGAGGATGGTGTATTGTGGGGGCTAGGGCACTGGGGGGGTTAATGTGAGAGGATGGGGGTATTGTGGGGGAGGGGTACAGGGCACTGGGGGTGAATGTAAGAGGATGGGGTATTGTGGGGGCTAATGCACTGGGGGTGAATGTAAGAGGATGGGGTATTGTGGGGGCTAATGCACTGGGGGGTTAATGTGAGAGGATGGGGTATTGTGGGGGGTACAGGGCACTGGGGGTGAATGTAAGAGGATGGGGTATTGTGGGGGCTAGGGCACTGGGGGGGTTAATGTGAGAGGATGGGGGTATTGTGGGGGGTACAGGGCACTGGGGGTGAATGTAAGAGGATGGGGTATTGTGGGGGCTAGGGCACTGGGGAGGTTAATGTGAGAGGATGGGGGTATTGTGGGGGAGGGGTACAGGGCACTGGGGTGAATGTAAGAGTATGGGGTATTGTGGGGGCTAGGACACTGGGGGGTTAATGTGAGAGGATGGGGTATTGTGGGGGCTAGGGCACTGCGGGGGTTAATGTAAGAGGATGGGGGTATTGTGGGGGCTGAAGTGGGGGAGGGGCAACAGGGCACAGAGAGTGAATGTGAGAGGATGGGGTATTGTGGGGGAGGGGATACAGGGCACTGGTTGGTGAATGTGAGAGGATGGGGATATTGTGGGGGCTGGCACACAGGGGTTGATGTGAGAGGATAGGGTATTGTGAGGGAGGGTGGACAGGTCACTGGGGTTGAATGTAAGAGGATGGGGGTATTGTGGGGCTAGGGCACTGGGGGTTTACTGTGAGAGGATGGGGGTATTGTGGGGGCTGAAGTGGGGAGGGGCAACAGAGCACTGAGGGGTGCATGTGAGAGGATGGGGGTATTGTGGGGTCAGTGGGACAGAACACTAAGGGGTGCATGTGAGACAATGGGCTGTTGGGGTGTGGGTGGGGGACAGGGGAGGTAGGGGGCTTTTTTTTACTTGTGAGCTCCTTAATGCTTTAATAATAGATTAATATTTCAGTATTATTATAACAAGGGCATAGACAGACGGCCGTATAACTCATGCGAGGATCGCACTGCAATCCTCGGACTTGCTGGTACCGCTCCTGACATGAGCGCGACTGCCATGTATAATATATGGTATATACAGCGTAGTGTCGCATACACTGCTGTATTATACAATATACAACAGTTCTAATGCTCCATACCTAATATGCAGTATAATGTACAGTGTATATGATGTAACCTGTATAAGATGCGACATTGGCTTGCCCCCCCCCCTAGTTTTGATCCTGGGTACGCCCATGACTGTACCTGTTTGCTGCCTCCAGTATACAGCAGACACACCCACATTGCAGGCTGAGTGGTTGTGTCTGCTGCACAGCAGTCAGGACCATTGGGCTGCTTCTTCTGTCCAGAGAGGAGCAGGACAGGACGCAGTGGTGCTGCAAGTAAGGCCTCTTTCACACATCAGTTTTTTGACGTCAGTCACAATCCGTCGGCTCGACGGATCAACGGATCCATCGCAGATTGTGAAAAGCTGATGCAACGGATCTGTTTTTAAGAACACCCACAAGATAGATAGATAGATAGTAGATAGATAGATAGATAGTAGATAGATAGATAGATAGATAGATAGATAGATAGATAGATAGATAGAGAGATAGACAGATCTATCCATAGATATATCAATATATATTTTCTGCGCCATAGGGGGAAGGCCAACGGCCGGGGGCCAATATTTGTAGCCTGGGAAGGGGGTAATACCCATGGCCCCTTCCCAGGCTATGAATATCAGCCCGCAGCTGTCTGCATAGCCTTTACTGGCTATTAAAATAGCGGGACCCCCCAAAAAAATTGACGTGGGATCCCCCTATATTTTATAGCCAGAAAGGCTATGCAGACAGCTGTGGGCTGATATTCATAGCCTAGAAATGGGCCATGGATATTGGCACCCCCCCGGCTACAAATACCAGCCCGCAGATGCCCCATAAATGGCGCATCTCTAAGATGCGCCAATTCTTACACTTAGCCCCTCTCTTCCCACTGACGTGTAGCAGTGGTATATGGGGTAATAAGGGGTTAATGTCACCTTGCTATTGTAAGGTGACATTAAGCCCAGTTAATAATGGTGAGGCATAAGACGCATATCCATTATTAATCTTATATTAATAAAGGGTTAAAAAACACACACATAAGAATAAATTATTTTAATGAAATAAAACGCGACACATTTTTTCAAAATTTTTATTGCACGCCTATCCAGTCGAAGCCATCGATCACCTGCAAAAGAAATAAAAAAACAAAACAACAATATACTCCCTGTCTGACGTAATCCCATTAATAACGATTGTTCCATGACGATCTCACCTATAGAGCTGTCACATCAGCAGATGTGACCTCTCTATAGGCCTCCAATGACACACTGCTAACTCTCCCGCAGTGTGTCATCGGCGATAAGCCTCTCGCTTTACGGCACTACAGCGTGAGAACATATAGGCGACGGATCCATCGCTTATAGGCTTCCATTCTAGCAAAAGTCAAAAAATGTTCCTATGTCTGTTGTCTCCGTCCGATGGACAAAGAATTTCCGACGGATCCGTATGTCCATCCGTCGCAATCCGTCGCTAATACAAGTCTATGAGAAAAAAACGGATCCAGCGGCATCAGTCGCTAGATCCGTTTTTTTTCAAAATTCGACGGATTGTGACTGATGGCAAAAAAACTGATGTGTGAAAGGAGCCTAACAGCTCAGACTTCTGCCGGTACCTGCCGGAGGTGTCTGCACCGTGCAGGGAAGAGATGGCAGGATGCTGCTCACTCCTGATAAGACCCAGCCGGATTCTTGTACTGTATCTGCAGTCTCCATCTGAGGCACAGTAGATTTATGACATCTCATTGTGCCTCAGATAGAGACTGGTCAGTAATGTGTACTGATATATGTGACCTCTGGCTGCAGGACCCCACAGATGAGGATATATATCATATATATATATATATATATATATATCTTGAAGCTCTTCAAGAGAATGCCAAGAGTGTGCAAAGCAGTAATCAAAGCAAAAGGTGGCTACTTTGAAGAACCTAGAATATAAGACATAATTTCAGTTGTTACACACTTTTTTGTTAAGTATATAATTACACATGTGTTAAGTTTTGATGCCTTCAGTGTGAATGTACAATTTTCATAGTCATGAAAATACAGAAAAGTCTTTGAATGAGAAGGTGTCCAAACTTTTGGTCTGTACTGTATATATATATATAATATAATGTGATGCAGTCCTGTAGCCGAGGTCAGGGCCCTAACAGTCCAGTGTCTGTATGATCTCATATCAGTAAATCCAAGGTAGTAAACACAAAAACCCCATTAGAAAACCTTTTATTAAAAAAAAAAAGTTGAGGCTGAATATATATGATAAATAGACAAAAGACAATAGAAAAAGCAAATAGATGTGTATAGAAAATCACATATGGGTGCAGGCCCCTGAGCATATACTCAGTCTAAACAAGACCATCAAAGGGGGAGAAGGGGAAAAAGAGAGGAACAGACGAGCCAGGGGGTGCACTTTGTTCTTTAGATTGGTAATACTCTACTTCCCTCTCTTTCTTCTGATTCCCTCTTTCTTTCCGGTCCCCTCTTTGGGGTCTTGTCCAGACAGGAGTATTTCTTGTAGGGTTACCTGGATACATTCAGGGAGCTATACCCATATGCTGGCCTCTATAAACACCTGCTAACTGTTTCTATTTTCTTCTATTTAGCTCTTTGTCATATATATCAGGGCTGTGCAAGTAGCAGCACACAGACTGGGACAGACAGAGACCAGAATTCAAGGCATCGGAGCTAATGCATGGGGCCATTATACAGCATGGGAGCTAATGCGGGGGCCATTATACAGCATGGGAGCTAATGCATGGGACCATTATACAGTGTGGGAGCTAATGTGGGGGCCATTATACAGCTTGGGAGCTAATGCATGGGCC
The DNA here is from genome assembly GCA_033576555.1 of Oophaga sylvatica. Lineage (NCBI taxonomy): Eukaryota > Metazoa > Chordata > Amphibia > Anura > Dendrobatidae > Oophaga > Oophaga sylvatica. The sequence continues at coordinate 764,825,532 of JARQOD010000001.1, forward strand.
ATTATACAGCATGGGAGCTAATGCATGGGACCATTATACAGTGTGGGAGCTAATGCATGGGCCATTATACAGCATGGGAGCTAATGCGGGGGCCATTATACAGCATAGGAGCTAATGTATGGGCCATTATACAGCATAGGAGCCAATGCATGGGACCATTATACAGCGTGGGAGCTAATGCATGGGGCCATTATACAGCATGGGAGCTAATGCGGGGGCGATTATACAGTGTGGGAGCTAATGCGGGGGCCATTATACAGCATGGCAGCTAATGCGGGGGCCATTATACAGCATGGGAGCTAATGCATGGGACCATTATACAGTGTGGGAGCTAATGTGGGGCCATTATACAGCTTGGGAGCTAATGCATGGGCCATTATACAGCGTGGGAGCTAATGCATGGGCCATTATACAGCTTGGGAGTTAATGCGGGGGCCATTATACAGCATGGGAGCTAATGCGGGGGCGATTATACAGCGTGGGAGCTAATGCGGGGGCCATTATACAGCATAGGAGCCAATGCATGGGACCATTATACAGCGTGGGAGCTAATGCATGGGGCCATTATACAGCATGGGAGCTAATGCGGGGGCGATTATACAGTGTGGGAGCTAATGCGGGGGCCATTATACAGCATGGCAGCTAATGCGGGGGCCATTATACAATGTGGGAGCTAATGCAGGGGCCATTATACAGCATGGGAGCTAATGCGGGGGCCATTATACAGCTTGGGAGCTAATGCGGGGCCATTATACAGCTTGGGAGCTAATGCGGGGGCCATTATACAGCATGGCAGCTAATGCGGGGCCATTATACAGCATGGGAGCTAATGCGGGGGCCATTATACAGCATGGGAGCTAATGCGGGGGCCATTATACAGCATGGGAGCTAATGCGGGGGCCATTATACAGCTTGGGAGCTAATGCGGGGGCCATTATACAGCATGGCAGCTAATGCGAGGGCGATTATACAGCGTGGAGCTAATGCAGGGGCCATTATACAGCTTGGGAGCTAATGCGGGGGCCATTATACAGCATGGCAGCTAATGCGGGGGCCATTATACAGCATGGGAGCTAATGCGGGGGCCATTATACAGCATAGGAGCTAATGCGGGGGCCATTATACAGCATGGCAGCTAATGCGAGGGCGATTATACAGCGTGGGAGCTAATGCAGGGGCCATTATACAGCTTGGGAGCTAATGCGGGGGCCATTATACAGCATGGCAGCTAATGTGGGGGCCATTATACAGCTTGGGAGCTAATGCGGGGGCCATTATACAGCATGGCAGCTAATGCGGGGCCATTATACAGCATGGGAGCTAATGCGAGGGCGATTATACAGCGTGGGAGCTAATGCAGGGGCCATTATACAGCTTGGGAGCTAATGCGGGGGCCATTATACAGCATGGCAGCTAATGTGGGGGCCATTATACAGCTTGGGAGCTAATGCGGGGGCCATTATACAGCATGGCAGCTAATGCGGGGGCCATTATACAGCATGGGAGCTAATGCGGGGGCCATTATACAGCTTGGGAGCTAATGCGGGGGCCATTATACAGCATGGCAGCTAATGCATGGGGCCATTATACAGCGTGGGAGCTAATGCAGGGGCCATTATACAGCGTGGGAGCTAATGCAGGGGCCATTATACAGCATGGGAGCTAATGCGGTGGCGATTATACAGCGTGGGAGCTAATGCAGGGGCCATTATACAATGTGGGAGCTAATGCGTGGGACCATTATACAGCGTGGGAGCTAATGCATGGGGCCATTATACAGCGTGGGAGCTAATGCGGGGGCCATTATACAGCTTGGGAGCTAATGCGGGGCCATTATACAGCATGGCAGCTAATGCGGGGGCGATTATACAGCTTGGGAGCTAATGCGGGGCCATTATACAGCATGGGAGCTAATGCGGGGGCCATTATACAGCTTGGGAGCTAATGCGGGGCCATTATACAGCTTGGGAGCTAATGCGGGGGCCATTATACAGCATGGCAGCTAATGCGGGGGCCATTATACAGCTTGGGAGCTAATGCGGGGGCCATTATACAGCATGGGAGCTAATGCGGGGGCCATTATACAGCTTGGGAGCTAATGCGGGGGCCATTATACAGCTTGGGAGCTAATGCGGGGGCCATTATACAGCGTGGGAGCTAATGCAGGGGCCATTATACAGCTTGGGAGCTAATGCAGGGGCCATTATACAGCATGGGAGCTAATGCGGGGGCGATTATACAGCATGGGAGCTAATGCGGGGGCCATTATACAGCATGGCAGCTAATGCGGGGGCGATTATACAGCGTGGGAGCTAATGCGGGGGCGATTATACAGCATGGGAGCTAATGCAGGGGCCATTATACAATGTGGGAGCTAATGCATGGGGCCATTATACAGCGTGGGAGCTAATGCGGGGGCCATTATACAGCTTGGAGGCTAATGCGGGGGCCATTATACAGCATGGCAGCTAATGCGGGGGCGATTATACAGCGTGGGAGCTAATGCAGGGGCCATTATACAACGTGGGAGCTAATGCGGGGCCATTATACAACATAGGAGATAATTCGGGGGGCCGTTATGCAGTGTGGGAGATAATGCAAGGGCCGTTATATTTGAAGGCTGCTGTTGGGCAATCATACAGTGTATGGGGCTACTGTGAGGGCACATAGGAGACATTTTACTATGTAAAGGACACAGTGGTGGCATTACTATATGAAGCAGTAAGAGGAATCCTGCTTTTTTTCCACAGGTGTAGTAATAGAGACACAACAGCAGCGGCCCAGTATTGGGATGACAGTAGGATGAGGAGTTTGTGCAGGTTGTGGATAGATTTTGATGATGCTGGAAATATGAGAAGTCAAATGTGTCTTTGTTGTAATCTCTGCAACCGAGTCATGGCTGGAGAAGTTGTCGTGTCGGTTTGGGCCAGATGGAAAAGACTGGAAAAGTGAACGACTCCACCAGAGAGAACATCAGCGGTAAGTCACTATATATAACTGTGCTGTAATCACTTGTATGTTCTCCAGAACTGGTATCTACAATATAGTCACAATATAGCGGTAATATCAGTGTTGGTCTTTGTGGAGATTTTTTTAGTTACAGCAGGATCATCTACTGAGGTTCTCCTATACCCACGATTAGAGTGCGTCACTGTAGTTGGGGTTAGGGGCCCACTCAGATATTTTGCCCCCCCCCGAGCTGAACCCCTAGCTACGCCTCTGTATAATATACTGTATATAGTTGTGTGAAAAAGTGTTTGCCCCATACTGATATCCTGTTCTTTTTCATGTTTGTCACACTTAATGTTTCAGATCACCAAACAAATTCAAATATTAGACAAAAATAACACAAGTAAACACATAATGCAGTTTTTAAATGAAGGTCTTTATTATTTAGGGAAAAAAATCCCAACCTGCAGGGCCATGTGTGAAAAAGATATTGCCCACCCCCCCTTAAAACCTCAATTAACCTCTTCACCACAATGCCTGTTTTCCCCTTCTTGACCAGGCCAAATTTTACAATTGTACAAGTGTCACTTTGTGTGCTTATAGATCTGGAGTGCTTCAAGGTTTCTCACTAAGGTTTCTTTCACACGTCAGTCTGTCCGGTACGTGTGGTAACACTGTTCACACGTAGTAGAGACACTTACACACGTAGCCACATTCAAGTGAATAGGTCTGTGCTCATGTCAGTGTGTTTCCACGGACCAGAGTGTCTGTGGGTAAAATACACTCACATGTCTGTTTTTTCACAGCAGTATGAGCTGCAAAACGTCCCGCAGACGTGCACATATGTCATCCGTGTGATGCGTATCGGTGCCTGAGAAGCAGCTGTACAGTTAGTGCAGTGTGGGCTGGTATTCTCAGGCTGGTATAGGGCCACGGATATTGACCCCCCAGCCTAAAAATAGCAGCCCAGAAAAGGCACGTCTAATAGATGCTCCAATTCTGGCAGTTTACCGGCTCTTCCCACTTGTCCTGTAGCAATGGCAAGTGGGTTTATATTTGTGGAGTCTATATTTGTGGGGTTGATGTTACCTTTATATTGTCTGGTGACATCAAGCCCACTGCCCATTCCACTGAATCCCTCATCTCCTGTAATATACCAAAAATTATAAAAACAACAATATTCCCCACCTGTCCGACGTTCTATCCCACACCTTAATCCAAGTCTGGATATTAATAGTTTTTAACTTGGACGGTGCCAATACCCTACCAGCTAAGCTGAGAACCACCTGTGAATGAGCTGCTGCGAGCACAGCATCATTGACATCATCGAGACTACTGACATTCAGTGAGGCTACATTCCAAGCTGAACTGCGGTGACCTCAGCACTGTGAGAAAAAGTCACTGAGTTCACCGCAGTACAGCTCAGTGAGTTCACTGCAGATCACTGTGAGAAATATCTGTCAGTGTGAACTGACAGAATCTGACCGTTAGAAATTCTCACGGTATTCTGCAGTGACAACACTGAGGTGCAGTGAACTCAGTGACTTTTTCTCATGGTGCTAAGGTCACCAATGTTCAGCCTGGCTGGAAACGCAGATTTTGTTATTTTTAAATAAATAAAAATGGAAAAGTGTGGTTTTTATTTCAAATATCGGATTTTTAACATGTTGTGTCTTTATTTACTACACAACTATAGGATTAGTAATGGATAGGTGTCTTACAGATGCCTCTACATTACTAAACCATGGCTTGATGTCACCAGACAATAGAAAGGTGACATCAATCCCACAAATATGAACCCCACTTGCCACCGCTACAGGGCAAGTGTAAAGTGCCGGGAAAAGTGCCAGAATTGGCTCATCTAACAGATATGCCTTTTCTGGGCAGCTGTGGGCTGCTGTTTTTAGGCTGGGGGGTCAATATCCATGGCCCCTTACCAGCCTGAGGATACAAGCCCACAGCTGTCAGCTTTGCCTGACTGGTTATCAAAAACACAGGGGAATCCATGCCAGATTTTTAATCTATTTCTTTTTAGCGCAGGCGGCTGGTGATGAATGCTCAAATTAGCCGCCGTCTACTCTCACTGTTAGCAGCAGCAGGGATAGGCTGATGGGAGTAAATATCCAATCAGCCGCCTGCTGTCACTGTTATAAGTTGAATATAACTCTCACCATTCTCCCCTGCTCGCGCTGATCTCCGGCAGTGTAGGGAAGAATGATAAGAGCTGTACCACTGCTTATCAGGAGCCAGTAATTGTGGTACTGAGGTGACACACAGGTGGGATACGTATTACACACACAGACACTGATATCTCTGGTAGCGGTTTTCCCGGTACCATAGTCAGCAAAACTATCCCGCTTCTGTATCTACCTAAACAGTCACTGTTCACAATTAAACCCTTTACCACCAAGGGTGGTTTGCACGTTAATGACCGGGCCAATTTTTACAATTCTGACCACTGTCTCTTTATGAGGTTATAACTCTGAAACGCTTCAACGGATCTTCGCTATTCTGATATTTTTTCCTCGTGACATTGTACTTCACGTTAGTGGTAAAATTTCTTCGATATAACTTGCGTTTATTTTTGAAAAAACGCAAATATGGCAAAAATTTAGAAAATTTGACAATTTTCAAACTTTGAATTTTTATTCCCTTAAAACAGAGAAATATGTCACACAAAAATAGGTAATAAATAACATTTCCCGCATGTCTACTTGACATCAGCACAATTTTGGAACCAAAATCTTTTTTTGTTAGGAAATTATAAGGGTTAAAAGTTGACCAGCGATTTCTCATTTTTACAACAAAATTTACAAAGCCATTTTTTTTAGGGACCACCTCACATTTGAAGTCACTTTGAGGGGTCTATGTGGCAGAAAATACCCAAGAGTGACACCATTCTAAAAACTGCACCCCTCAAGGTACTCAAAACCACATTCAAGAAGTTTATTTACCCTTCAGGTGCTTCACAGGAGCTGAAGCAATGTGGAAGGAAAAAATGAACATTTAACTTTTTAGTCACAAAAATGATCTTTTACAAACTTTTTTTTATTTTCACAAGGGTAAAAGGAGAAAATGGACAGATAAAGTTGTTGTGCAATTTCTCCTGAGTACACCAATACCCCATATGTGGGGAAAACCATTGTTTGGGCACACGGCAGAGCTCATAAGGGAAGGAGCGCCATTTGACTTTTTCAAACCAAAATTGGCTGGAATTGAGATTGGACGCTATGTCAAGTTTGGAGAGCCCCTGATGCGCCTAAACAGTGGAAACCCCCCACAATTGACATAATTTTGGAAACTATACCCCCTATGGAACTTATCTAGATCTGTTGTGAGCACTTTGAACCCCCAAGTGTTTCACAAAAGTTTACAATGCCTGGGTGTGAAAAAAAAAAAATTCCACAAAAATGATTTTTTAGTCCCAAATTTTTGATTTTTCCCAAGAAAATTGGACCCAAAAGTTGTTGTCCAATTTGTCCTGAGTACGCTGATACCCCATATGTGGGGGAAAAAACTGTTTGGGCACACGGCAGGGCTTGGAAAGGAAGTAATACCGTTTTAGAATGCAGACGTTGATGGGTGTCATGTTCCGTTTGCAGTGCCCCAGATGTGCCTAAACAGTGGAAACCCCCCACAAGTGACCACATTTTGGAAACTAGACCCCCTAAGGAACTTATCTAGATCTGTGGTGAGTACTTTGAACAAGTTTATAATGCCCGGGCATGCATGAAAATAAAAAGTCTATTTTTTACCACAAAAATTATATTTTAGTCACCAATTTTTTATTTTCCCAAGGGTAACAGGAGAAATTGGAAAACAAAAGTTGTTGTCCAATTTGTCATGAGTACACTGATACCCCATATGTGGGGGGAACCACTGTTTGGGCGCATGGCAGAGCTCGGAATGGAAGGAGCACCATTTGACTTTTTCCAACCAAAATTGGCTGGAATTGAGATTGGACGCCATGTTGCATTTGGAGAGCCCCTGATGTGCCTAAACAGTGGAAACCCCCCACAAGTGACCCCATTTTGGAAACTAGACCCCCTAAGGAACTTATCTAGATCTGTGGTGAGCAATTTGAACCCCCAAGTGCTTCACACAAGTTTATAACGTAGAGCCGTAAAATTAAAAAATAATATTTTTTTCCACAAAAATGATCTTTTCACCCCAATTTTTAATTTCCCAAGGGTAACAAAGCCACAAAAGTTATTGTCCTGAGTATGCTGATACCCCATATGTGGGGGTAAACCACTGTTTGGGTGCATGGCAGAGCTCGGAAGGAAAGGAGCGCCGTTTGACTTTTTCAATGCAGAATTGGCTGGACGCCATGTCGTGTTTGGAAAGCCCCTGATGTGCCTAAACAGTGGAACCCCCCCCACAAATGAAACCATATTGGAAACTAGACCCCTCAAGGAACTTATCTAGATGTGTGGTGAGAACTTTGAACCCCCAGGTGTTTCACTAAAGTTTATAACGCCCGAGCATGAAAATAAAAAAATCATATTTTTTCCACAAACATGATCTTTTAGTCCCCAACTTTTTATTTTCCTAAGGGTAACAGAAGAAATTGGACCCCAAAAGTTGTTGTCCAATTTGTCCTGAGTATGCTGATACCCCATATGTGGGAGAAAACTACTGTATGGGCACACGTCGGGGCTCAGAAGGGAAGTAGTGACTTTTTGGATTGCGAACTTTGATGGAATGGTCTGCGGGCGTCATGTCGCGTTTGGAGAGCCCCTGATGTGCGTAAGCAGTGGAAACCCCCCCACAATTGACCCCATTTTGGAAAATAGACCCCCCAAGGAACTTATCTAGATGTGTGGTGAGCACTTTGAACCTCGAAGTGCTTCACAGAAGTTTATAACGTACAGCCGTAAAAATAAAAAATCTTTTTTTTTTTTTTGCAAAAATGATTTTTTTCGCCCCCAATATTTTATTTTCACAAGGGTAACAGGAGAAATTGGACCCCAAAAGTTGTTGTCCTATTTGTCCTGAATACGCTGATACCCGATATGTGGGAGAAAACTACTGTATGGGCACACGTCGGAGCTCGGAAGGGAAGTAGTGATGTTTTGGATTGCAGACTTTGATGGAATGGTCTGCGGGCATCATGTCGCATTTGGAGAGCCCCTGATGTGTCTAAACAGTGGAAATCCCCCACAAGTGACCCCATTTTGGAAAATTGACCCCCCCAAGGAAGTTATCTAGATGTGTGGGGAGAATTTTGAACCCCCAAGTGCTTCACAGAAGTTTATAATGTAGAGCCATAAAAATAAAAAATCATTATTTTTTTCCACAAAAATGATATTTTCGGCCCCAATTTTTTATTTTCCTAAGGGTAACAGGAGAAATTGGACCCCAAAAGTTGTCCAATTTGTCCTGAGTACGCTGATACCAGATATGTGGGAGAAAACTACAGTATGGGCACACATCGGGGCTCGGAAGGGAAGTAGTGACGTTTTGGATTGCAGACTTTGATGGAATGGTCTGCGGGCGTCATGTCGCATTTGGTGAGCACCTGATGTGCCTAAACAGCGGAAACCCTCCACAAGTGACCCCATTTTGAAAAATAGACCCCGCAAGGTACTTATCTAGATGTGTGGTGAGCGTTATGAAGCCCCAAGTGCTTCACAGAAGTTTATAATGTACAGCCGTAAAAACAGAAAAATAATTTTTTTTTTACAAAAATGATATTTTCGCCCCCAATTTTTTATTTTCCCAAGGGTAACAGAAGAAATTGGACCACAAGAGTTATTGTGCAATTTGTCTGGAGTACGCTGATACCCCATATGTGGGGGTAAACTACTGTTTGGGCACATGGCAGAGCTCAGAAGGGAAGGAGCACCGTTTGACTTTTTCAACGCAGAATTGGCTGGAATTGAGATCAGACGCCATGTGACATTTGGAGAGCCCCTGATGTGCCTAAACAGTGGAAACCCTCCAATTCTTACTCCAACCCTAAGCGTAACACACCTCTAACCCTAGTCCCAACCTTAACCATAACCCTAACCACAAACCTAACCCTAACACACCCCTAACCCTAATCCCAACAATAACCCTAATCGTAACTTTAGCCCCAACCCTAACCCTAACTTTAGCCGCAACCCTAACCCTAATGGGAAAATGGAAATAAATACATTTTTTTTATTTTATTATTTTTCCCTAACTAAGAGGGTGATAAAGGGGGGTTTGATTTACTATTTATAGCGGGTTTTTATGGCGGGTTTTTATGATTGGCAGCTGTCACGCTAAAATACGCTTTTTATTGCAAAAAATAGATTTTGCATCACCACATTTTGAGAGCTATCATTTTTGCATATTTTGGCCCACAGAGTCATGTGAGGTCTTATTTTTTGCAGTACTAGCTGACGTTTTTATTCGTACCATTTTTGGGGATGTGACATTTTTTGATCGCTTTTTATTTTGATTTTTGGGAGGTTAGATTGAACAAAAATCAGCAATTCATGAATTTCTTTTGGGGGGTGCGTTTACACCGTTCCGCATGTGGTAAAATTGATAAAGCAGTTTTATTCTTCGGGTTAGTACGATTACAGCGATACCTCATTTACTGTATATACTCGAGTATAAGCCGACCCGAGTATAAGCTGACCCCCCTAATTTTGCCACAATAAACTGGGAAAACTTACTGACTCAAGTATAAGCCTAGGGTGGAAAATGAGATTATGCCCTATATGCTGCCCATGTATTATGCCCCCATAGATGCTCCATAGATTGTGCCCCCATAGATGCTCCATAGATTGTGCCCCCATAGATGATCCATAGATTGTGCCCCCATAGATGATCCATAGATTTTGCCCCATATATGCTCCATAGATTATGCCCCCATAGATGCTCCACAGATTGTGCCCCCATAGATGCTCCACAGATTGTGCCCCCATAGATGCTCCACAGATTGTGCCCCCATGGATGCTCCATAGATTGTGCCCCCATAGATTGTGCCCCCATAGATTATGCCCCTATATATGATCCATAGATTGTGCCCCCAAAGATTGTGCCCCCATTGATGCTCCATAGATAGTGCCCCCATAGATTGTGCCCCCATTGATGCTCCATAGATTGTGCCCCCATAGATTATGCCCCATAGATTGTGCCCCCATAGATTATGCCTCATTGATGCTCCATAGATTGTGCCCCCATAGATTGTGCCCCATTGATGCTCCATAGATTGTGCCCCCATAGATTATGCCCCCATAGATTGTGTCCCCATAGATTATGCCCCCATATATGATCCATAGATTGTGCCCCCATAGATTATGCTCCATAGTATAGGCCTCAATTGCTGCTGCTGCTGCAACCGAAAAAAAAAAGACATACTCACCTCTCGTTGCTGGGGGCCAGGTGCCGGTGTCCTGAGCAGGCGGGGACACCGGCGCGCTATGGGGGACAGGTGCCGGTGTCACCGCTCGCTCAGGGCCCCGGCACCTGCGATATTTACCTGTCACCCGTTCCGTCGCTGTCTTCTGGGTCCTCCAGCAGTCAATGATCAGGTAGAGGGTGTTGCGCGCAGTAACTACTTCATCGCGCCCTCTGCCTGAACATCGCAGCAAGAGGACCCGAGGACACAGCGGAACGGGACAGGCAAATATCGCTTATACTTACCCTTCCGCTGGCGCGTCTCTGCCCTGCTCTTCTCCCACGGTCCCGGCGCCAGTGTTCAGCGGTCACGTGTTACCGCTCATTAAAGTCATGAATATGTGCATATTCATGACTTTAATGAGCGGTACCAGCTGACCGCTGAACACAGGCGCCGGGACCGTGGGAGAAGAGCAGGGGCTGCAGAGACCGCGCCGGCGGAGGGGTGAGTATATAGGTCAGCTGCGCTCCCCCTCCCCGCCGACCCCCTAGTATATGACTCGAATATAAGCCGAGAGGGGGACTTTCAGCCCTAAAAAATGGGCTGAAAATCTCGGCTTATATTCGAGTATATACGGTATATCATTTTTTTATGTTTTGATGCTTTTATACAATAAAAACAATTTTATATAAAAAATAATTATTTTTACATCGCTTTATTCTGCGAGCTATACATTTTTTATTTTTCGCTGATGATGCTGTATGGCGGCTTGTTTTTTGCGGGACAAGATGACGTTTTCAGCGGTACCATGTTTATTTGTATCCGTCTTTTTGATCGCGTGTTATTACATTTTTTTTTCGGCAGTATGATGATAAAGCATTTTTTTTTGCTTTTTTTTTAAGGGGTTCACTAAAGGGGTTAACTAGTGGGACAGTTCTATAGGGCGGGTCATTACGGACGCGGCGATACCAAATATGTGTACTTTTATTGTTTTGTTTTTTTATTTACATGAAGAAATAAATTTATTGGGGAATATTTTTTTTTCCTTTATTTTGGAATTTTTTTTTACACGTTATTTTAATTTTTTTAACTTTTTTACTTTGTCCCAGGGTGGGACATCACTGTATAAAGTCAGATCGCTGGTCTGACAATTTGCACAGCACTCTGTCAGGCCAGCTATGTGACAGGCACTGGTGCAGGCTTTCTCAGCGTCTGCTCTCAGCTGGCACTGAGGAAGCAGCCTCCATACAGGACCTGGAAGGACCCTGTGGCCATCTTGGATCCGGGGTCCTGCAGGGAGGAGAGTCCCTCGGAACAGCGCGATACATTGCGCTGTTCTGAGGGTCTCACGGAAGCACGCAGGGAGCCCCCTCCCTGCGCGATGCTTCCCTGTGCCAGGGGTTAATGTGCCGGGAGCGGTCCGTGACCGCTCCTGGCACATTGTGCCAGGTGTCAGCTGTGTTAATCAGCTGACACCCGGTCACAATCGGACACGCTCCCTGGGAGCGCGTCAGATCGCATATGACGTACTATCCCGTCCATGGTCATACGCGCCCAGGTCACATGGACGGGATAGTATGTCAGATGGCAGAAAGGGGTTAAACATGAAGCTTTGCATGCAAACCAAGTGTGGATATATTAAGACATAACACAGAGGGATTGTAGCCAGCCCAGCCTCATCTCATCTGCTGAGTGCAGATTGGGCAACAATGAGGAGGTGGACGCTGAGGAGGAGGAAGAGGAGGAACAGGATCTGGTGGCTAGCACAACAGAGGCTTGTAGCCAGCCAATCTTCGTCCCTTCTCTTCTACATGGATGGGCTGCGAATGGGAATCAGGAGGAAGAGAGGGAGGAGTAGGAGATGGAGAATTGTCATCATGGTGGAGACAGGGAAGTGTTAGCTGTATGTAGTTTGGCACATATGGCCGACTTTAAGTACGGATAAATTTCCTGTGATCTTCGCGTTACATTCATCTTGGCTTCACCATGCTAGACCCACGCTACAAGGAGAACTTTGAATCTCTTCTTCCTGAGGTGGAAAGGTCTTCTAAAATGGTGCTATGCCAAAAAGGCCATTGTGAAAAATATGTTGACAAAATTCCATCAGACAATGCTAGCAGCAGGGGGCATGCTTCATTGCCCAACCAAGGAAGAGAGGCCATGGAGACACATAGCAAAGACAGGGGTACACTGTCGAAGGCCCAGGCCAATTTCATGACTCCAGCCAAGAGCCTGATGACAAGTTTTTTTTTACAAGGAGGGAAAAGTTTTTAAAGATGATCAAGCAATACCTGGCCAACCACCCAATGTACGCCTTAATTCCCCTTCGACTTTTAATTATTGGGTCTCAAAGTTGGACACCTGGCATGAACTGTCCCTCTATGCCTTAGAGGTGTTGTGCTGCCCTGCCGCTAGCATCTTGACTGAGTGTGTTTTTAGTGCCGCCGGGGGAGTCATAACAGACAGGTGCTTTCGCCTATCAAAAAAGAAAAATGATCAAGGACTGAATTAACACACACTTTTCTACACCATCAGATGACAGCAGTACATAAAGTGTTTGTAATATTCAATATTTTAATGAGGCCCACCAGTTGTCGCCTTTTAGGGGTCTGTGGATGACACTAATCATATTTTATGTCTGACTTTGCACTTTCTGCAAAGCCTTTATGACTGTATAAGTACATCAATTAAACTTTCAAAATATTTTCATTCAAAATGTTATGGATTCAATAACTCTTTCATACAGTTTAACATGGTTATTGTTGCATTATGGAGGTATGTAAAACATACAAAAGGCATAGAAAAATAGTTCAAGATTAGATTACTCATCCATACAGTATTATGTGCTTTATGTCACATTTTTGTGGTGGATAACAGTAGAAAAAAGCATTTGAAAATTTTGCTTGTTTCTTCACATTTTTTACCCATACACTATTCCGTGTTCTAGGTTACATTGTTGTAATATATAAGACTCAAAAAAAGACATTTAAGAATTTTGCTGGGTGAAATTTCTCAGCCATACAGTATTACATGTTCTTGGGTAAATTTCATTGGTATATAGCCTCCAAAAAGTTTTCTCAAAATGTTATTGTTATTATATTGATCACCCATAGGGTATTCCATGGACTGGAGTACATTTTGTAGGCAAATAACCCTCAAAAAGCTTGTTCAAAATTTATCGGTATTATATTTCTCACCCATAGGGTTTTACATCTTCTTGGGTACATTTAGTTTCTGTATAACCCTTGTAAGATGGCCACCGGATGAGTCCTGGAGGGGAGATATGTGTAATCGCGGCTATTAGCTGCGGCGATGTGAGCTCGGAAGTATGCTCCAGTACGTATTGTGTTGAGAGAGTTATTTGGCTGTTCCAGGGCCAGGTGTTACGAGTGGTCATAAGAGATAGGTGGGAATGACCGCTCACATATCCCCACCCCAGGGGCGTGGTTTAGCTGATAAAATGGAGGCCAGTTGCCTCATTCAGTGTCTGGAGCTGGAGACCCGCTTTATTGTATGGACTTGTTATTTTATGCTTTCACTTTGTGCCAGAAAAGGCTGTTCTTTTGTTGTGCTATCCTGAGCGGTTTATGCAGTTAAATAAACTTGCCTGGACATTTAGCAATACCACTTCCTGTGACTACCTCAACAGCGGCCGAGTGAGTACAGATCTCTACAATTGGTGCTAGAAGCACCGGCACGAATCCCAAAAGGCAGTGTGACTGCCGATACCGCATGTCCTGGGTTAAGTCTGTTGCAAGACAGCAAGCATCGACAGACAAAATGGAGGACCTGCTGAAACACCTGGTCCAGTCCCAAGCAGCAATAGACCAACAGGCTGTTGTTACAGTAGATACAGCAGAGCCAGCAGGAGCAATGGCAGCAGATGCAGCTTCTGGCAACTGCCATCCAGGGCAGGACGAGCTTCCCAACCCCAGGTCCGGCTGATGACGCTCACGTCAAGAAGGCAGTAAGAAAAGCGTTGCAAAAGATGACCCCGGGGGATGACGCTGACTGTTTTCGAGAGGGTGGAGGAACAGGAAAAATTGCCTTCAGAGCAGTGGGCCGAGGTTTTGGCGCCATATTTGACCGGTGAACCGCAGAAGACGTATTATTACTTGGCGTTGCAGGATGCAAAAGAATATGCCAAGTTAAAGGCTTAGATCTTGTCACACCTAGGAATAACTTTGACTGTCAGGGCGCAACAGGTGCACGAGTGGGCATATCACAGAGACAAACCTCCCTGGTCCCAAATGTGGAGAAGGTTGTTATGGACAGGCTGATACACTCCCTACCCAGGCTGGTGCAATCCTGTGTTGCCCAGGGGGATCCCTGTAATGCCTATGACTTAGTGAGCTTGGTGGAGAGGTACCAGGTGGTTGAGATGTCCTTGGGGAAGCAAGGTGGCAGGGCATCTCCATTCTAGGGTTCCCAAAGTGGGGCTGAAACCCAAAAGAGGGGAGCTAGAGCCACACCTTGGGGGTGGCCAAGAGTACCGGAGGTAGTGCCCAAGGTCCTTCCCATAGTATAGTGTGTTGGAGGTGTCATAACTCTGGTCACATAGCTGCCCGTTGTCCCAAGACCATTGAGCCACCGGTCTACAGCACAGGACAGCGCTGCTCGAATTTTACCTATCCAGCCTGCAATGCTGTTCCTCAAGCGGAGAGAGGGCCTCAGACATGCCCCGTGACAGTAAACGCATTGCAAGTGACTGGTTTGCTGGACTCAGGAAGTTTGGTAACCCTAGTGAGGGCCACAATTCCACATCAGCTGATTCCTGGAAAGAGGCTGGGCGTCCGCTGTATCCATGGTGACGCAAAGGACTAGCCTTTGGCCTAGGTGGTCATAAAAACAAACTGTGGCATGAGGTCAGCGTGGTCAAGGACCTTTTGCACCCTACCATAATAGGGCGTGACTTTGTGTTATTTTGGGACTTGTGGGAAAAAGGGAGGATGTCTGGTTTTCCAGACAACAGCCAGGGTGCTCCCAAAGAAACCTTGTTGCAGGCTGCGGAAGACCGGTTTCCATTTTGTGTGCTTGTTGGCGATGAGGATGAGGCAGCATCCACTGAGGCCAACGTCCCTGAGCTGGAGGTGTCCAGGGGAATCTTCGGGACCACCCAACTCAGGGATTTAACCCTAAAAGGGGCATTTGAGAATATAACAGTACTTAATAGGGTTGCTCAAAAGCCAGGGGCTGATACTCGATACCCACATTTTGCCTTGAATGGGGAATTACTATATCGGGTCACCAAGCTGAGAGGGGAGGTAATTGAGCAGTTACTGGTGCCAGGGCCATACAGATGCAGAGTGTTAGACATGGCCCATACACATGTGTTAGGTGGTCACCTGGGCATAGAGAAAACCCAGGAACGAATCCTCCAGAGGTTCTACTGGCCCGGGTGTCACCGTGATATTGTGAATTTCTGTAGGTCTGGTCCCAAATGCCAGCTGACTTCCCAGTGGCCCATTTCTGTAGCCCCTTGGTGCTGTTGCCCATTATTGAGTTACCGTTGGATCGCATAGCCATGGATCTAGTGGGATCCCTGGTCAAGTCCGCCAGAGGACATCAGTATATACTGGTGATACTGGACTATGCTATGTGATATCCAGAGGCCATTTCACTATGTAACTCCTCCGCCAACTGTATCGCCCGTGAGTTGGTCAATGTCTTCTCTAGAACAGGGTTGCCTAAAGAGATCCTGACAGACTAAGGGACCCCATTTATGTCAAAGGTGATGAAGGAGTTGTGCAAAGCCCTACAAATCACACAACTTCGGACCAAGGTCTACCATCCACAGACAAATGGGTTGGTAGAATGGTTCAATAAAACCTTGAAGGCCATGCTAAAAAAAGCAGTGGAGAAGGACGGCCGAGACTGAGACTGTCTGCTTCCTTACCTGTTGTTCTCCATCCAGGAAGTTCCCCAAGCCTCCATTGGCTTCTCCCCATTCAAATTGCTCTATGGATGACACCCTCGAGGGCTCCTGGATTTGGCAAAGGAATCCTGGGAGGCTGAAACCACCCCTTACAGCAGCATGGTAGAGCATGTCACCCAGATGCAAGAGAGGATTGACAGCGTGATGCCCATTGTGAAAGAGCACCTACTCAAAGTTCAGGAAGCCCAGTCCAGGGTGTATAATAGGTCCGCCAGGGTAAGACAGTTCAACGCAGGGGATCGAGTACTTGTGCAGGTACCCACGGTGGAGACAAAATTCCTGGCCAAGTGGCAGGGTCCCTTAGAGGGAAGGTAGTGGAGAAAGTTGGTGAGTTCAACTACAAAATCCACCAATCGGGGTAGCAGAAGCCCTACCAGGTGTACCATGTGAACCTGATCAAACCGTGGCAGGACAAAGAACCTGTGAAAGCTCCTTGTTTGCTGGTCAAGTCCGATGTCAGTAAGGAGGATATTAAGTTGACAGACACCTTGTCTTGCTCGCAGAAGCAGCAGTGCCGTGAGTTGCTACAGCATAACAGAGACCTGTTCTCGGAACTTCCAGGTTCTACGAAGGTCATAGAACATGACATCCTGATGGAGCCTCATGTCCGTGTCAACTTGAAGCCCTACCAGATTCCCGAAGGGTGCGGAGAGGTGATCTCCAAGGAGGTAAAGTGAATGCTGAGCCTGGGAGTCATCTAGGAATCAAAGAGTGGCTGGTCCCGTCCAATAGTCCTAGTGCCGAAACCCGATGGGAATGGAGATTTTGCAATGATTATCGGAAGCTGAATGAGGTTTCTAAGACAGATGCCTACCCGATACCCCGGGTCTATTAATTAATTGAGAGGCTATGGCCCACTCGGTACATTACTACCCTTGACCTCACAAAAGGGTATTGGCAAATTCCCATGTCCCAAAGCGCCAAAGAGAAGACTGCCTTTTCGACACCAGATGGATGCTTCCAATACACAAGGATGCCATTTGGGTTACAAGGAGCTCCAGCAATATTACAGAGAGCCATGGACCGTATCCTAGCTCCCCACAAAAAGTAGTACACAGAGGCCTACCTGGACGATATTGTGATCTTCAACCAGGATTGGGGAAGCCATCTGAGCAAGGTTCAGGTGATCTTTGACGTTCTACGGAAGGCAGGGTCTTCCATAAACCCGAAGAAGTGCCCCGTGGGAATGGAGGAAGTGAGATACTTGGGCTATGTTGTAGGAAGGGGTGAAAAAAAGCCCCAGATAAACAAAGTTGAGGCGATCCAGGGTTGGCCACAACCCCTCTCAAAGAAGCAGATGAGGGCGTTCCTGCGCATTGTAGGCTATTACCGCCGGTTTATTCCAAACTTGGTCATGGTAGCTGCCTCTCTGACAGACCTCCTTAAAGGGACAAAGTCGGCTATGGCGAAGTGATCTCCAGGAGCTAAGACAGCCTTCCACGAACTGAAGCTGGCCCTGTGCAAGAAGCCGGTGCTGATAGCACCCAATTTCTCCAAAGAGTTTGTGGTTCAGACGGATGCGTCAGATGTCAGGCTGGAAGCTGTCTTGTCTCAAGAGGTGAATGGGGAAAAGCACCCCATAATGTATCTCAGCCGAAAGTTGTCATCCTGCGAGAAAAAATACTCCATAGTGGAGAAGGAATGTTTAGCCATCAAGTAGGACTCTCTAAGGTACTACCTCTTGGGCAGAAAGTTCAGACTGGAGTCAGACCATGCCCCACTGAAGTGGATGAGGGAGAAAAAAGGGAACAATGCCGAGTGGCCAGGTGGTTCCTAGCACTTCAAGAATTTAACTTCCATGTGGAGCATAGGTCAGGGAATCTGCATGGAAATGCAGATGCTCTGTCGAGGATCCACTGTTTGTTGGCAGAAGATGCCAAGCCCCCCGGCTTTGGGCAGAGGGGGAGGGTATGTAAGATGACCACTGGACAAGTCCTGGAGGGGAGATATGTGTCATCGCGGCTATTAGCTGCAGTGAAGTGAGCTCGGAAGTATGCTCCAGAACATATTGTGCTGAGAGAGAGTTATTTGGCTGTTCCATGGCCAGGTTTTACAAGCGGTCATAAGAGATGGGTGGGAATGACCGCTCACATATCCCCACCCCAGGGGCATGGTTTGGCTGATAAAATGGAGGCCAGTTGCCTCTTTCAGTGTCTGGAGCTGGAGACGTGTTGATCTCCTGTATGTTGGTCTCTGTTAAAGAATGAAACACTATCCTGAGTCGGCGGACCCGCTGTATTGTATGGACTTGTTATTTTATGTTTTCACTTTGTGCCAAAAAAGGCTGTTCTTTTGTTTTGCTATCCTGAGCGGTTTATGCAGTTAAATAAACTTGCCTGGACATTTAGCAATACCGCTTCCTGTACCTACCTCAAGAGCGGCCGAGTGAGTACGGATCTCTACACCCTCTAAAAACTTTTCAAAATATATTGGTATTATATTCCTTACCTATAGACTACTCCATGGGTTCATCCTTATTCTCATTTGTACATGGAAACACAAGAAGCAATGGAATGAAACTGAAAAAGAGAAAATACAGATTAGATATTAGAAAAAACTTTTTGACAGTGAGGGTGATCAATGAGTGGAGCAGGCTGCCACGAGAAGTGGTGAGTTCTCCTTTAATGGAAGTCTTCAAACAGAGCCTGGGTAGACGTCTGATTGGGATGGTTTAGTGAATCCTGCATTGAGCAGGGGGTTCGATACGATGATCACGGAGGTCCCTTCAACTGTAACATTTTATGATTCTATAACACGACAAGTAGAGTTGAGCGAAACAGGTCGGTCAGATTCATAAGTCGCCGACTTTCGCCAAAGTCGGGTTTCGGCGAGCGAAACCAGACCATGGCGCCAAGTCAGCCATGCGTTCGGCAAAACGAGCACCAAAGTCGGTTTTCCCATAATGCTTGCAGGCACCTTTTTTCAGCCAATGAGCAAGGACGTACACTGTGGGCAACGAGATGACATGGGCAGCGTCCACCACCATCTTAGAGAAGGGCATTGCAGTGATTGGCTCGCTTTGGGGGGCATCATAGTGTCTATAAAAGCCCTGACCGCCGACCTCCATTTTACTTCTGCCGATCTTCACAGTAGGGAGAGGTTGCTGACGCTGTTTATCAGTAGGGAGAGAGTTAGGGCTGTAAAGAGAAGTTCTTATGTGCTTGTGCTGATAGCAATTGTGCTGTATAGTTAGTGTGCAGTGATAGGGGAGAATTTTCTTGTGTGCAGCAGTGCTGGTTATTAGGCTGCCTGATAGCTGTATTGCTGTATGCACACTGCTGTACAGACTGCTTTTTACACAGCACTAATACTTTTATTCTTTTTTTCTGCACACTTATTGACCGTTCATTTTTTCCCACACCGTATAGAGTTGTACGCTCCTCACACACTATCGTGTACTGGCTGGTATCACGGACAAATACATGCTATCTGTGTGTGACTCCGGAAATATATACAGAGATTTCAATTTTCCCCTAAACTGTGTAGAGCTGTACGCTTCTGATACAGTACCGTTTTTCTGCCTTTTGCATTACGGTCAAATCCATACTGAGAGAGCGTCTGTGTGTCACTCCAGAAATATATACAGAGATTTCAATTTTCCTCTAAACTGTAAACAGCTGTACGCTTCTGATACAGTACCATTTTTCTGCTTTTTGTATTCTGGTCTAATCCATACTGAGTGAGCGTCTGTGTTTGACTCCAGAAATATATACGGAGATTTCAATTTTCCCCTACACTATATACACCTGGTATCTTCTGATACAGTACCTTTTTTATGCCTTTTGTATTCTGGTCAAATCCATATTGAGTGATCGTCTGTGTGTGACTCCGGAAATATATAAAGAGATTTCAATTTTCCCTACACTATATACACCTGGTATCTTCTGATACAGTACCTTTTTTATTCCTTTTGTATTACGGTCAAATCCATATTGAGAGAGCGTCTGTGTGTGACTCCGGAAATATATACAGAGATTTAAATTTTCCCCTATACTATATACACCTGGTATCTTCTGATACAGTACCTTTTTTATGCCTTTTGTATTCTGGTCAAATCCATATTGAGTGATCGTCTGTGTGTGACTCCGGAAATATATAAAGAGATTTCAATTTTCCCCTACACTATATACACCTGGTATCTTCTGATACAGTACTTTTTTATGCCTTTTGTATTACGGTCAAATCCATACTGAGAGAGCGTCTGTGTGTGACTCTGGAAATATATACGGAGATTTCAATTTTCCCCTATACTATATACACCTGGTATCTTCTGATACAGTACATTTTTTCTGCTTTTTGTATTCTGGTCAAATCCATATTGAGTGAGCGTTTGTGTGTGACTCCGGAAATATATACAGAGATTTTAATTTTCCCCTACACTATATACACCTGAAAAATACTATTCCACAACCACACACATGTAGTATATCGCATTGTAATGTGGAAATGTGTGTAGGAAAATGTCACTGCACACACAAAAATCAGATCAGAGCAAACACTACTGCCAGAAGGCAGAAGAAACGTGTACTAGTCCATAGATTATAAATAAGTAACAATTTTATTGATATACATATATTAAAACAGATATATCACACAATTAGACAACAGAGAACAGAACATATGAAAGGCAATTATTATGCTGTTGAGACAAATGGGGACACTGTATTGATGAAGTAGGCGTCCCATCCCTCTAGATCATCCCCCACACACACACTCAACCATGAGGAGCAAAATAGTATAGCGTGTAGATATATGCCACTGCCAATATATATTATAATAACTATGATGAACACATCTGTACTACCAAAGTGCCCTTATGTGGCACCATCATCAAGATATCTGGTATAATCCTATGTACTATCTATGGCAGTATAAATGTGAATAAGTTTGAAATATATATAATTACCCAAATAAAATGGCAGGGGCTTTCAAACTTATTCACATTTATACTGCCATAGATAGTACATAGGATTATACCAGATAGCTTGATGATGGTGCCACATAAGGGCACTTTGGTAGTACAGATGTGTTCATCATAGTTATTATAATAACCCAGAGCACTGCATTGCCCTCACAGTCTACTGAGCTAGATTCTGAACCTGATGAAACTCAGGTGCCCCTTCCAGCATACTCTACCACCTTACACGGTGACACAGAGGAAGGTGCAGATGAAATTGAAGAGGAGGTGATGGATGACCCAGTTGTTGACCCGGATTGGCATTCATTGGGGGAAGAGGGTGCCGCTGGTGTGTGACCCGCACCACAATTGTGGGTTACCAGGGCAATGGGGTACTCGGAGCCGAGCCCATGGAAGTCTATGGGATTTGTGTCACTGGCAGCGGTGGCTCGGTCCGTGGCCCTGGCGGTCAGGCGTATGATGGGGGGAATTATTTACAGGGGATTGGTAGATAACAGTTCGTGACGCCACCTGTAGTTTTCTAGTCACTAAGACCAGTGCTGCTGTAGATCTCTGAGGGGATGTTATGGCAGCTAGATGACGGGTCCCCCACAGGTGGGACTGGTCCCTCAAAGTCTATGGTTATAATGATGTAGGGTGCAGATAAATGAATCAGTCTCACACCATCCAGCGTCTTTCCATACCTTTTACTTGTCAGATGTTAGGCAGGTCCCGGGGAGCTGGTCAGGGTGGAGAATGTGCTTCGAGACAACAGCTGAACAGATTAGAGGCCTCCTCTACTTCCAATATGATGAGTCCAACTAGCATAGAGCTAAGTTAACTCCGAATACTCCAGCTAACTCCATAGCTGTACTGCCCGGTCAGCATTGTGGTGGAGCCTTCCAGTGATGAAACTAGGTTCTTCTATGCTTGGCCTAGCTCAAAGTCCCTATTCCACCTGACTCCGGTTACGTACCGACTCTCCAAGGGCTGCTTTCTGCGACCTAAGGTCCAGTAAGACTCTGGTTGTCCCGTTACTATGAGTGAATCAATAGCAACTCCTCGGTCCCCAGTGACCGGATAATTAGTGTAGGCAATTCACTACCTAAGGCACTCCTCCGTCCTCTCCACTGTGCCCTTCGCCCTGCTTTCCACTCTCAACACAGGCACTGCACACTTCCTAGGATGGTACAAGTCAATCCTTTCTTGCTTCTTCCTTGGAGCTTGCTGACAGATTCTCAGTATTCTCCTAGTTCAGGAACACATCAACTGAACTTCACTGTCCTTGGGACAGGCGACTGAAGTTTCTGCTGCAAACTTCCCTTTCTTCAAAGCTGTCTCTGTCTTCGGGTTAAGGAACAGCTCTGACTAGGCTAAGATGAACTGGCTCACCCTTACTAGCCTCCACTTTATGAACTGCTGACAGGAACCAACTGAGTGGCTGTCTTTCACTTCACTTCCTGGAAGACTTCCCACTACTCCACACCTCTGCTGCATGTCACTAGCTTATATACCCTGAGGGTGTGTCTAAAGTGTGAATGGATGATGTGAGCTTTAACTGTTACCTCTCCGCACATCCTCCAGGATACTGTGTGCCTTACACACCAGGGGTACACATCCCCCCTTGGTAAAACACAGCACTCCCGGGCTGTAAAATATAAAAAGAAAGACATTTTGTTTTGCATTCAAACAATTAACATCAAACTCTTCCCAGCAGGGAGGTGAGAAATTCTTAAACGTTGCATTATGGACAATAGAAAATACAAAAGTATCAAATCATCAAGACATTCAATAAATACTCAGTATTCTTGTGAAGGACCCGCACCAAACCTTCAACGTGGGTCCTGGGTGGGCTGCAGGACATTTGACTGCAGACCTCGCTCAGTGCCACACCACACGGGTTTTATGTTCAGAGGTAAGTCAAGGCTTCGTGTGAAACCGAGACAAGGCACAAAGTGCAACTATTTACAGGATACAGTTTTTGGGCTGGCTCAGTCCTCAGCCACGCAGTCCATTATAAGACATTTTCAAGTAATTCACATTCTATCACAATACTCTAAATTCCTTTTACCCAGCCGGGTATTTTACTCAATATATATAAAACTATGTAAACACTATACATAGCAATAAAGTGCAAAACAGCAATTATTTCTTTTATCAAAAACTTTTTACATTTTCTTAGTTGCGGTAAACCCCTGTCTGGGTCCTACCGGTCTTCACATTTTCTTGCAGACTTCAATGACATTTTCCACCCCGGGGGCTGGAACAATGCGATGCTCCTTAGAGCACATGACAAACAGGTCGTGACCTGCTATCAGGGTTTGGGTCGCTACAGTTCTTGTGCGAACCGCTTGGGGCACGCCGGGTGCTTTCTCCTTGTGAGACGCCGATTGCGTCGCAGTTTGCGTTGCTGGTAGCGATTCAAATTTAACCACAGGTTGCGATACAAAGGAAGACTTGGGTGAAGAGATGCGAGCAGGTAGCGATGCCGACCGCGTCGTAGACTGCGATGGGCCTGCAGGGGGCGATGCTGAAGTACGGCCTGGTGCTATTTGAGCTCGAGACGGGGACGCTGCGGTAGTGGTGACGTTACCTGCGTCGGGGACGGGGTCACAGATGATTTCCACATTAAGGGCATACCATCCCTTCAGGCCCCAGTGACGTGTATAAGTGACAATGTCCCCATTAATCAGGTCCCTTCCCGGATGACCTTGTGGTAGGTGGGACTCTACATCGCGACGGCTCACGAAGACCCCTTGATAAAGTCCTGGCTCGCGGATGAATCCCCAGCCCTTGCGAAGCTGAAACTCCACTACGCACCCCTGATGCCGTGGTTCCCTCCGGGTACCTTTATCACGGCGAACGGTTTCCTTGTCTGCGATGAGCTCTGCATGCTGTCGCTGCCGGTTCTGCTGCACCTCCCGCTCTTCCTCCTGCCGGCGTCGCTGCTCCTCTTTGCGACACGGCATCTCTCTTTCCCACTGGACCGCGTACGTGACGTCATCAATCCGCTCCATTGCATCCCAGTCGACGTCTGGCAACGATGGGCAGGACCCCTCCGGTGTCCCTGCCGGGGAACGGTAATCCGCTGCGGCCCTCTGACCTGGCTGGCATTCAGGGACGGGCAGGACCTCCTCAGCCTCCTTCGCCTCCACCGCTCCATCGGTGGGATCAGGTACAGCATATCTGGCGTCCGCCTCCAGTCGCTCCGCAGCCTTTTTCATCAGGGCCTTAGGATAATCCAGTGGTAGAGGGGTATCAAGAGACGGTATTTCACTTGTGGGAGAGAACATGGCGTCCCACAGCAGCCGCTGTGTTTGGGTGCGCCAGCCTCTCTCCGTCTCTTGTCTAATTGCACGATTCTGCAGCTTCTTCTTCAACTCAGCATTTTCCTTCCGCAACTCCATCATGGCGGGGTCGGTGTCCCGATCTGGGGACAGCTCCGGCACAGGCAGACAGTCCTCCGGTATTGGGCACTGATTCTCCTGTCCTTCCGCCATCTCGGTCCAGGTACATCTGTGGTATTCAACAGGAACATTCTGGTCCTTTCCGTGGAGGCGGGATTTGCGTCTCCTCCTCTTCGCATAGAGGATGAAGAGGAGGCGTATTTCTTTAGCAGTGGGGCTGGATCTCACATTGTAATAGGCCTTGGAGAGGGCGGCCATAACTTTTCGCGCTTCAGGGGGGTACACGCCCACGAAGGTACGCCCACCTTCTTCACCAGCGCCTCAGGGCGCGAATATGGCGGCAAATATGGCGGTATTTGGCGCCAAAAGCACAAACAGTCTTTTTCACCAAAACACTCCACAGGCACACAGGGCTCGCAATGCTGCAAGTTTCGGATCCTGTTCGTGACGCCAAGTTTGTGTGACCCGCACCACAATTGTGGGTTACCAGGGCAATGGGGTACTCGGAGCCGAGCCCATGGAAGTCTATGGGATTTGTGTCACTGGCAGCGGTGGCTCGGTCCGTGGCCCTGGCGGTCAGGCGTATGATGGGGGGAATTATTTACAGGGGATTGGTAGATAACAGTTCGTGACGCCACCTGTAGTTTTCTAGTCACTAAGACCAGCGCTGCTGTAGATCTCTGAGGGATGTTATGGCAGCTAGATGACGGGTCCCCCACAGGTGGGACTGGTCCCTCAAAGTCTATGGTTATAATGATGTAGGGTGCAGATAAATGAATCAGTCTCACACCATCCAGCGTCTTTCCATACCTTTTACTTGTCAGATGTTAGGCAGGTCCCGGGGAGCTGGTCAGGGTGGAGAATGTGCTTCGAGACAACAGCTGAACAGGTTAGAGGCCTCCTCTACTTCCAATATGATGAGTCCAACTAGCATAGAGCTAAGTTAACTCCGAATACTCCAGCTAACTCCATAGCTGTACTGCCCGGTCAGCATTGTGGTGGAGCCTTCCAGTGATGAAACTAGGTTCTTCTATGCTTGGCCTAGCTCAAAGTCCCTATTCCACCTGACTCCAGTTACGTACCGACTCTCCAAGGGCTGCTTTCTGCGACCTAAGGTCCAGTAAGACTCTGGTTGTCCCGTTACTATGAGTGAATCAATAGCAACTCCTCGGTCCCCAGTGACCGGATAATTAGTGTAGGCAATTCACTACCTAAGGCACTGCTCCGTCCTCTCCACTGTGCCCTTCGCCCTGCTTTCCACTCTCAACACAGGCACTGCACACTTCCTAGGATGGTACAAGTCAATCCTTTCTTGCTTCTTCCTTGGAGCTTGCTGACAGATTCTCAGTATTCTCCTAGTTCAGGAACACATCAACTGAACTTCACTGTCCTTGGGACAGGCGACTGAAGTTTCTGCTGCAAACTTCCCTTTCTTCAAAGCTGTCTCTGTCTTTGGGTTAAGGAACAGCTCTGACTAGGCTAAGATGAACTGGCTCACCCTTACTAGCCTCCACTTTATGAACTGCTGACAGGAACCAACTGAGTGGCTGTCTTTCACTTCACTTCCTGGAAGACTTCCCACTACTCCACACCTCTGCTGCATGTCACTAGCTTATATACCCTGAGGGTGTGTCTAAAGTGTGAATGGATGATGTGAGCTTTAACTGTTACCTCTCCGCACATCCTCCAGGATACTGTGTGCCTTACACACCAGGGCTACACACTGGCAATAGCTCAGAAGAGGAGGAGAATCCGCAGCAGGCATTGACATCGCAGCTGCGGTTATCTGGCAGCCCCTTAGCAGTCCAAAAACGTGTTAAAAAAACAAAGAGTTGCAGGACAACTTGGCCAGACGGTCAAATTAGCACAGCGTGCAAGCCCTGAAAATGTATCCCATAGTAGGAAGAGTGCAGTGTGGCACTTTTTTGACAAAATCCTATTGATGAGGCAAAGGTTATCTGTAAGAAGTGCAGAAGGACCTTTAGCCGAGGAAAAATCTCAGAAATTTGAATACCAGTTGCATGCTTAGACATTTAAACACCATGCACTTGCAAGCGTGGACGGACTACAAAACCTCAGGTAGCACATGTGCACCTGCTCCGACTGAAGGTAGCCAGCAACGCTACATCGCTTCCCCCACTGTAAGTCCACCGGTTAGCACACCACCAGCAAGAAATGTTGAGGTGTCGTCACAAGGCCAAAGCAGTCAGGGAATCACAATGTTTTTCCAACGAAAGACTGAATCTAGGCCATCACCACCGCCACCACCATCACCATCACCTACCTCCTCTCAGTCCGCCATGTCCACCGCTAGTTCCCCATATGCAGCTCTCAAGTCCAGCTCACACTAGCAGACACTCTGAGTAGTAGAAGAAAGTACTCGTCCTCTCATCCGCGTACACTGGCTTTGAACGCCTACATTGTCAAACTGATCTCATTAGAGTTGATGCCCTTCTGTTTGGTTGAAAGCGCAGCGTTCCGAGAGCTCATGGCCTACGCTGTCCCACACTATGACCTACCAAGTCGGCACTTCTTTGCTAGAAAAGCCATCCCTACCCTCCACCTGCATGTGAAAGACCGCATTGTCCACGCACTCAAACAATCAGTGAGTGGAAAGGTGCACCTCACAGCAGATGCATGGGCCAGTAGGCATGGCCAGGGCCGTTACGTGTCCATAACTGAGCACTGGGTTAATGTGGTGGATGCAGGGTCCACAGGGGACAGCGGCGGTGGGACAGTGCTGCCTAGCCCACGGTATAGGCAACAGTTGGCTGTAGGGGTTCGACCCTCCTCCTCCTTCAGAAGCGAAAGCTTGTCGATAAAGCGCAGTCGCACGAGCACTCCATCCACAGCTGCCAGTGTTGCACACGTGTTGTCACAGTATCGAACAGCTAGTGGTAAGTGTCAGCAAGCTGTTTTAAAGATGATGTCTTTGGGCGACAACAGACACACCGCGGAGGTACTGGCCAACTACTTGCAGCGAGAAACTGAGTCATGGCTGGGCAGTCTACATCTTGAGCCAGGCAAGGTAGTCAGTGATAACGGCCGTAATTTTGTGGCGGCCATAGCCCTGGCAAAACTCAGACACATACCTTACCTGGCTCACACCTTGAACCTGGTGGTGCAGTGCTTCATAAATAATTATCCGGAGTTACCAGCCCTGCTCCATAAGGTGCGAAGACTGTGCTCGCACATCCGTCGCTCGCTCGTAGACTCCAGTCGTATGCAGAGGCTGCAGCGATCGCTCCACCTCCCCAAGCACCGCCTAATCATAGACATTGCAACAAGGTGGAACTCCAATTGAAACAGCAAGCAAAAAGGCAGCAAAACTCACCTGCCCAGGTCTTAGAACAAATGCACTACAGGGTGCAGCCAGCCCATAAAGCAAGATGCTAGCTACACAGGTGCAAAATACCAGATCAACAGCCACTGTCCACATACCCATTCAGGGAGGGGGTGACTGCCCAGTATATAATTGCACAATGAAGGCCCACATAGGGTACCGTTCACACAAGGTTAATGCATAGTGTCTGGTTCACAGCCTATTAGTCACGCCCCCTTACAATTCGACTAGGCGGGCTGGCCAGCACACTCTCAATGCATAACAGTGTGAACACCCCTCATGCAAGACCAGACATGTTTGGGCTTGGCTGCACCCTAAAAAAAACAGTGCAAAAAACGCAAAAAAATGTTGTGAGGTATTAGTTGATATTTTGGCCAAAATACGTAAGCTCGTAACCTGCGCCAAAGGTCCTCACTAGGGTTGAGCATTCCGATACTTCCGATACCTGAAATCCAATGTAAGTCTATGGGAAAAAAATATCGGAAGTACTTCCGATACTTACTTCCGATATTTTGTTCCCATAGACTTACATTGGATTTCAGGTATCGGAAGTATCGGAATGCTCAACCCTAGTCCTCACGCTTACGAGTACCTACACTAAACTATTCAGCAAAGCCACTAAAAAAGACTCAACGTCTCCAAAAATCCAATTGAAACAGCAAGCAAAAAGGCAGCAAGACTCTCCTGCTCAGGTCTTATAACAAATGCACTACAGGGTGCAGCAAGCCCATAAAGCAAGATGTTAGCTACACAGGTGCAAAATACCAGATCAACAGACACTCTCCACATACCCATTCAGGGAGGGGGTGACTGCCCAGTATACAATTGCACAATGAAGGCCCACATAGGGTACCGTTCACACAAGGTTAATGCATAGTGTCTGGTTCACAGCCTATTAGTCACGCCCTTACTATTCGACAAGGCGGGCTGGCAGCACACTCTCAATGCATAACAGTGTGAACACCCCTCATGCGAGACCAGACGTGTTTGCACCCTGAAAAAAACAGTGCAAAAAACACAAAAAAAAATTGTATTAGTTGATATTTTGGCCAAAATAAGTAAGCTCGTAACCTGCGACAAAGGTCCTCATGCTTACGAGTACCTACACTTAACTATTCAGCAAAGCCACTAAAAAAGACTCAACGTCTCCAAAAATCCAATTGAAACAGCAAGCAAAAAGGCAGCAAAACTCACCTGCGAACAGAGGCAGGCTGTAATGCATTTATGCGAGGATACACGGGCAGGCAGTTTGAGGGCAGACATCGAGTTGTCGGGTGTGCAGTGGTCAAAGCTGAAAGACCTCTGTAAAGTCCTTCAGTGTTTTGAGGAATGCACACGGCTGGTAAGCGCAGACGACGCCATCATAAGCATGAGCATCCCACTTATGCGTCTGCTCATGCAAACTTTGACCCACATTAAGGATCAGGCGTCTGCAGCGGAGGAGGAAGAGGAGGAGGAGGAGGGAAGCTTTGATGACAGTCAGCCATTGTCTGCTCAGGGAACTGTTGTGGACGAGGTGGAGGAAGAAGAGGAAGAGGAGGAGGATGAGGGGATGATTATTTTGGAGAGGAGGATGCTTCTTAGGGGGCAAGAGAAAATGTTGGCTTGCCAAGGTCAGGTACAGGGTTTGTGCGTGACTGGAGGGATGTGGATTTGGCAGAAAGTGCTCCTCCACCCACCACTGGCAGTGCATCATTGACACCTGGAACATTGGCCCACATGTGTGATTATGTCTTGCGGATCCTAAAAAGGGACCCCGCATTGCCAAAATTATGAAGGATGACAATTACTGGTTGGCCAGCATCCTCGATCCACGCTATAAAGGCAAATTATGCCACAGGAGAACCTAGAGAACCTAGAGCTAATATTGGCGAACAAACAAGCAACTCTGGTAAACCGTTTGTTAGAGGCATTCCCAGCACACAGCAGCGGTGCAGGTTCTACCACGAGCCGTACTGGGCAACATGGAAGAGGTGTTCGTGGTGCACACAGCCGAAGTGGCGTTGGAGACAGGGGTTTTATGACCATGTTGTGGACTGATTTCTCGAGTACCGCTCACATGACTGGTAATACTGAATCGATTGCAACAGACAGGAGACAGCAGTTGTCAACTATGGTTCAAAATTACCTCTCCTCCCCTATTGATGTTCTCCCTCACAGGTCATTCCCCTTTGACTACTGGGCCTGTAAACTGGATACCTGGCCTGAATTGGCACAATATGCCTTACAGTAGCTCGCTTGCCCTGCTGGTAGTGTGTTATCAGAAAGAGTCTTCAGTGCTGCTGGATCAATCCTGACAGAAAGAAGGACCCGGCTGTCGACCCAAAATGTTGGTGATCTCACCTTCATTAAAATGAACCATGCCTGGGTTTCAAAGGATTTTGTACTACCTTCCCCTGATGACACATAGGTTGCCAGCAAAATGGCTCGATTTGTCCTCCTCTTCTTCCGACTTCTCCAATTCCTCCATTTGCAGCTGCTGAACGTCCAGCCTACACCGCAACATATGCCAGTTTTTCCACCTCCCTATCAGGGCTGTACTCACCCAGGGCCGGCGTCAGCACCTGGCGCACCCGGGCAAGTGCCGGGGCCCTGAGCAGGGGGGGCACACTCGCCGTCAGAGACCCCGGCGTACTATGAGGGGCCATGTGCCAGTACCAGCGCCCACGAGTGGGCCCCCCCTGCTTGTTCAGGGCCCCAGCACTTGCAATACTTACCTCTCCCTGCTCCACCGCTGTGACGTCTTCTGCGTTTCCTGACAGCGACATTCAGGTCAGAGAGCGCGATGATGTCACGTCTGTGCGCCCTCTGCCTGAACAGTCACAGTGCAGAGAGCTGGAAGATGGCGACACTGAGGAGTCCAGAGTAGAGCAGTGCCCAGCGAGGAGAGGTATTTCATTTTTTTAATGTTTGGAGCAATATATGGGGAGCATTATACACTGGAGAATTATATATGGGGCCCATCATACACTTGAGCATCATAGATAGGGCCCATTATACACTGGAGCATTATATGGGGCCCATTATATAAGGAGCATTATATAGGCCCATCATACACTGGAGCATCATCCATAGGGCCCATCATATACTGGAGCATCATATGGGGCCCATTGTATATGGAGCATTATATAGGCCCATCATACACTGGAGCATCATCCATGGGGCCCATCATATACTGGAGCATCATATGGGGCCCATTATATATGGAGCATTATATAGGCCCATCATACACTGGAGCATCATCCATGGGGCTCATCATATACTGGAGCATCATATGGGGTCCATTATATATGGAGCATTATATAGGCCCATCATACACTGGAGCATCATCCATGGGGCCCATCATATACTGGAGCATCATATGGGGCCCATTATATATGGAGCATTATATAGGTCCATCATATACTTGAGCATCATAGTTAGGGTTCATTATACACTGGAGCATTATATGGGGCCCATTATATATATGAAGCATTATATAGGCCCATCATACACTGGAGCATCATCCATGGGGTCCATCATATACTGGAGCATCATATGGGGCCCATTATATATGGAGCATTATATAGGCCCATCATACACTGGAGCATCATCAATGGGGCCCATCATATACTGGAGCATTATGTGGAGCTCATTATATACTGTATGGAACATTAAATGTGACCAATTATGTATGGAGCAATATATGGGGCTCATTATTCTGTATGGCGCACTATGTGGTGCCCATAATACTGTATGGAGGACTATACTGTCCGGTTTTTGAGCTATTGTAGAATTTACAATAGCTATCACTCATGTAATGTAAGAATTGAAGTATTTGACATTGTACTATACCTATATTTCTCTGCCGTATCGGAGCATCATGAATTGTGGTATGTGTTTTCAGGGTCCCACTGAGACTCTGTCGCCCGGGGCCCACGAAAACCTGGAGCCAGCCCTGCCCCCCCCCACAACTTTAGCCAAATAACCCCCAGTTTTCAATGTGTTACTATTATTGTAAAGTAAATTAAGGTTGACAAGCTTAAGTAATAAGAATTGATGTCGTTGGCACTGAAATGGGCACTGTAGGTGTGTTTACTGTCCTCCACTCCCTGCCGACTTTTCTTCCCCATTGACTTGCATTGGGGTCGGTTTGAGTTTCAGTCGGACCTTCGAGGTGCTGCTGGTGTCTCCGGTGCTGCGGGGGGCTCTGCCGACATTTTGCGAAAGGCCAGAGCCCTCCCGCAGTTCCATGGTTTCCTGTGCGATGGACTCCAGGAACAAAGCCGCCGGGGCGGCGCATGCGCAGATGGAGATCTTGGTACCAAGATCTCTGGAGATGAGATCTCAGCGCTGAAATCTCATCTCCCGAAATCTTGGTGCCAAGATCGCCATTTGCGCATGCGCCGCCCCCGGCGACAATTTTCCCAGAGTCCACCACACAGGAAACCATGGAACTGCGGGGAGGCTCTGGCCTTTCGCAAAATGTTGGCAGAGCCCCCCGCACCACCGGAGACACCGGAGACACCAGCAGCACTGCCGGGCACCCGCAGCAGCATCGGGCAGCACCGCCAGATACCTCTGCAGCATCATACACCCCCATAGTACCGCTGGGCACCTGCAGCACCAGAGACACCTGCAGCAGCACTGGGCAGAACCGCCGGATATCCCCGCAGCGCCAGACACCCACACCAGCGCCGAACACCTGCAACAGCGCCGGACACCCTCAGCAGCGCCGGTCACCGCAGCAGCACCAGACTACCGCAGCGGAGCGCCGCACATCGGAACACCCCCTCATCCCAGCCTGTGGCATCACTCCACTTCTGCCTCCTCCAGTAGCGACCCTGGGACCCCACTTCACCGCAGCCACCACCCCCGATAAGCAATAAGACGCACGGATTATAAGAAGCACCACCATTTTATTAAAAAATTAAAATTTTCCTATTTTTCTCCTCAAAATTTGAGGAGCGTCTTATAATCCGAAAAATACGGTACTTAGTTCAGGGTATATGTTAATTTTGTTTCAATCTTAGGTTTGCATGTTTATTGACCACTGAGAACATGCTCCTACATGTTGTGTGTATACTAACTTATACTCCAGTTCGTTTCTTTCAGTTTTGCATTATAAAATAGGTGTAAAAATGTATATTATGTCACAGTATCCTACATACAGGCCTGCTTTTTTTTTTTTCTCTCTCTCATCATGTTTCAATGTAATTTTTACTACACAATAAAAGTCATGAAGCCAAACCTAAAGAAACAGTGGCAGAGTTGCATTTTCACCATTTCATCCTACTTGAATTTTTTTCTCCCCAGTTTTGACTGACAGCCTCTATGATATGTGACTTCAGGGAATAAAGCTGGAGTGACAGAGGTTTCAGATCTTCAGCCTGATTTGCATTGAAATTAAAATGCTGATTTCTCAGTAGCTGAGAAACTGACTGGCTATGTAAAGGTATTGCTGGATTTGTCTTTGAACAAGCTACATGTGCATAAAAATAGTGTAACAATGCTGACAGATTCTCTTTAAATCAGAAAAAGAAAAAACCCTTTATAAAGCTGTGTCAGCAGAAAATCTTTTGGATCTTGGCTCGAAAACTAAACAATGGTTATGGCAGGAAGAGATCAAAACCTGGATTCCATGATTACATTATTAGTTCAAACTAGTTTTAAAACTACGGTAACTAAATAAAAGTCTTTCAATTAGAAGGGAAAGGTATGCCGGGCTCATCAGACCACCTGTAATGTGTATAGTACAGTTCATATAGCGTCTTGTGCTTGGGTGCGATGAAAATACATGAGACACAGGTTTGATATAGAAAGTCTTGTATTACTTCATACAAGTTGGCAAAAATAGTCACACAGTTTGCAGACACAGAAGCAGGAGACACAGCAGGCCAGAGTAATCTAAGCTCAGCAATCACTCTCCACAACAGGTTCAGGATCTTCTTCTCTGTTACCGTAAGTCAATGCAAACGTGGGTCTTTCAAAGAGCAGGGTTCAGAGTCCACAAGTGCTTCAGAGTTCCTCAGTAGGAATAGCTGGAGTACAAGGTCCAAGGCTTCAGGAGTCAGGGCACAGGTTCACTGCAGGCTAGATTCTGAAGCACTGATTGCTCAGCTGTGGCTGCTTAAGAAGCAAAAGGAGAGAATCAGGGCGGGAACATGCAAGCTGGAAACTCCATCTTGACTGAGGGCAAGATAGCTGCAGCAAGACAGAAAGTAAAATGGCTGACGAACAAACTGAGTTTCAGGAACATGTACACAGAACCTTACATTACTCCCCCTTAGGGACAACCTCCGGATGACCTCAGACCAGGCTTGTGTGGGTACCTCTGATGAAACTGACGGAGCAAGCGAGGAGCATTAACGTTATTGACTGGTTCCCATGAGTTGTCCTCCACTGGGTAGCCCTGCCATTTAATCAGATATTGTAACTGATTTCTATACAACCTGGAATCTAAAATCCTTTCCACCACAAATTCTTCCTGACCATCGACTAGCACTGGGTCAGGGCAAGGAGAAGAACGTCCAGGAAACGTATTGGGTGTCGCAGCCTTTAGTAGGGATACATGAAAGACAGGGTGGATTCTCATAGTTCTGGGCAGTTGAAGACGACAAGCAACGGCACTTATAATTTTACTGATTTTATAGGGTCCAATGTACTTATGTCCCAACTTAGACGATGGAATCCTTAACTTAAGATTTCTGGTTGACAGCCAGACCAAGTCTCCTACCTTGAAAGCTGGTGCAGGTTTACGAAATTTATCTGCTGCTTTCTTGTACCTTTCCTGAGCCGATTCCAGATTCTCCTTTAGAAGATCCATATTCTTCTGTAAAGACGTGATTCTTTCAGCCACTGCTGGTAAAGGCGTTTCTATGGGAAATCGTGGTAGAATGTTAGGATGATAACCTAGATTAGAGTAAAAAGGAGACTGCTTAGTGGACGCACTCTGAGAGTTGTTATAAGAGAACTCAGCTAATGGAAGTAGATCCACCCAATCATCCTGTAGGTGGCAGATAAAGCAGCGGAGATACTGCTCCAGGGTTTGATTGGTTCGTTCGGTCTGTCCATTAGTCTGGGGATGAAAAGCAGAAGAAAGGTTTACTTTAATGTCCAATGCTGCACAGAAATTTTGCCAAAACCTAGAAGTGAATTGCACCCCTCGATCCGAAATAACCTCATCCGGTACTCCATGTAAGCGAAACACATCTTTAATCATCAAATCTGATGTCTGTTTTGCAGTGGGTAAGCCGACACAAGGGATAAAATGAGCTGCCTTTGTTAGACGGTCAACCACCACTAGAATGGTGTTCTTCCCTTGAGAGGTTGGTAACTCCACAATGAAGTCCATAGAAATGGATCCCCACGGGCGGGACGGGGTGGGAAGAGGCTGTAACAGACCAGTTGGTGAGGAGCGAGGTGTTTTGCATCTTGCACAGACTTCACATGAAGTGACATAGTTTAAAACATCCTTCCTGCAAGTGGGCCACCAAAAGAAACGAGAAAGGAATTCCTGTGTCTTTAGAATTCCTCTATGCCCAGCTATCTTGGAATCGTGAATGAGTTGCAATACTCTCAATCTGACTGTTTCAGGAATATACAGGCGTTGTCCCTGAATCCACACACCATTCTTAAAGACAAGACTTACGTCCCTTGGGGGTTGTGCCAAAAAGGAATCCGCATGGTATGCTTCCTTGATGTCCTTAAGTAGGTCTTGATTATGAATCACTCCTAGGAATCTAGAGTCAGGAAGAATAGTCTTAGGAGGAGTAATTGGACGTGTCTCTGCTGAGTAAATCCTAGAGAGTGCATCAGCCTTTCCATTGCGCGATCCTGGTCTATAAGAAATGATAAAATTAAATTGGTTTAAGAAAAGATTCCAGCGAGCCTGGCGAGGAGTCAGGCACTTAGCCGACCTGATAAATTCAAGGTTACGATGGTCTGTCAGGACGACTATTTGCTGTGCAGTCCCTGAAGAAGGTGTCTCCATTCTTTGAAGGCGGCAATAATGGCCAACAACTCTCTATTGCCCACATCGTAGTTCCTCTCAGCCGAAGACAACTGCTGGGAAAAGAAGGCACAGGGATGCAAGACATTCTTCTCACCTGTTCTCTGAGAGAGTATAGCTCCAATGGCACAGTCTGAAGCATCCACCTCTATTATGAAGGCAAGCTCGGGGTTGGGATGTACTAGGATAGGTGCAGTGGTAAATTTATCTTTTAGACGGGAAAATGCTTCCTGGGCTTGGGGAGTCCAGGAGAACCTAGACTCTTTCCGGGTAAGTTGGGTGATAGGTGACACTACCTCAGAGAAATTCCTAATGAAACGTCTATAGAAGTTGGCAAACCCGATGAAGCGCTGTACCTCCTTCACATTTCTAGGACTTGGCCAATCCTTGATGGCTTGGGTTTTGCTTCCATCCATACTAATTCCTTGTGTAGACAGTACATACCCCAGAAATTGAATTTCGGTCCTATGGAATTCACACTTTTCAAGTTTGATGTAAAGATGATTTTGTCTTAGACGTTCCAAGACCATTCTCACATGTCCATGATGTTCCTCTGTGGAGTTAGAAAAAATTAGAATATCATCCAAATAAATCACCACGAATGTATCTAGGAGATCCCTGAAGATGTCATTCACCAAGTGTTGGAAAGTGGCTGGGGCGGTACTCAGACCAAAAGGCATAACTAGATATTCAAAGTGTCCATAGCGTGACCTGAATGCAGTCTTCCATTCATCCCCAGGTCTAATACGGACTAAGTTATAGGCCCACGAAGATCTAGTTTAGAGAAAATTTTGGCATGTCGCACTCTCTCCAATAACTCAGGGATTAAAGGCAATGGATAACGGTTTCTAATAGTAACCTTATTGAGTTCCCTATAATCTACGCAGGGTCTCAGAGATCCATCTTTCTTCTTTACAAAGAAGATGGGTGCACCTGCAGGAGATGAAGAGGGGCGTATGAAGCCCTTGGATAGATTTTCGTCTATGTAATCCTTTAAAGCCTTTAGCTCGGGCCCCGCCAGGGGGTAGATCTTACCAAAAGGTATCTCTGCTCCAGGCAATAATTCAATTGGACAATCATATGGACGGTGAGGAGGAAGCTGGTCAGCGTTCTTCTTGTCACATAAATCCACATAGTCCTGGTATACAGCTGGTAGTTCAGGGACTGACATGGTTCCTTTAGGAACAGAGCAAGCTGAAACTTTTGGACTCATCTGTTTCTCTGGAAAGTGTAATTCCTTGGTCTCCCAGTTAATGGTAGGATTTTGAGCCTGCAGCCATGGTAGCCCTAGAATAATGGGAAAGTGGGGAGAAGAGATAAGCATAAAGGACAGTTTTTCTTGATGATCTTTACCCATGAGAACCCTCAAAGGCTCTGTTTCCTGATCCACTGGTCCAGAGGTCAGCAGGGAGCCATAAACAGTTTCCATCTGTACTGGAGTAGCCTTCCTCACTGAACGTATCCCCTGTTTCAGAGCAAAGGAGACATCCATAAAATTTCCACTTGCCCCTGAGTCGATCATAGCAGAGCTAGACACCCAAGCTGAGTCAACCCAGAGTTTGATGGAAAGAAAGCAATGAGAATTGTTTTTCTTACAACTCAGCTGGGACACCGCTGAGGAAACTTGAAAAATGGCAGCGTTTACACAGTCAACGTCCTCAGAGGTAACGGAGTTTAAGTCCGAGAAATCAAGATCTGTTGCTGCAGATCTCTCTGGAGCCTGAGGCTCGGACCTGACAGATCCCCTCTCGCAACACTCACAGTGAATGAGTGCTGCAGTAGTCTTACGAGAACGGCTGGGGCAGTTTATAATGAAGTGCCCTGACTTACCACAATAGAAACATAGATTCTCCTTAAAACGATGTTCCTTGCGTGCATCACTAACCCGTCGTTGTAAAGAGTCTACCTGCATGGGTTCAGGTTCAGGTTCCCGTGTAATCCTACTCAAAGGTTCCTTAGCTGGAGAGGAAGGTAGGAAAAGGTTAGTGCGATTGCTTTCGAACCATCTCTCTTGCCTGCGTTCAGTCAGACGAGTACCAATACGGATGCAGTAGTTAATAAAGTCACCTAACGCAGTGGGAGGGTCGGCACGAGCAAGTTCATCCTTAATCAGTGGAGATAACCCCTTTCGAAAAATAGATTTTTTGGCGGAACTGTCCCAGGTGGTATCAAGGGCCCATCTCCTGAAATCCAAGGCATATTCAGCTACCGAGTGCTTACCTTGGCGCAAAGCTAACATGGCTGCTTCAGCTGTTGCACCTCGATTGGGGTCATCAAACACCTGCCCCATGGCTGAAATAAAAGCATCAAGGTGATTTAAACAATCATCCTCCGTCTCAATCAGAGGGTTTGCCCACATCAAAGCCTTGTTGGTAAGCAACATAATTATAGTAAGCACCTTAGATCGTTCAGTGGGAAATTGTGAAGCATGTGCAGTAAAAAAAAGATTGCATTGATTAATAAATCCCCTGAATTTCTCACGTTCACCGCCAAAACGAAAAGGGGGCAACTTGGGAATCCCAGAACTCGGGGCTACGGCAGGAGCCTGGACTCGCTCCTCTAGAGCCTCAATCCTGGCTCGCAAATCCTGGACAGTCTGTCCAAACACTTGCAAATTGTGATTAGTGAGGTCCTGTAGGCTTGCAAAACGGGTCTTTATATTCTGCAAATCTGCAAGGATATTATCAGTCACTCCGCAAAGTTCCTTTATGCGGGCCTCCATTTTCCAGATCTTTTAAAACAGGAGTACTGGAAGGAGAGGAGAGAAAAAAAAAACAATAGTGTTTACCTGTGGTAACACTGCAGAGAGAAAAAAAAATTAAGGGAACTGCTCACCTGGAATGGTTGTGAGAAGTCACAACCACTGTCATCACAGAAAGTTCAACCGGACATCTGGAATGGTTGTGAGAAGTCACAACCACTGTCATCACAGAAAGTACAACCGGACATCCGATATCCACAGTTACAGCAGACACAGCCTTTCCAGACCCAGCAGACACTAACGTTTGGCTTCAGAATCTTGTAATGTGTATAGTACAGTTCATATAGCGTCTTGTGCTTGGGTGCGATGAAAATACATGAGACACAGGTTTGATATAGAAAGTCTTGTATTACTTCATACAAGTTGGCAAAAATAGTCACACAGTTTGCAGACACAGAAGCAGGAGACACAGCAGGCCAGAGTAATCTAAGCTCAGCAATCACTCTCCACAACAGGTTCAGGATCTTCTTCTCTGTTACCGTAAGTTAATGCAAACGTGGGTCTTTCAAAGAGCAGGGTTCAGAGTCCACAAGTGCTTCAGAGTTCCTCAGTAGGAATAGCTGGAGTACAAGGTCCAAGGCTTCAGGAGTTAGGGCACAGGTTCACTGCAGGCTAGATTCTGAAGCACTGATTGCTCAGCTGTGGCTGCTTAAGAAGCAAAAGGAGAGAATCAGGGCGGGAACATGCAAGCTGGAAACTCCATATTGACTGAGGGCAAGATAGCTGCAGCAAGACAGAAAGTAAAATGGCTGACGAACAAACTGAGTTTCAGGAACATGTACACAGAAC
This sequence comes from Oophaga sylvatica, assembly GCA_033576555.1. Lineage (NCBI taxonomy): Eukaryota > Metazoa > Chordata > Amphibia > Anura > Dendrobatidae > Oophaga > Oophaga sylvatica. The sequence continues at coordinate 764,864,921 of JARQOD010000001.1, forward strand.
CTTACACCACCGTACATTCTTTCATCCTAAAGAATCAGACAAATTATGCAAATGATACTTTGACCAAACCCATAGACTAATATTGTTCGGGGTGTGATGGGATGTTTTGTCAGATCGCACTTGGACTGATAATCCTACCATCTGCATTTGCCCTTAGGATGAGGATAGAAAGGGGATAGCAGTTTATTAGCACAAAGAGGGTTTTGATGGTAAATTTATGGTAAATTTTATGATATTAACTTCTGGTGAGTAAGGAAATATATCTTCAGGAATAAGACAGTTAAAGATGTAAAAGAGTTTCTTTCTTTTGGCTATAAAATTGTGTGTCTTTTGAGAGATCTTATTAAAGGAGTTGTCCATTACTAGGACAACTCCTTAAATTTTTGGCCCCGATAAAATAATAAAGCCTATACTCGCCTTCCGTGACAGCGCCATTTCCGCGGTGTCGGCACTCGCTCTCCCTGGGGCTGTGATGCTGGGTTGTGATATGTGATGCCGGTGTCCAATCAGAGCTGGCATCACTGTCTCTGTCTTCGGACAAACTGATCATGAAGTGGAAGCCAGGGATCAGCTGCAGCCTGGACTTCCTCTTTGTGTTCTGTTTGTCCGAAGGCGCAGACAGTGACGCCAGCACTGATTGGGCGCTGGGCATCAAGTGTCATTCTACCGCATCACAGCCCCAGGACCTTGAGGGTGGACGCTGCTGGATGGAGTGGGAGATGAGTATAGGTTTTTTTATTTTATCGGGGCAGAACATTTAGATTAAGAAGGGATTATCCTAGTAGTGGACAGCCCCTTTAACAGTTTGTCAACACCAAATATGTGAAATGTTCAGGAGCTGATACATCAAATTTGTTTATGCCAGAACTGGCATAAAACACTTTGAAAGTGAATATTTGTATGCCTGGTATTTTGAGTTACCCTAGTTCATGTTGCTTTGTTCGTTGGGTTGGTGTACTGCAGTGCATGGCAGCTCCCCTCTTCAATGGGTGGGGGAAGGTAACAGAATGAGGGCTGATTCAGGAGATAAGGCAAGGGTGGAGGTCCCGGCATCTTCACCTTCAGAAGTATCCCAGGGAATAGGGCAAGTGTTGGCAGCGGATTATTCAGGATACTCTCCAAGCGTGTAACAACAGAGCTTCTTTATTCAGGAACAATCAGGGACAATATATGTTAAGCTTAATAGAGCAGGAATAAATCATTTGTGTGTCTCTATCTGTGCAGCATCTACAGCAGGCTGCTTTTCTCAGACACAAACACAGGAAAAACAGGACATACAATCACATGCTCTCCCTGTGTGAGCCATTGGGAGTTGTTTTTTTTTGTTCTAACTTTATGAACAGCATACAAATCTAGCAGCTAAACACTCATAGACTGGAATGGAGATGTTGCACCAAACATATTCCAACACCCCCACTCAACTACCTATCCTGTTAGTTCCATTGCAGTTCTGAAGTCCACAAACTTGGCTCTTGATAATGGCTTTGTCATACCATCAGTTACCATCTTGTCAGACTTGCAATAAACAAATTCAGGTACACCACGTTCCACTAAGTCACGTAATAGGTGATGTTTTACATCAATGTGCTTAGTCTTTGCACTAATCTTCTCACTGCTAGCAAGTTTAATGCATCCTTGGTTGTCCTCATAGATAATTATTGGTTGAGCTAATGGCTTACTAAAATCTTCCAAAAGTTGTTTCAACCAAATTACTTCTTGACTTGCATAAGCAGCAGACATATATTCTGCTTCTGTAGAATATAATGCGACTGACACTTATTTTCTGCTGGACCAAGAAATTTAATTTTCTCATAACTTGAACAAGTAACCCCTTGTTGTTTTCCGATCACTTGAATCTCCAGCCCAATCTGCATCCACGTAACCTCTGAGAGTGAGATCTCCTGAGGCAGATATCTTAATATTTAGCCTTTGAGTTTCTTTAAGATATTGACGCAGGGCCGGCGTCAGCACCCGGCACACCCGGGCAAGTGCCAGGGCCCTGAGCAGGCGGGGGCCCACTCGCCGTCTGGCACCCCGGCGCCCGTTATCGGTGTCAGCGCCGCCACTGGGCCCCCCCCCCGCTTGCTCAGGGCCCCGGCTGCGGCCGGCTCAATACTCACCTCTCCCCGTGCCTCCGCTGCCGCAGCTCCGCCTCCGGGCTCCAGGGGGCGCCTGCAGGACGCCGGCGCTTCCTCTCACAGCAGCGCCGCTGAATGACGTCATCATTCAGCGGCCGGCTGTGGCAGTGATTGCGCGGACGCCGGACAGGTGAGATGTTTGTATGTGTGTGTCTGTGTATGTGTCTCTGTGTGTATGTAGTGTGATGCTTTGTGTGTGTGTGTGTGTCTGCTGTATGTGTGATGGTGGTGACCACCCGTGTTGCTTACATCCCCTCTTTACTCCACTAGACCACCAGTGTGGCTTACATTTCCTCTTTACTCTGCTAGAACACCGATTATGCTTACATCTCCGCTTTACTCCCCTAGACCATCAGTGATGCTTATATCCCCTCTTCACTCCCCTAGACTACCAGTGTTGCTTATATCCCCTCTTTACTCCCCTAGACCATCGGTGATGCTTATATCTCCTCTTCACTTCCCTACACCACAGGAAATGCTTACATTACCCCATTACTCCCATAGTCATCTAGAATATTTACTTTGTTCTTTTACTTTCCAAGAATACCAGGGTTTTGTTACTGATCTTTTCAATACTCTAAAACACGGGTGGGGAACCTAAGGCCCCTGGCCCATTTATGATAACCTTTTATCTGACCCCCAGGTAGATTACCGGGGGATTGCAGTGCTTGGGCAACAGCTGAATTTTGACGGCCCTCTGCCGTTTAATTTCTTGCTCTTTGAGCATGAACACTGAGGCGCGTACAATGAAAGATTATAGCCTGACAGCAGTGATGATGATGGGCAGGCAGTGATGATGATGGGGAGGCAATGATGATTATGGGCAGGCATTGATGATGATGGGCAGGCAGTGATGATGTTGGGCAAGCAATGATATTGATGGGGAGGCAATGATGATTATGGGCAGGCATTGATGATGATGGCAGGCAGTGATGATGATGGGGAGACGATGATGTTGATGGGGAGGCAATGATGATGATGGGGAGGCGATGATGATGATGGGCAGGCAATGATGATGATAATGGGCAGGCAATGATGATGATGGGAGTCTTTCCACGGCGCCCTTTCCTGAGCCGTAACAGTGCAGAACGCAGCACAGTGCAGAGGAGAGCTCCATATTTTATATGGAGCTTTATATGGGGACCAGTATCCTGTATGGAGCATTATATGGGGGATGGAGGGGTGACATCCTGCATGGGGTATTATATGGGTGATGAGGGGGAGACTGTGGTGCCCATAATATTGTATGGAGGACTGTACTGTCCAGTCTGTACTGTGCGCTGTGAGGATTTGGCGGTTTTTGAGCTATTGTAAAATTTTCAGTCGTAATGGAAGAAGAGAAGTGTTTGGCGTTGTGCTATACCCATATTTCTCTGCCGTATCTGTGCATCATGAATCGTGGTCTGTGCTAAAGGGGCCCACTGAGACTCTTTCGCCCGGGGCCCATGAAAACCTGGAGCCGGCCCTGTATTGATGAATTCTCTTAATTGCATTCCAGTCTCTTTGGCGTGGCTTGCTTACACATCGGCAGAGAATTCCGACTGTGGCTGTGATATCCGGACGTTGCTATGTACAGAAGCGCCCCCACTGCTTGTCCATAACTCTCATTGCTGAGTAGCAGATCTTCTTCTCCTTCCAACTTTAAGTAGGATGGATCCATTGGTGTTGACGCACCTTTGGCTTCTGACATTCCAAATTGGTTTAGTATTGCGGAAATTTTAGAACTTTGGTTGAGAAGAAAACTCCCATCTTCCTCTCTCTGGATTTGGATTCACATAGTCTCAAAGTGCTGGTTCAGAATTTCACCTAGCTTTGCAATTTCTTTTCATCATGGTAGCTCAGTAAGCTCCCATGTCTGAAGTTGGTGAAGGGACTCCATCTCTTCATTAGCAGCTTTTATCCACTTCTGCTTCTCGTGGACAGGCAGTTTTTGCATCTCTTGCCATGACTGTGACTCTGGTTCAGGAAGTGTTCTGACCATATAAGAAAGACGTCTAGCTGGGATACCTTTGCTTGGTCTTTCTGATCTCCTGACTGGAGGTTGACTTGGTTCTTCTGTGTCTTCCTTGGTGGCTTCAGAGCTTGTCTACACTTCAGTGTTTTCCTTTTCAGTGTCTGGATTGGTGATTGAGATTCTTGTTATTGCTTCTTAGGTTGAATAACTGGTGTAACTTCATGGAATTTGAGCGACACAGAGTTTTCATCAATCACTACATCTCTGCTGACTGTTACTGTGTTGGTCTCTGCGTGCAGCAATCTGTATCGCTTTTGAGTTTCGCTATAGTCCACCAGGACTCCTTGCTTTGTATATGATTCCCACTTGGAACGTTTTTCTTTGGGAACATACACAAACATTTTGCTTCCAAATATCCTGATGTGCTTCAGGTTAGGCTTCTTGCAGTTCCATAGCTCATATGGAGATTTATTTGTGGCTTTACCTGGCACTCTGTTTTGAAGATAGCAAGCTGTCATGATGGCTTCTCTCAAATACGTTGTAGGTAGATTTGCATCAAACAACATACTTCTTCCACTTTCACAGAGAGTACGGTTCTTTCTCTCTTCAATGCCATTTTGATCTGGGTTGTATGGCATGGTAGTCTGGAACACGATTCCATTCTTCTTCAAAATGGTTTGCACCTTACCACTTGTATATTCGGTTCCATTATCTGCACGCAGGGCTTTTGGCATTCTTCCAAATATGTTAAACACTACAGCAAGATATTCTTCAAGTTTCTGTGGAACTTCATCCTTACTGTGAAGCTGGTAGGTGACTGTATATCTGGAGTAGTCATCAATAAATGTGAAAAAATATCCCTTCTTGCTAGGAGTTTGAACACTCATTGATCCACATACATCTGTATGTATCAGATCCAGTGGTTGTGCCGATCTAGTGGTGCTTATTTTAGGAAATTATTTTCTGGACATTTTCCCTTTAAGACAGCTAGTGCACTTCATCATTTGACTACACTGGTTGATTTCAACACCATTTCCAAGTTGAGATAGCTTCCTTACTGCTTCTGGGTCTCTGTGCCCAAGACATTTGTGCCATACATGGATACAGTTCTTATGCAGATCTTGTCTAGCACTGTACACTCTTTGCATTTTAGCTGATAACGTTCATCTTGGATTTTTTCTTTCTGCAAGAGTGTGACCCTTCTTTGAGATGATGCAGCTGTTATCTTTAAAAGTAACTACATTCCCCTTTTGCGTGAGCTTCTTTACTGACAGAAGATTGCTTTCAAGGCTGGGAACATAGAGAACATCCTTTATTGGGATCTTTCTGCTTTGTGCTGAGGAAACTGGACAGTGGAGGTAGCCGTCTCCTACTATTTCTGAAGTCATATAATGACCATTAGCTAAGATGACCTTTTCTGACTTGTTTTCATTAAGGTCAGTGAAAAAATCCTTGTTGTTTGTCATATGACTGCTTGCACCACAATCTATACACTATATATGCAGATGGGCTTGTATTGGCATTAAATGCAGCTTCAGCACATGCAGAATCTTCCTTTATAGCTATTTTAACCCTTTGATGACTGTTCTGCTTTTTAAACTGACTCATTCTTTCTTTCCAAATTCTGCAGTCTGCTTTAAGCTGGCCGGGCTTTTTACAGATAAAACATTCACGAGTTTCTCTTAGATTGCTCTTATATTTAGGGAAATCCTGTGTCTTTAATGCTGTTACTGCTCTGGATTCATTACTGCTGCTTACATGCTGTATTTTTCTCTTGAATTCATACACAAGTTTGCCTTTATCATACTCTAGTGTCAGCTCATCATCTGGCCGTGCATCTAGTGCAGTCACGAGTATGTCATAACTCTCTGGAAGACCACTTAATAGAAGTGCAGCAACATGAAATTTTTAATTTCTTCTCCAATACCCCTGAGACGCTCCACAGTCTCTAGGGTATTTCTTATATAGTCCTGCATATTCTGTCCATCACTTAGCTTAGACTGATATAGCTTTCTTCATGAGATAAAGCTTATTGCTGAGATTTGATATTTCATGCACTTTCTGTAACTCATCCCACATCTCCTTTGCAGTTGAACACTTACAGTACATATATGCACAATCTGATTATCATCTTCACTGAGGGAGATCATGCTTTGTGCTTTCTGATTCTTCTCTAGCCAATCATCTGGGAATGGATGAGGCACTTGTTCTTGAGAATATTTCCACATACTTTCTCTTATGAGCAGCATCTTCACCTTGAATTTCCAGGACTGGTAGTTCTGGTTAGTGAGGCTTGGCACTGAGAACTTAACAGGATTGCTGCTAGTGGACATCTTCTCTGTTGATTTGTGCTGCTTTTGCTCTGGACTTCTGTTGCTGGTTACTCTGGGGTTCTGTGTCTCTCTAGGCCCATAACCTGTTGGCAGTGGATTATTCAGGATACTCTCCAAGTGTGTGACAACAGAACTTCTTTATTCAGGAACAAACAGGAACAGTATATGATAAACTTAACCCTTTCATGACCCAGCCTATTTTGACCTTAAAGACCTTGCCATTTTTTGCAATTCTGACCAGTGTCCCTTTATGAGGTAATAACTCAGGAACGCTTCAACGGATCCTAGCGATTCTGAGATTGTTTTTTTGTGACATATTGGGCTTCATGTTAGTGGTAAATTTAGGTTGATAATTTTTGCGTTTATTTGTGAAAAAAATGGAAATTTGGCGAAAATTTTGAAAATTTTGCAATTTTCAAATTTTGAATTTTTATTCTGTTAAACCAGAGAGTTATGTGACACAAAATAGTTAATAAATAAGATTTCCCACATGTCTACTTTACATCAGCACAATTTTGGAAACAAAATTTTTTTGTTAGGAAGTTATAAGGGTTAAAAGTTGACCAGCAATATCTCATTTTTACAGCAAAATTTACAAAACCATTTTTTTTAGGGACCACCTCACATTTGAAGTCACTTTGAGGGGTCTATATGGCAGAAAATACCCAAAAGTGACACCATTATAAAAACTGCACCCCTCAAGCTACTCAAAACTACATTCAAGAAGATTATTAACCCTTCAGGTGCTTCACAGGAACTAAAGCAACGTGGAAAAATTTTCTTTTAGCATCAATTTTTTCATTTTCACATGAGCAACATCATAAAATGGATCCTAAAATTTGTTGGGCAATTTCTCCTGAGTACACAGATACCTCATATGTGGTCATAAACCACTGTTTGGGCACACGTCAGGGCTCAGAAGGGAAGGAGCGCCATTTGACTTTTTGAATGGAAAATATGCTGGAATATTTAGCGGTTGCCATGTCGCATTTGGAGAGTCCCTGTGTGCCTAAACATTGGAGCTCCCCCACAAGTGACCCCACTTTGGAAACTAGACCCCCAAGGAACTTATCTAGATGCATAGTGAGCACTTTGAACCCCCAGGTGCTTCACAAGGGAAGGAGCGCCTTTTGACTTTTTGAATGGAAAATTAGCTCCAATCGTTAGCGGACACCATGACGCGTTTGGAGAGCCCCTGTGTGCCTAAACAGTGAAAAAAAAAACATATGTGACACCATTTTGGAAACTAGACCCCTTATGGAACTTATCTAGATGTGTTGTGAGCTCTCTCAACCCCCAAGTGCTTCACAGAAGTTTATAACGCAGAGCAGTGAAAATAAAAAATCATTTTTTTCCTCAAAAATGATTTTTTAGCCCCCTATTTTTATTTTCACAAGTGTAACAGGAGAAATTGGACCACAAAAGTTGTTGTGCAATTTGTCCTGAGTACACAAATACCCCATATGTGGGGGGGAGCCACTGTTTTGGCGCATGGGAGAGCTCAGAAAGCGCCATTTTGGAATGCAGACTTAATGGAATGTTCTGGGGGCATTTGCAGAGCCCCTGATGTGCCTAAACAGTAGAAACCCCCCACAAGTGACCCCATTTTGGAAACTAGACCCCCAAGGAGCTTATCTAGATGTGTAGTGAGCACTTTGAAGTCCCAAGTGCTTCACAGAAGTTTATAAACGCAGAGCAGTGAAAATAACAAAATCATTTTTGTTTCTCAAAAATAATTTTTTATTTTCCCAAGGGTAACAGGATAAACTGGCCCCCAAAAGTTGTTATCCAGTTTTTCCTGAGTATGCTGGTGCCCCATATGTGGGGGGGACCACTGTTTTGGCACACGGCAGGGCTCAGAAGGGAAGGAGCACCATTTGACTTTTTTAATGGAAAATTAGCTCCAATCGTTAGCAGACACCATGTCGTGTTTGGAGAGCCCTTGTGTGCCTAAACTTTGGAGCTCCCCCACAAATGACCCCATTTTGGAAACTAGACCTCTAAGGAACTTATCTAGATGCACAGTGAGTACTTTGAACCCCCAGGTGCTTCACAGAAGTTTATAACGCAGAGCCGTGAAAATAAAAAATCTTTTTTTTTTCTCAAAAAATGATTTTTTAGCCCCTTATTTTTTATTTTCACAATGGTTACAGGAGAAATTGGACCCCAAAAGTTGCGGTCCAGTTTGTCCTGAGTACGCTGGTACCCCATATGTGGGGGGAACCACTGTTTGGGCACACGTTAGGGCTCAGAAGGGATGTAGTGACGCTTTGAAATGCCGACTTGATGGAATGGTGTGCGGGCATCTTGTTTTGTTTGCAGAGCCCCTGATGTGCCTAAACAGTAGAAACCCCCACAAGTGACCCCATTTTGTAAACTAGACCCCAGAAGGAACTTATCCAAATGTGTGGTGAGCACCTTGAACCCCCACGTGCTTCACAAAAGTTTATAATGCAGAGCCGTGAAAATAAAAAATCATTTTTTTCCTCAAAAACTGATTTTTTTTAACCCGCAATTTTTTATTTTCACAAGGGTAACAAGAGAAATTGGACCCCAAAAGTTGTTGTACAGTTTGTCCTGAGTACACTGGTACCCCATATGTGGGGGGAACCACTGTTCGGGCACACGTTGGGGCTCGGAAGGGAAGTAGTGAAATGCCGACTTTGATGGAATGGTCTGCGAGCGTCATGTTACGTTTGCAGAGCCCCTGATGTACCTAAACAGTAGAAACTCCCCACAAGTGACCCCATTTTGGAAACTAGACCCCGCAAGGAACTTATCTAGATGTGTGGTGAGTACTTTGAACCCCCAAGGGCTACACAGAAGTTTATAACGCCCGGGCATGAAAATCAAAAAATCATATTTTTTCCACAAACATGATCTTTTAGTCCTCAATTTTTTTATTTTCCCAAGGGTAACAGGAGAAATTAACCCCAAAAGTTGTTGTCCAATTTGTCCTGAGTACACTGATATCCCATATGTGGGTGAAAACTACTGTATGGGCACACGTCGGGGCTCGGAAGGGAAGTAGTGACGTTTTGAAATGCCGACTTTGATGGAATGGTCTGCGGGCGTCATGTTACGTTTGCAGAGCCCATGATGTGCCTAAACAGTAGAAACCCCCCCAAGTGACCCCATTTTGGAAACTAGATCCCCCAAGGAACTCCTCTAGATGTGTAGTGAGCACTTTGAATCTCCAAGTTCATCACAGAAGTTTATAACGCAAAGCTGTGAAAATAAAAAATCATTTTTTTTCCACAATAATAAATTTTTAGTCCCCAATTTTTTTTTCCCAAGAGTAAAAGGAGAAATTAGACCCCCAAAGTTGTTGTGCAATTTTTCCTGAGCATTCTGATACCCCATATGAGGGGGTAAACCACTGTTTGGGCACATATCGGGGCTCGGAATAAAGGGAGCACTTTTTGACTTTTTGAATGCAAAATTTGCAGCAATCAATGGTGGCGCCATGTCGCGTATGGAGACCCCCTGATGTGCCTAAATAGTGGAAATCCCTCAATTCTAACTCCAAACCTATCCCCAACACATCCCTAACCCTAACCCCTACACACCCCTAACCCTAATCCAAACCCTAACCATAACCCTAACCCCAACACATCCCTAACCCTAATCCCAACTATAACCATAACCCTAACAACAAGCCTAACCCTAATCCCAACCCTAACCCCAAAACACCCCTAACACTTATCCTAACTCTAACCCTAACCACAAACCTAACCCTAATTCCAACCCTAATTCCAACCCTAACCCTAATTCCAACCCTAATTCCAACCCTAACCCTAATTCTAACCCTAACCCAAATTCTAACCGTAACCCTAATTCTAACCCTAATGCTAACCCTAATGCTAACCCTAAGGCTAACCCTAACCTTAGTTCTAACTCTAACCCTAAGGCTAGGTTCATATTGCGTTTTACCAGCCCATTCAACACATAGCGTTGACGGGCTGGTAACGGTATAGCATAACGCGATTGCGTTATGCTATACCCGCTAGCGCAGATGAATCAGCAGATGATTCATCTGTGTTAGCGGTGACAGAGCCCAGACGCTGCAGCCCGCGTCCGAGGCTCCGTCACTGAATGACGGCACTTCGCGAACGCATGCTGCTTTACGGCATGCGTCGCGATGCGCCCGACAATGGGGGTGAAGGGCAGCGTTAACGGACTGCGTTATACCGCGGTGTAATGCAGTCAATCTAACGGACTGCTATAACGCAATATGAACCCAGCCTAACCTTAAGGCCCCGTGCACACATTGCGGATTCACTTGCAATTTTTCCGTGCGGATTTTGCTAAATCCGCAGGTAAAATTGCCTGCGTTTTACCTGCGGATTTAGCGCGGATTAAGGGCCTGTGCACACGTTGCGGATTTACTGTGGTTTTGCTGCGGTTTTTGTGCAGATTTGCCCTGCGGTTTTACACCTATAATGGAATAGGTGTAAAAATGCTGCGGAATCCGCACAAAGAATTGACATGCTGCGGATTTAAAACCGCACCAAATCTGCGCGGAAAAATCTGCAGCATGTGCACAGCGGGTTTTTTTTACCATTTATTTACATTGTACTGTACATGGTTTCCGGATCTGCTGCGGATACGCAGCGCCAAATCCGTTGCGGATCCGCAGCAAAATCCGCAACGTGTGTACAGGAAAAAAAAATGTTTTTTATTTTATTATTTGTCACTACCTATGGGGGTGATAAATGGGGCGTTTATTTACTGTTTTTTTTATTTTGATCACTGTGAGAGAGTATCACAGTGATCAAAATAAATTTTTTGACACTGGAGGGCACACTGCGCATGCGCCGGCCGGCGGGCGCACTGCGCATGCGCCCGCCATTTCCCAAGATGGCGGCGCCCATGAAGAATCCCAGACCGACGCCGGGACGGTCCCAGGGACATCGGAGGACCGGGAGAGGTGAGTGGGGGGGGGTCGGAAGGTAAGGGGGTGATCGGAAGGTGGGGGGAGCGGAGGCAAGGAGGAGGGGAGCAGATAGTGACGACGGCGACCGATCGCCGCCATTTATCGGTGGCGGCGGCCGATCGCCCCTATCACTCGGTGTGGGGGGGTCAGATCTCGGTGTCCAGCCATGGCAGATGCTATTGCAGCATTGGCCATGGCTGGATTGTAATATTTCACCAAATTTCATTGGTTAAATATTACAAATCGCTCTGATTGGCTGTTTCACTTTTAACAGCCAATCAGAGCGATCGTAGCCACATGAGGGTTAAGCCACCCCCACTGTGGTGATGCACAAAGGGTCTTGTAACTGCGGGTCGGGGACCTTTCAGTGACCCCGGTCACCCGACCCGCAGGAACATGATTTATAGCATGACGCCTACGTAGGCGTCATGGGTCGGGATGCCACTGATTTTCATGATGTCTACGTAGGCGTCTTGGGTCGGAAAGGCGTTAATAGATCAGGAATAAACCATTTGTTTGTCTCTGTCTGTGCAGCATCTACAGCAGGCTGCTTCTCTCATACACAGACACAGGAAAAACAGGAAATACAATCACATGCTCTCCCTGTGTGAACCTTTGTGAGCTTTTTTTGTTCTAACTTTATGAACAGCATACAAATCTAGCAGCTAAACACTCATAGACAGGAATGGAGTTGTTGCACCAAACATATTCCAAGCTAGGGAGCCCCCTAGTGTTAGGGACAGGGAAGGAGCCCCTGGTCCCAGGTCACCCAACAGCTGAGTCGTAACAGCCATATAATTGATTGCCAAACCTCACGCTGGAATTTTTACTTCAGTCCCCAACTGGAGTAAGTTTTCTGGCAAAGCGCACGGAGGTTCACACCACTTGTGAGATGCACCTAATTCATTAAGTGGTGTGCACCTCTTAATGAATCAGACTCCTGTTACTCCGCCACACAGTGTTTATGGCATAAAACAAACTGAAAAGTCGCAAAACGTTTGTGCAACACGGAGTTGCACTAAAACGTTGAGAATTTGGTGTTTTCACTTGTTTTACACAGTTTTGCCAAAATGGGTGAAGCTGGGGCAGGACAGGGTGTGGTTACACCAGCCCCTTAAATTAATAGTGGCTGTGTTGTTTACACCAGAAATGTTACTCCAGTCCTGAACTGAAGTAAAATTTCTGACAAGGCACACGCTACTGATAAGATGGGTAGAATTCATTAAGTGGCATGTGACTCATTACGTATTCGGGGTATCTTATTTCTGCGCACCCCTAATTAAGACTAGTATATACTTACAAGCCGCCATCTTTATCAGTTATCAGCACTGTTCTGGTCAGTGTCCAGCAGTTTGCGAACTCCTTGATCGCTCAACTGTTTGTCTGATCAGGAAGTCCCAACTCAATGTAAGTTTATGAGAGCCAGAATGATGCTCTCATTAACTTACATTGAGAGCTTGTTGTGACTGTTACTTTTGACTACCTCAGTTTGTTTGCCTTCGCTGTGAAGTTTCACAGGTTGCTGGACAACCCTTTTAAATAAAATGTACAGTCCCAGATGGTGCTACTGGTGAACCCTTTTTTTTACCTAAAGAGAGCTATGAACATAAGGTATCACAGAAATATTGATGAAATGAAACACACTTCTTTGTAATTATAGTTAAAAACTTCTCTACCATATTGTATAAATTTTATTTGTAGCTGCAGGAAACATTTGATGGTTGTGATTGCTGCTTCAGGGGATCTACAGTGGCATGTAAAAGGGCGCGCACCCCTGGTCAAAATTACTGTTATTGTGAACAGTTAAGAAAATTGAAGATGAAATGATCTCTAAAAGGCCTAAAGTTAAAGAAGACACATATCCTTTGCATTTTAGGGGAAAAAATGATATATATATATATATATATATATATATATATATATATACACAGTATATATACAGTTATATGAAAAAGTTTGGGCACCCCTATTAATCTTAAGCTAATGTTTTATAAAAATTGGTGTTTTTGCAACAGCTATTTCAGTTTGATATATCTAATAACTATTGGACACAGTAATGTTTCTGCCTTGAAATGAGGTTTATTGTACTAACAGAAAATGTGCAATCTGCATCCAAACAAAATTTGACAGGTGCATAAGTATGGGCACCTCACCAGAAAAGTGACATTAATATTTAGTAGATCCTCCTTTTGCAAAAATAACAGCCTCTATTCGCTTCCTGTAGCTTTTAATGAGTTCCTGGATCTTGGATGAAGGTATTTTTGATCATTCCTCTTTACAAAACAATTCCAGTTCAGTTTGATGGTCGCCGAGCATGGACAGCCCTCTTCAAATGATCCCACAAATGTTCAATGATATTCAGGTCTGGGGACTGGGATGGCCATTCCAGAACATTGTAATTGTTCCTCTGCATGAATGCCTGAGTAGATTTGGAGCAGTGTTTTGGATCATTGTCTTGCTGAAAGATCCATCCCCTGCGTAACTTCAACTTTGCCACTAGATTCTTGAACATTATTGTCAAGAATCTGCTGATACTGAGTGGAACCCATGCGTCCCTCAACTTTAACAAGATTCCCAGTGCTGGCATTGGCCACACAGCCCCAAAGCATGATGGAACCTCCACCAAATTTTACTGTGGGTAGCAAGTGTTTTTCTTGGAATGCTGTTTTTTTTTTGACGCCATGCATGTTAGGGTTCAAGTTCCCGCTGCTGCACAAGAGGAGTCTCGAACCGGTCCCGCTGCAGTCCCCCATTCATCTCCGGCCGCAGTGGAGTCTGCTCAGCAGAGACGTCGGTCCCAGCGTCTTGCCCATTCCAGTACTGTGCAGAGACTTGCTGCTGCCTCTCCTGGATCTGCTATTATAGCCAGTACTGGAGCAGACGTCTTTGGGACGAAGTCCTGCGTTTCCCCATCTGAGCATGCCCAGGGTAAGATCTCTCATTGGGAGATCGGGGGTCACATGTTCAGGTGCTGCAGCAGCTCCTATTGGTCCGCCAGGAAGGTCATGAAACTACATGTGTTTGGAACAGTTTCTCATTGGTCCTTGTTTCTGGCAGGTCCTGTAGCTGTTGCTATAAAAGGGTGGCATGGCTGGGCCGCCATGCGCTAATATCAATCATTAAAAGGGGGGGAGAGAGAAAACAGTCTAATGGTCATAAAATGTGAACTTTATTAATAATAATGGTAATAGTAACAGGTATTAGCAGCCAAGGGGGAATGTACCCCTAAATAACATGATCAAAAACAAGGGGCCAGGAAACAAAATGGACCACTAACATATAACATCCCGCCAATTAGGCATAATATGAGCCATATAGGAAACATAATCGAGTGTCCCAGTACATATACATGCAGGTGCTATAAAATCATGGTAAATACCGATATATACATACATATAGCTGACAAGGGATACACATATGGCTACAGGGATGATAGGCAGAAATAATTACCCAAATAATGCAGCGGTCCACGAGTGCCTAGCCCACCCCGACGCGCGTTTCGGAGCGGTAAAGCTCCTTCCTCAGGGGGCATAGAGAAAAACAGTGACCACGCTAGTATATATATAAAAATAAAACCGGAAATGCCGCGTGCATCCAGCGCACATCCCGGGACGTCACATCCGGAAATGACGTGGGGCCCCACGTGATCCGAACATGTGACGTCACCAGAAGTGACGCAGGAGCGCGGAAAAAGGAGGGGGGACGGCGCATGTGCAAAACCGCCCTGGTTAGGGAACCAGGAACAAAGATGGAGACACCAGTGTGAGCGCCATCAAAGGGTAAAAAATGAAAACAAAATAACACAGTATACAAATAATAGATAGCGAATAGATCAGAAGTGTAAGGACACATATAAAACAATAATATACGTGAAGGAATATACAAAACACATATGGAACAATAATATACAACAGCAAAAATAAAAAAAAAATAAAAATGTAAATAAACAAAATAAATAAGGAAATATACAAGACAATATAAATAATAATACGTAGAACAATATTGTATAACCATAACTCAATATAATAACAGAATAACTACTGTGAGCAAAACAAAATAACAGTCCAAAACACTATAATGACAGAAGAGTCCATGAAGTAACATAGGCATTCAAAACCGGAATTCACTTGATAGTCTTCAATTCAATGGAACAAAAACATCGGTAAACAACAAGGGACACTGAAAAAAGAAAAACAATGTGTTAAAATGAATAAAAACAAAGATCATGCAGATAAGGGATACAAAATGATGTTCAAATGAGGAGATCACAGGAAGGGGACAAATGACATATTCTCATTAAGACCGTGTGGGTGAATAGTTTTCAATGTCCATATCCATTTCGTCTCAGCCTGGGCCAGCCTCCTGGACAAATCGCCACCACGAATATTGATGTTAAGGGCAAAAATCCCTTTAACTTTTAGCAATGAACTGTCACATTGGTGGAATTCAGCAAAATGACGTGGTAGAGTTTTTAATGTAGCAGTGTCAGTGCAGGTTGATGCAGCTGCAATGCCTAGCACGTGTTCACGTACTCTAACTTTAAGTTGTCGAGTGGTAAGACCCACATAGGACAAACCACATGGACAACTGGCACAATAGATGACATATCTTGTCATACATGAAATTCGTTGTTTAATAACAAATTGTTTGGTGCCGTTAGAATTAGTGAATGTAGAACTCCGTACGATATTAGGGCATGCAACGCATCTCCCACATGGAGCACAGCCATTGGCAGCAGGGACATTATCCAAGAAGGTTGGAACATGCTGACTAGGGTAATGGCTAGAGGTTAGATGGTCTCGTAGATTTCTAGCACGCCTGTATGAAAAATAGGGTCTATCCGGAAGGAATTTGCCAATGATAGGATCCACTTGTAGGATGGGCCATGCCCTTTGAACGGCTGCCCGCATCCTATGATGTTGAGGATGAAAGGTAGTAATGAATCTTACCATATTTGGATCATTCGGTCTGGCAGAATTATTCGCATACAGTAAACCATTGCGAGAAGAATATTTAGCTCTATGATAAGCCCTTTTGATAGAACGCCTGCTGTATCCCCTCGCCAAAAAACGTGAACTGAGTTCTTTAGCTCTAGTCTCAAAATCTGATTCTGTGGAGCAGATCCGCCGTATACGGAGAAACTGCCCCACAGGAACCGCCCTCATGACATGAGACGGATGGCAGGAGGTAGCATGTAACACACTATTCGTTGCAGTTTCTTTACGAAAGATATCTGTCTGAATGACACCTGATCCGTCCTTCTTGACAGTGACATCCAAAAAATTGATGGCAGTAGAGTCCCACACCAGAGTAAGATGTATATTGAAGTCATTGCTATTCAAAGAGGCGACAAATTGCACAAGGTCGGTGGATGTGCCCTGCCAGACAAAGAAGATATCGTCAATATAACGAACCCAAAAGGGAACACAATGAATTGACCCCTGTTTGTCCGTCAGGAACAGGTCCCTCTCCCACAGCCCAGGAAAAGGTTGGCATAGGCTGGCGCGAAGGCCGCACCCATAGCCGTCCCCTGGAGCTGTAGGTAGAAGGACCCTTTAAATACAAAAAAGTTGTGGGTGAGGGTGAACTCTAATAACTCCAGGATGAGGTCCCTTAAACCAGTTGTAAGTGTGGTGGTCCCAAGAAAAAACCGGACCGCGGCAATGCCGTCAGAGTGTCTAATGTTAGTGTACAGGGATTCAACATCCAATGAAGCTAGTAGAGAATCACCCTCCAAACACAATCCATCGACCTTGCGCAACAACTCGCCGGTATCTTTGAGGAAAGAGGGGAGGTTGGTAACCAGTGGCTGAAGATGATGATCAATCCACTTATTTACGTTCTCCAAGAGGTTCCCCCTCCCAGACACGATAGGCCTGCCAGGCGGAGACGAGAGGCTCTTATGGACTTTGGGTAAGAGGTATAGCGTGGCAATAGTCGGTTCCCTGATTTTTAGTGCCGAAGTCAGCCCACTGGTGATAACATTGGTATCCACTGCTTTTTTTAAAATGTCATCTAATTTAGCAGAATAGGCCGAAAGGGGATTGTAAGTGAGTTTACGGTAACACACCGTGTTATGCAGCTGTCGAAATGCCTCCCTTTCATAAGCAGACTTAGGCCAAATTACCACGTTACCACCCTTGTCGGCTGGCTTCAGCACAACATCAGGCAAACCGTGTAGAAATTTTAAACGATTTCTCTCATCTCTGGTGAGATTATCAGCACCTCTACCCAACGGAATCCTAGAGAGATCCTCCGCAACCACCCGTACAAACAAATCGATACTGGGACAAGTAGAAAACGGGGGGAACCTCTTGGAGCGAGGTCGAATAGAAGGAGGGATCTTACCTCCATGGTCATCATGTTCTAATGCCAACTCCTCCAAGATCCTTAATGCCTCCTGTTCCTCTTCTGTTGGGAAAAGATGTGAAGTATCACCATTATAAAATACCTTTTGAATAGCAATGACCTTGCAAAAATATGCAGATCTTTAACACCCGTGAAAGGATCATATCTGGTGGTGGGAGAGAAGGACAGACCCCTGCCAAGCAAAGAGATATCCGCATTAGATAATGTATAATTACTGAGATAGATCACCTTATTATCATTATGAGGTACTTCAGAGCCATGGGTAGGGCGTCTCTTATATGGGTGGTAGGCATGATCACGTAACCTATGTATTTCCCCATGGGATGTCGTAGACACGGATGATATGTCAGAAACATCACTCGAGGAGGACATACTGGATAGACCCCTAGAGAAATTAGGGCCATTCTTCTTCCTCCATAAATACACTCTTTTACCATGATAGTCTTTGGTATCTCTGGTGTATTTTTTAACTTGATTCTCTTGAATAGTTTTAGCAAGTTGATCTATACATTTATCCATATCTTGCTCAAATTTATTAATCCTTTCTGAAGTACAACCGTTGCGGATCTCAGTTAATAGAATATCAATATTGCTATCAAGTTCAGAAATTTGTTTGGAATTCAAATTGATCAAAAGATGCATTAAGGAGAACGAACAATTGTCACAGAATCCTCCCACTTGGACATGAATAATTCATCATCAATAGGAAAAGCCGGTATAACGCGAACCCTAAGGCCGCGTGGAATCATTTTGTTCGTAGTATATTTTTCTAAGAAAAGCTTATTCCACCACAGTCTTGATCTTTTAAGAAGCATGTTTTAACATTCAGAAACTTGTTATCCCAACTTGGATCTCCAACATTTGAAACATCACCCCAGTATTGCCAAAAACCTGATCCAATTGGGAGAGCCAAGCCTTCTCTTTGGCTCGATAGTCCATATTAGTCGCTGAGATTGGAGAGAACCTGTGCATAACACAGAAATACAAAGGTAAATAATGCTAAAAGCGAAAAGGGCAAAATGCATACGTACGTACAAATGGTGATCAAACATTAGATCACCAAAAGATGCACAATTGCCAAATGGACAGTAATAGACCGACTGCTAAAGAGCAAGCAAAAAAAGGGGGGGAGAGAGAAAACAGTCTAATGGTCATAAATGTGAACTTTATTAATAATAATGGTAATAGTAACAGGTATTAGCAGCCAAGGGGGAATGTACCCCTAAATAACATGATCAAAAACAAGGGGCCAGGAAACAAAATGGACCACTAACATATAACATCCCGCCAATTAGGCATAATATGAGCCATATAGGAAACATAATCGAGTGTCCAGTACATATACATGCAGGTGCTATAAAATCATGGTAAATACCGATATATACATACATATAGCTGACAAGGGATACACATATGGCTACAGGGATGATAGGCAGAAATAATTACCCAAATAATGCAGCGGTCCACGATTGCCTAGCCCACCCCGACGCGCGTTTCGGAGCGGTAAAGCTCCTTCCTCAGGGGGCATAGAGAAAAACAGTGACCACGCTAGTTATATATAAAAATAAAACCGGAAATGCCGCGTGCATCCAGCGCACATCCCGGGACGTCACATCCGGAAATGACGTGGGGCCCCACGTGATCCGAACATGTGACGTCACCAGAAGTGACGCAGGAGCGCGGAAAAAGGAGGGGGGACGGCGCATGTGCAAAACCGCCCTGGTTAGGGAACCAGGAACAAAGATGGAGACACCAGTGTGAGCGCCATCAAAGGGTAAAAAATGAAAACA